>JASSKH010000023.1:10890995-12090995 GCA_031763025.1 Macrocystis pyrifera
GCGGACTACATTTATATTTGTACCTTTGTGCGACTATCGTGAGCATCTTCAACAGGGCCAAAGCATGGGTGTACGACCTTTCACTGGTAGGTGCTTTTTTTTTTGCTATTACGAGGGAGGTGGTCCGCGTGCCTGTCAAGATCAATTTCGCGGGTTCAAGCCTCACCGAGTGCATGCTCATACGTAGGGACTTTTTCTTGCATAAAAAATTGATAAGCGGAAAGCGCGAAAGCGTGAGTTGGCTACATTCGACGAAAATCGACGAGCAGTGGGAATGCTGAACCCTATGCGCGACAAAAAAAATAAAGGTACGTACCGGGGGGGAGAAGGGAAGACACCTGTGACCACGGCTTGTCCAGAAGATCGTCGAGGGTAAAACCTCCTACGAGCGGGCTGGAAAGTAAAAGTGACGAAGAAAAAAACATACAAAATAAAATAAAATAATAGTAAATATGACCAAATGTTGTTGGTAAAAATATGTAAATATATAGGTTTCGGTGTGCACCGTAGGTCCTATTTACTATGGTCCCCCCGTAAATAGAGCCACACGAGGGAGAGTGAAGACGGAGAATTTAGTTGGAGGAGGCGGGTAGAACAGCCAATTGGGAGGTTCATCAGCTGAAGGAGGAAGACTCTTACTCAGCAGTAGGGGGGGGGATTACCTTATCATGCCTACTGCTGTAGTACGCGTACCGTAGATTATTGGTATTGAGGTGCATAGCTTGAACGGTGATTCAGGCTACTACTGCAAGTACAGTAGGATTAATAGCTATTAATAGATGATGTATGTGTATGTTGCGGCAGTGCTACGGCTACGGCACGGGCAATGGAGTCGTTGACATCGGGAAACAAGCACGGTGAGCTTGAATGCCTGCAGTCCCCAAGCTTATCGTTTAACCCATCATTTCGGAGTGCTTTCAACATGGATGGATGCCTTGCGGTAAACGGTGTAGCTTGACAACCTGGCGAGAAAAAAAAAAAAAGTCGAATCGCACTCCCTTTACTCCTTTGCGAAACACACTGTAGGAAATTCGAGTTCAAGAATCTTGGCGTTCTGCATCCCTTTGTGCTACAACAAGTTGGATTTCAAGCATTTACGGTCAAGTTTGAGGGAGAGTAAGAGCCCCAAGCCTTGGCCGAAATAAAAACTTCAAAACCGCGGTCCTGTACTGGGGGACAAACTACTCAAAATTCCGAGTAGTTCGTCCCCAAAACGGGTTACAAGGGTTGCTGCTGCTGCTGCTGTGCAGTGTGTGTCATGTTCTTGCTACCCGTCCACATCCAGCACAAACCAGTGTCCGTGCCGATTCTTGAATTTTGAAGAGAGATACAAGTTCTTCTGTGGTCACAAAACTACGCCAAGGAGATACTACGTTGCCACGTACCTGGTATGCAGTAAGCACAGCAGCAGCAGTGGACAAAATGTTGCGGTTCATTCTTGCAGCAGCAGTACAAAGGGTCCACGGATTATTAATAGAAAGTACTGCTGCAAGCTGCAATGCTACAGACAGCAGTGTATTACGAATATATCATACCCATATTGAAGATTAATTAATGTCTCTACGAATGTACAGAGTACCGGTACCTGGTGCCAGGTATCTACTTTTTTTCTTCTCCTTCTTGCCGTTCTTTGTTGGTTTGTTTTTTTTTTTCTTCGTATTTCTTCCGTTTTTCTCTCGTTCAGGTCTGTTTGTCTCGGGTTACTGGCGTGTGTATGTCGTACTTGTCGTACACCCGGTATGTTACTGCTGTATGAATATTGATACCAGTATGTAATCAGCACTGGCTCCACTCTGCTGTAGATGTGCTGGACTGGAGGTCGACCGGTATTAAAAGAAAGAACACACACACCTTTTATATACTTGAGTTATCCACGCACTCGATGACATGTATTGCGTTGTCTACTCTACTTGCTGCGACATGTGGTATCTCTGCTGTAGCGCAATTTTGTGACCACCGCGCTTTTATCTCTCTTGGATGAAGAATCGGCACGGACACTGGCTGACAATGAGCTGGATGTATGTCGACTGGCAGAAAAGACACGCACGCAAGATTCCTGCAACATTCTTTCATGCATCCATCCATGCCAAGGACATACCCATTCGTTCACTATTGACAATGCATGACTCATTGATTCATCTATCCATCGCATCGTCTGTAGGCGCCAGTTCAGCCTTCAAGCAGACCGACCAAACTCGTACGAAGGTCATTCTAAACGTATCCATCCCTGGTACCTGGCATATCGTACGTATACGCATGTAATATGTAATATGTAAGTACGGAGTACCGACTACCACTGCTGCTGTAGAGACAAAAGACTACCTGGTTGGTATATTGGTATAGGAGTATATGCGTACTGCTGTATTAATAGTAGGAAGTGCTATTTGACTCATAAATACCGATGCAGGTATAATATTATCAACTGGTATACAATAGCAGGTACAGCAGAGCAAGTGTACTGCTGAAATAGACAGGTGACTTTCAATCCAGTTCTGTCGAGCCCCAATTCCATTGGTTAAAGGGAGCCCGCGCCCCCCCTCTCTCGCCCGCGGGACGCGGAGCTATGGCGGGAGTTCCCCTCGGGAAAACGTCGAACCCGGAGAGGATAAAGTCTCATCCCCGAATCAGAAGTCCCTCCATATTTTACATATATATCTGCAAACCGGCCAGGAAAACACGCAAACAAGTGATCCTCCGGGTCGGTACCGCCCCGCACGATGTGGAAACCCCAATCCCACTGGCTTGTTACTGATTGGCTGGAGTTTGTGAAACCAGCTGCATCCGGGGAGGATAGGTTCCCATCCACGTATCAGAAAAATCCGTACAGCTGCAACGCCAACACACTGGGGGGACGAAAACGGCGATTCACTGGGTCGAGACGACCCCGCACGGTTTCGGAACCCCAAATCCATTGACTGATTGCTGATTGCCTGGGGTTCGTGAATCCAGCGACATCCGGGAAGGATGTGGCCTCATCTTCGGATCATGAATCCTTCCATATATCTACAAATTCCACGACCCGGGCACAAAAAAAGTGATGACCCCCCCGGGACTATACCTCTTCGCACGGTTGTTAGGGTCTTAGTCCGTTGGGCTAAAGGTAAAAGGTTAACCAATTGCCTACCCAATCTAAGCCTCATAACACTCCCCCCTTGGAACGGACCGGACATATATACGGGTCGACGCGTGACACCAACACGCGGTTCCAATTTCTGGGGATCCACAAGTATTTTTTCAGGTTCTTGACATGAGGAAATTCACTTTTCTTCAAAAAGCGATTTCATGGTGGACGTGAGATTCGAACTCACGACCAACGACCCATGTCCTGCAGTCGACGCCATTTGTTAGGGTCTTAGTCCGTTGGGCTAAAGGTAAAAGGTTAACCAATTGCCTACCCAATCTAAGCCTCATAACACGGTGTGAAAGCCCCAACCCCATTGGCTGATTTCTGATTGGCTGGGGCTCGTGAAACCAGCGACATCCGGGAATAATACGGCCCAATCCCTGGATCATACATCCTTCAGTGCATAGGTACAACTGCGACAAATCGGGGACGAAACGGTGACCCCCCAGGACAATACCGCCTCGCGGTGTGGAAACACCAACTCCATTGAGTGATTCTTGGTTGGATGGGATTCGTGAATCGTGAGGCCGGTGGGAACTAGGGATGATACGGCCTCATCCTCGGACCATAAATCTTTCGATAAATCTACAACTCCGACGAGTTTGGGACGGTAACGACGATCCCCTGGGACGATGCCCCCCCGCGCGGTGTGGAAACCCCAACCCTATCTGGCTGATTGTCGCTTGGCTGGCGCTCGTGAAGCGGGAAGACGGCAGCACCCGGGGATTGATACGGCCCCATGCCCGAATAAGATCCTTCCACGTATCTATAACTCCGACGAAACGGGGACGAAAATAATGACCCCCCGGGACGATACCGACCCCCACGATGTGGCAACCCAGTGGGTGGTTGCTGATTGGCTGGGGCTCGTGAGCCAGCGGCACCCGGAAATGATACGGACGCATCCCCGGATCATACATGCTTCCATACATCTATATACAACATCCAACAGAGCGGCGACGAAAACGCGTCTCAATCGGACCGATCCGCAGGCGGTGGAAATTCCAACTCCATTGGCTGATTGCTGATTGGCCGGGGTTCGTGAAGCCGGCGAAATCCGGGCGGTCCCATTCCCGGATCAGACTGATTCTCATGCATCAACAATTCGGACGAAGCGGGCACGAACTTTGTGATATTTTGGGACGATACCGCTCCGCACGGCGTGGAAACCCCAAACCCATTGACTATTGTTGATTGGTTGGGGTTCGTGGAGCCAGCGGCACCCGGGGAGCATACTGCCCCATGCCCGTGTCACACATTATTCTATACAGCCACCACACCATAACTCGGGGACAAAAACCGCGATCTCTCCGGACGATACCGCCCCGCACGGTATGGGAACCCCTAAACCCCGGCTACACCACTAATACATTGATACAAGTTAGGCTGGAGTTGGTGAAGTCAACGGAGGATACGGTCCCATCCCCGAAATCGGACAGCCTTCGATACCACAACTTTAAGGATCGGGGACGAAAATGGTAATCAACCGGATCGATACCACTCCGCACGGTAATGAAGCCCCACCTACAATGGCTGATTGCTGATTGGTTGGGGTTCGAGAGGCCAGCGACACTTGGGGAACATACGGCCTCATTCCCGGGTTACAAAGCCTCCCATATGTTTACAACTTCAACGAATGGGGCACGAAAAAAGTTATCCCCTGGGGCCTCGCGAACCCAATCAACTCCACCCAATAGGGGCAAGGAGTTCAGGAAGTTCATTAACCACAACCTAATAAGCCTAGATTGAGTAGTTACTGTAGTCTTACAACCGAAGTGGATCACCATCTTCGACCTTCGTTTGGCGCAGCCCAGTAACAAAAAAAGTAAGGCGCGCGAAGAGCGCGCTGATTTTCGCGCTGGTGCTTCGAACTATATATATACATACATATATATAGTATGTCTGGTATATGATAGGTACACGCCGCGAGGCGAAACGGGCAGAAACGAAACCAAAATTCCAAAATAGACAAGAAAAGGGTGTGATCAAGAGGGATGTGCAAGTGTGTACCATATATATACATGCAACTAGCTGATAATATGCACCATACACTCTCGGCTCTGGGGGTACCCGGGGGTAATACCCTACCAGGTATATAGAGTACTTTTTTTATACAGTACTGCAGTAGTATGGCCTGAACAATCAAGTATAAATGTGCCAGTGGGTACTCCAGACTTTCTCTCGTGTATACATGACCTTTGTCATTGGGGAAAGGGGCGTACTCATTTGCTGCTTACCTTACCGTACACGACGGTGTATATCGCCCTACACCTTGTACACCACACCCCCGGAGTATACCACTCAAGTGGTAAATACATATTCATTAGATCCTATTAGAACAACCACCCGACTTATCACCGGGGTGCATTGCATGTCACACCCGCTGCGTGCGGTGTCATGCCTCGTATTCAGTATGACATCCCCCCGATATTGCCCCGGGAGATGTCGTGCCGTGAAAAAGCACGCAGTACCCGCAGATGTGCCAGTGTCCCACCGCATTATGGAGACCACCAACATGGAGGTGGGCGAGGAGCAAAGGCTTGCGAACGAACGAACGAAGGCGGTGGTGGCACATCGCAGTGCGAAAAAATCTTCTTGGACGCCAGCGACTGCTGCTACCGGTACTCAAGGTTCGATATCGTGCTTTTCGCGGAAAACCACACCTACAAAGTGTGCCTCCTGCTGCCGCAAATGCCCCTACTGCACAGCTCATCGACAAGCCAGTGCAAGCGTCTGCCACACCGAAGACCCCACACAGCTCTTTTAGACAAGCCAGGCATGGCATCTGCTGCTGAGGCCTCCACAACAGATAGATGTGCGAGCCGGCTGAAAAAGCTCCAGTCACTGCTGCCACACCCCTTGCTGTCACACCCCTTGCCGCCTTCCTGGAATGTGGCAGCGAAACCTCCAACCACCAACTGCTATCATACCCCTCTCATCATCATCAGAGTGTGGCGCCCAAACTCCTCTGCGATCACTGCTGCTATCCACCCATTGTGTATCACACCCCCCTAGAGTATACCACCCCGGTCATACGCTCCCTCAAATCTGAAACCTCCCACTCTATCACCGGGGTACGCTGTATATCACACCCACTCCCGGGGTTACACACCGGGTGATGAGTTTTAGAGCCCCAAATGTTATCACCGGGGGTGTGGTTTACGCCGTCGAATACGGTACCAGTATGTATTAATACCAGGTATTAATATTTATTAATAATATAAATATTAATACAGTAGTCGTTTTTGAACATTGACCACGCATCCCTTTCGAGAAGGAGCACACTTAACTGCTGTGGGGGGGGTAATGACCTGGATGTCGACGGGTAGAAAGACCGGTTTAATGTGAAGAAAAAACAACAACAACAACAATGACCTGGATGAAGTACTTGCGTAAATCGCTCCATTTGTTTATTCTTTTTTACTTATCACTTTCACTTTCCAGCCTAATTCGTATATAAGAGGTTTTACCCTCGACGACATTCTGGACAAGCCGTGGTCACAGGTGTCTTCCCTTCTCCCCCCCGGTACGTGCCTTTATTTTTTATCGCGCATAGGGTTCAGCATTCCCACTGCTCATCGATTATCATCGAATGTAGCTAACTCACGCTCTCGTGCTTTCCGCTAATCAATCTCTTTTATGCAAGAAAAAGCCCCTACGAGCACGCACTCGGTGAGACTTGAACCCAGGAAATTTGATCTTGCTAGGCACGCGGACCACCTACCAAGCCACCGGGGACGCCGGCCAATTTTTTTTTTTTTTTTTTTTTATCGATCACTTTTACTTTCCAGCCCACTCGTAGGAGGCTTTTACCCTCCACGATCTTCTGGACAAGCCGTGGTCACAGGTGTCATCCCTTCTCCCCCCCGGTACGTGCCTTTATTTTTTGTCGCGCATAGGGTTCAGCATTCCCACTGCTCGTCGATTTTCATCGAATGTAGCCAACTCACGCTTTCGCGCTTTCCGCTTATCAATTTTTTATGCAAGAAAAAGTCCCTATGAGCATGCACTCGGTGAGACTTGAACCCACGAAATTGATCTTGACAGGCACGCGGGCCACCTACCAAGCCACCGGGGACGCCAATAGGATGGTATGATGATAGCAAACGGAACCGAGACGCCTGCTGCTGCTGACCTGCTGCAATGCCCCCCTTTACTACGGTACGTGCTTCACTTTCTGGTGTACGCAGAATAATGCAGAATACCAAGAAATAGGAATTGTTTTGACGAATATTCTAAAAAAAGGTTTCGTCGTGTTTTTTTTTTCTGTTTTCTTCCCCCTTTTCGCCTCTCTGTTCTTATTTCTTCGGCTTCTTCCTGGTGTATTTTGTTGTGCAACACAGCTGATAGACCCCGATTGTCTCTTGCTCTGTTTCATTTCAGATTCGTTTGCGTTTATATTTACTAATAGTTGTCTTCTTGTTCTGATTTTCTGGTCTGACTTGTGCTGTTGTGTTCTCGCACCTGGTACCTTGACATTTTACTTGCTTTACCCACATTCATGTGCGCATATTTTTGGTCTGTGTTTTTTCTGTCTCACAGACAGCAGTACGTGAACTCATAATTACAGCAGTAGATAGTACGATATCTCTTAAGATAACAGGAATCAGGACGGACACTGGGTGTATTGGTGTAGTTGGGCAGAAAGAACGGAAAAGAACACACCCAGAAGAAGAGCTTTATTTTCGATGGTTACACGTTTGTGATATTTCGAATCTTCTGAAGCTGAACTTCCGTTTTCCGTTCGTTCTGCTTCCTTTTGCGTGTGTCACTATTTATATGAACAATTCCGTTATTTTGTTTTTTTTTTTTTTTTTTCCGGTTGCCATCTATGAATAACGTTTTCTTTCTTGCTTCACGTCGCTCACTGTCACTCACACTCACATAAAATATCATCAAATAATATCGTGTTATTCATATTATAGTATGCACGGGCGTCCCCGGTGGCTTGGTAGGTGGTCCGCGTGCCTGTCAAGATCAATTTCGTGGGTTCAAGTCTCACCGAGTGCATGCTCATAGGGACTTTTTCTTGCATAAAAGAGATTGATTAGCGGAAAGCGCGAGAGCGTGAGTTATTAATAGCTACATTCGATGAAAATCGACGAGCAGTGGGAATGCTGAACCCTATGCGCGACAAAAAATAAAGGCACGTACCGGGGGGGGAGAAGGAACGACACCTGTGACCACGGCTTGTCCAAAAGATCGTCGAGGGTAAAACCTCCTACGAGTGGGCTGGAAAGTAGATGTGATGAAGAAAAAAAATAAGAAAATAAATAAGTAATAGGAGTTGAAGAAGAAAAAAAAGGAAACTGTGATGAGATAAAAAATAAATGTACTCATACTCAAAACTTATCTTTGGAATACAGCAAACTATTACATTAAGCTGTAAGATCAAGCAGGCGGGACACCTCACTTTGCATCCCTGGACAGGATTGCCTATTAAGTCGGTACTCGTTGGTACTTACGTGTGATGCTTGTAGAGATAGAAGAAGAGCAGTTTTATTCCTTTCGTGCACGCGGAGACTTAGAGCAGAGCTCGTGCCTCGCTGGGGAAACCCCTGGTTTTCCATCTACGATACGCCTCCCAAGTCGTACTGCGAATACGATCCTAATCCTGAACCCAGGTAATTACCGGGCTTTCGGTCTCATTCAAGGCAGTATCATAACCAAACACAAAGAAAGGCAGAAAGGCCACATACAATATTCAGGGCGAGCGCCAAATTCAGGTATATACCTACCTGGGATGCCTTTTGAGCCATTCATAGGTACACTACACATGACACTCGGGAAAAAGGTTTCCTGGCCTTCCCTCTGACCGACCAGCGCCCGGCCGTACCCTATTGTTGGCTGAAAAAGGTTCCAGATAGATGCCCCTCTCTGTGTCTACTCAAGTTAGGTTTCACTCTTTCTTGGCTTTAATTGTACTGCTTGCTGCATCAATAAATAGCTCAACCTGCACCTATATATATGGCAAGTAAGCGTATCGAATCCTAGCCGACAGCTCAGTCTCTTACTGGGTTCTTGAGCGGTATAATATTGACTATTAATAGATGAAAAGAAGAGGAAACGGAGCCACACTCACCATGTATATCGGAATTGAAAAAAAAAACAAACTATTTACAGCGGGTTGGGGATTTTTGTCAGAAAATAAATAAAACTTTTTCTCTTCGTTTATTTTACTTGCTTTACGTTTACCCCCCGATATACCCGATATATATGCTGAAGGTGGGGTAGGCATCGGTTGGCGGCGACCCTGTAAAATACGCCTCTCACTACGTGAGCTAGACATAACCAAATTTCTGTTTTTTTTTTTTTGGCGATCACCACGGCTGGCGGCGGTCGAGTTATATCATTTTTGTGCCGGGAGATCCGCACAAGGGGGATGATCGTATCACGTAGTGTGTACCGGTAGATGGTAAGGCATCCACGAGCCAGTTCCATAGTAAACTCATTGCCGTCTCTGGAAGTGGTCATACCAGAAAATGATTCAATTCACTGACGCTGTCATCCGTATGCAAGAAAATCCGCCTCAAAAGCGGTTCTCACCAGCATGAAGCTCACCCTTCATGCGACTCGCTCAACACCTCACGGCGCTGCGCGCTTGGTGCAAGCAATGCCTGCCTGGTCGGTGAAAACCCGACGCGCTCCGTCCCGGCATTGTAGAGATGCGAGGGTCTATGGTAACCATGCATGGTAATGAGTACACCCCCCCGCCCCCCCGTGTCTGGAACTAAAAAAAAAGAGGGGGGTGCCCGACATTTTTTTCCCTCGTGCTCCCTTGGGTTCTTACTGGGCGCGCGATAGCCTGTGTAACAATACACGTTCTCTCCCCGCACAGGGTGAGCTCTACATGTACCATACTGTACATGCTCGTTCGTGCTTTTTTCTTGATGAGTTCGAGGGGTCACTTGACTAACAGTCTCGAAGGTCCTGCCGTAAATATCAGTTTCGCCATAAAAGGTCTTGAAATGAGCCATTTACCGGTACGAGGGTTATCAAAATTCACCCGCCTGATACCGTGTGAGATTTCGGTCCCGGAGGACGGTGGCGGCGGGCCTGATCCGGCACTCGACTTCGCCGTGGTCTACTTGTGGTCATCCCCAAACAATGTCTGGGGGCGTTCGGATCACAAGTGAATTATGAGAAACTCAACCAAATTAGTAGCCTCAGTTAGCCGACCAACCCTCGCGTGGACCAAGTTCTTGACTCCTGGGGCAAAGGACGCGTTTTTTTTTTTTTTTTTCGAGTTTTCGTTCATCTTTTCATTTTCGACCTGGTTTCTTCGTTGCACCAAACCATCGCGCACAAGGACACCGTCCCTCTCATACGGCGTCATGCGCTCCTTCGGGTCTCTACGTGTGGTTCGCCATGCCCCAGGGCAGCGGTGCATCGCCCGGCTGGTTCGTCAAGGTGGCCGATGGTGTTGTACATGGCATGGAACAGATGGCAGCCTACCTGGACGACGTGGTCGTGTTCGACTCCGAGCCGGCGGCCTACACCAGGATGATACGCGCGTTCTTCGAGCGCCTACGCAAGCACAACCTCAAGCGCTCCACCCGGAAGACTTACGAATCTAACCCCAAACCTGATGCAAACAAGCATAAACGAACATGAGCCACGGACGACGGCGTTCTGGCCATTCCACTTCGCCCGGGGGTTTGTACCCGAACGCGGACAAAGCGTCGGCTCTGACCCAAGTGCCCATGGCCCGAGACCTGGAACAGCTTCGTTCCCTGTTGGCAGGTTTGGCGTACTGCCACAAATTCCTGGGCGACATGTCTAAGTGGACTCGCCCGATCGCCTCTCTTCTTCAAAAGGGGGTCAAATTTGCGTTCACACCCTCCATGGAATCCATTGTGCGCGGAAAGCTCGCCGAGCTCTCCGCTCCGAAGATCATGGACTTCCCAGGCTAGGATTCCGTCGCCGACGGCACTCGCCTATTCCGCGTGTACTTCGACGCCCAGCATTGTTGGCTTTGGCGCTGGGCTCTTGGGACAGGCGCAGCCGGGCGATCCCGTCGGTCCCATCGCATATGTCAGCCGTGCTATCTTTGAATCAGAGAGACACTGGGCTCCGCTCAGCTTGGAAGCCGGCAGCATTGTCTGGCCCACCAAGCGCCTTCGAGGCTACCTTTGGGGCACCAACTTAGGCATGGTTTCGGATCACAAGGCTTTGGAAAAACAGGGGGGAAGTTGGGGACGACATGGTGCGAGTCCAGTCGTGGCTCGATTGCCTCACCACGTTCGACTACACGCTGGACTGCCACAAGGTAGCCCTAATGGTTATTCTGATTATATGCCCCGCCCGCCACAGCCTGCCACGGAACACGACCGCAGTGGGTCTACCCGACTCAATCCCCTCGTTGATGATGGAGCTAATTACCTCAACCAGAACTGCGGGCTTCGCCCTCGTTCTTCACCGGTCCACGGTGTCGGCTTGAGTGGGCTGGTGCCCCGCCTCGATAGTGCTGTCTTAGGTGCGCCCTTCTTTTCGCCTTCGTTTCGTTGTTTTCTATGATTTTCGCGCACACAGGCCACGTAAGAGGGTTGATCCGTTGCTCGTGTTCCAGCCTCCTGCATCACCTTCGATCGCCGTCGGCAATGGGCAATGACGCCTTGATGCCTTGTTGGACAGATCGGCAATCTTACTCGCTTCGGATTTTTGCCGTACCTCACGTGCACGGTACGGGCTGCATAACAAGCCCCCGCTGCTGCAACCAATGTCGTCGGGCATGCTCCTTCTCAAACGAGCACTACGCAGGGAGCCGACTCCTTCGCGGTCGCTGATCCGACCGCGTCCGCCCCTTCGGCGCCTGGCACTCCGGCACCTCCGACTACCCTGGCACGTGTCGACAGCAGTATGTAGCCACATGCCTCAAGTATCTGCCTGCGGGGTTTCACGCAATTATGTGTTCAACAACTTCACCAAGAACCCCGCCCCCCGTACCACGTCACTCAGAACGATGTTTCGACTCCCCTTCATCGACTCAAAGCGGAGAAGATCATCCGGGAATCAACTTGTTCGCGGTCGGGGCGGGGGCGTACGAGACAGAATGGACGGGACTCTCCCGCCCACGGGAGATGGACCTCTAGTTCCTTCTCCATCAGGTGTTGCTCTACTGGGCCGGCACTCCGAACCAGCACCGCCAAACCAACCACCGGTACCGCCGGATGCCCAGTGGCGTTGCACAACGATCATTTTCTTGGGGGTACGGCGAGCGTTCTTTGGAGCCCAGATATGGCTGCGTCCCGCGCGCGGGCTGGCTTCACTGCTTCCGCGCAACGATGCTTGCCAACGGCACTCACAATTTGGAAAAGGCGACAACGGTTTAACGTGGCTCGGGAAAATCAGCGCGCAAAACAGTACGTATATTTAGTGCCTTTTCTGGATGACTCGGGGTCGATCAAGTTCCTCTTTCCCCGACGCCCTACGTAGATGGCTTCGACGGGAGCTGTACAGAGCTCTTCGTCTCTGCAAGTCCATTTGGGTATATGCACGGGGAAAGCAACGTAACTTACTGCAGATGAATCCCTATACGCAAATTTAGTTGGGTGATCTGCGCGTTACCACTGTGCTCGATAGCCCCCCCCCCCCCCGGTTTTTAGTTTCAAGGGCGGGGGTTTCTCGCTCCATGTTTGATCTTCTCTTGACGTCTTCTGAGCTTGTTGGGTCGGGCTCAGGGTTGTCCTGTCCCTCCTGTTCATGTCCAGGGGCGATCAGGGCAATGCAGCCGCCATACTGCGGCACGGGACCATGTTTTCGTGGTATTTTATAACATGGATAGGTATGGTTACTCATACAGCTGTGGCACAGGACTTGAGGCACTTTCGTGTCCTATATTTTCAGTGGTACATTTTCGCCCCTCCCCCTTCGCTGGGGATGTGGCAGTAGCGTGGCTTTTCCGTTCTTGGTCGACACCTTCTCGTCCCTGTGGTATGGCGGTGGTTTTCGGCGTTCGAAGCTCTCCGATCCCCCACGGATGGGCTTCCTTTCTTGTTCATTTTTCATTTTTTTTAACGCTCCTTCCCGGCTTCGTAGCCTCGCCATTTAGAGGCGCGGGAGTGGGTTTTGAGGAGTCGCATCGTCGAGTCGTGTTGCAGTTTGTGGAACCGGTACGAGCGTTTTCCCCCGAAATTCGAAATCCACACACTTCTCCATATATGAACCATCAGGTTGGACTTACAGTGTTATGGTACCATTCGAGGGCAGTAAAATCGTCTAGGGAAGAGGATACGCGAAAGGGGTTCGTAACTCTTGGGACGCCTTGTTCGATAGTAAACAGGGGACAGGAGAGACAATCTCGAACCTGTCCTCTCAGCCGTCATCGCGCCACGTGAATTGGACAATAAACTCCTCTTCAAACTCTAGTTAAGTTCTGAACAGATGGTCAAAACGAGGGCCTTGCTCAATAGGCGAACCTGGAAAGGGATACTATGTGTCCCCAAAGCAATCGCTTTACAAAATCCCGAGCCCCTCTCTTGTACTCGAATTAAGCTATATACAGTGGAATCTTCTGTGGGTGCCCACGACAGAGAAAGGGACTCCCTGTATTTGGCATGTTGGCGTATCATTGTATCATTGTATCTGCATGTAGCATCTATAAATAGACTGCCGTGTGTTGGGGTTGCGCACTGGCGGCCTCAGTCAGTAGAGCAGACAGCATACTCGATTGCATCAGTATACTGGGTTCAAGGGAAACGAGCACCGCCGAGCGAAGCGTAGCGACGCTAATCGGTCACCTGCGGCTGGTGAGGAGGGTTCGCCGGATATATACAGCAGTGGGCGCCCGCAGATAATGCTAAGAACAAGAGGCTCAGATCGGCACGAACAATAAGAAATTTGATTAAGAACCACAGCTCAACAGTAATGGAACCAACTCTAAAATCCGTGGTATACAAATGAAGTTAGATCAAGGTCGGAAAAAAAAATAAGACAGTGAGCCTGGACACGAAATTGACGTTTGTAAACACCGAGTGCACACTGCTGTAAGACAAAACAAAAAACGGCTGAGAATAACTATACAACAGATGAGTATTAGTAGTATAACGGTTTCTTCTCCTTGTTTCTTATCACTATCGGGGCTCAAGACCTATTGCAGTAACAGTTGTATCGCCGAGAGGTGAGGGGCGATTGCGGTCATCTACATGGAAAGGAGCGCAGACGCAAGACAACCAGGCATTTATGTGCAATGTGCAATGTAAGATGCATTTTTGTCATGAAGCAAGACGTGTTTCTTGGACGTACGTAAAATGTAAAATCTGCTGGCAGCACACTGGCAGCATACTGGCATATATATGGTATACTGGCAACACTGGCAGCGACACGTACTGCTGCTTTGTGCCAGTACGCCAGTACACGTTTGGCTTCTTTCTGCGGTACGCACAATCAGTACATCCGACAACAGCAGTAGTGCCCACAGACTCGGCGTCATCACCATCATCAAGCAATCGGCAGTTTTACGAACACCAAAAAAATAATAGCAGAGCTAATTGCATACCTTATACTCGTAGCACGGAAGAAAGCACACACCCCCACATAAGCACACCCGGTGATATTTTACATCGTTTTTGTACCGTCACTTTATCACCGGGGGTGCGTTAGATAACACCCCCCCTACGTATATACGCCTGAAACCAGTGTCGAACTCCACAATTATCATACCACCTGGAGGATGGATACCATTCACAATTAATTTCCCACACGGGCGCGGTCGCGGAGGGCCAGGAGGACAGCGATATTGAAGAAGTGGGATGGGGCGGGGGATCGGGAGGTGGGGATGGATCCAACGAGGATGCTGGCGGGGGGGCTGACGAGCCAGCTGCTGTTGACGACTTGACTTGACGTTGCTGCTCCATATGAGTTCATGTGGGCGTGTTTTTCTTTACTCGGTGGTAGTGCTTGTAACGCCTGATCATGTCAACTGCTGTTGCGATCCGAAACGACTCGGCGGACGTACCGTTAACCCAGTACGCGTTACAGGTATGGTATGTACGGGTATGATATGCGTGCGCGTGGGAGTGTTTTTAATCGTTCGGTGATGTGCTTGTAGCGCCTGGTTGGGTCAAGTGTTGCCATCCATAACGACATGGTACACGTATGTATCCCAGTACGCGGTTCAGGACCCAGGTGCGGTATGTATGATACGCGTGCGTGTGGGCGTGTTTTATTATCCGGTGGTAGTGCTTGTAACGTCTGGTTGGGTCAACTGTTGCTTTCCATAGCGACATGGTGCACGTAACCCAGTACCTGATTATTAATAGATGTATGGTGTGAGTGCGTGTGGGGGCGTGTTTAATATGCGGTGGTACTGCTCGTAAGGCCTGGCGATGTCAACTGCTGTTGTGGTCCATAACGGCATGGTGCACGTAACCCAGCTCCCGTTACCGGCGGCACGGTATGATGATATCTGGTTTGGTCGGGCGTCAACAAGAAATTTTATTTGTACAGCAGTCGCCATGAAATCAGCAGATTACCGTAGATAACATAAGGTATTCGGCAAATCTCTGCAGATAATATTATGAATGAGTATCGGTAGGCTTGAAAAGTCGAAACGTCCACTGGGCTGGGCAAGACGCAAACATAAGGGCTGGACTGGATTTCCCAGACGGTTTTGGCGAATCAGAACCTGAAATTTTGGCACGTGCTTTCGATTAGTGCAACAAATTTATTTACGGGAGTACCTGGCACGTTTTTCCTTTCTTTTTTTTTTCGGGAGCTATGATAGCCCGATATTAATAGAATTGGGATTTTTTGTTTTGCGAGAAAATGATTTTTAAAACATTAAAAACGTACCATCGCGAATATTCCATTCGTTATACTAATAAAAATCACGTGTCAAAATTTCCGATACAAAAACGAAAAACTGGGCTGGGAAATCGGGATTTTGTGTCGCTCATCGTAACATCTTGACTTTGTATTGCGGATCATCAACAAACACAGTGTATCTCTCGACAGACAGCAAATTAGGCGATAGTGAAGATATCGATCGTTTCGCCATGCCCCAAAGAATGGTCACACCGAGAATCAGCGATTTTTCGCGGTTTCGTAGAGTTTAGTACGGAAATATCTACGTGTGTGCCCGGATATATTCGGTATCACTTTTCTCGACGAAATCAACTCGGATTCCAAAACTTAGGGTATCTGCAAGTGCGCTGTAGACTCAGGAACACGGTTGGTTGTCAAATTTGGAGTCAAAAATATTTCCAAATGACTGCAAAACCGCCGATCGAATGAAAATCTGTTTTACGGCTGGACCAGCCTGTACCAGTACCTTTACGATATCATACTTTATCGGTACGGTAATATGGAGTGTACCGTACCGGTGGCAATACCGGTAGTCTTCTTGCTGCGTTCCGTTCTTTTCCTCGTTTGTTGTCGCTGTATTTCAGATTTGTCCCTCGTTTTCACCTGTTTGTTTTTCTCTTTTTTTTTGTATTGTATTGATTTTTCAGCGATAATACCCGTTTGACTTGGTATACCGTGCGTATGTCTACAACAAACCAGCGCGCACCGCTGTGTTATAAGGATTACCCTGGGGCTGGACAATCGACGGATCTTTTATTACGGGGGTCTATAGTTAATAGGACCTATGGTATACATACATAAAAACCTATATATTTACCTCTTTTTACTGACAATATTGGGTCCTATTTACTATGGTCCCCCGTAATAGTAGGTAACACCTTCACATTTGACGTCGTCCAGGTCACGGGTTCGAACCTCACTTCGAACGTTTCTTGTGCAGAAACGCTTGCATGTGTATGCCTAAAAAAACACACATCTCCCTGTTAAAAAAAAATAAAACACACATTTCGCTGTGTGGTTCCCCAGGTAATGAGACGAAGTGGGTAGGTCAGCGTATACAGAAGTATAGGGTTCCGACGCCCCAAAGATCCCGCCGTTCAGAGGGAGGGAGATGCCATAAGGATTACCCTGGGCTGGGCAATCGATCGATCTTTTACCCCTATAGCTCAGTAGGGAACACCTTCACAGCTGCTATGATATTAACGGTACATTATTACCGGTGTTGTTGTGCTGGGTATACGCTAGAAATAAAGGTTTCATATCCAGATGGCAGCAGTCAGCTTTTCGGCGGGAGAAGGTCTGTGAGGTGCGACGCTCGGGGGTTCATCATTGAGTGCCTGTATGGTACCCGGTACCGCTAACCGTTTTCCGGTATCGTATAGCAAGGCGGGTATTTTTTGCTGTTATCCCCGGTTTCAGGCATGTGCCTTACCATCACCGGCAATACGTGCGAATGGAAAAACGAACTGGTTTTAGACCAGAGCCTCTCATGTGCTAGCACACCCCATGCTAACACACACCCTTGTTATCACACCGCCCTCATTCTGGCCGGGGTCTGTTCACACTCACTCCATAGCAATCATTGATATACCGTTATCACACCCTCTCATTACCGCACCCCCTGAATCTGGCCGGGGTCTGTTAACTCTTCTTATCAATCAATAATGCCGTTAGCACACCCCCTCGTTGTCACACCCCCTCGTTACCAAACCCCCTAGTTCTTCCGTGTTATACGGTCATACTCGTACGACATCTTGGTCTGGTGTGGGGACTGGTCTTTGGTGTAGGGTATGGGGTGTGCGTGTGGGACGTGTGCCACATTCCACACGTAGTACGAGTATTATAGACGCCTTTTCCTTCTCTATTCAAAACTTTAAAATTTCGATGGATTCATGGATTCTACAGCAGTACGTACGTACATCGTATTCTTATTATTAATAGTAACAGATGGGGTCGTTTTGTAAACAGCAAGAGGAGGAGGAGGAGGAGCCCACAATCATGTGTGTATGTTGTCATAGGTGGTGCTCCCTGCACGCCTCCCGATAACTACCACAACCAGTAATGCTTTACGCTACTGTTGTACACCAGGATATACGAGTGTCTCATCCCTGCAGCAAGCAAAATGGCACTACCTACCTGATCCTTAGTTGCGGCTGATCCTTCGCTTTTTTATTTGCCACTCACATATCATACGACGTACGTTCTTCGTACCAGGTATACACTACGCATAGTGTTGTCGCGACTCGTACAGCATGGCAGCGTTGGTTGTTGTTGTTCGTGCAATCCACAGTCCACGTCACCACCCCCTTCCGTTGCCCACCCTCACCCCTCGTCAGCAGCAACCCTGATACTTCCCTGTGTACGATATGTAATACCCCTCCTTGTTCAGGAGCACAACGATAGGAGGAGTGTTGTGTGGAAGCGTATCAGGCATCATACGCACGTTCGACCCACATTCTGGGGCAATTTTACGTAAGAAAATTCTGAGACAATTCTACGGAATATGCGCGGCCACCGCACCAAAACCTCACGAAGACGTGGACCAATCGCAAAGCGACATGAAAATATATTTCTGGTAAAAATCACAACGTGTCTCGGGCCTCAAAGCGTGCTCGCTCTGCTCACCTGTCGACTGGTCTGTGCCCAGTTTGTTCTCATCGTCTTTCCCCACCACATCCTCAAAAGGCTCTCTCTTTCCCCACCGAAAACAGCCCTTACCCACGCAGATCCCTAACTAGCCCCGAACAGGAAATCAATCGCCTAGATTGCACAGAGTCCACGCTGCTGCTGCGTCTGGATTTTTGACGGAACACTGCGCTGAGTCTGCCAAATAAGTTGTAGGTTAGGGGTTCTTTTGGGCACGATCACCGTTCTCCTGTTTTTCGACCATCATCTTCACGGAATAGAGAAGCTTCAGGCAGCAGTGCCTCCCGCAAAAGAAGGATGGTCTCTGCAGCCGGACGTGGCAAGCCAAGGCCCTTGCTCGCGGGCGTCTTCCGCAAAGCGTGCGACTACTGCGTGAGGTGAGCAACGTCGGATCGCAGGGACTCGTGAAAAGTAGCACGCTAAACGTACTCGCGGGGTACATGGACATCGTGGAATGTCGCCAAGCTATTTTGGTGGCAGTGACAATTCTCTACAATAAATAGCAGTATTGATTTTATGTACGAACGAAGGCAACTGCGTTTGGTTCACTTCTCGTTTCTCATGAATTCCCTCCCCCCAACAAAGCCTAAAGGGTGCCAGCGTACCTCGGCCTTGCTGTTGTCCGAGCCCAGGGATGATACGGTACTGCTCAGCAGATGTGTCCGACCTGGTCCGGTCTAGCATAGCGGATCGCGCGCACTTTCGACTACTACTCGTTGGTGCCTGCATGTCATGCGGCTTCTTCTGAAATTCACAGGATCTCAGATCTTGCCTTCACCATTTTTTGCCCTTTTTTTCTATTATTTTTCTTGTCTGGATGCGGCACTACGGCTGATGGACTGACTGATCGACTCAGTTGACTGGCGTGGTTCTTCATCACTCAGCTTTTTTCGGTTCGATTCACTCGCTCGTATTGGTATCGCACCGTCCATCGCATCCCTTCTGCTGCTGACTTCTGCCGTATGCATATTTTATTTGGTGTTCCTTTCCTTTGGTTTTTGTTTACTGCTTGGCAACAACAGAAGCAAGCGCGGTTGCAACGGGGGCACGCCGTGCGAGCAGTGCATTCGACGCGAGCAGCCCTGCACCTACTCCCAGCGCCGCAAGTCCGGTCCTCGTGGGCGCCCCATCCGGCAGCAGTCCGCCACCCCCCCCCCCCTGCACCATGCTTGGCGTCCGGACGTCATCGCGTCGAACGAAAGGAACTTCATCGTTTTCCCGGGACCGGTCGCCAGAGCCCTCTACACTATCTTCAGCCTCTTCCTCGCCCAGTCGGATTGGCGCTGTGTCGAGCTCGTGCTCGAGCTCGCACAGCGACTACTCGGCGTCTGATGACTCTTTCTCCGACTCAGAGACGGAAGCCTGCACGGAGATCGACCAGGAGCAGCAGCAGAAGGAGGAGAGGGGGGAGAAGGAGAAGGAGGAGGCGCCGATTCAATCACCGCAAAAGGCGAAGAAAAGCAAGATCTCCGGCCCCGAGGTTGATAGAAAGGCCGTTCGGCAAGTTTCTCCGTCGGTCCCACCTGCCGTCTCACCGAAGATGTTGGAGACTGCTACTGCTACTGCTGCTGCTGCTACTGCTCCTGCTGCTGCTACTGCTGTGTTGGCTGTTTCTGCTCCGGCTTTGGTTGTGCCCCGGCCGAAGCTAGCGGGAGTGAGCTTCTCGAGGCCGTCGGCGATGGTCGAGGGTGATTCGGTTCGAGCCAAGAAAGAAGTGGCCTGGCAGCCGCGGACGCTGAGCCCGTCGACGGTCGCACCTCCTTCCCTGAACCACCGGGCTCCCGGCTCGTCGTGGACGCAGCCTCCACTGGCATCCGCAACATCAACCAGGGTGCAGCAGCAGCAACAGCAACCACACCGTTCGGTTGCCTTGCCAGCGACGACGCCCGCGACCCCCCCGGCGGTGTCATCAACCCTGTCATTGCCTGTAGCAACGCCTATGTCGATAACGACTGGCGGCAACAACGGCGGTGCGCTGATCCACGAGATCAGCATGCAACCGTGGGAATTTTCGCGCTCGGGAGGAGCCCGGCCGGTCATCGCTTCGCCGCCCCCCCCATTGCTGATGCCCAGCAGTTCCACCGGAAACTATTTTTCATCGTTGACTGGAGTATCCATGGATGTCGCGGACACATCCTTGGTGGGTGGGGGTGCGGCTGCTGCTGCTGCCGAGGCAGGGCCTATGCCCATGCCCACCAGCGCGGCATTGCGAGGGGGGACGTCAACATCTTCGTCGTCGTCCTCGCCACCGTTATCGCCTACTTCGTTCGACGGGGCATTGCGTTTTGAGGGGGAGGACTTCTGCGACGAGGTGGAGGAGGATTTCGACGCGGGCCTGGAGTGCGCCGACTGGGAGATGCCCTCCCTCTCGCGTGAGAAGTCCCTTGCCAGAGTTGTCGAGGCCCTCGGCCAGGAGCACACAACCCAATGTATCGGGTTCGGGTTCGAGGGTAGCTTGGTGAGCGGTTGGTGACGGACGACCGCGACTGTTTTAGTATATTTTATTTTGCCGTTGCTATTGGCGTTGGCCTCCCCCCCAGTGTCTTATTATGCTTGATCATGTTTTACATGAATGTTTGGCGCCTTGCTGTAGGGTGGGTATGATCTATACGTACGTACGGGTCGGAACAAGTTGGGTGTGGCACTATACGTACGGCGAGGCAACCCTCCCTCCCTCCCTCTCTGCCGTCGTAATATAACCATGATAAGCAATTAATTGTGTACCACGGGGCAAAACGTAACATAGGGGTCAAAAAAAAAAAAAGGGAGCCGTTTTTTGACCGGGATTTTTTTTTTTTTTTGCTTGGTAGGGTCGTAATATTCGCGCCCCCTTTTACGTTCCTATTGTTTACATTCTTGGCGGGGCCGACTCCCAAGTCTTATTTTTAATGCAGTCTGAGCATCCATTCCGGCAGGAGGAATGAATCGGATGGGGAGGGGGAGGGGGGAGGGCTTCCTTTTCGCCTTCTTGAAAAAAAAATGTTCCTTGAGAATCAATGTTTCTGTCAGTCGCTGTAGTACGTATGTACCCTCTGGTATTTTGCCGCCTGGCTTGCTGTGCTGTATGCTGTAGGAGGCATTCATAGGAGAAGCGCTTTTGCGGGCCCAACGGTCTCGTCTTCGCGCGAGTTCGAGGAGGGGGGAGGAGGATATTTTTATTCGAATGTGTTCGTAAAACAGCGGACACAGAGATATATATCTTCAGGGATGTGTCAAGAAGAGTACAAGTATATAATATTCTTGAGGTAAGCTATTAATAATACGCAGGTACCGAACCCTGGTTGTTTGGGGTATACTAACCCGGCTACCCCTAAAGAACATGCCACTATGTACTCAAGTCAGTACTACACCCCCTCGCTTGCTTTACGTTTCTGTTGCTTTTGTGTAATTTGTGCAAATGGCACAGCAGTCCTTGCAGCGCACAGCAGTCCTTGCAGCGAAAAGAGATGCGTACGTACGCACGAGTAGGAGGTGGTGTTTTTTTTTCTATATTTTCTGTACTTGGTGGGTCCTCTCGCATGGCTGAATGAAGCGCTACACGCGGACGGTAACGGTGAACCTTGTTTTTTTTCGTGTGGGTTGGTTTCATTGAGTGATATCTTGATGTGATTTTTTACGTTCGTTGGTGTCTTGGTGCGGGCGATTTTTTCCTTTAGTACGTAGTAGGCGAAATATCGCGCGATTTATTGCACTGCAGTTTGAGAAAATTGTACGATAACAACAATGATGGTGATGATCTGGCGTCGCGCCTTGCCTTGGGGCGGTTGAACGGCGCGGTAGCAAGCCTTGAACTGGTAGCTACCATTTGGGGTATTACGTGTAGTAGTGTGATGCAGTGGGGTTTTTATATTTTGATGGGTGATTGGGGAGCGTACGGTAGTATTTACGCAATTACACAAAAAATCTTGATACTGCTTGGTGTATGGATAGCAGTGCTGTTGCCCCCCGCTAATTTGGCTTAGGATTGACACCCTATCGAAAGCTGACGGTGTACTTGGAGCCGAGCGCAATCGACCATTTATAATATAGACTAAAGCCATGTATTGTCGTACACCTGGCATATTTTTAAAACATTTTAGTTCTGCGTGCGTACGTACGTAGGTGACGTGCGTGCCCGTCCTTCCGTCCTCCATTCGCTCGCCACTCCTGTATGAAACGTTTACTGTACATATTTTGTGTTGGTCGCGTTGTGGTGTTTCAACACAAAACATTTATGAATACCTGTACCGATACCTGGTATATAGGCGGGAGGTAGCGGTGTCCAATTTGTACGATGCGCTGTTGGTTGTTGGTACCCTGCTCTCTTGTCGCCAGTCCCCAACGAAAAGTTGAAGACAAATTCCTTAGGAATAGATACCAGTACTTTACGTGGTATCAAGCTCACAGCGGCTGCGATGGGTTGCGCCCATTCTGTTGGCTTGATTCAATACATGATGGGGTTGTCTGAGCCTCAGTGCCGGCAATTCATCCCCTGTCAATTCCCCGACCCTGACCCTTTATCCTGTATAAATCTTGAATGAAATTATAGAATTAGCAGGTCCATCCTGCGCATATTGTTGACGCGCATATAAGAGTATTGTTTTGCCGCATTCACTATCTGGGTCAACCAGCGTGCGATCATATCATGTCCCGTGTACCCTGTTGCGACGAAGTACTATTAATAATAACTGTTGTATTCAACGTTCGAATCGGGCACTAATCCTGCTACTCCTGAGTGCCTTTCTATTAACAAGTGTAGTTTCTAAGTGTAGCTGTATTTTGTTAGTATTAATAGCACGTATCATACGTATTCCTTGTAGTACATCATATGTACCTGGTACATATCTTATCTGGTACCTGGTCGGTGACAAAACGACGTGATACGTGCAATTGCGACGTAGAACCTGCTTGTCTGCCCGTATGATGTTCCTCGTTCTTTCTACCCGTCGACATCCAGCTCACCCAGTGTCCGTGCCGATTCTTCAATCCTATCAATAGAGAGACAGTACTGCTACGCACATGTAGTTCTATCGTCGCAAAACTTCGACACAACATACCACTTTGTTAAGCAGAGTAGACAGCTATTCATAATTCAATGCCATATCGATCGTGCTGGACGACAGGCACGACATACCACAACTTTCTAAAAAGGTTCATATAGGAGAGCTTTTTTTCCAGATTTTCCAGAGTTTGGAAATAATTGGAGATATGTATCAATATGGGGAGGCATTCTGCTGCTATTCGTGAAATTCTCCAGAAGAAGCGAAAAAATCATGTTAAGATAAATTTCACGTAATATATTTGGGGAAAAAAAACCAGGAAGATCCGTAAGTTGAAAAAATTGCGCGAAAAAACATGGAAGAAATTATGGAAAAAAAGCTCTCCGATAAGCATGAGCTGGGTTTAGGGTTACAGCCGGTATCAACATGCTTGTGCCGTCACGCCCTGTCGCACAACGATTTTACCGACTGAACCCCCACCAGCCCCCTGGAGACTATACAGATAGATCAATCGCCTTTTGTTGACCCGGGTGCCATCAGGGAGGGGAGTCGTGCTACTGCTGTACCAGATGACAGGTACCTTGTCAATTAATTTGAGATTCGACCACTATAGGTAGGTACCTTGTCAATTTAATTTGAGATTCGACCACGACAGCAACATATCTCGTGCCCGCAGCAGTGGCCGGTACTTTTTTTTTCTGCTTTTTTTAGTTCGGAACTGAATGCTTACTGATGTAACGTCGTAACATGTATCCTACCTGGTATCATACGACTGTCACAGGTGTAGTGCTGCTGTTCGTACTTTGTAGTGTGTTCGCACTCTCCTCGAAGTCAGGTACCTTATGTGATACTCGCCGGAGCCTGTCTCCTAATAAAATCGATGAAGTAGTTCACACTATTACGTACCTGTGCAGCCCAAACAGTTCATTCATAATAACGTTGTTTGATTCGGCGATGAAGGTGCAGCAGTTCTTACTATACTGCCTGTAATTAGTGTCGTCATGGGAGAGCAGCATTGGTTTGTTCACTGTGACTGGAACAGATATTAACTATCTTCTGTTGTGCAATACCAGGTATTACAGAAAGTACGGGTATACAATAAAACCAGGTAGCTGGTATTAAATTTACAGAAAGTGCGTGCTTTTGTTATCACACACTCGACGGCAATCACAAAGCTTATCCTGGACTGATATGAACCAGGTAATGTTGTCCATCGTACACCAGCTGTTTTTTGTTCCTGCCCTAGATGATTATTATCTTCGTGAGATGAATGTTACAGTGTCGTGGCTATTGTTTGTACAAGTTGAACAACATAATAAATACTCGTGACGATGCATAGTTAGTTACTATTTAATGTTGGTGTTCTGATGATTGCCAATCAATGTGACTGACCCTGGTGTTGTAGTATTAATAATAGTGGTTCTGAACAATGAACGGTCTTGTTGCGCCTGCTGCCTCACTTATACTACATCCTGTAACTCTGCACCTTGATTATACACCAGTGCTATTTTACTGCTGTACCTGCTACCTGCTATTAATTTTCAATTACACCGACGACGCTGTAACTGCTCTACTCGTTAGTGTGTATATTACTACCGGTACTATTTGCCCGTAGGCCTCCACAGGCCTTGCCACTTCGTTGCTCGTTGGTTGTGCGTGCGCACGACGTACCAGGAAAATCGCGCATGAATAGAATGAATGGACCTACTTGTAGCGCCACACTACAAGCACGTCATTATTGGTATTAATATTATCCCATAAGATATACCTGGTACTACTTGTTGTACCAGGTATACGAAGCAAGCATCAAATAAATAACATCGTTTTTAATTGCACTCCTATTAATAATACCAGCTTCTACTGCCATTCATTCTATGTGCTATGTACTAATAACAGCGCGGTACGTTTCGCGCTATAATATATTTCAAGTTCAGTAGCAAGCAGCAGCAGCACTCGTTATCACACCATAATAGATCACTAAACAACGTATCTTATATCCTCCCTCTGCTTTGTGGACTACGAGCGCAGTGCAGAGTACACGCCGCCTCTATCTTGGCAACAAGAAAGAGACATCAATGACACACCACGTGACGTGTACCCACTCGTACAGGCGAACAATGTGCATCGATTTTCAAGATATACCCGGTACCAGGTACGCGTATACCTGGTACATATTACTATTCAGTTGCGGGTATAGCGTTTATAGAGGCACAGACAATATCACCAAATATAATGCAAATTTCCATCTTCCGTATTTCGTACCGGAAATAGAGTTGATCATTTATTTCCCGAGTTAGTGCACACGATATATCATGGCCATCAATATCTACAAAAACGATACCTGGCATATCTCTACCACACTGCTGCTGCAGAAGTGGAGTCGGGAATAGAAACCCATGACGCCATTTCGTCTTGATCGGCGATCCGTGAAACTGCAAGGACACGCACCAATGCATACCTGTGGTGTCTGGTACGTGGACACCGTTTGTGTAGATAATGATATCTCGTGACCTCGTCGACTCGAGGACAGCTTGGGGGGCTGAACAGTTTGGGTCCGCTTGAGTTACTGTGGATATTTCTTCGCGGCTTGGTCGGTGGGTGCTAAATTTACTTTTACTTCTTGGCGTCGAGGCGACAGCAAAGCAGTGTCATGTACAAAGCAGTGTCATGTAGTCATGCACCAAAAAGAAACGGCTCAAGTTCACATTGTGGACAGCATGCCCACAAAATTATTTTCATTATTTTCCGTGTAGTGTATGCCGCAAGACTCCGCTGGTACTGCACCAACATAAACGTCCATGGTAGCTCTCGTGAGGCGATGATCTAACCTGGAATTGGGTCAATCAACCAAGACATCAACAGATAAACGCAGTGCCGTGTCAGCGAGCGTCATGCATCATGCACACAATATGGCAACGAACCTCAAGCTCACATTATGGACAGCACGCCCAAAAAATATTTTCATTGTTTTCCGTGTAGCATCACGCAAGGTTCCGCTGGCACACTACAGTTTTAGTAGCATCCGTCGTACCTGTATAGCCTGCGGGGCGATGATCTAACCTGGAATTGGGTCAATCAAAACCAAATCAACCACCCATTCAATGGATCAATAGGTACGACAGAATGGAGTGTGGCCTCAATCGGGCTTTTACCACGTATCCTTATATCCTCGGAGATTATCTCGTGATATAAAGTGTCATTTATTTGGTTTTCCTTGATGTATGATGATATTCTACAAAGTGATCGACGCTGAAGCTGTTGCTGCGCATTGATTGGCTGGTAAATCAGCCAACCAGCCCATCAACGTTGTCACTCAAACGCCAGGCGAACCAAACGAACGTCCGTCAGCACCTATTAATAAGAGCCCACAGTGGGTATCCAACTCCGTTCGGCTAGCCGTCATGAATCACAACGCCTTCTTTGAAAGCATCGACTGGAACAATCATTTTAATCGACGGCGACATGAGTTCTGTCTGGACTTGACGAAGATATTAACCATTTTGACTTGACTACACTGACTGCAGTGTAGTCGATACGAACATATGGCGGCTGCGGTCCAATCAATGGTCTTGCGGGAGCACGAGTCGTTTCGTGCTGCGCGCATGTCAGCAATCTCCTTGTATTGCCATTGTGGTACCACAGCAACTCCTATACTGCGGCATCCCGGGCAGTTGCTTTATGTTGCTGTTGGTGCTGTTATCGTTCTTCAAGAATGTTTGATCTGATTTATGGACTGCCCCGCAGCCATGGAGGATAGTTTGTACGTCGTGCATCGCCAATTTTGTTGACACATTTCCCCCCTGAAGTACATAGAATGAAGTACCAACACTTAATTCACATTTTGACGCAACACGAGCTCGACGCATCACTACCTACCGTACATTTAACTCCCATCACATTGATTCTCCAGCCAAGATCGCAGGAGACTCTACTACTTTGTTTCTACGCTCGGAGGCACTCTGAACAAGCCACACTACGGTGATCGCGACCGCGTGCTCGGCGTGATAGCGGTCATACTTGGTCACTCTTCTCCCCTCCGTGTACACACGTACCATGGCTCTTATCGCGCATATATAGATGTAACCATTCCCATGGGTCCTCGGTTATCATCAAAATGTGCATACTCGCACTCCCGCGCTGTCCCTGACGAAAGTATTCATAGGTTATCCGTCAATGTACGTTCCAGTCCTGCTAATAACAGTCGCAGTAGCTTTCCGCTCGGTAACACACTGAACAAGCCGCGGTCACGGGTTTGGTATGTACACCAATTCGCCCCCCCCTCCCGCCGGTACGTGTCCTCGTTTCTATCGCACGAAGGGTTCGCCGTTCGCGCAGCTCGTAAACGCTCGTCGAGTGTTGCTATGTTAACTGCAGTCCGCCGTCGCGCTTGCAACGTTCGCGTTTTCAGCGACGGAGTTTGACACCACACATACATGCACAAAAAATGTTAGCAGCATTCGAACCCCCGCCGGCTCTCCCTGCCGATTTTTTTCAGGAAAACGCTAAAAAGCTGCGTGCGCTACCAGGGGGGAACAGTACAAAAGGTCCAGAAAAAAAGGCAACCCCAACGGGGCATCCCTCAAACACCCAATATCGGATCGGGATGACCACTAATAGAGCCCTCTGGAAACACCACACCATGGCCATCCGAGGTTCACCCAGAGGTTCGTCCAAGTCGGGGATGAAAAAAAGTTGCACGCCACGTAATCACGGGTGGGTACGCGTTATAAGGAGCAAACCTCATCGTTCGTGAAATCGGACTCTGGTCCCGTCGATCATCCAAACTCTGCAGCATACCCAACTATATACTTGCTGCGTGCAACCGGGGTAACAACCAACATCCTGGAAGTTCATACACCCCATGCAGTACAAATTCCCCCAGACATAAATATCCGTAACAATCCCAATGCGTACAGTAGCAGTGCCGCACAACCCCAAAGACTACAGTACGTGACAAAGCACACCTTGCTAGCCTCTGAAGGCGTGGTAAAACGAAATTGCAGTTCCGATGCTGAGGAGTCCCTCAAAGCCAACAAACACCAGACCTATGATGGCGACAATAATATCGAGCCGTAACACGTAGGTTTGGAGCGACAGGATGAACGCGTACACGAGTACCACGGGCACTGCCAGACCAAGAGACCTGCCAATACGTGTAAAATGCAGCATGGTTTTGAAGTAGAGGCGGTCCTGAGCGCCCAGGAATTGTCCAAATATGTTGTAGTAGTACAGTAGTAGTTGTTGTTGTTGTCGTATATAGTAGTATTTATATTAGTGGTAGCCGTGTTGCAGTGCCTGCACATCGCGCCTTATTTTTGTTTTGGCGAAATTAGATTGCACGGTGACTGGAAAGACAACAGGATTATTCGGCGCAACCGTTAGTAAAAGTCCGTGGGAAGGACCCCCACGTCTACAGGCATTTACTGTGAGCCTATTTTTGGTACCACCAAACTTGATGATAGTAGGAGTAATGTTAAAGGCTGCGCACATATTCTCGAAGGAGTGGACGGGGACAGAGGTTGGACTAGCACTATTGGTGACAACAGCGTTCGGACACACAACTAATGACGGAGGGTACAGTATATACCAGGTACGGTATGGGCCAGCCAACAAGAAACACACATTATGAGCAAGGCTTGAAATCTTACAGTGTACGTATACAGCCGTCTTGCCCAACCATAGGCATGGACTCTTATACACCGGTAGCAGGGTTTAGCCTAGTGTTCGCCACTGAGTACCATCGCTCAATTCACGTTTCTTAGCGTCCCCCGAAAAGTGAATATGTCGTTTTTGTTGTTAGCAATGCTGTTCGAGGCCTTTTCTTTCTCTTGGGCGCACACCGCAAAGATAACTCACATAGCGAGAGGGTTTATTTGCTCCGCCTTGTTCCCTTTGGATGCCAGACAAAGGCGCATCATCTCCACCACGCCGTAGAGGACCATCAAGCTATTAGACGTGGACACGACGGGTGGGCGCACGAAAGATGTTCATAGCGCAATGTGAAAGTTATTTATGGAGTTTGTGGCATTGGCATTGTTAGTATGGAGCGAAGGGGGTCTTGCTCTGTCACTGTGAGCTCGTTGGTGGTACGCATAGTATGTACCAGGTAGCGAATATATGTATATATATCAGCCGTCGACAGCAAGCCTAAATTGGGCCAACGGATGTGCGCGTGTATCACACCAGCGACCACAAGAAGAAGGGGCTGCACACAAGGGGTTGCCCCGCCAAGTATTACTGAAGCCTACCAACGTAAAGTAATAGTACAGGGTTGGTATTGTTGGCCTGGAGTGGGAATACTACCGAATACCACTGTACAGAGTGCCAGGTAGATATGTGTGCTTGCTGGGGCTGAGCACTATTCATAAAAGGACGGTGGGAATGAGGAGCGTCACAGATGCTCCTACAGTAAGTGGTCAAGCTCAACACAACATTGAACAACCTGGATCCTGCTACAACAGGGGTACACCTAGCACGCCTCCATAGACGTTCAACAGAAGAACCGCCGACCTAGTTTTCGCAGCTTAATGCCAATAGGAGCTTGCTCAGTTAGGAGCATACTGGTATGTCACACTCCTTCATTGCCACCGTCCTTGTACGGGGGAGAACGTTCTGGAATCAACGAGATCCGTTTCGGGAGCCCAACCGAAAGTTAACATGATGGTGTGATACGTAGTCGTCGTGGAATGTGTCAAACATGGGGTCGGTTTCTGTTTCCCCCCTCTCCAATGGCCTGTACACCCGGGCACGGGATCTCTGCTATAAACGACACTCGTTCAAGCATAGGCTACATACATAACATGCCTGGTACCTGGTATATGTACGTAGGCGTACTATTCTGAATTCTGAAGTCTTCGTACGACGAACTTTTGTATTTTGATTTTTTTCAGTAGAATGCAACCATCTCCACAACCCACCTTAGTTCAAGCTCTAATGCTCCGCTAGGGTAGTAGTAGTGCCACGCCTTGTAAGCGTACGTGCAGATTGCCAGAGAGAAAAAACATGAGCTGAACCATCCGTTGAAATACAGGAGGACCTGAACAGCGATCGTTTTTGGTATCAGGATTTTCGACATGTTCCAGGTATAAAAACGCGACTTTGGTCGAAATGTGGTTCGAGTCGACAAAAGTTATGCAAGCGAAGTGGATTCGGATCGTGGTTCGCAAGGAATGCATGTCACCTACATGCCGGTACCAATAAGCGGTACTGCTGAAAAACATCGTAACATCGTATGATACGTATTGGGAATGAGTGCTGTTCGTTTTCGCGTCGTGGTCCACCTGGTGCTTCAATGGTGCTTCAGTGCTAAACCTGTCAATTCTCAATCAGTTTCGGTGTCAGAGCAACGCAGGGCTGAAGCAGCAGCAGCAGCAGCAGCAGTAGTTGTGCCTGAATAACCGAACGCCGCCTACACATCGGACTTCAGGCACACCAAACCAGCCTCAAGATGTGATGCGGCAATCACAGCAGTCACGCAACCCCACCGTCGTCAGGGGAACAAACACGGCGAGGGGATAAGGACAGCAACGCACGATTCGGAATCCTTTCGTCCTTACATAGCTGTACAGTACACGTTGGCGACAGCCGTAGACATGTTTTGATAGTCAACGACGTGAGCAATCTTGCTGTCAATCTGTGTATGTAGGTGTCGATCGTCTATACGTTTGCTGTCGATCATCTGTGGAAGGCGCACAGCAACGCGGCGGAATCAACCTCGCAACGCTCTCCTCACCTCAAGCGGAAGAGATGACAGGATTTCCTTTTGCTCATCCGGACGCGGCATGATCCTCGGCCTGGAGCGGATGCGATCAAATACACGTCCTCCGATCACCCACCACACTTCCCACGCGAACCTGTGCTGGCTACGGCTATCACTGATACAAGATACCGGTAGCAAAATACCTCTTTCTAGGATTTTCGAGCTCCGCGTTGAAACCGGTAACAGAAAGGCCAATCGTACTTCAACCGGTAGTAGTTGTGCCGCATTGTTCGTCCAGACCAGTCGTGGAAACGAACGCCCGCCGTCACGCAAGCTGTACGAACTACCAACACGCTTACCTGAACGCTAATTGCACAAATTAGTAGTCGTGTGTCTACGTGCTATGAGGAGTTACGACCGCGTCGGGGATCGGCCAGTTCACCCTGAGCTAAAACAAAACAATGCAGCATATAAGCACAATCACACCGCACACCTCCCAAAAGTGTCAACAACATGTTTGTGTCTGTCTGTCGAGAAGAGGTGCCATCGACTCCGTTCACGACGGAAGGTGTACGACGGTGTACGACGCTGTACGAGTAGCACCTAATGGGAATCAGCGCACGTGCAAGCATGCTATTATTATTGTGAAAACTGGCATCAAGAAGCCTAAGAAGTCTAAGAAGAGGCCAGGACCCCACATTGCGCGTCGTCCGCAGAGCTCGGCAATGCCAATGGGACGTCTACTACTACTTCGAAGTATATATAGTGCTTGTAGTCTAAGCTGTGGTACAGCCACTCGCATTCTGCCTGTGTCATTCGTTAGTGTCGCAATATTTCTGTGCTGAGTTGCAATAAACACCACATGCATCGCTTCAGCATACTAAAAAATTCCTGGTGAGCTCTATCTTACGCCAACTACGTACGTACATAGCATACCCGTTTAATTTTGAAGTAGAGCACTGCTGAATTCTAAACGTATTACGCAGCTTGCAAAGTTGAGTATCAACTATTTATTCAGTCGAACTCACAGCTGACGTATTTTAAAATTTATAAAAAAATAGTACTCGTACCCCGTACCCGGTATACCAGGTATATATGTGTACGTGCTGATATATTTTTACAGAAAAATAACCGATACTTTCACAACGTACTTGTCAATGTGTGGAGAACGGGAGGCATCCCCAGGCAATGGAAAGATGCGACCATCAAAGTCCTTACTAGAAAGAAGGATCGTTCCGATTGCGAAAACAACCGAGGGTTTCACTAGTTGCCCATTCACGCAAGCTATTGCTGAAACTGGTCGCGTCTTGCCTCCGTTAGCAACTAGTGCGAGACCGAGGGGGTACTCCCCGAGGAACAGTGCGGCCTCGCACAGCGCAATCAATAGTCGACATGCTGTTCGTAGTGCGCCGGTTGCAAGAACTCGAACCAGCTGCAAATAAAATCCTGTACATGTGCTTCATCGATCTACAGAAAACATATTACTCCGTCGACGGAGAGCTGTTGTTGTGGGTGGTGCTCACACGCTTCGGAGTGTCAGCGACGGTGTTAACCATTATCTGCCAAATCCACGAAGGCATGCAAGCGTGCGTGCTTACGGATGACGGTGAGCGCTCGGAATTATTTGAAGTCACTCGGGGGCCGCAGCAAGGGTGTGTGCTGTCACCGCTGCGATACACGCCGTGCTGCTACGCTTCAGTGAGGACCAAGATATTTTGAGGGACTTGGTTCACCTGGAGGAGGACCTCGGGGAAAACGAGTTGAAGGTTGAACCACTAGCATGTGTACGAAGGGCAGTATAGGGTATGCTGTACGCCGAAGATGCTGGATTTGTGTCCTTCGTCGTTTGATCTTTGACACAATTTCAGCGCCTGCATCGTCAGTCTATACCTCTGACCCGCTGCTTCGATGACGAGCGATGAGGTCCGGAGTGCCTGGTTCGGTGTCCGCAGCAGCATGGTCTATGTTTTCTTCTCAGACATGGTGAAGGAAGCCCATGATGATGACCGTCACCATGTCTGAAAATAAAACGTAGACCATGCTGCTGCGAACACCGAACCAGGCACTCCGGACCTCATCGCTCGTCATCAGCGGGCCAGAGGTGTAGACAGGCGATGCAAGCGCTGGGATTGTGTTAAAGATCAAACAAGGAATCCGCCTCGCAAGGGCATAAGCTATATTCGGTCCAAGCAAGAGCTGTACGATATCGAGGCTGCCCTGTTCATTCAAAACCTGCGCATGCTAAAGGCCCAGGTTGATGGATACCTTGCTGTACGGGTGTGTGACGTGGACTGAACTGCGAATGGCACACCACCACAACCTCCTCTTGCGGATCACTGGCTTCCAGCGCCGACAACGCACCGCCAACCTCATGTCGTACGCCAGGGCTCTCAAGAAGGCACGGTGTGAAAACCTTGAGACGACCTTCCGTGACCGACGGCTCCTCTTTGCGGGGGGCGTATAGCGGACGACCAATGAGCGGCAGACTCGTCTTGTGATGTTTGGGACAAAGTAAAGGCTGGTGGGGAAAACCCGGGACCAGGCCGACCAGAAAATAACTGGGCCCAAAGTCAAGCAGACGATGTCAGGGTGTTTCAAGCCACGGGGGGTTTCACAGAAAGCTCGCTGCTCGGAGTAGAGACGGTGTTTATGGCCGAAGGCGGCTAAGAAGAGTAGGAAGTGGTACCGGGGGTCGTCGGAGCGGTGGACTGTTCCATGACGAGGTGGCACGGGGGCTAGGCGGAGAGGAACTGGTTATGCCACGCAGCTGAGGACGCCAAGAGCGGCGACAAGGTGACGGGGGGGGGGGGGGGGGGGTAGTCGTACATTGCTTGCACTGCGCCGTGAGATGTTCGACGGGTCGCATGAAGGGTGAGCTGCATACTACTAAGAATCGCTTGTGAGGAGGACTTTCATAGGGATGACAGCTTCAATGAGTTGATTTATTGTCCGGTGTGGCCATCTCCAGAGACAGCAATGGGGGTATTATGTGACTGCCGAAGAGGGGGGTGGGGGGGACCGTACTGATACAGTTGTCGATGAACGGAGAAACGAAATGGTAGAGACTGTGGCAAGTTTGGCCCTTGAATTATAGTTTTTTTTTGTTTTCGTTGAGTTGTTCCCTCGGAGGGGGGGCGAGTACTGAAGCTTGACACCGCTGTTGACGAGAGTAGGAAAGAGATGGTAGGTTGTGTGGCAAGGTCCCCGGATCGGTTTTATAGCAAAGACGGGAACCCATGCTACTAAATCGTCGCCTTGAGTATGATTCAACTTTCTTCTTTCTTGCTGATTGCCTTGTTTCTGTCTTTGCTCCCTTTTTTTTCTCGCCGTCCTTACGACGTTGCGCTCGTCTTCTTGGTGTTGTTTAGGCCGTGCGGCAGTTATCTGTTACTCTTCAGCACGTATAATTTTCTTCATGCAGCCTTTGTGGGACTATTGCGTCGCTTGTATCATGTCATTTCATAAATATTTTTTGTTTCGCTGTTTTTTGTTCTTTTTGTTCTTTTCTGTCGTGTATTGTTGTGTTTTCTGTCGATAGATAGTACAGCAGCAGCAGTAGACCATGCAGTAGTGACGGCGTTGCTGCAGAAGAGCATGCATGCAGTAGCTAGCGCTGGGCAGAGGTTTGCGTAGAGAAGAAACAAAATAAAATATTATCTTGCAGCACAGGCGCGTCGCAGCTGCCTGTACTGACGGTTTCATATCCAAGCAAACCGCCATACCGTACGGTACAAAACCCAATATCCTATTGAGTTGTTCTTGCACTGCAGATGTCCCGATTTTCTAGCACCCGTTTCATTGGCTTTTCACTTGCTTCACCTTAATTTCAGTTGGACATCTGTCTCACAGTCTGTGCACACACAATTCGCATTTCTCAAGGATAAATAATCAGGAAGGACACTGGGTAATGAAGCTGGGCAGAAATAACGGTTTTACGTGAAGACAACACACACTCACACACCCCCACAACGCCGCACATTTTTTCTGTCAGATGGCAAAGTGAAACAATAATATGAAGCGATTTTCCATGAAACGGCGAAATCTCCTCTGCCAGTGACTGAGTTTTTAGGTACTACATACGTGGACTTCATTTGTTACTTTTCATCGCAGCTAGGTAGAAATACACTGCAGTATAAGGCAGTCCTTCAGCTAATACTGCATCAACAAACAATTCCACGTCATCCTAAAAAAAATGTCTAAATATGCAACGTATATCAGATGAATAGTTTTTTCAAGCAACGACAATGATGGCTACCGATAAGTACCATTGCTAATAGGTTCGCGTCCTGCCGGCAACGCCTTCTCCCTCTTGGAGATACGGGGGTGTTGTCGCGCGCGATGTTGTTCTCGTGTGCTCAGAAAATGTATGTGTTGAACATTTTTCCTTGTTATTTTTGTGCTCTCGATGGTGCCCCCCCGCGGCCCGTTTATGTGAGGATCTGGGGGGTCGCCCGACGCGAGTAAAAGGACGCGCGTTCCTTCTACCAATAGTTCTGCCCACTCTCCTGCCTGAGTGCTGGTATACAATGTTTTGAGTGGTTTGTCCCCAAAACGGGACTGCAGTCTACAAGGGTTAAGACAGCACACCCCCTCCGACGAATTTCCCAACCGATTTTCTCTTAACAGCAGGGACAGTGTAAACGCCAAGCCATGCGCCTATGGAACGACCCCGACGGGATTTTTTCCTCTGGTAAATATGTCCAAAGCCACCAATTTTCGTTCCGTGCATATGCCCTCCTTGTCTGGGGGAAAACCTGCCCGGAACATCCTGCCAGGAGTGTGTGTGTTTTTGTACGGTACCCCGTAAGCAAGAACGAGAAAAATAAATCGAGTCGAGACATGACACTGATGTGGTGCTGTGGCCTGTTTGTTGTTAAATAGTCGATAATGCCAAAAAACCGACGGCAAGGGACTCAATCAACCAAGTGTAACACAACCAGTCGGGGTTGGACAACCGCGGCATTAAGGGAACACGAAAAAAAAAACATAAAAAGCAAACACATCGAGGTTTGTTTGCATTTTTTTTGGCTTGAGGCGTCTGCCAGAAAGGGGGTCGTAGACTCGAGGCGGGGGATGTCTGCATGCCAAAAACATCCCGTGCCGTTGGAGGCATCACGAACCGTGTTTGGTGTCCCGTTTTGTACTCGCGTAGGTTTTGTTTTTCACCATCAATTTTACTTTCCAGCCTTCTGGACACCCCATGTGGTTACAGGTAGGTTGTCTTCCCCTCTCCCCCCGGTACAGCAATGCCCTCGTATTCATCGCGCAGAGGGTTCCTCCAGCGTCCCCACCGCTGGCCGTTTCATCGAAGTTTGCTGACTCACGCTCTCAATTGAAGAAGGCACTGCACGTGAAGGTGTGACCTACCGCTCGGTGGGGCACAATAGTTGGACGTATCAGTTGATGGGAATGTACGCGGTGGTATACAGGATGGGATGTTTGTCTCCCCGGTATCAACAGGAGCCGTCGGGCGAAGCGCAGGCTCTGTCGGCCGTTTTATCTAGCTACAAATTAATATTTGCGCGCCAGAAAGGGATCGTGTCGGGTGCTACACCAGAAATAGCTGCCGTCAGACGCTTATAATGTGAGAACATCATCATCATCACTTGCGTACAGGCGCCGGAGCTGTTTAGCTGTTTACGGGACACGCGAAAAAAAAAATCGGTCGTAAGGAAGGGAAGAAACATTTTTTTCTGCTGCCCGCATTTTTTCGCGTTCGCCTTTACACTATACTACTACTACTACTACTACTACTTCTACTACTGCTACTACTACTACTACTACTACTACTACTACTGCTGCTACTACTGCTACTACTTCTACTAGTAGTACTTTTACTACTGCTACTACTGCTGTTACTACTACCACTACTACTTCTACCACAGCTACTACTAGTACTACTAATGCTACTAAATACGGCCAGGTACTGTTTACTAATGGTAGACTACTATTTTTGATAGAAGCGATCGATTTTAGCGATATTGTGTGCCGCTGTTCCAACAGGTCAATAGTGAGATTGGAACTGGAAATCGGAGCGACCTTCAAAACAAAAATCACTAATCGGTTTAGGCGAAGCCGAATAGAATCGTTTTGATTGACTATATCGCCCGCGTGAAACTCGAGGGGAATCGAATGAGAGAAGCGACCCCCAGCCGTTCCTCCCCCGGCTGGTGAAGGGTCCATTATAGCCGGTGAATTCGTTTTGAATACGTATCTCGCAAAACATTCGCATTTTTTTTTCGATTCCGATGTCGATTGAGTCGTACGATTGAATCGGATGGATGTATATCGTATGGCTGTGTCGGTGAGTCTGTTTTTTTAGCGATGTTGGGTGGTTGTGCCAATGAGCCTGTAGTGGGGGGTATACGAGGGCTTGCCAAGGGAGAGAGGTGGAAGCTGGAGCTTTCAAGAGGGGAAGTGGGATATGTGTCGGTTCCGAGTGATGGAAGAGAAACTACAGTTTTATTGCGGTGTTTAGAGAGGATTTTCGATTCCAGTCGGAATGGAACTTGTTTACTGCTGTATACAATACCATTGTCTGAGGGCAAAATTAATATTCACAGCAGTAGATAGCGATATTGGGTGAAACTATTGTGACATTGGATCTAGTTGACAGTGATTTTGTGTGGCTGTGTCGATGGGTCTGTTTATAACGCTTTTTTGTATGCCTATGCTAGTTTGTCAAAACGTATAGCACGGCAGGGCCAAACCAGTATCATCGTAGCGGAAGATCGTGATCTACAGTAGGTTGAGTTTGTGCGCCCAAGAAGGCCGAGTAAAATCGTTGTTCGGCGCTGAGAGTTAATGTACGACTACGGGGGTACCACCGCCACGACCAGCCGCGAACTATCAGCAGCCGGTGGTGGCTCGTGATCAGCTTGGTCTCGAGGCGTCGGGGGAGTTATGGTGATGATGGTTATGGTGGTGGTGATGGTGATGGTGTGTCGTCGAAGGTGACGTGGCAGACGGGGGGGGTGTACTCGATATCATGCATGGCTGTAGTCGTATGACTAGATCCTTGCATGCGTACAATGCCGGGACGGAGCACGTCGGCTTTTCACCGACCAGGTAGACATTGCTTGCACCAACCGCGAAGTGCCGTGTAGTGTGTGGCGAGTCGCATGGAGGGTGAGCTGCATCCTACTGAGAACTGCATGTGAGGCGGACTTACGTATGGATAACAGCTTATATGAGTTAATATATTCTCCGATGTGGCCACTGGGAGTGTGCGGGGGGGGGGGGGGGGGCGTACTTATTTATTGCTTGCCTTGGTCATTTCACCACTGACCACGCATCCCTTTCAGGACGGAACATCGTTTGTACTCCTAATAGAGACACCTCCAACATCTGGGCGCTCATGTCGCTCTATCCAAATACGACGTATTCCACAGAAACTGCGTGCAGAGGGGAGAAATACTGTAGTTCATTTAGTATCTCGTTGTTAGATCGGCATCAAAATTTACTTGGAGAGAGAATGTCGCTAATGTCGTCGCGGTCTCGGCAGGATTTTCTACGCAAATGAACGACATATATGTGCATGGCGGTTGGATTTCTTTCCAACCACTGCCATGTCGAAAGGTAGGTCAAGGTAGACATTTCTGTGGTCTAGAGATTGGCAGTTCGGAGCGAGCAGGCGCTGGGACCAGTGCGTGTACCGGTCATGATCCAGTTGAGGGAGAAAAACAGTTTAAGCGCGGCCGGCCACGTCGTTGCCTTTTCTAACGATTTGTAGACATACCGGCTGTCACCTGGAGACAAAGGGGCGGGGACAAGGCGGGGGGGGGGGGGGGGGGGGGGGGGGGTACTCGATGGTATGCATGGCCGTAGTCGTAGTCGTATGACCATAGACCCTCGCATCCCCAAGGGGGGAGGGGTGGAGTGTACTCATAATCATGCATGGCCGTAGTCGTTCGACCATAGAGGGGGGGGGGGGGCGTACTCGTTTGTTGCTTTCCTTAGTCATTTGACCATTGACCACGCATCCTTTCCGAGACGGAGCACCGTTCCCACGCCTAATAGAGACACCTCCAACAATTGGGCCCTCATTACGTTGTTTCCATATATTATGTTAAAAATAATGCTAATCTGATACCCTTCCTGTTTGGCCGCCTGTGGCCACCGTCTATCTCCTTGGATAGCGATCGTTTTCTCGCTGCTATCTAGTGTATCAAACTCCTCCATGTCATATTCGTCCATTTTACTCATCTCTTCTAACACATCCTGTTCCTCCTTGTACCTTTCACATTCTCCTACTATGTGAGTTCTACTCTCTATTGCTTTGCCACATGGGCACATCTGCGCATCTACTTCTTCCTCCTCCTCCCGCTACTGGTATATCACTTTCTTCTTTCTGGCAGGTCCAGATCACCCATACGAAATCGCAGTCTCAGCGTTTTCGTGAGGTCTATCGGGCCGTGCAAGTACGATCTCATTCTTATCCCTTCGCTTAATCCCCCGAATATCTCCAAGTGTTTCTCTAATTTCACCTTGTTTCTTACCGCTAGCCTTTCCCCTATTTCTTCTACTTCTGCCTTGTACCTCCCAAACTTCTCTGCGGACATCAAATCTCTTCTTGGGTTCCTCCTATGTCCTTCCTTACTTCCTCTCAACTACGCTATCCCACCTTATTCCAGCTCGTCCTCTTCTTACTTTCTCCCATACAGCTCTACCAGTCATGGGTGGTAACCTCTTGTTGGCATATTCCTTACGTTATATTGCCAATATGGGGGGGAGTGGTGTACATCACGTGTTCATGGTGAGCGAAATCGGGCGCTCCATGCGGGAAACGGTGACGGCGTGATGGTGGCGGGGCGACGCGGTCGACAGTCAGCGGCGAGCATGCAACTTGAAATAGGCCAATTGGTCGCCTTCCAAGCTTTCATGACTTTGGGAGGCTCGAAGAATGCGAGGGGGAAACATAGGAGGTGGCCCCATATGTATGTGTATACCTTGCACTTTTGTACTTTCGTTGGGGTCTTAGCCTTGTACGTAGCGGCGTTGGTGCATGTGTACATGTTGTGCTGTAGGTACTGTAGAATCGTCAGGGATGCACATTGTAAGAGCTTTTTGAGGCTGTGCCCGCGGCAGGTGTCGCGGCAAGAGGTACCGCAGACGAGATGTCGTGGATCTTGCCACGGTTGTGTCCACGGATATGGCCGTCGGACTTGCTGCCACAAGCTCCCAACAACGTCCGCGGCAAACCCCACACGCGGCAACACCCCGCGACACTAGCCGCGACAGCTGCCACAGTGTGTCGCGGGTGTTGCCGCGGCCAAAACCGCGGGTCTTGTCGTTCGTCCCCCGGCCATGTCCGCGTCAGCGGTACCCCTTGCCGCGACACCTGCCGCGGGCACAGCCTCGAAAAGTTCTTCTGTTGTGTATCCCTGACGATTCTACAGTACCTACACCTGCGACACACTGTGGTGGCAAATGCCTTGGCAAGTGTCGCGGCAAGTGTCGTTTAGGTGCGCAGTAAGTCTCGTGACAGATGTCGCGGCCCGTGCCGTCACAAGACCTGCCGCACGGGCCACGGCAAGTGGCAAGTATCGCGGAAGCGCTGCGATAAGTACCGTTACAAGTGTCAGGGGTTGAGTTGAACTCTTCGAGCCCGCCTTATTTATTTCCAGGCCTTATCAGGTACGAAGCAGGCCGGCTTTGGTTGGGTTTCTCGAGATCGAAGGCGAACCTAATGCATTCGCACAGGTGAACATCGACCGACGTGAATACAATCAATCGATTGTCATTCACCAAAGAATCAATGCTTGTTTTAGAGAAAAAAAGTTCCGACTAGCGTTTTCTCAGCGATCGAGGACGAAGATTCATATATTTATATTGCTGTAGTATAGGGCTTGGGTGTGCGCGGCGTGTACGGTGGAAGGCTCCGCGGCAGGTGTCGCGACTGCGCGTGGCAGGTGTCGCGACTCACCCCGCGGGTACACCCGCGGCAAGTGCCGCGGCGGGTGCCACATGGCCCCGCGGTGAGTGCCGCGATATTAATCGCAGCATTTGACGCGGCTTTTGTCGCAACACTGCCCGCGGTTCTTGCCCCGGAACTGGCCGCGGCTGTTCCAGCGGATGTTGCCGCGGGGTTTGCCGTGGAGCTTGCCATGGGTATTTCGTTTTGTGCCGTGGGGTACCGCAGGCCCTGTCGCGACGTTTCGCGAGGCTTGCCGCGCCGTTCCGCGAGGGTTGGCATGGCGCTTGCCGTGGGCCTTGCCGCGGCAGTCGTACCGCGACGTGTCGTGACATGTCGAGACTTGCTGCGACACGTGCCACGATATGTCGCGACATGTGGCAAAAAGTCTAATAAAGTGCATCCCTCGATTTGTGTCGTAGTCGGCGGAGGGCCTTGCGAAGATGATGACCGTCATTGTGACCGTTTTCGAAGCAGCAGCTGCCTCACCGTATCCGAAAAGAAAACGGAGACCATCCATGCTGCTGCGGACACCGAGCCAGGCACCCCAGACCTCATCGCTCGTCATCGAAGCAGCGGGGGGCAGAGATATAGACAGACGATGCAGTTTTTGCACCAGGGCGGTCTTGTCGTCGCAAGCGCTGACATTATGCCAGAGACCACACGACGGATCCGACTCGCATGGGCATGCTACAATCGGTTCAAACGGGTGCTGTACAATATGGAAGATGCCCCTTTTACTCAAAAAGCGCGCATGCTAAAGGCCGAGGTGATGGAGACCCTGCTGTACGGGTGTGTGACGTCGACTCTTGGCCAGGAGCACTTCGCTGAGCTCCGAACGGCACACCACAAACTTATCTAACGAATCATTGGTTTCTAGCGCCGACAACGCACCGACCACCTCAAAAAGGCACAATGCGAGACCGTTGAGACGGCCATCCTCAAACGACGCCTCCCCTTTGCGGGAACCGTACAGCGGACGACCAATGAGCGGCTGACCCGTCGGGTGATGTTTGGGACGATGGCCGGTGGGGAGGACCCCGGACCAGGTCGACCAGAAAAGAATGGGGCCCAATGTCTGGCAGACGACCTCAGGGTGTTGCAAGCCACCGAGGGGTCCACGGAAAGCTCGCCTTTGCTGTTCGGAGTAGAGACACTGTTATGACCGAGGGCGGCTCCGCAGAGCGGGAAGTGGTACCGGGGGGTCGTCGAAGCGGCGGACTGTTTTATGGCGAGGTGGCACAGGGACGAGGCGCAGAGAAGCCGGCAGCAATACGCAGCTGAGGACGCCAGGAGCGGCGACAAGGGGAGGGGGGGGGGGGGGGAGAGGGGCAGCCGTACTGATACATCTGTCGACGAATGCAGAATCGAAACGATAGATCGGGTGGCTAGGTATCGGTTCGACTACCCCTAAGGCCTTGCAGTCTAGCAGATTATTGTTTGTTTCTTGTTGAGCTGTTCAATGAGGGGGGGGCGCGGCAGCGGCAATACGGACACTTGGCACCGCTATTGACTAGAGGAATGAGACGGTAGATAGTGTGTCTAGGTCCCCGAATCGGTTTCCTAGCAGAGACGGGCGCCCATGTTGCTATCACCGCCTGGTTTACGATTTTTCTCTCTTCTGCTATCCCTTCTCTCTTCTCTGTTTTGCTTTGTCTCTCCCTTTGTTTCCTTTGCCCTCCCCGCCATCCTTATGCCGGTGTCTTCCTCTCCTTCGTGTCGCTTCGTCTGTGCAGCATTCTGTTCTTCTGGAGTACGTACGCTTTCCTTCTATAATAGCAGCCTTGCTGGTCTCCTTGCGCCATTGGTATTCTGTTTCATTTCTTACGTTTGTATGGTCTTTTAGTTATCATTTCCTGGTCTTGCTTGTTGTGTTGTGTTCTCGGACCCGGTACGCTGGTATTTTTCACTTGCCTTATTACCCATGAATTTTCGTTTATTTTTGCTTTTGGGCTTTCTCCGTCTCACAGTCTGTGATCCCAGAATTAGTACCTCTCTAGGATGAGGAATAAGGATGGACACTGGGTGTACTGATGAAGCTGGGTAGAAAGGACAATTTAATGTAAAGACAACACACACAAACCTAGGCTAGCGCTTTTTTCACTTCCGTCCAGAGTAGTACAGGCTGTAGATGGAACGCAAATATCTTGGAGCAGAACCTGAATCCGTTGAGGTCTCGAAAAGGAGCAAAAAGTGTGGGTAGTCCCAGTGTTATACAGGTCCATGGCGATATGACGATGACGGCGGTACGGTGGTACTCATGGCGGCGGGTCGAGCTTTGGTCGCGGTGTATAAACACACGTCGGCGTGGCGACTGAAAACCTGTACCAGAGGAGGAAAATGAACGTATCATGCGTGCTCGGAGTGACTGATGTACAAACTGTTCCCACGCACGGTGTGGCCGGTAGATACCCAAAGACTATCGGTACTCTGACGAATGCATAGGCCGTAAGGCACAGGAGGACTCGTTCGATAGGGGCAGGGATAGGGTATATATAGCGTATATAGACCACAGCTGTCCGCTTGGCGCGTTTGACAAATTTGGCGATGACCCACCAAGGAATGGGTATTACTGCTGTAGTATTAATAGTGTCTACGCCGATCCATACACGGACAGGACGCATCGACATGGTGACGTAAGTACGGAGGTAGGTCAGTTAGCAGTCGATCGTCGGCAGGTACTGCTGTACAAATATAGTTGCTCGCGGCGTAGGTATTCATACAAAACAAAACCGCTGCTGTACCTGTGGTAGACTAAAAAAACATAACAGCGAAAAATCCAAGAATCCTGTTGATCGCATTTGTCCCCTGTCCCTTCCCAAGTTTCGCCTTGCTACGGTATTGAACACCGTCAGGGTGGAGTGCACGACCGCACCGCCGACGTTCCGCAAGACATGCTCGTGAGTGCTCTACTCTTCACGCTTGCGCGAGTTGCTCCTCCTTCAAGTTATCAGCATCACATAGGGGCGTTTCCCACAGCAGCAGTACTGCCTGCTCCCCGGCTCGAGACTGCCGTGATGACGGGCTCACGAAAACGCGTTAGAGCTTCTGGTGCTGCTGGGGTTGCTGCTGCGCCTTGTGCTGCTTCTCCACACGATAAGATCGATGCATCACACGGTGCCATCGCAGACATCGAAGAGCTGCCGGCGGGGTTAGTGGACGGGTATCGCCAACACCAAGGGCTACTGTACCATGACTTTTCGCAGGATGAGGTGAGTCCCTGGCAAGCAACTTAGGGGTCCGGATGTGATGTAGGCAGGCCCACCGGTTTGCTTCTGGGATAAATATCTGCCGCGTTGGAAAACATTTTTGAATTTAAAAATGCGATGCAGTCATGTTTTTGTCATGCATGATATTTTATGAAAAACTAAAAAAGGCACGTCAAACAGCTTTGAGTCCAACCCATCGGTCGATACTCAACTTTGCAAGTTGCGTATTGGCCGGTTGCTCCCCTGGATGCTACCAGGGTCGACGAGACAATAATACTTAAGGTCAGTTCTTATCCAGTCGGAAACATGGATTGAAAAAGCCGGTTTCGGATCGGAGACAAATATTGGCATTCTTAAAATATGCAGTTGAAAAAGCGCCTTTTCAATCCAATTTTTGACGATTATGATTTGCAACTGGACAGTCGAAAAAGCTGAGATTTTCGATCCAACTCACCAGTCGGATTCACGAACATCGCCTCCTACGCTGTTGGATCACCCTCTGCAATTTTACAGGTGTGTGCCTAGGCTGTTTTCTATGCGGTTCGATTTCGAGCTTCAGATTTGTATTTTCCGATTTCCAAAATGAATGACCCTGCTTATGCAGTCCAAATATACAAAATCCGATCGGAATTTTTTCGATTTGAGAATCCGACGACCCAAGTCGTCGGACTTTGGCCATCGGACGACCTGGGTCATCAGATTTTCAAATCGAAAAATGGCATGCTATCTAAATTCAAGATGCTATCCACGACAGCAAACAGCAGCACAGAACTGCCGACGACGCCAGTGTTAAGTGTAAGGCAGTATGGACCTACTGTAGGGACCGACTACTGCTACAGTAGAAGGTTGATGCCTTTGGCTCTGTTGTGGTCACTCACACGAGGTGCTTGATGATGGTATAAGCTCTTGTATTAGTTGCGGTTTGCCTCGCCAGATGTCTTCTGAACGAAGGAGCAAGGCGCTCATCAGAAAAGCAGGCGACAACGCCTGCCAGGTATGATGAGGAGACGATTGCTACAAACCATAACGCCACAACAGGGGAGAGGGGACATAAACGCCGCAACAGGGGAGAGGGGATACCATAACACGATGAGTTGGATGGTGACAGCTGTATAGCGACGTTGCTTCGCGCCCGACGGGCGGGCGGCGCGTCCCTCCGTGGCCAGACTACAGTTGGCTGGCGCGGGCTTGGGCCTAGAGACCAGGAGAAGCGCCCTCGGCAAGCACCTCTCCGTGGATACGTACTCGTAGACTACACTGCTGTACAGCAGCAGCAGTCAGTCACAAAATGAAACACAGAATGCCAAGACAGGCTGACTCTAGCGCACTCGCCACGTCTCTTCGCCGCCAGACCAGAGGCAGTCAGCGTGGACTCGGACGCTTGGGTCCTACGCGCAGGGCAGCGCACTCAGCGCGTCTCTTCGCGGCGCCAAACCACAGTAGCAGCAGTTGATCTCGGCGTTTGCTCGAATCTCTACACGCAGATTGAATATGATTTTTCCGCAGAGGAAGACTCATTCGATTTGCCAAGTTCGTATCTGAAATGCGATCGGGTCAAAATCTGACGCTCAAAAATCGAACGGCAGTGGAAACTGTGTTTTTCATATATCAAGAGCATAAGAGGCCAAGAACATGTACGTGCGATAGTGAGATTCACCAACAAACACGTACTTGTACGTCAAGACCTGCTGCTGCAACGTTTACAGGGAGTATTTAATTTTTTCAGTGTCTTGTGTGCCTGTCACGTTTGAACTGCTATAAACCAACTTTCGATTATTATTGTCTTGTGTACCCCGCCCTCACGTATCGATCTGCTGTTTCAGTGCGCGAAATGGTACTGGCCGAAATCAATTGGAAATCGAGCCAGCTGTAAGTATTATCGTCTCCTCGGCCCTGGTGGCATCCAGGGGAGTCACCGGCCAGTAGTCAATCGCGAGGGAAATAGTGGAAAACGCGGGAACGGTTCACGCAGCTTGCAAAGTTGAGTATCGGCTGATCGGTTGAACTCATAGCTGACGTGCTTTTTTAGTTGTTTTATAAAAAAACTAGAAAGTCCCGCGGCATACTCGTACGAGTATCACACACCCTCACAACACGACATACGACAGACACGACCCCACACCACAACAACATCGGCGACGCTGGCTTAGCTGCTGTCACTTCTGCTGCTGCTCGGCGCGAGTCAGCGTGATACGTCCTTATCTACCCCCGTCAGCAGCACGTGACATCACCCCGATGGCCGCAGTGCGCGGTATCGATGACCTTTTGCCAACTGCTGCGCTGGCTGTAGCTTTGGCGACTCTCGAAGAAATCCAGGGCCGCGATGGCCTCGAGGACGAGATGGAGGAGAACGCCCCGTGCGTGAAGCGTACACGCTGCTCGAAGAAGAAGCGAGACATGAGCATGTATGTGTCGTTGGGTCCCACGAGCATTACGGCGAAACAGTTTCGAACCGACTTCCGCCTGCCCTACCCTATTTTCTTGGAGCTATTAGTAGTCCATCTATTGAAAGTCACTCCCTTACATCAAACGTCTCCAGAAAAAACACAAAAGCTGTACATTCGATCCGACGGACGGTAAGAAGTGCATCTATTCACAATCCAGTGGGAAAAATAACCGACCGGCAACCGGCTTTTTCAATCCTAGTTTCCGACTGCATAAGAATTGGCCTTACGGGCTCGATTTCCAATCGGTTTATTATATTTTTCACAGGGCTTTCCTCGGGACCGAATCTTCGTCTCGGGACGGGATCCCGCGGGATCGAAATATCCCGGGAGCCCCCGGGACGAGATAAGAAAGGGTGTTTAAACTGCAGTCCCGTTTGAGGACAAAACACTTATAATTGGAGTGGTTTGTCCCCAAACGGGAACTGCAGTACTAAAAAGGTTCAAGCACGGGATGGTACTGGATGGAATTGAACCATCACGAGATTGGATTGGGAAATTTGGACGGGATTGAGACTTCACGGGATTGCACGGGACGGGATTGAGATCACGGGAATTTACCGGACGGGATTTCACGGGACGAAAAAAGCACGATACTCCACGGGACGGCATTGAGATATCACGGGGTTGCACGGGACGGGATTTACGGGACGAAAGAAACACGGTACTCCACGGGACGAGATTGATATATCACGGGGTTGCACGGGACGGGATGTAAAAACGATTGCACACGGTATTTGTACGGTACACAGCAAGCACAGTCAGTGTTTCGCAAGATAATATACGATTGCACTTGTAGTTCTGTATCATACGCGAACATAACCGCTCATGACGCCCTGCTCCTTTCTTGTCAAGATTGGGGTTGTAGCTTGTGTGTATGCACGCCATACAAGAGTAGCGCCCGTGTTTATGTTGTATGTACGGCGTTTCACACCGGGGGGTGTTGTTTTTGATCGCATTTAATTATTCTTCAATAAAAAAAACAGTTGGAAAAAAACGTACCAAGTAGTTTTTTTTTGTACGTAAAACGATGACGGTTTTAATCACAGGAAATTAGTGTAGAAATTATCTGGAAAATATAGCACATTGCGAAAAATTAATGTTTCAGTCAAGGTTCGAAAACATGAGATACCGCCGTTGAGTTGAGCACGTCTAACCGCTGAGCTATACACCAAAAATCCCCGGAAAATCCCGTTGGATCAGAAATCACGGGATAAATCCCGCGGCATCACGACACCACGGGACTGGTTTGGACGGGATTTGGGAAATCTCAAATTTCACGGGTTTGCACGCGACGGAACACTGATTTCAAGAGATTTGCCCAAATTTCACGCAACTAGTTTGCACGGGATTGGGAATAACAAAGAAAAGCACGGGACGGAATCGGGATCGCGAACATTTCCACGGGATCAATTTAGATGGGAACGGAATGTTCTAACTTCCACGGGATCACGGGATTATCCCGTATCCCGCGGAATCCCGCGGTATTTCTCAACGGGAAAAATCCCGAGGGAAGCCCTGATATTTCGGTAGTACCAAATCTGGGCCTCTCCGCTCATCAGCGTCTCGCATCTCGAGATAGCGGTAGCAGTTGGCGGCACAGCTATTCAGCATGACGTGCAGCAGGAGCAGCAGCAGTACGAGTGGCATTGGTTTGTTCAGTGCTCTCGCACTGTGTCATCTTGAGGGCCTTCGCGTACCAGAGGGTGGTGTGGTCGGTACACAGTCGGCGCTGGATGCCAATGACACACAAGAAGACTCGGTGGTGAGCCGTTCGGAGCTCGGCCAAGTGTTTCGCTCTAAGGTCCCACGTCACACACCCGTTCTTGCATTGTCTACTCTGCTTACTGCGTAACAATGTAGTATCTCTTCGTCGTAGATTTTTTACCACAGAGCTTGTAGCTCTCTAGGATAGAAGAATCGGCACGGACACTGGTTGTTCTGGATGTCGACGGGTAGAAAGAACGGTTGAATTTGAAGAACAAACAGAACACCGCAGGGTCTCAATCACCTCGGCCTTCAGCATGCGAATTCTCAGACTATGCAGGGCGGTCGTCCCATCGTACACGTCGGTGCCGAACCGTTTGAGGCATGGCCGTATGAGACGGATCCGTCGGTCGATTTCGAGCGAGAGATCCGCATTTTCGTGGATATTGCCGCCTAGGTATGATAACTGGGCCGCCTGTTTATACCTCGGGCCTGCTGCGTCGATGACGAGCGGTGGGGCGGAGCTCGTCTTGTCCGGTGTTCGTAGCAACATTGTCTCTGTCTTCTTTTCCGATAACGTGAGACTTCCTGCTTCGAAGGCAGTCACGATGACTTGCCATCATTTTAGCGAGTCCTTCAGCCGACTTCGAGACAATTCATGCGTTATCGGCGTACAACATGCCCCGTATACACGCGCCAACGGCTCCTGCTCCCCTGTTCCGACTACTCCTCCAACATCGCTGAGTTGAGCCACACCCCTAACGATGGCTTCGTCTTTGCTGAAGCGTCACCAGTTCGACGTGGAACGCAGCAGCGAAGAACGCGTTGAACAGTAACGGTGGTAGCACGCAGCCTTGCCGCAGCCCCTGCGTGACATCAAACCATTCCGAGTGCTCGACGTCACCCGTACGCACGCGAGCCCGCATGCCTTCGCGGAAATTGCGAATAAATGTAAGCATCTTGGTACGCCAGAGCGTGTGAGTTCTTCCCACAGTAGCTCTAGGTCGCCAGAGTCGTAAGCTTTCTGCAGATCGAAGAAGGACATGTACAACGGGATTTTCCTCTGTGTCCGAGCTTTTGCAACCGGCGCACGACGAACAGCACGTCGATCGTTGATCGTGTGGGACGGCAGCCGCACTGTTCCTCCAGGGGTGTTCTCTCGGTCTCGCAGTAGTTGCTAAGGCGAGACGCAACGATTTTCAATACCACTTTGCCTGCGGTGGGCAACAAGCGAACTCCCTCTGTAGTTGTTGCAATCAGTTCGGTCCTTTTCTTTTTGTGAAGGGACCTTGATGATCGCATATTTCCACTGCTGGGGGACTTCTCCTGTTACCCAAATATTGACAAGGATGTTGCGAAAACACTGGACGAATACGGGGTGGTAGATTTTAGGAGTTCGGCCGGGAGGCCATCTGGCCCAACAGCTTTCCGATATGATATGCCCTTGAGTGCTTCCGTCATCTCGTCCATGGATGGTTCATCTGCGAGCGACAGTTTATGCGGTCGCGGTGGCAATTGTGGGATCGAGTTTCAGCGATTTCGTGTTCAAGAGTGTGTGGCAGAACCCCGACCATCGCGCGCGAGTGTATATGGCCATGTGTTCTCATCTCTCTCCCTCTCCCTCTCCCTATGTCTTGCGGTCTGTCTCTGTTTCTATTTATCTACCGTGCGCGTTTGCCCCGGTTTCGGGACAGGTATGTACCGTCCGACTTGAGCTGTTGTCTTGGTATGACAACAATCGCCGCATGCTGCCGTGGCGAGGCGACCCCCCTCCGTGGACAAAGTGAGCCTCTTTCGTGCTGTAACTCAATACGATAGTGGTCCCTCATGGTGCCGGTTAAGAAGTGCCAGGTTCCCGCTATAGCGGTGTGGCAGTGTGCGGAGCAGAGATCTTACCCTTTGCCAATTATTCCGGGTACTCGCGAGATTTACCCGGCTTGCTAATACCGTCACGTGACGAGTAACTAATCAATACTCGCCGAGTATTTGGGGCCCGGGTACCCGGGTAATCGGGTACCCGGTTTAAACGAATACCCGAGTACCCGGGTACCCTTTGATTTACCTTGGAAATCCCGGAGATGGCAACTTATCATCCCCTAAATCACGTCCCCTGGGTGGTGTTTGGTACGTGTTCTCGAGGAAGCCCTTTTAAAAACGAAATTACTGTCTTTCGCCTCGCATATCACACCATACTAGAGGTGTTACCCTTTTGCCAATTGCCCGGGTACTCCCGAGTGTTACCCGGCTTGCTAAATATCCGTCCCGGCACGGGTAACACTTCTTAATCTCCGAGCATTTGGGCCCCGGGCACTCGGGTACCCGACTGTTTGACGGGTATCCGGGTGTTTTACGGGTAGCTGCCGGTATACGAGTACCCGGGTACCCGCCCAAAATGGCCGTGAATACTCGCGAGTACCCGGGTATTTTTTTCCCAGAGTTGGCGGGTACCCGTTTAAGATGGCTACTCGCCGGGTAGTGCGGAGTAATTAGTGCCGGTTGCCGCTATAATTAGTGCCGGTATTGTTCGCTGGCGCATACATACCGGCACTATAGAGGGGAACCATTACTGTGTGTATACCAGTACAGTATCGACCCTTTCGTAAGAAAGTAGACCTTAACCCCTGCACTACTGCAAAAAATAACCCCGCGCTCACTCCAAGTAGATTTGGCCCCAAAGATTCGGCGGCAGTTCTAAAAGAGTTAAAAACTGTAGCCTAGAAGTTTGGAACAAGACGAAGCGTGTAGCCTACTATCTGTGGACGCTTGCCGTAGGGAATTGGAAAGGAAACTGTGAGATATTTACCCCCTTCTCGCCCCCACCAGAAAGACCATGTCGGCCTAACATCTGAGTTCAACTTGCTTGCGAGATGGCCGATGAGCTCTGGCCGATACCGTCTTCGAAATACTACCTGGTACCAGTATGTTTTTTTTAAGACCATGTACCAGGTAAAAACGAGGCCGCTCGGTGTGGTGTATGATGTGAGGTACAGATGTTATAAATGTGGTCGTATACGCATGCATGTGGGGCTGCTTTTGTTTACGCCGGTGTCGCCCACTGACAGTACATACTGTCCCTCAATATAAGGATCGGTTCGATTGTATATTTATATACAAGAGATCGCTTATTGTTTTGGGCAGAGCAGTACCTGGTAGCAGGCTGCTGTAGTACGAGTATACCAGGTACGAACAGCAGTAGTACGAGGTCTGAGATTGTGTTATTAATAGCTGTCGCTGGGAACTCGCGCATCAGCGCATAACAGGATATTCGTAACTGTCGTCAACTTGTGTGCGTTGGGTCTCGTGATGAAAAAAACGAAAACATGAAACAACACGTTTAAAGTACCAAACGTACTGGATACGAAAAGCAGAACAGGCAATGATCAACCCCGCTCCACCAGCCACCGTTGACCTGCCCGCCGCCGATCACACCCCATCACACTCCTAGCCGTCCTGCGCTTTGGCGTACAGCTGCATCGTTCTCGACCCGCTGCACCTCCAAAAACTTCCTCTGCTATACTCGTACAGCAGTAGTACGAGTTTTTCTTGAGTACCCAAGTGTACAGCTACTTCAGACGTAGAGGTTGCTGTGGAAGGACTCGCGCAGCAGGAAGCGCACAAGAGTCCAGCAGAGCACAGCAGGTATAGCCCGGCGAGCCGTTCTCATCCGAGACACTGGCGGTGCGCATGGCCTGGGCGGCGGCTGCCCCTGCCGCGTGATGCTGCTGGGTGGGTGCGCCCGCTGTTCTCTCTCTGTCTGCGCTGATGCGATAACGATCAACTGCTGCTGCTGGTACTGTTGACCAAAAAATTTCTTCGATGGCTCTGATAAAATTTTGGGGTGTTCGCGGAGAATTTGGTTGGGTTGGGTTTCTTGTAGTTTGTTTCCTGCCATATTAAGGGCCTATCTTATCGAGGACTTCTTTTTTTTTTCAATTAGATTTCATGTATATTTTCTACTTTTATTTGCATCCGATTGGCCGAAGAGTAAATCACCAAGCGGGCATTCTCAAGGAAAATTAAAAAAGTTCAATTTCCGTGAAAAGTGTTTTGGGACTTTTTTCGTGTGATTTTTTTTCAATTTCAATATGGAATTTGCCGGTTGACCCGCCTTGATGTGGCGTGTTCATGGTGGGTCAACACCCCGGGTGGAGTGTGAGGTGATTCTTGGCTGCTTCGGTGACCACGACCGAGGCGATAAAACGCGAACCTCAACGAGAGGCGACCGGAGCAATAGCCGCGCCCACGCCCACATACCATAGCACATCGTACCCCGGCGGTGGCGCCACAAAAAAAAATCATGGCGGCCGCAAGCCCAATTTTTGGGCCTTCTCGATCGGTCAACCATCACGAAAACCGAGCAAACGAGCAAAAAAACAGAGGCTCGAGACCTCGATAGGTGCATCACCGTTACTGTTCCGCGCGTGGCGCTTGAGGGCTCCCTCCGCCCACCCAAGACACCCTGAGAGTGTTAGCTTCCTCTCCTGCGCCACCAAAAAGAAAAAGAGGCTGGCGGCGGCGCGCACGCGACAACGCAAGCCTTCGCCTACGCTCGTCGCTGTTTGTCGGCTGGGCGTTGTGTGACGCGGTCCATTTTTCCAAGTTAACCCGATTTCTTTCTTGTTTGACAATTAAGACGCCGTTCCCCGATAGGACACCAACACGTTTTTTTTTTTTGCGAAATCGAATTAAAATTCATTGAAATTGAAATTTTAAAATCCAACTTGCGAAATTTGTCGTTCCCCGTTAAGATGGGCCCTAATAATCCCAACCCACGGGAAAAAAAGTGCTGTGGGAAAAAACTACCAAAGTGACGTTTGAACCCTACAGTAAGTATTATTCTTGGGGTTGGGTGACTCTGTGGGTTAGGTCTAGAGTTGCACCCTGGCCTCAAAATTTAGAACCGGGTACCCGACCGGGTGGGGGGTGTTCCAGCCGGAACCGGAACCGGGTACCCGGGTTATCATACACTGTTTGCTCCCCTTTTAGCCTTTGAATGGGACACAGGGTACCCGGGTACCCGAGTACCCGGGTACCTGGTTTACCATATACTATATATTTGCTCCCTTTTTGAGTTTGAGCGGTGGCGTAGTAAGGCGGACACGGGTGCCCGGGTACCCAGGTACCCGGTTTACCATACACTATTTGCTCCCCTTTTTGCGTTTGAGAGGTGGCGTGGTGAGGCGGACACGGATACCGGGGTACCAGGGTACCTGGGTTACCATACACTATTAACGCGGTGGTCTATCTCATTGCCGCAATCACATCGGTCTCTCCACGAATAGCAACATCGAAAGGTTGTGCCTACTCACGATTGGTCTATATTCTGTGGTTCATGGAAAAGTAGGGGGTATCGTGCGCGTCTGTGTACTCGTGGGTATCGTGTTGTGTGAACGCAGGTAGGGGTATTCTCTATTGTCGGTCTGTGGTCTGCAGGGGCGGGAGGCGAGAGTCTACGGGCACAGCTGCTGCTGCAGTGTATGTGTGAATCGAGGTATACCTCAGTCTTGGGGCCTCCGTATAGGTCAATTGACGGGTACCCTGGTACCCGGGTACCCGGGGTACAAATACCCGCGATTCCATGAGTTGGACCGGGACGGTTCCGGTTCCGACGGTTCCGGGTACCCGCCATCGGGTACCCGGTGCTCAGACGGGGTGCAACTCTAGTTAGATCGCAAACGGAGCAACTTCTGATTGGCTTAGTAGCGCCTTCGAGATCACCTGTTAACCAATCAGCTTCTCAGTGGTATTTGATGTGCATCATTGATTTCTTCGTGATTGCAATGCAAAGTGCAGCAGGTAGGTGCAGAACAGAACAAGAGCACAGAAAATGTGTACCGGTGTGCTTTCCTCGGTACCCCAAGTACCATAGACTGCTGTGTTTTCATTTATTTATATTTTCCTTGGGACGCAACGAACCAGACCCAGCTCGTACCAATCTACATACGATCGTACCAGTACGTATCATACAGCAGTCACCGGATTGCGCCTTTCGGCAGTGCTTTTTCTTGCACATACATACGCACCAGGCACCAGGTACATACGTTCATTTTTTTTTCGAGTAATTCTCTGTCTCTGAAGCGCGTTTCGGCAGTGCTCGTGCGGATAAAGGCGCACCAGGTACATACGTATATACGTACGTATTTCATTTTTTTTTACGGCAGTAGCACGTATTCTTTTACGCAGCAGTGTCCACGTGTCCATAAAAGTGGCGCTCATCAAGTACGTACGTAGACTAAATAAAATCCTCTCCAAACAATTTTAAGCAGCATTATTATTAATAGTAGCCGTGCGTACTCGTATTTCGTATTTTAGGAGCATTTTATAGTTGCAGTTTCCACCACAAATGGCAGCTCCATCATCCAGTAGCGCTCACCAACTACTGCTACACTACAGCAGTAGCTTCGTTTCAAAGAAATGTATACTCCTATTACGGGGGACCATAGTTAACAGGACCTACGGTGCACACAAGCGCCCATATATTTCCATATTTTTACTAACAATATTTGGTCCTATTTACTATGGCCCCCCGTAATATCATCTACGTGTGGCCGAGGATCAATTGCCCTGGCTAGGAACCCCATATATACCAAGGCAAGTTGTTTGAATAATTAATAATTCAGGGCTATTCACGGGTCGTGACTCGCCCGCGCGTTGGGTCAGGAACGTTTCAAAATATCACAGACAGCAGTTGGGTCGGGTCGGATCGAGTCGGGTCGGGTCGGGTCGGATCGGGTCGGGTCGGGTCGGGGCAGGGCGGTTTTCAAACGCCCCGATCGGGTCGGCCCACCCTTACTGGACCCGACCCGATATGACCCGCGACGTTTTTTACCCGACTCCTGAACAGCCCTGGAATAATTTCCCTGAGCCCTCTTGACACCCTGATCCCACACTGACCTGAGCTTCCAAATGAGCCTTAATCGGGTGGTACGGGGTAGCCGCCGGCGGGGCCAACGAAGCTCTCTGGTCCCCCGGCGACGGGTACGATTACAGCCACAGGCAAGAACCGCTCCAAATAATGTTCTTAGAATTTTTCTGCCTGGCCACCTGGTTGTAAGCGGGGCTTTTCCAAGAGCCAAGCATTTTTCTGAGAACTTACTGCCTACCTTGGTTATTGGGGACGAGTCTGAAGAATTTTTTTGTGTCGTTAAAATATGGTTGGTACGGACAGACTTTGAATGATGTCATAAATAGTAACTCCCGGGGACTTTTCTGGTTCTGACAGAGGCCCTTCTATGGGTAGTCTCTGGTCGCGATAGAGAACGGGTGGGCAATGACTTAGTTAACCCTTTTGTTAATACGACCGCGCAGCATTACTGTTACTGTTACTGTAGTACTGCAGTCGGCGGGTAGAAAGAACGGTTTAATGTGAACAACACACACAAAGCAGTGGTGCAGTCGTAAACTGGCTAATGGCATAGCGCGTGCAGGGCTGACAGCAGGTACTACGGCCGTGGTTGTACGTACTTCGGTTTGCCTGTTCTTTCCTCTGGTTCTCGAACTTACTTTGTATATATGTGGTGGTACTCGTGTTGTTTATTTGGCTTGTTTTTTGTCTTGCCTGCCACAACTACTGCCGCATCTACTTCTGGAAGACGCGACACTTCTTTCGTTTTTCGTTTTTGTTTTTGTTTTTCCGTTTCGTTTTCCTTCGTTTCTTTCGATTTTTCTCTCTCGTAAAATGCGCGTGTCGTGCCTGTCGTATCCAGTGTGTGTGTTCTTCACATTAAACCGTTCTTTCTACCCGTCGAACCGTTCTTTCTACCCGTCGACATCCAGCACAACCAGTGTCCGTGCCGATTCTTCAATCCTATTGTTTATAATAGAGATATACAAGTACTACGCCACATGGACGTTGCCACGTGTCCAGTAAGCACAACAGCAGTGGGCGATGCAATGCCATGTCATCAAGGACGCACGCATCCTATGAAATAGAGAAACGAAAGAAAACAAAGAAAAAACCAAAGCAAAGAAGACAAATGGAAAGAGAAAAAGAAAAAAAGAAAAAATAGAAGAAATACAAGGCTTTCCTTCGGAGTGGGTATTCTGTCGTTTCTTGTACAAATACATTTAGTTTGGTTGGCTTTGGGCTATGACGCCAATTGCAGTTTTGGTTGGCTTTGGGCTTTGACGCCAATTGCAGTTACCAGTATATTGCAATTGGGGTAATAGCCCAAAGCCAACCAAACTAAATGTTATGACGCCAATTGCAGTTATATTGCAATTGGGGCAATACCCAAAGCCAACCAAACTAAAAGTATTTGCGTAAGAAACGGTGAAGGATGTAATAATCGCGTTTATTTGTGAATGTAATGTGAAACGTAAGATCGGGTGACGCAAGAGTAAGAATGACATTCGTCTATAATAAGGATAACATCTTTCATCAGTGCGGGGAGAGAGTGGAGTAGTGCATGGCATGTGGATGATATACAACATACAGATTGTTGTTTCAAGGAAGGTTCGGGACAGAGGGGAAAGCAGCAGTGCCGGCAACGACAACGGTTATGGAAATGTTGTATAGTTGCTGGGTGGCCGCGATTTCGATTTAGCCAGCATAGGAGTTTGGATGAGACATGATATGTTGTTGTTTTTGTTGTTGTTTTCTTCACATTAAACCGTTCTTTCTACGCGTCGACATCCAGCACAACCAGTGTCCGTGCCGATTCTTCAAACCTAGAGAGATACAAGTTCTGTGGTCACAAAGCTACCTACGCCACAGAGATACTACGTTGCCACGTATGTAATGCAATGCCATGTCATCATACTGCGTACGACAGGCACGACATACACATTCCATGACCTAGAGAAACAAAAACGAAACAAAAGAGAAAAAACAAAAACAAAAACAAAGACAATTCGAAAGAGAAAAGAAACAAAAAAGAAACAAAAATATACCTGGTATATGTATATACTTCAGTATAGCAGCAAACCATCGTACCCCCACGTAGGGGACGTGGCAGACACTTGAAAAGAACGAGCTGGAAAAAAAAAAAAAAAAGAAAAAACACCACTAGCCGTCAACAGAGTAAGACTAAGAACCAAGGTAAAAATAACAGTCAAACCAAACAAAGCACAAGGCATGCTCCAGGTAGCGGCAGCAGTTTATGGTACGAGTAGCACGGCCAGGGTCTCCCTGCTGGCCCGCCTGGTACCTTGCTACCCTGTCGGCCACCATCGTCCAGCGTTCGTCAACTATGCCCGGCCCCTCGGCGTCAGACAGTACGAAACAAGCAGAGCAGGCTCGTCATCCACCCACGCCACACGACTCCTTCAATAAGGCTTATCAATCGGAGAAAGGAAGAGAAATGAAAATCACATAGGGTCACCGCAAAGAAGACAATAAAATGAAATAAAAATAAACAAAAACAACAGGAAGACAAAGGAAGACCACGTTCGAACCAGCTGCACCAGTTGGTGGTACGAGTAGTATAGGCATGTTCTACTTCTTAGTCTGCCCGGTACCTGGCTACCCTATCTGCCATCTCCTTCCTACTTTCGTCCACTGCAGTTTCCCTGCTACTCCTCTTCCCCCCCCTCTCCGCATTCCCTTGGTCGGGTTTTCTGCTACTCCTCTTGTTGCCCCTCCTCCCCCCATTCCCTTGGACACCACCCACGGCGGATGCGCGGCGCTGCCTGCTCAGCTCAGCCTCAGCCTCGTGCCACCTCACCATGAACCGTTCGGCTGCTTCCAGGATCCCCCGGTACCACTTCCCCCCCTTTTTTGCAGCAGTGGGCCACAGTGCGGTCTCAACTCCAAACACCAAGGGAGCTAGTTCCGTTGACCCTTCGGTGGCGCGGAACTCCCTAAGGTCTTCGACTACGCATCTATGCCAAGTCTTAACCTGTCCGCCAGGTCTCGGGTTCTCCCCACCAGCAATCGTCCCGAACATCACCCGGCTGGGTAATCGATCCTTGCTTTGCCGTGCCACCCTCCCCGCGAAGAAGAGACGCCGTTTGCGGATGGTCGTTTCGATGCTCTCGCAACGTGTCATCTTGAGGGCCTTCGCGTACGAGAGGGTGGCATGGTCAGTACGAAGTCGGCGTTGGAAGCCAATGGCTCGCAACAGGACTTGGTGGTGAGCCGTTCGAAGCTTGGCAAAGTGTTCCGCTCTGAGGGTCCACGTCACACACCCGTAGAGCAGGGTCTCAATCACCTCGGCCTTCAGCATTCGGACTTTCAGGCTAAGGGGGGCGGTCGTCCTATCATACAGCTCCGGGCCGAACCGTTTGAGGCATGCTCGCATGAGACGGATCCGTCGGTCGATTTCGAGCGAGAGGTCAGCATTTTCGTGGATAACGCCGCCTAGGTACAAGAACTGGGCCGTCTGCTTATACCTCTGGCCTGCTGCTTCAATAACAAGCGGTGGTGCGAGGGTTTTCTGGTCTGGCGTTTGTAGAACCATAGTCTCTGTCTTCTTTTCCGACACCGTAAGGCCTGCTGCTTCGAAGACAGTCACGATGACTGTCATCATTTTCGCGAGCCCTTCAGCCGACTTCGAGACAATCCCTGCGTCATCGGCGTACAACATGCCCCATACAGCCCTTCGCACGTACGCCAACGGCTCCTGCTCCTTCGTCCCGACTACTCCAGCATCACTAAGTTGGACCAAATCCCTTGCGATTGCTTCGTCATGGCTAAAGCGTACTAGTACGACGTGCAACGCAGCAGCGAAAAATACGTTGAACAGTAACGGTGACAGCACACAGCCTTGCCGCAGCCCCTGCGTGACATCAAACCATTCCGAGTGCTCGCCGTCATCCGTACGCACGCGAGCCCGCATGCCATCGTGGAAATTACGGATAATTCTCAGCATCTTGGTTGGTACGCCAAAACGTGTGAGTACTTCCCATAACAGCTCTCGGTCGACAGAGTCGTACGCTTTCTGCAGATCGATGAAGCACAAGTACAGGGGGATTTTCCTCTGTCTTCCAAGCTCTTGCAACCGGCGCACGACGAACAACATATCAATCGTTGATCGTGCGGGGCGGAAGCCGCACTGTTCCTCCGGGAGTAATTCCTCGGTCTCGCAGTAGTTGCTGAGGCGCGACGCGACGATTTTCAACAAGACTTTGCCTGCGTGGGCAACCAGCGAAATCCCTCTGTAGTTGTTGCAATCAGTTCGGTCCTTCTTTTTGTGAAGGACCTTGATGATCGCGTCTTTCCATTGCTGGGGGACTTCTCCTGTTACCCAAACATTGACAAGGATGTTGTGAAAGCACTGGGCGAATGCGGGGTGGTCGATTTTCAGGAGTTCGGCCGGGAGACCATCTGGCCCGACAGCTTTCCAGTTTGACATCCCCTTAAGTGCTTCCGTCATCTCGTCCATGGATGGTTCATCTCCGAGCGACAGTTTAAGCGGTCGTGGTGGCAAGAGGTCGATGATCGTGGAATCGAGTTTAAGCGATTTCGTGTTAAAAGTTTGTGGTAAAACCTCCCCCACCGTTCACGAATTCGCACCTTATCCCGCAACAGCGTGCCATCCTCGTCCCTAATGAACTGTTCGCTTCTCGCTTTAGTCCGTTCCAATCCTACCGTACTCTTAAGGTGCTTGTAAAAGCCTCTCTGGTCGTTGTTCGCTAGTAGTCGTTCGGTTTCAGCGAGGTACGCTTCGAAGTACGCATGCAGTCCTGCGGCAATCACCTTCTGCAGGTTCGCACACGCAGATCTCAGTGTCTTCCACGCGGTTCTATTCTGGGGGTGGGCACGCAAGAATTGCCGTGCATCCTCCCTCGCTGTCCATGCTAATATGAATGCGGTCACGGCTTCGGCAGGCTCACACCATCCATGTCTGCGGTGGCGACGTGGAGGGGGTGGTACCTCTTTTTCGACCGCATCAATAATAGCCGCAGTGAAAAACTCAACCATGCCAGACGTATTACGGGGCTGGTTAGGCTGGTTGAGAGTGGAGATGACCCTCGCGACTACTCGTTCACGACACTTTCCATCGGACATAAAAAGCTGCCTGTCGAACTCTCGGCGTTTTGTCGGTCTACGTATTTGTCTGTTGGACGCAAAGTGACCATTGAGTCGGACTTCGACATACAAGATGTTGCGGTCTGAGTCAGCCTTAGCTGGGGCAGGAGGCTGTGGGACGACTTTAACATCTTGTACTCTAGGTCGATGGGCTTGACGGGTTAGGATGTAGTCGATCCGCTTACGGTCACTCGGGCTGGTGCCGTTGTGTGTATGCGAAATCCCACCCTTGCGCGTGCTGAAAAACGTGTTGTTGGTGAGAGCTAACTTGCAATTGGTGGCGAACGACAGGAGTCGTCTGCCATTATCATTACGAACATCACGCCCATATGCTCCAAGCGCTCTATTTTCATCATCACCACACCCTTCCATCCTCTGTCCAGTTCGCGCGTTGGCATCCATCAGTACAAACAGACACTCTTTCGTCGGGATCTTTTCCACCAAGTCCTCCAGCTTCTGCCAGAAGCTACGTTTCAGTCCAACGTCTTTGGTACAATCAGTTGGAGCATACGCGACGACGAAATTAACTGCCTCGTATTTGCTAACCAGCTCAAAGCGCATAGACATAAGCCGCTCGTCAATGAACTGATGAGTGTACACAGCCTTACTGCACAACGATTCCTTTACAGCTAGACCTACTCCGTACAGCCCTTGCCTAGCAGCTGTTGTTTCCTGACCTGAACAGAAAACGCGATACCCTGCCGCACGAAACGTCGTGCTACCGGTCCTCCGGGTTTCCTGCAGGCCAATGAAGTCACAGCCGAGTTGCCGTCCCTTCGCCAGTACACTCTCGTCATGTCCGTACCCGTTCTTCCCCTTTACAGCCAGGGTGCGCACATTGTAGGTCGCTATCGCGACCAGTGCCTCCTTCTGTCTCTTACGAACCTCGCGTGCTGATTTCTTTGCCAGCCGACGTGAGGCCCGTCCCCGCCTCCTTTTTTTCTTCTTTTGTTTCTTTTTCTTCTCTATGGCGAAAGTGGCTCTCCGTTTCGTAGCCCGGTACGCGCCTTGGTTTCCGTTGGCTGGGTGCAGCCGTCCCAGCCAACGCCGACATTCCCATCCTTCCTGTCGTGCATGCATACCCACGCTGTGGCCAGCCTCTCCACCCCCCCCCCCGACTGCCCGAGTAGCGCTCTCTGCTGTGGTGATGTACCCGTCCCGCCAGAGGGATGAACTCCTTGGCGTCGGGGTTAAGAAGAAAAAAAAACATCACCACCCCCCACGCGGTCCTTAAAGCGACCAGGCCACCAGCCGGACCGCGCAAGGTACCCTCTCTACTCAGCCAGAAGCTCGATGTTCGTGTGACTGTCGCTAGACCGTTGCAGATCCTTGCGGACTTCCTCGGCCCACGCCAAGGACGGGGCAGGCCGAAGACAAAGTAGTCTTCGAGGCTGCTGTAATAACGAGGCGGGAGGCCCAGAATGTGGATCTGTCCGCTGTTGAACCCGTTGGGTATGTGTAGGGAGAAATAATCGTGATTTTGGGAAATGTGGGAACAATTTGTTGCCTCTCATTCGTCCTGGATGGAGACAATCTGCTTGGCGTACTGCTTCGGAATTCCGCGAAGCCCTGGAGCAGGCGAAATGGAAGGGAGTCTTCTTGTGCTTGATGATGATGTCTCCGTCTTTGATGGTGGAGTCCTTCAGGCGGCAGTTGTAGCACTTGCCACCGACCTGGTCGAAGTAAACAGGGTGCGCGGGGCGGGAGTGGCGTGCAGGGAATGGCGGGGGAGGGGGAAGGGGGGGGGGGGGGGCAGAGTTCATTATTTGTACTGCTCTACAGCGGCACAACAGCAGTACGTAATCACTTGCTATACGACGGCAGCAGCAGAAGCAGAAGCAGCAAGTACATGCGTAAAACGCAGCAGGAAAACGGCCAAAATATTTTTTTAACGTACCCAAACGACCATTTGGGTGCAAAAACGACCAAGAAAAACAGTAATCCGAATACATAAGAACAACCAGTGGATATTGAGCCAGCATTGTTAGCCGCAGCAGCAGCAGCAGCAGCAGCAACGGCTTCGAGCAGTGGTTGCGGCAGCATTAGCAACATTAGCAGCAGCAGAAGCAGCAATGGATCGCCGCAGCGTTGGCAGCAGTAGCGGCATAGCAAAGACATGACAAAAAAGAAGAAACAAAAGTATGTACCCTGGTATGCCGCGACCGCAAAAACTACGGAATTTCATTGGCGAAACAAAAATATGTACACACAAATGACCAGCATGATGTACAACGCAGCAGCAGCACCACAGCAGCGTAGCAGCGATATGGAAAGAACGAAGCCCAAAACGAGAAAAAGCAGTACGTACGCAAAATGCAGCAGCAAAATGACCAAAATATTTTTTCCAAGTACCCAAACGACCATTAGGTACAAAAACGATCAAGAAAAACAATAATCCGAGTACATGCGAACATCCAGTGAATATTGCGGCAGCATTATTATTAGCATTAGCATTAGCAGCAGCAGCAGCAGCAGCAGCAGCAGCAGCAGCAGCAACGGATCGCCGCAACGTTGGCTGCAGCAGCAGCAGCAGCATAGCAACGATATGAAAAGAAGGAAGAAAAAAACTATGTACCCTGGTCTGCCGCAATCGCAAAACGTACGGTAATTATTGACGACACAGAAATATGTACACACACACGAGTGTAATGCACACACAAATCACGTCCAGCATGATGTACGGCAACAACGCAGCAACACCACAAAAAAAAAATCGTTGACGATACAGAAATATGTACACACGCACAAGTGTAATAGGCACACAAATCATGTCCAGCATGATGTGTACGGGAACAACGCAGCAGCGCCACAAAACGACGAAACGACCAAGAAACACAATTATCCGAGTACATACGAACATTCAGTGAATATTGCGGCACCACTAGCAGCAGCAGCAGCAGCAGCAGCAGCAGCAGCAGAAGCAGCAACGGATCGCCACAGCGTTGGCAGCAGCAGCAGCATAGCAACGATATGAATAGAAGGAAGAAAAAAAGTATGTACCCCGAGTCCATCCGAAAAGTATTTTTGGTACCTCACTATAGATAGACCCACCCCCGCATGCTGTACGGCAACAACGCAGCAGCAGCAGCAGCATAGCAACAATACGAAAAGAACCAAGCTAAAATACGAGAAAAAGTAGTTCGTACGCAAAATGCAGGAGCAAAACGACCAAAATATTTTTTTTACGTACGTATAAAAAAAAAACATTTGGGTACAAAAACGGCCAACAAAAACAATAATCCGCGTTGGCAGCAGCAACATAGCAACGATATGAAAATAAGGAAGAAGAAAACTATGTACCCTGGTATGCCGCGGTCGCAAAACCTACGGAAATTCAGTGACGATACAGAAATATGTACACACACAAGTGCAGCATGATGTACGGCTACAACGCAGCAGCACCACAGCAGCAGCAAGCAGCAGCATAGCAACGATGGGAAAAAAAATCAAGCCAAAAACGAGAAAAAGCAGTACGTACGCAAAATGCAGGAGCAAAACGACAAAAATATTTTTCACGTATCAAAAGAACCATTTGGGTACAAAAACGACCAATAAAAACAATAATCCGAGTACATACCGTACGAACATTCAGTGGATATTGCGGCAGCATTAGCAGCAGAAGCAGCTACAGCATTAGCAGCAGCAGAAGCTGCAACGAATCGCCGCAGCGTTGGCAGCAGCAGCAGCAGCAGCAGCAGCAGCAGCATAGCAACGATATGAAAATATGGAAGAAAAAAAGCATGATGTACCCTAGTATGCCGCCATCGCGAAACCTACGGAATTTTATTGACGATCCGAAAATATGTACACTTCCAGCATGATGCACGGCAACAACGCAGCAGCACTACAGCAGCAGCAAGTGCACAGCAGCAGCAAGTGCACAGGAGCAGCAGGTGCACAGCAGCAGCAGCAGCAGCAGCAGCAGCCGAAAACGAGCAAACGGGGTACGTAGGGTCACCAAAACATGTACACACAGAAATCGTGTGCACCGAAAATGCACCACAGTAGCAGCAGCACTCACATCGTTCGGTGCAGCGGTGACGGCGACAGCTGAATCCTCCGTTCCTTCGTTCACGTCCCGCAAACAGTTGTGCATGTGCGCGTTCGCGTGCACTGTGTAAGAGGAGCCGACGCAACGCACGAAGGGGAAAGAACGAGCATGGATGAGTCCAAAAAATAATAAACGCTTTGAGGTAGGTTTGTATGCCAAAAGGCAATTGAAAACCCCAAAAAAACGTACTGGCAACAGACAGCATTCAACAATAGACCCAAGACACTCACCACTGTCAGCAGTCTCGAGGGAGTACGAGACAGTCCCTTCCTTGATCGGGCGAGCACATAACTCGCACTTGGTTGCCCAATACAGGATGATCCCGCCACCATCGCACATGAGATCCTCGCAGGTGGCGAAGGCCACGTTTTTGCCACCAGGTGCGGAGTTCTTGGGCAAGTAAGTAAGTGCTGGTCCGTGCACCGGTCGCAAACAACAGTCGGCACCAGGTCGGTCTTTGTCGTTGCCGCTCTCTTGCCAGAGGGCGAGGACCACGCGCCTCTCGACGAGGGGGAGGTGGGCTTAGGGGGCGTGGAGAAGGGAGAGGCGGGGGCTGCAGCACCAGCAGGTTCGCCGCCGACAGCAGCAAGCAGCTTGGCGCCTACAGCTGCATCTAGATGCCGTTCGTCGAAGGCGAGACGCCTCTTCCAGGCGTTGTGCGAAGAGCTGTCTATTGGTTGCAGTTTGCGAAGAAGAAAGAAGAAAGGTTGTTTGGCTGTTTGGCTGTTCGGCTGTTTCAAAGAAGAAGGGCTGTTTGCGAAGAGCTGTCTATCAGTCGGTCTGTCTGCCAAGAGCTAGCAAGTGACAACGACCTCAAAAATCGTATTTATAGTTGTATTTATACTATGTCGCGTCCCCCCGCAGGGGGTGTGGCAGACACTTGAAAATAACGAGCTGGAAAAAAAGAAAAAGAAGAAAACACCACTGCTCGTAAACAGAGCAAGACTAAGAACCAAGGGAAAATAATAGGCAAACCGAAGCACAAAGCACCCTTCAGGTAGCGGCAGCAGTTTGTGGTACGAGTAGCATAGTCAGGTTGACCCTTCTAGTCCGCCTGGTACTTTGCTACCCGGTCCGCCGTCTCCGTCCTGCGTTCGTCAACTATGTCCCGCCCCTCGGCGTCAGACAATACGAAACAAGCAAAGCAGGCCCGTCATCCACCCACGCCACACGACTCCTTCAATAAGGCTTATCAATAGAAGAAAGGAAGAGAAGGAAATAAAATGAAAATCACAGAGGATCAGCGCAAGAAAGAAGAAAAAAAAAAAGAAGACAAAGGAAGACCACGTTCGAACCAGCTGCACCACTTGGCGGTACGAGTAGTATAGACATGCTCTATTTCCTAGTCGACCTGGTGCCTTGCTACCCTGTCTGCCATCTCCGTCCTACTTTCGTCCACGGCGGTTTCCCTTCTACTCCTGTTGCCCCCCTCTCCGCATTCCTTGATTGGGTTTCCTTCCACTCCTCTTGATGCCCCCCCTCCCCCCATTCCCTTGGACACCACCCACGGCGGTTTCCCGGCGCTGTCTACTCAACTGTGCCTCATCCTCGTGCCACCTCACCACGAATCGTTAGGCTACTTCAAGGACCCCCCGGTACCACTTACCGGCCTTTTTGGCTGCAGTGGGCCACGGCGTGGTCTCAACTCCAAACACCAAGGGGGAGTGTTCCGTTGATCCCTCGGTGGCTTGGAACTCCCTAAGGTCTTCGACTATGCCAAGTCTTAAACTGTCCGCCAGGTCTCGGGTTCTCCCGGCCATCCATCGTCCCGAACATTACCCGGCTGGGTAATTACTCCTTGCTTTGCCGTGCCACGGCCCCCGCGAAAAAGAGCCACCGTTTACGGATGGTCGTTTCGATGCTCTGGCAATGTGTCATCTTGAGGGCCTTCGCGTACGAGAGAGTGGCGTGGTCAGCGCAGAGTCGGCGCTGGAAGCCAATGACCCGCAAGAGGACTTGGTGGTGAGCCGTTCGAAGCTTGGCCAAGTGTTCCGCTCTAAGGGTTCATGTCATACACCCGTACAGCAGCGTCTCAATCACCCCGGCCTTCAGCATTCGGACTTTCAGGCTAAGCGGGGCGCTCGTCCCATCATACAACTCCGGGCTAAATAGTTTGAGGCATGTCCGCATGAGACGGATCCGTCGGTCGATTTCGAGCGAGAGGTCAGCGTTTTCGTGGATGATGCGGCCTCGGTGTAAGGACTGGGCCGTCTGTTTATACCTCTGGCCTGCTGCTTCGATGACGAACGGTGGGGCGAGGGTCGTCTGGTCTGGTATTAGAAGCATTGTCTCTGTCTTGTTTTCCGATAACGTGAGGCCTGCTGCTTCGAAGACAGTCACAAGGACTGGTCATCATTTTCGCCAGCCCTTCAGCCGACTTGGAGACAATTCCTGCGTCATCGGCGTACAACACGCCCCATACAGCCCGTCGCACGCATGCCAACGGCTCCTGCTCATCTGGTTCGACTACTCCATCATCATTGATTTGGACCAAGTCCCTGACGATGTATACGAGTGCAGATCCAACGCAACAAACATGTGCAAGATCATGCAGGTCATACGGGTCCCACCCGGCAACATGATGAGCTAGATCATACAGATCAGGAATCAGTCTGCCCCGAAATATCTAGATCATTTGAGCTGTGGGAATTGATGATCTGCAGATGATCTGTTCGAGCTGTGCGAAGGTCTTCGTGACAGTGCGGTTTAGTGTTAACTGCTTGGCTTTGGTGAGGGACCCTGATATAGCGACAAATAGAACCAAAAGCACGGTCGTAAGACTGCCTCAAGTGTGGGGGGGCGTAGTAATACATTCAGCAGTAGTAGTACTTACAATAACAATCAGAACCCACGATGGACCCAAAAAGCGATTCCCACCCCCTATGTAAGAAATTAAATCAATTCATTGATGCTGTCATCCATATGCAAGAAAATCCGCCCCTAAAGCGGTTTTTAGTAGCATGCAGCTCACCCTTCATGCGACTCGCCGGACACCTCACGTTTCGCTTCGCGCTTGGTGCAAGCAATGTTTGCCTGGTCGGTGAAAACCCGACGTGCTCCGTCCCGGCGTTGTAGGGATGCGAGGGTCAACAGTCATACGACTACGGCCATGCACGATAATGAGTACCCCCCCCCCCATGTTTATGAACCTCATTTGGTTCTGATCGCTACTGCTGCATGTTCCCTCGTGCGAAGCAAGGACGTGTGGAAACAGTATATGCAGTTGGTACTACAGGAAGTAGTACGGGTATCGTCGTGCTGCGCGCGAGTCTCACATCTCCCGACGCTGCGCTTCGAACACATCCCCCCCTGTCTCCTACCCCAGAAGCCCGGAGTGCCTCATCCGGCCGATCGAGCACTGCCGGTTGCCCGCTATAGTGTCGGTCGAGCAGTGCCGGTTGCCGGCTATAGTGTCCATCTGCCAACGCTGCACTTCGAACACATCCCCGATCCCCTACCCCAGAAGCGCCTCGTCCGGCCGATCGAGTGGCGGTGAGGTCCCTCTGTAGTGCCGGTGGCCCGCTATAGTGCTGTAGTGCCTGTGGAATCGCTTGGCAGAGACGGGACTAACCAGTGTGGTTTGTGTGCGGAGTAATTAGTGCCGGTTGCCGCTATAAATAGTGCCGCTATTGTTGGCTGGCGCATACATACCGGCACTCACAGAGGGACTGACCACTACTGCTGTGTGTGTATTTGTCGGGGGGAAAAAAAATCGCTACCACTCCGACCGAAAATGTAACACCCATTTGGACTCTGACACCGATATCGAACGGTGTTTATATTTACGGTCAGAGTGGTAGTGTTCTCTCTTCACCCTTTTAGGACTGCGGTCCCTCTTTCGGGACAAACTACTTGAAAATTGAGTGTTTTTATCCCCAAAACGGGACTGCAGTCCTAAACAGCATTTTCCATTGACGCGTGCTACGATAGAGGGGAACGAGCGTAACTTTTTTTGCCCGAAAGATTTCTGACTGACCGGATTTCTTAACCTAAAGATCGTTAGTAAATGCTGGTATCATTTGTGCTGCTACGATTGTGTTCGTGATATGCCTAGGCTTTTGGGACTGTTCATCGGATTGTACGTATTAGAACTGCAGTCCCGTTTTGGAGACGAACTGCTTAAAATCTGACTTGTTTGTCCCAGAAACGGGACTGCAGTCCTAAAAGAGTCAAGGTTTTGATCAAAATCGTAGTTTTTGGGTCAGGTATAATAGCTTCCATGCTATAATCATGTCAGGAGCCTCGGAAAAATTCGGTGCTACCCCTATTGGGCAAGCACCTTAACCCGTGCAGAACTGCTGTACCCCGGTAAGGCAAGCACGCTAACCCGTGCAGAACTGTTGTTAAGATGAAGCATGTGGGACACTTTGTATCCCTCGACAGGTGTGCCTATTAAGTCGGTACCCGTTGGTACTTACGTGTGTTGCTTGCTTAGATGTAGAAGAAGAGCAGTTTTATTCCTTTCGTGCACGCGGAGACTGAGACCAGGCTCGTGCGTCTCTGGAAAACCCCTGGTTTTCCACCTAGATGCGCCTTCCAAGTACTACAAATACGTTTCCAGTGCCTGAACCCAGGTAATTTCCGGGCTTTCAACCTCATACAAAGCAGTATCATAACACTATACCCACGGTTTTTGGTGACTTCAAGGCATGAAATTATCTGTGGCATGATATATTTTTGGCAGCGGTAATAAGGTTAGCGGGTGTCATCGCAAGTGCGTAGCGCCCTTACTCTAGTGTTGGATATCGAACGAAAATCGATTTCGATAAGATACCGATGAGCGAACAGATAAAACGAAATTGAAACGTTTTCGATAGTTGATACATCGAAGGTTTTGTTCAGTGTCAGCCTCAAAAAACACGGGGGCGCCGGGGGATGGAGGGCCTAAAACACGTTCGATATATCGATATTTCGATATCGAAAATTTCGATACGATATATCGATATATTTATTTTTTCGGTGCGATTTATCGAAAAATTCGATGCCGATATCCAACACTACCGTTTCCGCTTGAATCGCTTCCGCGGCACTCCCCCCCCCCCTCCGTTGCAGGACGGCAGGTTCAGCACGCCAGAGAGTAGGCGGGCCTTCGAGCGATTCGAAGGCGGCCGCGAGTACAACCCGAACCCGAAAGCCGGACGCCTCGCAGCCGCTCCTGTCGGCCTTCTTCGACAGCAAGGAGGAAGCAGGCGGCGCGAGTGGCGCTGCTGGTGGTGGTGATGGTGGTGGTGGCAAGAGGAAGACGAGCAAGGCCGAGAAGGGGGTGCAAGACGGGCGCCGAAAAAAACGGGGCCCTTCGGTCAAGGGAGAAGTGGAGCCTGAAGGAACTACGAGTGGTCAGGAGAGAATTCCGGTAAGAGATGTCGCGCGGTCATGCTTCGTATTAGTAGGTAGCACTGGGCGGAAATGTAAGGACCGTTGGAGCATGCTTATCAGTGCGAAACGGTGCTCACGTTTTCCGTCTATACATAGTGGTATTTTTTTTTCCCTCTGGGGCTTGAAGGCGTGCCTTAGAGGGGAAAAGCGTCGAAAAAAAAAGAAGTGCCGTTTATGGCATCGTCGGCTACTATACGCGAAGCACCCCAGGTTGCTGGGACTGGGGGTGAGTCCGAACTGCAACGTGTGCTGTACCTGGTGTTTTTCTGTACCTTTTTTTGGCCAAACTGTCATTGGGACTGACAGGGCTCCTCAACTGAGAACACTACAATACGGCACGCCTTTTTGTTGGAAACCCGCGGTATTGATTGTATATCTATGTAGGCCGTCGGGTTGCACTTTTTTTTTCTCATCAAAGTCAGTTTTGGGTGAGGTACAGAGCGAGGAGCCCCAGAAAGCAAAAATAGGTGCTCGTGCATGCCCTTGCCGTTTATAGCATGTGTCGATAGTTCTAATGCTACACACGCTCTTCCTACGAGGGCTGTCGACATTATTTGGCTGCACATTTGTCGGGTTTTTTTGGGTCGATACACGTCCTTGAAAAATCAAGAAAAGGGTTACCACGGTAGTTAATGCCTTCTGAAGCCATTGCGGTCGGACAGCAGTCCCCCGGCTTCAGCTTCGGGATATTCCCATCTACGGTTATATGACTACGGCCATGCATGACATGAGTACACTCCTCGCCCTTGGCCTCTTTTTTGTCTGTCTGTGCCGCGCTGTTGCATCTCACCCAGCTCGTAGCCGCAATCCCACCGCGGCCAAGACCAGTCGCCCCGCCACCCACGCCTCGACGAGCCTGTCCTGCTTCCAGCTGAATTCACATCGCAACCCCTGTAAATGCTACCGCAAAAAATTATCCCATACTAGTTCAATGTAGTTTGACCCCCTAAACAGGGATTCAGTTGTGCAAGCCGCGCACTGTAACCCCTTTGCCACAGCTGTCAAATAAATATACGACTAACCATAAGCTGGTTTAGGCTGGTCGGTGCTACTTGCCCGGCGAATTTACTTTTTTTTTGTCTAAGGCTTTCTTTAGCTTTTTTCAATGTTCTTTGTTCTTGCCCGGTGGCTACATACGACGAGCAGCTGGGAACGAACGCCTGCTTGCTGCGAACTCCCTTTTCAGCTTGAGACACCTCCGGAATTTGATGTCAACCACAATCCCGTCGGGGCTTTTGCCTTTTATATATATGTGTTGTAGAAAATTTGAAGTAAATTGTCCCCGTAACTTTAAAATTCGTGCAGTGTCGGTTGGTTAAAACTTCGAAACATTTGTACCTGCTGCTGTAAACATGTAAAGCCGTCGTTGCTATGAGTCGCAATAAGCGGCACGTTTAGGTGTTTCAACGAAAATTGGTCGCAAGGTGTAATCAATTGTATGAAAACCGCGAGGATTAAGTGCCGTAACCGGTTACAACCGAGTGACGCTTAAGTGCTGCAACCGACAATGTTTTACCGCGACGCTTGACGACGAGCAGATGAGCGCGTACGGCACCTGGGTGTCAGAGGTGATGCTGCAGCAGACGAGGGTGGAGACGGTGGTGGAGTACTACGTGAAGTGGATGGCGCTTTTCCCGACCCCCAAGGCTCTGGCGGAAGCCGACCTCGAACAGGTACGTACGTCTTGTAATCTTGTACTCACATGTGTACGAGTGTATGTATGATATATATATATATATACCGATGTAATATACGTACCGATTTCCTTTCGCTGGTCGTTATGCTTCACGTTTTTTTTTTTTAGGCTGGTTAGACTTCATTTTTTTTCACGGCTGGTGGGCCCTTCGTGTTTTTCAGCTGCGCAAAACGTCATCGGATTTTTATCTTGCGTCGCCCCACACACCCACGTCCGAGCGCCTCCGAAGGAGAACTTTGTACACCTCGGACAGATCATGATCTATCTATCTACAATAGATAGATGATCTAGTTCCTCACCTGCCGTTGTGAGAGGTTGTGCAGGATCTGTATAGTGCAGATCATCCAACCCAGGAAACATGCGCTAGATCATGCGGACTACGCGGGTCCCACGCGGCGACATGACCTAGATCATACAAGATCTAGACCAGATAGGTCCATCTGCCTTGAAAAATGTAGATTATCAGCTGGGGATGACCTGTACATGATCTATCGGGTCTGTCCAAGATGTGGAGCCTTGTATTATACTGCCCATTAAGAATACGGCGGTGGTGCGGATAGCAGGTTCTATCCCCTAGATGGTACCGCCTCAGTATCACTGTAATCCTTAACGTTTAGGACTGCAGTCCCGTGTTGGGGACAGACTACTTAGAATTGGAGTGGTTTGTCCCCAGATCGGGACTGCAGTCCTGAAAGGGTAAGTGCTTTCACCTCGGCTGGGTCACTCTGGCGTTACTTTCGTTGCTGACCCCCGAGAGTGCGGTAGCGCCACACAAGCCACCTCGGTGTGACTCTCCACACCCCAACGCGAACCAACAGAGATCTATCTAGCTGCTGCGGGACTACAGTCCCACTTTTGACATCGTTCCACAGCAGTAGGTGTTATGGTATGGTATTGCCTTGAATGGCCTTTTGAACGGGTGGTAACTACCTGAATGCAAGTATTGGGAAGGTACTTGTATTTCTCGGGAGGCGTATCTTAGACGGGAGATCAGGGGTCGTAGGGCGTCTTCTGCGTGGCCGGATTGTGGAATACAACTACTGCTGTAGAGTAACTTTACTTATTTTATCCCTAAGAAAAATAGGGGACTATGGATATTAATAGTAATATTTGAAGGGTAAGGGTGTATTTAGTAGGTTAGACAATAGGGCTGGGGTACCCGGCCACCGACACCTGGTTGTTTAAGTAATAATATAATGGGGAGGCTGCGATTGAAGAGAGGGCTGTGTCAGGCCTGTGTGAAGGTGTTACCTACTGAGCTAGGGGGGTAAAAGATCGATCGATTGCCCAGCCTAGGGCAATCCTTATAACACTCTCCCCCCCCTCTTAAAGGCAGGTACCGTATACGGCCGTACGCTGATCTACCCGCTTCGTTTTATTACTTGAGGAACCAGGGAAATATATTTTTAGGGACTCACGTCAACTATTTCTGTAGAAGAAAAGTTCGACAATGAGATTTGTATGTTGAGGTGTCCTGCCGACGACGCCAAATGTTAAGGTGTTACCTACTGAGCTATGATGTGCGGTAAAATATCGATAGATTACCCAGCCCAGGGTAATCCTTTTAACACCTCGTGGACCTTTCTTAAACAGGTATGCCTCTTAAACCGGTACAACCTCTCTTGAACCGGAATGGGTATTACGTACTGGTACCTGGTAGGTTTTAGTATGCCCGTGCCAAGCCATCTGACCTCTCTTTAATAGGTGTTTCTCTTTATTTGAGCTCTCTTAAACCGTAGCCCCCCCCTTGCACCTGGTACCTGGCACAGACTAATAGTAGACCTTTCGTAAACAGGTATGTATCTTGAACCGGTACGAGTACCTCTCTTAATCCGGATTGGGTATTATATAGCTTTTAGTATGCCCGTTCCAAGCCATCTGACCTCTCTTAAGTCGGTGTCTCTTTAATGAGCTCTCTTAAACCGTAGCCCCCCCCTGCACCTGGTACCTGGTAGCGACTAATAGTAGCGCGGACGAAACGAGGTCCAAGTTTGTTTAGCAGTTGTGATATAGTAGTAGCCCACGTTACAGTTGAAGCGTTGCTGTTTTGCGATCGAAAAAGGCATGACGTGGTCGCTCGTGAATGGTTAGATTATTCTCGGAAATGCTTGACACCTTGTGGACCAAACGATTAGATTCACTGTACGTAACCCTGTGACGTTAAAACACCAACCCTGAGCCTAGCCAACCAGACCGAATCAAGCAATGGTTGGCGTAGTTCCCTCTGTCTTGTACACAGTGTGTGCCAGCCATTTTCTCCAACAGGTTGGTAAGGTCCCCTGTCCTGTTTATCCTGGCTTCGTTTCAGCTGCCGCTTGGCGAGGAGAGTTCACCGGTTATTCGACACTGCATATGGTTGAGGGTCACTGTGTACGAGACAAATAAAACTTCGCAATAGTAGTGGTGAGGTCCCTCTCTAGTGCGGGTTTAGTAGTGCCGGTTGCCCGCTACAGTCCCGGTAAAGTCGCTGGGCACAGATGGGATTATCCAGTGTGGTAGTGTGCGGAGTAATTAGTGCCGGTTGCCGCTATATATGGTGCCGCTATTGTCGGCTGGCGCAAACATAACGGCACTATAGAGGGACCACTACTGTAATTAACCCTAACGTCAGGCATAAGGCAATCAGACCCGATCAACCATTGGTTGGCATTGTTTGTCCCTTTGTCTCGCACACAACAGTATAGTGTGCTTCAACCATACTACTGTGGCTCAACCAATGTTAGCGTCGAACAAGTGGTGAGCTCTCGTACTGCGCTTGGCATCCGTCCATATTTAATGATAATGCAAAATTCCACGCGTCGGACAGATGATGATCTATCTGTTCTGTCTACAGATAGATCATCTAGTTCCCCACCTGCCGTTGTGAGAGGTTGTGCAGGATCTATATGTGCAGTACTGCTCCAACCCAGGAAATAGGTACTAGGTCGTGCAGATTATACGGATCCCACCCGGCAACATGAGCTAGATCATACAGATCATACGGATCAGGAATAGATCTGCCTTGAAATATTTAGATCATGGAGTAGGAATCAATGGATTGTTCGAGGTGGGCAAAGTTCCAACCATGTTTGGGACCCATGATACAGCGACCAGATGAGCGCGACCTTGTCAACCGTGCGATGTTGTGGTGCGTGTAGCAGTGCGAGTATTAATAGCAACTTGTGCTCGTAAAGTACGACGAGCGTACAGCTCCTTGTGTCCTTGTATCGTAGTTCAGGTAGATGCTGCTGTTGTACAAGGTATAGGAGTATGCGTCCCTCTTTTGCTAAATTTGTTACTACAACCCCCCCCATGTATTCAAGTTTTAGCTGCCCTATCTTGTTGAGAGCCATCCAATCTTATTTAGAGGCACCGTATCTTGTGCGCACCTAGCCTATCTTGTTTAGAGCCACCTTATCTTATTTAGAGCTACCCTCTCTTATTTAGAGCTAACCTATCTTATTCAGAGGTACCCTATCTTATTTAAAGCCACCCTAAAGCCACCCTATCTTGTTTAGAACCACCCTATCTTTTTTAAAGCCACCCTATATTATTTGGCGCTACTTACGTACGAAAAATAGTAGTTGGCATCCCACGACCCAGCAGCCCGGACTGGTTCTTGGCTGATAATGCTGCTTTTTCGTGGCTATCGTCACTGTTTGCCTCTAAATAAGCTGAATAGTCTCAAGGCAGAAAACTTCCACGGCAGGGCCGAATTTTAGGTGCATATCAATATTTTGAAACACAAAAATAAAACAGAAGCTGTGAGATTGAAAATTTCCTCAAGCTTGGTGTGCTAATTCGATCGCGCGTTCTGTGGGCTGTGTAGGTTTTCAGAGTCGTCTGCATATTGTGACAGGTTCGAAAGCAACAAATTCGCTACCTACCAAGTAACTGGTATGCCATAAAGGCGACCACGGTAGTTAGGGTATACTCCCTGTAGGTGCTGCAATAGGTTCAGCACAGGTGATATGTTAGAATATTTGATCAGAAGGCCACACCTTTTTTTATCCTGTTTGTGTTTTTTCTTTGAATCTAACCGTTTTTTCTACCCAACTACATCAGTACACCCAGTGCCCGTCCTGATTCCTTATCCTTGAAGAGATATCTAGTACCTGGTACTAATTTGGTGGTCACAGACTGTGAGACAGATATAATCCCAAACTAAAATATTTGGAAGCTATTGGCTGAAGCAAGTGAAATGCCAGCGTACCGGGTACGAGAACGCAACAATACTAGCCAGACCAGAAAATAAGTGTAAGGCAGAAACCTCAAAGTCGGGGTCGGTCCTTCCTTGTAGATGTATATGCTGGAATGTGTAGTCTGACGCCCACACCTCTTTTTCCCCTATGTACCTACCTACCTGTAGACTCGTTGAGCCTGTTGTTCGTGACGACGGGCTAGAATTACATTGTAATAAGTTACTGTATTAGTGTGAGATCAACAAGACAATAACAACAACACCAACAACAACTGAACACCGGCAGGCAGCAACAGCGACAACATCATCACTATTTCGGAGGACCATAGTAAATAGCACCTACAGTATGCACAAAAACCTATATATTTCCCTATTTTCACTAACAATATTTGGTCCTATTTACTATGGTCCCCCGTAACAACAGCAATCAACGACAACAGAAACCGACAACAACACCTACAACACCAGCCAACGTCAACAACACCAGCAACAACACAACAACACCGACAACAATATTAACACCACTCGAAATACCTCAAATATCTCCAGTAGCCACTACGCCCCGAGTACGTATCTACCCGCATGAATGTATCACCACATCGGCGAGACCAAAGGACTTCGGTAGTTCCTAATCGGCGCAACACCGACGCCCTCCGGCTCACCTGCCAACGCTACTCTTACGGGAGACCATTGTGACAGTGATCAGGACCCATCATGTACGCAAAACTTACATATTTCAATATTTTTACCAAGCATATTTAGTCCTGATTACTATGTTCCCCCGTAATACCACCGTCTAACACTATCACACGGGTGATACGTAACACTATCACACGGGTGATAGGATAACACACACCCTCGGACGAATTTCAAAGCTGGTGTTCTCTTACAAAACGACGAGGAGAGTGAGGATGCGGAGGGACGCGTCTGTGGAAAGGCTTCGACCAGAATATTTCCAACGCCACCTTTGTCGCCGTGTGCGCCCGCCTTGAGGGACGTTTCGGAAATAGCCGCTCTGAAGTTCGTATCAGGGAATGTTGTCATCTTCATTGTTTTACATTATAGAATACGGGTAGACAAGCAGTAGCAAGCAGTGTAACAAGCGCACAACCAAAAACTCTCAGAGTCGGTAGGCTGCCACAATATCATAAACTACTACAACAACGCTCTGCGGTAGTACTGGCCTTTCGCTCTGAAACATTATGGCCGTATAAGTAACACTATGGCAGTAATAGTATCACTATAACAGGGATAGTAACACTATGACAGTAGACGTATCAGTGTGGCAGTAATAGTAAGACTATGGCAGTAACAGTAACACTATGGCAGTAATAGATTCACTACTACAGTACTATAATTCAGAATAGTGCCAGCCTTCGTTCAGTCATTCTTCTGGAAACCTGCTACGTATTACTGACACTATTGTAATAAGTTCGCTGCAGTGATTCAGCCTTTCTCTGAACAAATGTGCCAGATTTCTCTCTCGTAACACTACCGGTATATATTTTGTCATAATATTAGTATAGTACGTATTTGGAAACACCTTTTTCTCTCTCTCAGAGACTACATGCTGTTTTTCTTTACCGCCGTGCGTGCATTTTTATACCGTTATCGCTTCCCGTCGACATCCAGCACACCCAGTGTCCGTGCCGATTCTTCATCCTAGGGAGAGGCAAAGTCTGTGGTCACAAAACGAAACTGTGACTTAGAGATACGATTCTAAAAAGCAGATTGTCGTACCCGTTATGTGCCAGCAGGCCATTACACCGGCTTTATGGCGGGCACCGGCATTATTCCGCACACCACCACACTGGTGAATCCCATCTATGCCAAGCGATTTCATCGGCATTATTAAACCGGGATAACCCTACTGCTGTCTACATATTTATTACGAGCGTCATTTCACTCTGAACGGGAGGGTACGTAGCTTGCCGCTTTTGCGATAACATGTGAACCCTTGCAGGACTGCAGTCCCTTTTTGGGGACAGACCAGTCAAATTATAAGTAGTTTGTCACCAAAACGGGACTGTGGCCCTAAAACGGTCAAGGGTCACTGTTCTCGAGACGAATATATCTACTGTAACACTATCCCTGACCCTAGGCCAATCAGATCAGAACCCATCAACCATTGGTTAACGTCAGTCCCTTTTGTATATATAGTGTGCTTCAACCGTTTTATCTGATTTCGCGGTAAGCCCTACGAACTGGAGGCTACGTGCTGCTGAAGGGACACTTTTTTTTCGTTTCCACTGGCAGGTGAACAAGGCCTGGGCGGGGCTGGGATACTACCGCCGGGCAAAGATGCTTCACGAGGGGGCACGGAAGGTGCAGTCAGACTACGGGGGCTCTGTTCCGCGCACAGCCAAAGCTCTCAAGGAACTCCCCGGTATCGGACCCTACACCGCGGGTGGGTGCGCTTTCCATGCTACTCATACACCATGCATACCAAGAAAATAGTAGACCGTATGTGTGTTGCCCATTCCGCAGGGGGACCCGCAGGGGGACCCGCAGGGGACCCCGGAGACCCCCTGCAACATACCCTCGTATATTCGTAGTAGTATATTGCACCGCCGTGTGTTGCATGTATACCCTCGTATCATACGATTACACCGTGTTGCACTTACCACTCTGTCCAACTGCCCGGGATCGGGCCCTACACCGCGGGTGGGTGCGCTTTCCACGCACTCACGCACCAAAACAGGGGGAGTATTAGGCCGGAGGCGTGTTGCCCACCCCGCAGGGCAGCCCGTAGGGGACCTCAGAGACCCCCTGCAACATACCCTCGTGCAGGATATACCATCACCGCCGTGTGTTGCATGTATACCCTCGTATCACACTAATACTTCGAAGTACACCGTGTTGCAACTACCGTTCTGTTCGGGTCTATAGAGTGTGTTTGAATATTTGGACATTCACCCAAAATCCCATAAACGCTCTGTGTTTTCGAACAGAGTGATACCACAGTACTACCCTCCTTTTACCGCACTGTGTCATACCAGGTATGTTTTTTGGTGGACGTGCTAGGCCCGTTCTTATCAAGAACTATTACTACTAGTACATAGCTTTCTTCTATGTTTCCTGGGTTTTTTTTTTGGAGGGGGGGGAAGGGAGTTCCTAATTAATGCCGGGGAAAAAAAAGCATAGGAAAACTATCAGAAGTAGGAATGCTGACATTATTTTTCGCGGCGGGTAAGTTCTATTTTCCCCTATTTTTCGAATTGTTCGTGCTCTTTTCCTTTTTTTTTTTTCCTCGACATTTGAAAAAAGGGAAACATCAAGAAAATAAAAGGCGTCCCCCGAATAAATAACGGCCACGACTGCAAATAAAATGATATCCTAATCAAAATAAAAACATTTTTTGCTCCCGAAACGGTTAAGGGTAGGGCTGTGAGTAAGGCATGCCTTGGCTGATTCCCTGCTGGTAATCATTTATAGTTGGGCGGCGAAGCAAACCAACTGACTGACTATTTTTTCTTATTCAACTATTAATAACAGCAAACACAATCCGAGCCACATGCGCGCCAATCAGCTACAAACACCATCAGAACTCCGCGAATTACCGCACGCAGCTAACTGCTATACCTAACCAACTAGTAACTAGTCGGCGACTTAGAGTCAGCCAACTCACAGCCCTATCATTTTTTGCACGTGACTAACTGTAATACCTAGCCAACCACTGTAGTAGCTATTAATAGTGGCCGACTTAAAGTCAACCAACTCACAGCCCTACCAATTACCTCACGTAACTAGCGGTGATACCTAGCCAACTAGTAGCTAGTCGACGACTTTTAGTCAGCCAACTCACAGCCCTACCAATTACCCTACGTGACTAACTGTTGTAGTACCTAGCCAACTACCGTAGTAACTAGTCTGAAACTTATAGTCAGCCAACTGGCTGCCCTTCCAATTACCCCACGTACCAAACTGTACTAGCAAGCCAACTAGTGACTAGTCGGCGACTTATGGCAAATCAACTCTCAGCCCTAGGTTAAGGCGTGCTGATGGTCAACCCCTTTCCACCCGCACCCGCCATTTCTCATTGCCTCCGCCGTGAACTCTTAACAGGGGCGGTGGCTTCCATCGCGTTTGGAGAGTGCGAGCCGTTGGTGGACGGGAACGTGATACGGGTGCTGTCGAGGCTGAAGGCCATCGCTTCGGATCCGAAAAGCGCTTCCCTCAACAAACTTTGCTGGTAAAAGAGGGTAAAAACCCCTTCTTTTTCGTTGAATGACTGCGTACGTTACGATATATCCTCGATGCGACGGTACAGAAAAACTTCCCACATCTCGAAACAGATAGATCGTCGATTATCACTTCCATGACCTAGATCTTTCAGGGCTAAAGATAGATTCCTGATCTGTGTGATCTGTGCGTGCTGTTCTATTTCTTGTTGTTGGGTGGGAGCCGGACATCCTGCATGGTCTACGGGACACGTTTCCTGTGTTGTATGTTGTGTAGGTCCTGTACAAGATCCTACATCCGCAGGTTAGGATCTAGCGTATCTAGATCGTCATTTGTCCGACTTGTGTTGGATGTGTACCGTACAGATCCTGCACAAAATATTATTACGGCAGGTTAGGATCTAGATGATCTATCTGATCTGTCCGACGTGTGTAAACATTCGTATTGTGGCGGGTGCAGATAAGGTGATATTCTTGTGACGATGCAGAGCGTGCTTGCACGAATATCCCACCTCTTCAGATCCGAAGAGCGCTGGTTCAGCACACTCTCTTCGTAGGGGGGCAATCATCATCACCATCATATGTACATCCCGGCGCATTTGTGCGCTGAGAGAACATCTGGCGTGGCACTGTCGGAACATACAATTACAGTATTTACGGGGGACCATAGTAAACAGGACGAAATATTGTTAGTAAAAATAGGTAAATATATAGATTTTTATGTATACCGTAGGTCCTATTTACTATGGACCCCCGTAATAGTACCACTGTACAAGGATCGTTTTTACACTACACAAACAGTCCTTATATTCCAGTACAGATTGGTATCTCAGAACTGTAACTGGGACAGCTTGTGCATGGGTCACGTACCGAAGCTACGAAAAGTATCACTCTGTCGTAAGGAATGTGGCTTTGCCTTCTAAAAATGTGTTGGGTGGAGTCTGTCGAAGACAGAAGCTACGAACGCAGACCCAAGCCTGCCGCCCTAATGGGTGCAGGCGTGTCCGCTTTCATGCGTGCATAGAAGCATTTTGTTTTTGGCGCACCAGATCGCGCTATATCACTGAATAACAAGCTTGACTTGAGACACATGGTAAAAGAAAAGAAGTAAGCAGAAATCTACCAGCAGGGTATCACAGTAAAACAATGAACAATGAAAAAAGTAACAATCGGACAACACAGGCACTTCGTCCAAACAAAATGTGAGCGGGTCCGCCTAACCCTTTCGCCGGTCTGCGGCCAAACCCTGGACACCTTCGCCGCCCCTATACCCGCGCGGCAGGGACCTGGCTCGGTGCATCGTCGACCCGAACAGACCGGGCGACTTCAACCAGGTCAGCGCTCGACTCTGACAACGCATTATTCTGTACTTATATATGCGTGCAAAGGTGCAGATATTTTGGAGGAAACCGGCCTTTCCGTGCGCGTTCAGGCCTGTAGTTTGACCTTTGACCCTTTTAGTAGTACCCTGTACAGAAACCTATGTTTGACTCTAGTTTCAAGTAATTTTCCCCCCAAACGAGAGTGCAGTCCTAGAGGTGCTAACTAACCCCTTAAGAACAGCGACCACTTTTTTGGGGGAAAGTTACTTGGAATTAGTGTGGATTCATTTTTGCAGTGAAACAAGGGTGTCTTTAATACCTGGTAATTATTTCGTACTGACACAGGATAGGTAATTGATTGTCTTCACGAAAGAGGGACGCAATAAGTATGATAAATTGGGGAGGTTGGATAACAGTTAATTTTGTCGCGAAAAAAGAAGAACGCAACATGTAGGTTAAATAGGGGGAGTTGAATAAATTTTATCGCGCGAAAACAGTGACGCAATATACTGGTGTTAGTGTACGAGGCCGGTCAGTCGACGGTCAGCCGCGGCTACTACTGTGGTAGCATATTTGTATGATACTGGTACGAATGCTATCGGAACAGCTGCAGGGGGATGAGTCAAAGTCCTATCACAGCAGTAGTGGTCCTTCTATAGTGCCGGTATGTATGCTCCAGCCAACAATACCGGCACCATATATGGCGGCAACCGGCACTAATTTCTCCGCACACTGCCACAGTAGTGAATCCCGTCTGTGCTAAGCACTTTCGCAGGCACTATATATAGCGGGCAGACGGCACTATTACTCAACCGGCACCATGGAGGGACCACTCCTGCAATACGGATTCGCAGACATTGACGTCAGCCTCGTTCCCGCAACACGACGATATTTTGGGATAGTGCGGGTTTCAATCTTCAATATGTACATTTATACCAGGTGCGGTATATACGTATTGCCATATAGAACGGGCCTCCTACCTGGCACCGCAGTAGTACCACTGTGTTAATAGCAAGGTACAGGAATGCTGTGGCTCATGCCGGATTTCTTATTCAAGAAAGGGACCGTTCGTATGACTCCAGAGGTGCACATAACGGCTCCCGAGTTTTTTGTTGTGCGGTAAATCTCAGCCTGATTTTCTTATGTACCCGTTTTCTTAGGAGGAGGTACCGGTAGTATTGTAGGTGTCCTGTATCACTGTGTTCGGGAGCCCAAACAGTCTCGTATATTCCAGGTAACCGACTATAAACCGAACCATTGTTTCGCCGTTGGCGTTGATGTTCCCAGCAGAGCTTGCCCCCTATTCGGAGACCCAAATACTGACGTCTCATTGGTCAAACATGCGTGATGTTTTGATTGGTCAAGGTCAGTGATGTTTGATTGGGTTGGGGCTACTCCAGGGTTGCAGGGTTCGGGTCGGTCCGCTTTGTCTCGTAGGCAGGGTCCGGTCTGTCAACCATGGTAGTGTCGAACACAAGATCTGATGTTTCATTGGTCAAGTATGATATGTTTCATTGGTGAAGCAAGCGATATTTTTTGGGTTATGGGTTAGGATGTGGTTAGGGTTCGTCCGCTTTGTCCAGTACGCAGGGTCCGCCAACCATAGTATTGACGAGCCCAAATACTGACGTTTCACTGGTCAAGTATGAGATGGTTTATTGGTCAAGCAAGTGGGGTTTGATGGATTATGGGGCTGTATAGGGTCATAGCGTTGGGGTTAGTCCGCTCTGTCCACGTGCGCAGGGTCCGTCAGCCTTAGTAAGTGCCGAATGAAAGGTGGACTATATACCCTCGATGTTCCCTGGCCGCTTCTTTTGGCAGGCTTTGATGGAGCTAGGCGCGACCGTGTGCACCGTCAGCAACCCCTCCTGTTCCACCTGCCCCGCCAGAAGCGTTTGCCTCGCCCACAAGCTGACGGCGCGTCCTCACCACGAGGCTTCTGGGGTTGACACAACCACCGCGGAAGATGATGTCAAGGGGGCTAAATCTTTGCCCAAGTCTTTACCTCTGTCTAGCGTCTCTGGAGAGCCAGGGATACCGCCTGGACGAGCGTGCACGTGCACCGTGTGCGAAGTGGGGGACGACGGGATGGCGGTGGTACCCCTTACTGTGACGGACTTTCCGCGGAAGGCTGTCAAGACGTGAGTAAATCATGCGGTCGGTGTCTGTGGTGAATTAGTTTTACGAGCCTGCCGCTGCTTATGATGATGGGACCTGACTCGCGCGCAGCAGGCTGTTTCGTAACGGCGCACTGCCAGTTTGCCCGCGTTGGCTGATTCTGAGGTATTTTTAGAATCTTTTATATATATATATATATATATATATGCATCTCGGTCGGCGGTCCGGTCGGTCTACTGATCCAGGTCGTAGGACCGGCTTTCTTCAGCCAGCTCAAAAAGAGAGGACACGAAGTACCTTTTTTTTGGCACGGTGTCAAACTATTAATAGAAAAGGTAATGATTTTATTGTTGCCCTCTTTAACCCCCCCCCCCCCTTTAGGACTTTACTCCCGTTTTTGGGGCTAATTACTTGGAATCAGAGTCAGGTATGTGTTCCTGTACAGTACTAAAAAAAACTAAAAGGGATAAGTTAACGCAGCGCTGGATTATTTCCCGGGGAATTAGTTTTATTTGGTACGATACATTTTCGGGTTGTACTTTTTCTTGCGGGTGATCGATGCATGCTACAATACGATAGGGGTGTGCCTAACATTGTCTGAGGAGCTTTTTAGCCCACCCGAAAAACCTTACCTTGAGAGGAATCGAAAGTGCAAAAGCCGATGACAACTCAATCCCATGGCCTTGGTATCATAAAACACAAGTAATCGGTATTCCCCAGCGATATTGGATGCCAGGTAGTAGTTTCTCTGTTGGGGGACTCTCGTCAATCATACTCGTAGAATGTTTTGGCCAAAGACAGGCCACCCCTAACTGAAACCCCTCTCGTGGCACGCGTTGACCACCGTGCGCGGAGTGGGGGGTGATGAGATCGCGGCGGCGCCCCTCTTTGCCCCCTCACCCTCTGGATAACAACATCGCCGGAAAATGTGAAGACCGTTTGCGTGGGTTAGAAATACCTAATTTTTCACTGCTTTTCCGGACGGAGTGATTCCTGTTATCGTTTTATTGTTTCTTCTCGTTGGCCTTGCGCTAGATTATTCCCGAGGGAGGGTCGCCTTCGCTCTACGTACATACGTGTCCTATCTGGCGTGTCGTGTTTTGATTGCGAGACAATGATGCTTGTCCGATTTTCTTTGTTTATTTTTTTCAACATGCTGCATGATTTTGGGGTTGATCCACATCGTTTTCGCCGCAATGGGCAACGTTTATCGTGTGGGAAACCGGCGCCAAAGAAGAAACGCTTCTTGCGGGCCGAAAAATGGCCAAATTCTACTCCGGAAAAGCTGAATGGGAAACGAAAAATCTAAAAAAAACGAATATGTTTTAAAAAATCCCAAACTTCAGGGCCAATTTTGACCCAATGAACTGTGAGAATGAATATTCGGAAATCGTTTTAATTATTTGAGTACGATTCTCTACTCTGTTTACTACTATTAATAAAAGGGAAAATGCCAATACCTAATCCGTTTGAGCCAAAATCAGGTACATGCTAAAACCAAGTAAAAAACGCGCGCCACGAGCGGTGCGATGTCCATGACAATCCGGTAAAAAAAGAATGCGCCTAGAGCATTTTAGGCGTGCCACATGGCCTCCAAAATCTGAATTGTTTTGTGTTCTTCAGGGTGTAGGTACCACGGGCTCCACTTGGACCTGCAAAGAGTCACTATTAATATGCTTCGTTTGTTTCGCCACGGCGGGAGCGCCAAGAGTATTTAGTCTGGCGCCCCCCCCCGTTGACAGCTTCAAAGCTTCCAGACCGGCCTCGCGGAACCGCCTGCTCGGCACGAAATTATCTTCATGTACGTACCAAACCTGAGACCACCTCGACGCGGGGTGGTGCAGACGAAACGCCGAGTGTCCATAGTGCTGTAAAGACTGCTGTGAACATAGAAAACAACAGAGTACCCACAACAACTATTAATAACTGAAGCACATCGCACACCCCGAAGGAGAAAACGTGAAACCAGCGTACGCATGTATACACGTACTTTTACGTACGACGTACGAGTACAGAGTTTATACGTCAATACAGATGAATTTCAACCGAGGGAGGGCAGACGCATTCGGAAAGAAAACACAGACATTGTACGTATGGCCTCTCTGATTGGTTCAAAGTTGACCATAATCAGTTGAAAGCTAGACAGAGTAGAAAAAATCAGGTGTACCTTGGCCTTTTCGTGCCAAAATCAGTTACAATGTCAGCTTGGCCAATAGCAGGGCTCCTGGTGTGTGTTTTGTACTTGATTTCAGTATGTACCTGTTTTTGGCACAAAAGTGGCCAGGTATACCTGATTTTGGCAAAAACCCTTAATAAAAGGTTTCCTTTCCAACGCGCCCAACCACATGTCAGCCCTTTTTATTAGTAGTACCGCAGTCCAGGTTTGGGGACAAACTACTTGGAGTTAGAGTACTTTGTCCCCTAAACGGGACTGCAGTTTGCCCTAAAGGATGAAGGTACGCTAGCCTTACGGATTAGGGTGACAGGATGAGCTTGTGCAGTTTGGGTCAGGCCCGACTACCTAGTGCGAAGGCATGGTATTGCGTAGGCTATTAATGCATTACGGTGTGCTATCTCTGTGTCGTAGTCTGTGACAACAGAGCTCGTATCTTTCTAGGGTGAAGAATCGGCACGGACACTGGGCTTGCTGGATGTAGACGAGTAGAAGAACGGTTTGATGTGAAGAACACACACACACACACTGAGCTGGTTGACTCTGGGTACCCTCAACCACTTACAGGTTAGTTGGTACCTGGTGCATGGTACATATGTTATGTTATGCTTCTCGCTTCGCCTCTGAAGGTTCTGAGCAAGCGAGGTGAACAGTCTCCGTCGTCGGAGATTCTTCCTGATAAAGCCCTTCACATCAAATGGAGGGGGAACGGGGATAGGCCATGACACCAGCCCACCTTGACGGGCTGTTTATGCTTATGTATATATAGAAATCAGGGGGGGTACAAAATCCACCCGGAAAAATTCGGAGAAATGGATCGAATGTACGGCGCTTCACAACCCATCCCCACACCACTACTGAATACATTAGTACCAGCAACTCAGTTTATTGTCGCGACAGGGTCGGCAAGTTCGATTCCGCGGGACTCATCGATGTTTGGCGCAAACGTCCATGCTTAGGAGCTCGATATACCTTGACGAGTTTGAAGGCTGACAGCAGCCGCGTCGGGACACCCAGTCGGACGACCGGGCCGTCGCATCGGCCGAACAATCAGCAAGGAGAGCACTTGAGGCTAGCCGGCGCCGCCCCCAGGCAGCTGGGACCTCTTCTCCTCAACGGGCGACCTCCTCGTCGGACTGGGCCTTCAACCCGCCCTCTCCCCGCCCCACGCCCCGGACGTAGCGGGACGTGATCGCCCCTCCGCCCTCTTCGTACCACCAGGCGCGGCCCGGTGGCCTCGGCGTTCATGGACGCCTCTCTCACCGCTTTCACTCGGCACATCCAGGACGACCTCACCGTCGACGCACGGTATACCGTCCGCCGCGCAGCCCAGGCTCTACTTGACTCGTTCGAGTACTTCCCAGGGGCCACGCTGCGGCAAGTGTTCGTGCGCCGGAACACTATCCGCGGCCTTGCCCCCGGGAAATACTCGAAGGTGTCGAGGAGAGCCTGGGCTGCGCAGTAGATGGTGTACGGAGTGTTCACCGTGAGGTTGTGTTGAACGTGACCAGTGGAATCGTTGAGGAAGACGTCCATGAAGGTCGAGTCCACCGGACGCCCCTGGTGATACGAAGAGGGAGAAGGGGGGCGATCACGTCCCGGTACGTCCGGGGCGAGGGGCGGGGATAGGGCGGGTTGATGGCCCGGTTCGGCGACGAGGGTCCCCCGTTGGGGAGAAGGGGTCCCAGCCGCCTGGGGCCGGCGTCGGCTATCCTCGAGTGCCCTCCTCGCTGACTGTTCGGCCGAGGCGACGGCCCGGTCGTTGTACTGTGTGTCCCGATGCGGCTGCTGTCAGCCTTCGAAGTCGTCCAGGTATATACAGTAGCTCCGCATGGAACTTTGCGCAACGTCGACGGCCCGGTCGTTGGAGTGCTGTCCCGACGCGGCTGCTGTGGGCTCCCCCTCCCCGCCGAGGCCAGCTGCTGACGGAGCCTGGCCTTGGTGTGCTCTTAGGTAAAACGCCGAGAGCCGGCTCTCCTGCCCGTGGTCTGGCGGAGAACTGACTGTGGCAAGCCCGAATGGCTTCTTCGTCGGTTGCGCGGTCCTCCAACGGGCGCTGGAGAACGAGGGCCCCCGCTTCGAGGGCATGCGTCTTGCGGGCCGTTGATGGTGCCTTCAGCACCATGCTGTCCCGCAACGCGGTCGGCATCCCAACCCATTGCCCGGAAGTGGTGATGGCGTCCGCGTACTCTGACTGCCGGAACTTGCGGGGATCGGAGACAGACGTTGTATCGGCGGATTCTTGGTCCTGGGCGCCCGAGGTCTCGTCACCGGCGTTAGGGGAGGGGGGTTGATGGGTGGGCTCGTCCGGCTGGTCGTCACCGGGACCCTAAGAAATGTCGGCCTGGTCGTCCATCGGGTCCTGCCGACGACGCCGCTTGTTGAGGTACGCTAATCTCGTGGTTAGGGTAATCGGGTAAATTATGCGGTATGGGGCGGGCCCGGATGCTGAGCAGGTTGACTCTGGGTACCTTTGTTCACTCACAGGTTTGTTGATGTGAATTGTGCTTCTTGCTCCGCTCTAATTGTTCTGAGCAGGCGGGGTGAATGCCGTACAAACACGGAGGGACGCACCCCCTCCCCTAGATAGCACAACCCCCCGAATGAGCACACCCGGTGAAATGCATCTATTTTGTTTCTTTTTTCGACCGCCACTTTATCACGGGGGGTACGTTGAATACCACACCCCCTCTGGAGGAACGCCTGGAAAAGTACGAAACTCCAACATTCACACACACTCTGATGGTTACCATAGCACAGGGCGAAAAGGGTCGCACCGCACGCGGGTCCCTGTAACGTTTTTTCTATTTTGGCTGACCAACTCCGCTTTCCTGTCGATTCCATTCAATCACTAATCCACGGCGTGAGGCCATTATTGACTCACACACGGGGTTTGCCGGTTGGGCGGGGCGCGGGTCGGGGCTGCGCCCCGACCTGCTCCCCGCCGCCCCGCCTGTGAATTATGGTGAAAAATCCTCGTAGTGCTTTCAAAACTTCGCAACCAACCGTATAAGACTACTGCTGTAGTGTGCAGTGTTTACAGTAGTTTGTCAGTAGAGTCTATCCCTCCACCCCGGCGCACTTGGTACTGAAGACTCGAAGAACAAGAGGTATTAATAGTCGTACTGCTTGATGCTGCTTGGTCGTCTCCGTGTACATCAGTTTGTTGTTGTCATCCGATCGACGTAAATGTCGAGCGGTCTAACTTGAATCGTATCATCGTGTTGACTTATTTGGCTCTACATTTCGGATGCAATCATGGCTCATGGACTTGGACTGAGTCTAGGGCTCATGGGCCATGGACCATGGGCCACGACGATCGATTGTACGTCACATCAGGCAGAGTGGCGGGCGACCGGTCGACCCACTCCGCTTCCTGGCGATTCCATTAAATGAATAACTCACGGAGTCTGAGAGGCCATCCTTGACACGCACAAAAGGTTTGCCAGCTGGGCGGGGGCGCGGGTTGGGGATGCGCCCCGATCAGCTCCCTGCTGCCTCGCCTGTGAAGCGTTGTAGCTGTGGCTGATATTCATAATTTTTCTGCTTGTACGCGTGGTTCATATCGTACGTACCGGTATGAAAGCTGATACCTGGTGGGCCCTAGCGTAGGTCCCTCACGAAACAATTTAGAAGTGACGAGACCAAGAGCTGAGCCCAACGACGAAAAAAACGCAGATGAAGTATCGAATCGGTGAGTGAATGGAGACAGTATCGTAAAATGCCGGTTGGTATCCAAGTATGGTGCTTGTAACGCCTGGTTGGGTTAACTGTTGCGATCACAAACAACACGGTGCGTGTACCCCAGTACGCGTTGCCGGGACGATATGTACCGTACCAGTGCGTCTGGGCAGTAGTAGTTGCAGGTTGATAGTGAATCTTCCTAAGGTAGCCATTTACGCACTCTGATTGGCTAGGAGGTGTTTTGTAAGCGGCCCAACCAACCCAGATTTTTTTCCAAGCCCGAGCCGGCCAAATCAGCCTAGAGCCTTTCCAAGCACAGCATCCAAGCCGGCCGAATCAACCTAGAGATTTAACAGGCCACAGCATCCGAGCGCTGGTCACTCCATAGCGTTCGGGTTCGGGTTCGGGTTAGGTTTCGGGTCGGGTGGTCGACTTTAGGCACCACGGCCTAAATTCCCGGAAAAAAAAAACACTATCAAGGTGCAACCACGTTTCCGTCTGGGACTGTGGGTTATACCCGGCGATAGTGCTTCTAACGCCTTACTGGGACATCATCAAGTGTTGCGATCTATAACACTATGGTGCACGTAACCAAAGTACGCGTTGCTGAGTGGTACGGTACGTATGATACCTGGTGTGTTGTTGTGGGACATCAATATAGAACATTGTTTGAGAACCCGCTTGCGATGTGAGCAGATCACCGTACAGTAGGTAACACGTACCACTATGGACGGAAATGTAAGATCCGTTTATACATTAATATTAATCCCAAGCGATCCTTATAATACGAGCGATCCTTATAATACGAGCGATCCTTGTAATACAAGCGATCCTTATAATAACGGTCCGAGTGGTACTACGCCAACGGTACTTTACTGCAAGGGGTTGGGAGTGAGTAGGTTTTGGAAAGTTCTCGGTGATCCGCTAGCGACGAGCAGTACCGGTAAGCTCGTTGGTTGCGTCCCTCCCCTCTCGTCGTTCGTTGTCTCTTTTCACTTTCTCATTGTTTTTCACTTGTTTCGTTTCGTTTCGTTTCGTTTCGTTTTGTTTCGTTTTGTTTTGTTTCGTTTTGTTTGTGTGTTTGTTTGTTTTTTTCACTTTTTTTCATGATTTCGGCGGTGATACCGGTACATGCACCGGGACCGATGTGTCTACAACAAACCAGCGCAGGCTACTACATCAGTGTCGACGGTATTCATCATAGTATTTTGTTGGGTCTGGGCTACAATGCAAGGTTTCGTATGAAGTGGGCAGCGGACATTTTTTCAGTGGGACAAGGCCCTTGAAGCGTAGTTGTCGGCGTATAACATTTATTGAATACCGATCGGTAAATGGTATCGTACCGGTAACCGTTTTCCGGTGTCGCAGCAAGGCGGGGATTTTTGCTGTCATCGCCGGGCCTCAAACGTGCGCCTTACCACCCCCCGGCTTTTTCTTGAGAATGGAAAAATAAGGTGGTTTCAGAGCATAGCCTCTCATAGGTAAGCACATCCTTGTTATCACACCCCCTGAAATCTTAGGAAGGGGATAAGATTAGCAAAAAGTTTCTATGTAATTTATGGAAACAACGTATTGAGCGCCCAATTGTTGGAGGTGTCTCTATCAGGAGCAGGAACGGTGCTCCGTCTCGAAAGGGATGCGTGGTCAATAGTCAAATGACTAAGGCAAGCAGCAAATGAGTACGCCCCCCCCCCCCCTGAAATCTTGCCGCGGTCTGGTCACGTTCCTCAACAATCACTGATGATACCGTTGGCGCACACCCTCTTTGGCAAACCCTCTGCATTCTGGCCGGGTCTATTCACACTCCTTAGCGATGATTAGTACCAATAGCGCACCCCCTCGTTACAGTCCTTGCCAGTCATCAGTACCGCCAGCACACCCCCTATTACGGGGGACCATAGTAAGTAGGACCTACGGTACACACAAGAACCTATATATTGAACTATTTTTACTAACAATATTTGGTCCTATTTACTATGACCCCCTGTAATGGTATAGGGAAGAAGTTGGTACTATGCAACATAGCAGTAAAATGGTGGGATGAGGAAGTAAAAGAGGCTATAATAAGAGTGAGGAGAAAGGCACACGCAAGATACACATGGAGTAAACTACGACAGGATGGGAGGAATATGCTATAAGCTAGAAAGAAAGTATGGTAAAGAAGAAAGGGATATGGAATGTGGTAAATACAACGAATGAAGACTTTTAGGGCGGGAAGAAGCAGATGTGGGTAGTGATCAAAGGGATACTGGCCAAACAAGCAGGAGAGGCAGACACGGGAATTGCTACGTACCTCAAGACCACAGGACGATGAAATGATTAGTAGGTCGAATGGGAAAAGGGAAGAGTAGTAGAGCACTACCTTAGGTTAGAAACGTCCACAGCCAACGAAACGTTCGACGCAGAATTCGCGAGGGAAATCAACGCGTGGGCGGAGGCGAACGTAGATGCATCAGAAAGGGAAGACAGTGGTTCAGAAGGGTTACAGAGAGAGTTCACAAGAAAATATGTAAAAATAGAAAGACAGCAGGGGCAGAATAAATATTTAACAAATTTGTGAAGCACGGGGGAGAAGGACTGCTTGTCATGATGCTTATGTTCTTTAATTGGATATGGAAAAACGAGTACGCACCTAGGAGGTGGAGAAAAGGAGTAGCAGTAAACTTATTTTAAGAAAGGAGGTGTGGCTAACCCGGGCAACAATAGAGCGGTAACACGGAGTAGTAGTAAACTTATTTTAAGAACGGAGATGTGGCTGACCCGGGGAACAACAGAGCGATAACGCTATTAGGCACAGTGGGCAAATTGTTTTTGTAAGACTTTGAACGATACAATGGGAACAACGATGGAGAAGGAAGACAAAATTAGCGAAGAGCAAGCAGGGTTTAGGCCAAACCGTAGCTGGGTGGATCATGTGTACACCTTAGGTAAGATAATCCAAGGAAAGAAAGACGCGGGGCTAACAACGTACTGTTTCTTCATGTCAGTAGATGTACAGAAGGCCTACGACACAGTATGGAGAAAAGGATTGTGGAAAAAGCTGTGGGAAAGAGGGATCAGAGGGAAGGATTATGAAAAAAATGACGGAGTGTGCGACAAGTATATACTGTGATGCTGGACGGGGAAATATCGAAGTATGTTGATATTTTACAAGGAATTGCACAGGGATGTACGTTATCACCTAATCTATTCAAGATATATATATATATTATATATTGACGACTTGATAGTAGCAGTCGAAGCAGCAAAGCAGGGAGTCACGGTGGGGGAAGATACGGTGTCGGGATTCATGTTTTGGGGATGATTTCGTGGGGATATAAATCAGAAACACTCGAAAGATTGCAGAAAACAAATAGAGAAGTCACCAAAATACACTAGGAAATCACAAAGTGTGCAGTAGTTGTATGTAACGAAGATAAGGTGAACCAGGTAGATTTCAGTTGGAGGTGGGGAAAAGATGAATTAACGATCGTAGACCAGTATACGTACCTTGGCGTAGAGATCTCAAATACTACTCTTAGGATACACACTTGTAGCAAAAGTCATAGGGAAGGGTAAAGCACACGTAGGCAAGATGGATGCGATACTATTAATAACAGACTCGCACCCTGACACTAGGCATAAGAGATATATCCTGATGAATGTGAAAGTACCTAAGTCAAAAATATGCAGGAGAAGGATGGGAAGAGAACGCGAAGTTCGTGAAACAGTTGGAAACAGTACAGATGACAACAGCTAAAAAAAGTACTAGAATGCTTAAGTACGACGAACAATACTGGGAATGCACACACTCAAGACAAATAGAAAGATTAGAAAGTTGAAATGGCAACATAAAGTAAGGAACATGGCAAAAAAGAGATTGCCAGCCATAGTTGATAGAACTGCATTGGAGAAAGTAACGAAGAGCGAGCTGGAAAAAGGTGGGATATCGTAGGGGAGAAAGTATGGAAGGATTAAAGGAGGAAACCAAGAAGAGATGATGTCCGCAGAGAAGTTTGGTAGCTGTACGAGTACAAGACAGAAGTAAAAAAAGGAGAGAAACAAGGGAAAGGCTAACGCTAAGAAACAAGGTGGAATCGGAAAAGAACACTTAGATATACACCGGGGATACAGCGAAGATATAGAAATGAAAAACGTATTTGCACGACCCAATGGACTCCGCCAAAACGCTGCAAGTGCGATTTCGTGTAGGTGACCTGGACCTGCCAGAAAAAAGAAAGATGCACACCAGTAGCCGGGAGGAGGAAGTAGATGCACAGATGTGCCCGTGTGGCAAAGCAATAGAGTAGAACCCACATAGCAGGAGAATGTGAAATGTACGAGGAGGAACGGGATGTGTCAGTAGAGGAGATGAGGGAAATAGACGAATGTGACATGGAGGAGTTTGGTACGCTATGCAGCAGTGAGAAAACGATCGATATCCTAGGAGATAGATGGTGGCCACAGGCGGCCAAGCAAGAATGGGATAAGAGTAGCAAAAAAATTCCACGTAATATATGGAAACAACGTTATTGCGTGTCCAAATGTTGGAGGTGTCTCTATTGGGAGTAGGAAAGGTTCCCCGTCTCGAAAGGGATGCGTGGTCAATGGTCAAATAACTAGGGCAAGCAACCAATAAGTACCCCCCCCCCCCCCCCCCCCCCCCCTAGCTGCGGGGCTACCATGCATGGTGTTTGTCACCCGAGATAGCACACTCCCCTACAATAACACACCTGGAGAAAAAAAAATAGGTCAAAATGACATCACCGGGGTGTGCTCTCTTCCATGCTACACGGTAAACTCCTTCGTCAGATAATATTCCTATTACGGGGGACCATAGTATGTAGGACCAAATATTGTTAGTAAAAATAGGAAAATAGGTTTTTGTGTGTACCGTAGGTCCTATTTTCCATGGACCCCCGTAAATGGTAACGCCTCCACATCCGATAGAGGGGAACGGAGATGCTATGGCCTAGATAGCTTCAGATTTCGTCTTCCTCATGTGCGGACTGTATTTCCTGCGTGATGCGATATCCCGCAGTACGGGCGAAGTATCACTATTAATACTACGGGGAACCATAGTAAGTAGGACCAAATATTTGTAAGTAAAAACAGGTAAATATATAGGCTTTCGTGTGTACCGTAGGTCCTATTCACCACGGTCCCCCGAAAACAGCACCACACAGCTTGCAAACATGAGTTTCGACGAAATTATCTTATATACATAATTTTTATAATATAAATATACTTCGAGGTATGCGAAGACCGTCTTGAACGCCGTCAGCGTGTATTTATTCGGTACCAAACTCCGCTGGGAATACTTCTGGGACCCGGGATACATATAATAGAGGAGAAACGATCTCAAACATTCCCAAAATATCAAAAACTGACTACAGACAGTGTTGGACGTATTTTAATCGGAATCGTTTGTTTTTTTTTCTTGATTGTATCTATTATTACTCTATTTTCCCTTTCAACGTTCTCAAATTACACCTCTTCAAAACGCCGTCGGAAGTGATGAGTTATGTACCAGAATCAACTGGGAAATCTCCTGGGTAAAAGGAGAGCAACATTGAAAAATCCCAACTTACAGTTTTGACCTAAAAAATTGTGGGAGTGAAATCTCGGAATCGTTTTTTTTTTTTTTTATTTTTGTTTTTTTATCCGCCAGATTCTCTCGTACTCTAGTTTACTGAAAAGTCGTCGGGGTATATGTTTTCTTAATTCAACTTGGAATATACGCATGGAACAAAAATCTCGAAATTTCCTAAATGGACCAATTTTGAACGAAATTATTGTTAGTATGAATAATCGGAATCGTTTACCAGGTATGTGTGATTATCTGATGTACCATTAATACTATATCTTTATTTTTTCATTTTCAACACGTCAAATCTGTTTTATTAATATTAATAGTAGGAGGACTATTATGTTATACCTGGTACCAGGTACAATGCATCAGTCTATACATCGTATCGGGACAAAAGATGTGCCTTTTTTCGTTTTCCGGGTATACTATTACTGTTAATACGTGCAAGTTGTACATACTGCTGTACAGCGTAGTACAAACCCAGGTAACTACTAATACTGCTGTACGTGCAACTTGTACGAACCTGGTATCGTGCGAATAGCATGAATTAGTGTTTTTTTTAAGAGTATTCAATACTGGGGTACCAGTACTTCGTATTTACTCGGGTGTACTGTAGTTGGGTAGCAACAACGGTTTCATGTGGAGACAACGCACGGGCTCGTATATCATGTTATCATGTTCATTTATCAATATGTACGTACCTGGTATACCGGTACAGTATCTACCAGTATGCAGTACGTGACACCTGCTATTACGGGGGTCCAAGGTTAATAGGACCTATGGTATGCATAAAAACCTATATATTTACTAAGAATATTTGGTCCTATTTACTATTATTCCCCGTAATATTTTGGGCTACATACTGCTTGTACGTGCGTAAGCACATACGAATGTTGAAATTGTTATGTGATGCAGGCTGCAGGGTGTGTGCTCGGGCGGTAGAAGCCTTTCGTGGCCCATGCAGCCGACGAGATGGCTGCCCGGCTGTCCTCGGGGACGTCTTGCGACGATATCAGTCGGCGAATCGACGTGTTCAGGAACATGATGTCCGTGAATTCTAGGACAAAGCTCAAACGGCCAGGATTTGGCGGGAGTGACGTAGGAGTGGAGGGGGTCGGGGTGGTGGAGGCGTCAACCACACCATGGCCTTGATGCTCACCATGGTCGGAAACGAACTACGAAACAATTGGGACTTGCATCTCCCCCGCGTCGAAAGCGCCTACAACAACTCCGTCAGTGCCGCCATCTGGCTGGCCCCCAACGAAGTACATGGGCCGACTGCCTCGCCTCCCCCTCACCGTGTTTGACTCCCCTAGCTATTGGCGGACATCGAAGCCTCAACCGGGACCAGCTCGCTTACCTCGACCTCGCCGCTGCTCGCCAGCAACGCGCCTACCGCGCCGTCCGGGAGCTCCACGCTGTCTACGTCTCGCGCCTCGACCGCCGCAACGCGCCCATCATGGACGCCCTCCGCCTTTCACCTCCGTTCTCTGTCGACGGTTGGGCATGGATCTACAACACCGCTGCCACCATTCGCCACGGCGCCAAGCAAGGCACCGACGCCACCGTTCTCAAGACCGAACTCTCCTTCAGCTGGATCGGCCGGTTCAAGATCCTTGCCGTATGCCCAGCACCAACCAGCCTCAGCCGTTCCGGATGGACGGCCTCTTCAAGACAAGCTCCTGTATTTCGACCTTCCCTCGGACATGCCGGGACGTGACCCCAAACACCGCGTCTCCGCTCTCCGCTGCAAGCCCTGCCAGTACCCCGAAGACATCGACGATTTCCCCAAACACCTACCGGCCGACCTGACGAAGTACGTGCTCGGCTCCTTCTCCACCAAGTCCCCGCCCTTCCACGTCACCTTCGACGACATCTCTCCACCGCCGGAACGCCTCGTCCCACGCACCCTCTGGCTTCACCGCTTCAGCTCTTCACCCCTCCCCGCCGGGGCACACCTCTGGTACAAGGCCCGCGATGGTCTCTCTGGTGGTTGGGCAAAGTTTCCCCCCGCGCCTCGACCGAAACCTCCTCCGCTGACTCCTACGCCGTCCGCTTCCTCGATGACCCGGGCCCGATGACGATTGCACTCCTCCCGTCCCTCTACACCACTTCACGGAGTGCGACCCGAAGATCCTGGTGCCTCCAGCGTCATCAGGCCGGAGGACTAGCACGCGGTGTACTACGGAATGCTAATGCACCCCCCCCCCCACCACTAGTCCGCTCGACCAGTTAACCGTAGCTGATGGTCGGCGGATGCGTTAGATTGTCGTATACCTGGTACTAGTTTTGGGATCGGTATATTGTGTGCGTCCGCTGTCTTTGACTCGCGTTCGCTCTGTGTGTTGATTCCACCTAGCACCAGACGTTTCGTTTGTTTCTCTAGGACGCAATTCGCAACAAAAAGTGTTACTGTACCTCCAGGGTCTACCTGTCTGTCGTATCTACTTTTGCCTCTTCTTCGGGGCGATCTTTCGGTCTTATTTTTCTTTATTTATTTCTTGTTTTTTTTTTTTTTTTTTTAATTATTTTCTTGCTTCTTTGTTCTTTTTCTTCGTTTGCTATTTTTTGGGGGTAAAAACACGCAGGGACCTTGTTGTGTCCTTCTCGCCTTAGCTTCATGTAGACTTTCGCATTGGGAGACACTATATCAAGTCTATCGCCGGTTTTTTTCACTGGCTTCCTACTTCGTGCCTTACCTTGCTCGGTCTCTCCCACTTTCCTCCTTTGCTTACACCGCGGGTAGCCACGTCCTGTTACATCGGGCCCACAGTCGCCGCCCTCCCCTTGGTATTGATAGTTTCGTATTGAACCACGACGAAGATCCCTTGTGTATTTACTTTTGCTTTTTCGTTCCCTTTTCGTTTTACTTCTTTAGCGCGAGTACTGCCCCTACCAGAGGCGTCTTAGCCTCATTTACGAGGTGTGGGTTGGTCTATATGGCCTCGTTAGGCTGTTGGTTGTTTTGAATAGCACTATCTTCAACCCCCCTCTTCCGATTTTCTGATGTCTAAGTAGCCACCTCTACGAGTATATCGTCGTGGGATCTGCATCTACGACTATTCAGGGTGGGCTAATGTGATAGAGTACCTTGGCTTGTAGTAAATAGACCAACCATCAGTAGGGGCCGTTATGTATTATCCTTGCAGTTGGATCTTACCTGGTACTCCTTTTACCGTCTAGAATAAGATATTTCGTATTTGTAATATCGATACGCAGGCTAGTATCTCAAGTAGTGGAATAAGTTATTTGTATTTGCAAAGAGGATACGCAGGCTAGTATCTCAGGTAGCCGAGGAGACGGAGAGGTACGCACGTGGTATATCGATACGTCAGGTTTTACGGAGTGCTATACTATTGAAGTTGAGGGTGACGTATGTAACCTTGCCAGTAGATTATAGCCGGTTGAAGCCAGATGATACGTCTGGCTTCAAAAACCACCTGCTTCACCCCCCCCCACCTCTCTCTCTCACTCGTCTCACTTGCCCCTTCGAGCAAGCCTCGCATCAATAATATAAGACAAGAGAACCTCTATACGAACTGGGTCTGAGCTTGGTCAAGCACAGACACCTGTGTCACACATTCTTCTGTGGATCATCGTCTACTGGCACTCTTGCCTTCTACCACATCTCACTACTGTAGTCCAGTAGTCTACTGTAGTCCAATAGGTTTCCTCATCTGCTCGGCTTTAGTTTTCTTCTTTCCGGGAATGTCTACGAGTGGCCAACGTTGAAGCTCATGCCTTGCCTGCACATTTCCGGGTGGCAAAACACAACAACAAAACTACAATATCAACCTCGCAGGCGGTCGGTGCCCCTTTGCCTGCCCACGCTCCACGCTACTCTTTCGCTTGCCCCCATGAAAATCATGCTACGTACGGTATAGGCGCACCTGCGAAAAATCAGAGGCTTCTCAATGGAGGAGCTTTTGCTTCTTTCTTATCTCACGCCAAAAGCGGTTTTTAAGCAGAATTGCAGGCTTATCCAGAAGAAATACAGGAAAGCTATGACAGCAAGAAACAGGAACGCTGGCTCAGGCTGGCTCTACTGTAGATTTTTTTGCCAGCTCTACAAAACGCGCTACTCCAATCCGGGAACGCAAGTACCTTTGGGTGTTGTTAACACGAAAGTGTGAGCGGTCTTTTCATTTTTGGACAGACTAGAGTGGTCAGCACGTTTTGGTGCTGTGTCTCGAGGGGGACCAAGAAGACTTCTGTTGTGCACACAGCAACGGTGCCTATTATAATGTGCTCGACGGCGTCTGAACTTCGACTTGGCTTTGATTTTCGTGCTTTTCGTTGTTTTTTTTTTGTTCGTTCCCTCTCTGTGATATCTAATCTCTGGTATTTAGGGCGGTAAAGCAACAAACGCTCTCTGTTTCTGTGGTGGAGCGGGGCAGCGAAACAGGTCTTCAGATTTTCCTGGTCAAGCGTCCCGAAACGGTGAGTATTCCGCCGCGTTTTTTGTGTACTACTACGGTGGAATAAAGTCATTAGGACCTAATATGCCCTCTAAAAATACTGGAATATGTAGGTTTTTGTGTGTATGATGGGTCCTGATGACTATGATCCTCCGCAATACGATGTATGATATCTAAGGGCGGCAATTTTGTGTCGTACACATGACACAGAGATGAAGACCCCTCACATCAAGAAGACAACAAATACAGGTCAGCTGCTAGGATGGAGAACTTCGTCGAATCCCAAGTTTGCACGCTGCGGTGTGGGTGGTATTCATACTTCGACCGCGCATGCCATCACACTGGGTGATACTGGGTGTATGGCCTTGTGAAGGACAGCCATAGACCGGTGACTCCCCCGGGTGATATACGGTGTACTACAAGGGCGAACAGGACACTTTCACAAAGACGGTCAGCCTTTTTTTCTTTTTCGTTTGTGTGTGAGGAGCGTTTGCGCTCAAAGAATGGAAACCAGAAAAGCCCCTGCTTGGACTGGTTATGCATTATTGCCGGCCGTTCTCTTCATCCTATTCTACGATGGAAAGCTTAAGCTTTCGCCGGATTATCCGCCATCTACCGTGTACGCAGAGTAGTTTTTACCCGGTCCAACTATTCATAAGAGGGTCGGCAGCTCGTAAGGAGCTGTGACAAATGCTTGCTCTGCACGTGTTTTTTGTTAGTAGCTGATTGACGACGCCCAAAGTTTTACTGCGCTGCGTGTTTCGGCAGCAATAACGCCTCCTCTCAATGGAAAACAGCAGCTCTCCCTGTCTTCTCTTCCCCTGTAGCATTTACGGAAGCAGCATTATCGCGCGTTGACTGTTTTACACCTCTCCAAAATCAACGAATTTTTATAAAAATACTGTACGGGTATGTGGGCGCAATTAGACGCGAGTCGACGAGGGCGATGAAAAATGCAAGGCACGAGCCTTGGTGGGGAGGTGGGAGGAGAGCATATTTTCTGGCCCCGGGTCTGAGTTACGAGTACTGATGTATAGGAGGATAAAGAAAAAGAAAAGAGCACAGACAACAAATGGGAAAAAAGAAAAGAAGAAAAGAAGTGGTAAGAAAAAACTTTTTTTTAATCGGAATATTTTCTCCGTCGCCGAACGTGCGAAAGCGCAAGTCGGCGAAAAACAAAATCGACGCAAATCGCCGAGCACTGAGAATGCTGAATGAACCTCTGCGCGGTAAAAAATGAAGGCATTACTGAACCGGGCGGGGGGGGAGAAGGAACGCCACCTAGCCCGTGATCAGGGTTTTTGTTAACAATGCCGCTCAGGATAAAACGATAAAACCTCCTGTATACCACTTTCTCCCGAAATGTATGGGTCGTTTGGGTTGAATATTAACGTGTAGACCGTGCTTATACATGTAGGGGCAGAGTGGGCATACACGAGTTTGAGCTGGAGAGTGAAAACAATTGAAGGGAAAAAAAAAAAGATGGAAGTGTTGTTATCGCTGCTTTGACGTCTTTTTTCCCCAGGGTTTGCTCGCCGGTCAGTGGGAATGCCCCTGCGTCGTGCTGAGGGATGGCTCTGAGGGGAGTGAGGGGGGCAAAGGCGGCGGGGGTAAGGCTGGCGTCAAAGGAGGTCCCGCGTCCGAGGTGCCTGAGAAGGAGAGAGAGCTCGCGGCGAGCTCTTTGCTTTTTTCGGAGCTAGGGCTCTCGCGGAACCTCGTTCGAGGTGAGGTTGTCGGGGGGGCTACTGCTGTACATGCAGTACACAAGTGTAACTGACTATCGCAGATAAATCAGGTTGTGTACTGCAATTGCTGCTGCCATGTTACTGTTTCGCTCCGTCGTATACTCTTTGGACTTGTGATGTGTCGCTATTGCAGATAAATCCTGTTACTGGTCGCTGTTGCTGCTGTCATGGTGTTGTTTCGCTCTGTCGTGTGCTCCTAGGAATTGTGATATGTGGCTATTGCAGCAGTATTGTAACTATTGACAATGGTGGGAATGCTCCGCTCTCTCATATGTCCTCGTATAGTACGGAGTAGTTATGCGATAAGCTTGAACCAGCTCGTATTCGAAACCGGATAACCGAATCGGTTGTTTCCAGTCAGTTATTGCGTCCACTATCCCCTTACCCCGTATAATGCTACATATCTGTATGGAAACCCCTATATATTGCTACAGGACACATACCATCCATAGAAAAAACTACGGAAATCGGGCTGAGATTTACTACTGAAGTATATTGTATAGGGATATGTGGAAATGAGATTTTCGGAAGCGGTTTATAAGGAAGTCAGGCTGAGTATTAGTGAAAATAAGAAATACGGGGCCATGATACTGAACTTAGTGTAGATGCACCCTTTCTGGAATAAGAAATCTAGCCTGGGCCTCAGAAATTGTGTTCCGTTTTCGTTTTAGCCATTTATGCGAAAAAACCGACGGGAAAGGTCTCGGTTTCGGTTTCGCTTTATCTCTCTTCTACAACCGAAAACCGAAGGTAATTTTCGGTCGGTTATCAGATAACCGACCGAACCCACAAAGGGCTTCGGTGCCCAACTCTGCCCATGCCGTAACCGAAACGGAAATTACATGCTAAGTCTACAGTAGACGCAAGGGGAGGTGGAGGTAGCTTGAGTGGGTGCACGCGGAGCATGAGATGGGGATTGGATGAGGAAGGTGATGGTATTCAGCACCTATTAATAGTACGTTGTTTTTTGTCAGCGTTTGGCCTTGACGCCGCCGAACGAAGGACACGAAACCAGTAGTCGTTTTTCCACTTGGATGAAGTGCACACACGTGCGCATTGAACCCGTGCTAAGGTACGCATATAGGTGCATACCACCGATTTCTGTGAGACTTGGTAAGGACCGTTTCGGTAAAAGATATAAAATATTTTCCATTTTTTCTAAGAATAGACACGCGCGCACTCCCTGAATTCTGCAGCGTCAGATTTTGTCCTCCTCATGTACGGGATTTATGTCCTGCATGATCATTAAGGCCACAGAAACCCGCAGTGCGCGCGATCGAAGCATCACTATCACGGGGGTCCATAGTTAATAGGACCTGTGGTTTACATAAAAACCGATATATTTACCTGTTTTTACTAACAATATTTGGTCCTATTTACTATGGTCCCCCGTAGTAGTGTCACACACAGCTTGCATCGAGATGAGTTTCGACGAAATTCTCGATCTCATTGGGTTTTTAAAAAAATTCTTATATCACAACAGGAATACCACAGAAATATACACGAACGGTCCTCATCATGACTCGGGACAGAGTTGTTGAAGTTGAACCTACAATAGATACCTCACGAGAAGGAACGGTCATAAATAGTACCAGGTACAAGGTTCTCCTTCGGGCGTGTGGTTGGCTTGAATATTCCGGGGGGTGTCGCAAGCTCACAAGGGAGAACACAGCAGGCGTTCGTTCGTTCGTTCGTTCGTTTGTTCCTCCTTGTACCAGCCACTACTCGAACCTAGCCGCCGGACAAGAACGGGTGTACAATGAATGAAGCTCGTGAAAATCTCAAGAAAAAGGACGTACCGGGTACGACGTGGCCGCCGGGCAAGTAACACACCGATCATCCCCAACGAGTATATAGTTACGGTATTTCTGCATCGAACTCAACGATGTTGTATTGGAGTTCCTCGGTTGACCGCCTTAGTACTGCAGTCCCGTTTGGGAGACAAGCTACTTGGAATTTGACTGGTTTGTCCCGAAAAGCGGGACTGCAGTGATATCACGGGGGGCCACAGTAAATAGGACCTACGGTACATACCAAAACCTATCTATTTCCGAGTTTTTTTTACTAGCAATATTTGGTCCTATTTACTGTGGTCCCCCGCAGTAGTAGGCTAAAAGGGTTGTAAACCGGGTAAGATAGCGCTGATGATTTGGGGACAACTTTCGTGGAAGTAGACTCATGTATGTATGTATGGTCATGTGTACAGCAGTGCAGTACTAAAAAGGAGGTACTACCGTAACCTAACCCTAACCCTATAGCCCTAAGCTGCCGTCATGTTCTGGGGGACAAGCTATCAATACTTGGGAATTCGAGTAGTCTTGTCCCCTAAACGGAGACTTCAGTACTATTACGGGGGACCATAGTAAATAGGACCAAAATATTGTTGTTAAAAATAGGTAAATATATAGGTTTTTGTGTGTACCGTAGGTTCTGTTTACTACGCCCCCCCCCCGTAATAACGAGGGGTTAGCAAGGAGCTCCGTCAGAGGAAAAAAAATTTTGGGCTGACAAATGCAGCCTCTATGGTACTGCAGCACGCCTGATTTTTGGTCGGGAACCCAATAACCCTCTTTAGGACTGCAGTCCCGTTTGGGGGGGAACACTACTTAGAATTAGACTGGTTTGTCTCTCAAAACGGGACTGCAGTCCTAAAGAGATATCAACTACATTTGGTTACTTTTTTTGGCGTTTTTTCTGTTTTTTTTTTTTTTTTTTTTCAAGTTGCTTTTAATCCGGCGCCCGGAAGCTGCGCGTACTTCGGAGAAGACGGAACGGACGCCTACCGCTGCTGCTGTCACGATCGTTTTCGAGCTGTATATAGCGCACCAGGTACAATAATAAATAGTGTATCACTACGACGTACTTTTGGAGGGCAACATGTGCTGATAACTCTACATTGGTGATCATGTCACCCAATACTTGCACCCTCCCCGATCCTTGTGCCGGCTCGTTCTGTGATGTGCGTTCTGATTGGCGCAGGCCGAGAGGGCGTGGGCAGCGTTGTACACGTCTTCTCTCACTTGCGGCACTCCATGCAGGTAGTAATATGCGTGATGTCGTTGAGGCGTCTTTTGACTTTTTCTTCTTCGACTTTTTTTTGATGAAAATAGTATGCACTTCCCCGTTCAAGAAGAGCCCAAAAGCTTCCCACCGCGAGGGTTATTGAACTTGCTTTGAGCGGGAAATGAAATTTTAATCGAAACGAGTGGCTAAGGTACGTAGGTACGTGGCAGCAAACGATCTAGGGGGGGGGGCTTTTGAGCTCGGCGAGGGCGGAGATTCTGCTCCGTCCGCCCGAAAATCTCCCAGGAAATAGTTTGTGGATACCAAAACCTTATTCCCTATAGATCGTACCGCCTCACTGACACTATATTCCTTCAAGGCCATCTTGGCTCTTCGGGGGCACTCTGAGATTGCCTCTCGTTCCTGACCTCCGAGAGCGTGGTAGGGCCACTTAAGCCACCTCGGTATGTCTCCAGACCGACAATCACAGAAAGAGATGACTTGCTGAGGGACTACCGTCCCACAAGTAGAAAATTATGTACCAGGGTAAGTGCGTATGCCTCCCACCAACGCACACATTTTATTTGTCCGCGAGATACAAAATATCCGCCGCCAGCGGCGCGAGCTCCTAGCGAAAGCTACCCTGTCGTTTTTTTGGGGTGCACTGCTGTTACGTTGATGGGCTCTACGGTGGCCGCTGCTGTTCTGAAGAGTTTCCACTGGTGGAGAAAAGCTTGGCGGTGCTCTCTCCGGACGCCAGCCAGCCAGCCAGCCAGCCAAGTAATCAGGCTACGAACGTACAATAATATGGTTGTTTTTTGTTTTTTGTTTTTTGTTTTTGTTTCGTTGGTGCTGGGTCTGCGTGAGTGGCAGCAGTGCGTTCATTACAGGCCCCTTTGAGACTCGCAGTGTGAGCTTAGTTATTACGGGGGTCCATAGTTAATAAGACCTATGGTATACATGAAACCTATACGTTTTACCTATTTTTACTAACAACGTTTGGTCCTATTTACTATGGTCTCCCGAAATAGGCTGTTGCATCACCGCGCCCTTTGGGAGGAACACTCCTGCTACGGCAAGAGCTGTGTAGTGGCTTACTTTTCAAGAAGCCGTTAAGTGTGGCGGAGTAAGCCAACTAACCATGACGGGAGACCATAGTAAACAGGACCAAATATTGTTGGTAAAAATAGGGAAATATGTAGTTTTTTGTGTGTACCGTAGGTCCTATATACTATGGCCCCCCGTAGTATTAACAACATATATATTTTTTTTGGTACGTTATTCGCCAGAGTGACAAATAAAAACACAATCCCAGTCACAAAAACGCGCCAATCAGAACACAAAACACGCATATGATTCCGCGCTTTTTTTCTTTTTTGCCGCACGCAACTATTCATAACTGTAATGCCTATTGATAGCCGACTATTTCGGCGCCTTTTACAAGACACGCATAATTAAGCGCATTTTGCCGCTCGCAAGCAGCTGTAATACCTAGCCACCCAATCACCACAGTAATAACTAGCCAATTAATTACTTGCCAGCGTCAACCAACACACAGCCCCACTGAAGACAAGTTTGACTTGATTATAGTGCAGCGACCTTGCAAGGGACGAACGCAGCAAGCGCAGCCTACCTGCCTCCATGGGCGTGGGTTGGTTCACGCAAGTCCCCACACTACACGACGGAGAGATGACCCCCCGGGGCGGCTACGTATCTCCACCGCACCTGCTCCTCTCTCGGAGGTCAGGTCGGGTCAACATGCTCACGCGCGCCCCCCGAGGTAACAGCAGCTGGTTTTGCTACTGTTTTAACGGGAACAACGGGTCAACGGGAGCGACGGGTTAAATAATTGACGCACGTGATGTGGAAGTGTGGTGAGCTTGAGCGGTTTTTTCACCGATCTCCCTTAGGAGAAAGGAACCAGAACTGAAACGACAAAACCGTTGACGGAAGAGCGAGCGCGCAACAGCTCAGCTATCATAGTATCATGGTGCCGCATCATGCATCCCCTTCCGTTTATACTGTAGTGTGGACGCATCCCCCGCCCCAAGCCTCCCGAACGAAACCTGTCTTTGGTCTCTGCCAGTCTATGTTTTTTAGAAGAAGGCTTACATTTCACCCCCCTTTTTTTGTACGGTCCGTAGATCAGTCGGAGTCCAAGTGCGCCTTGTTGTGTTTGAACCCAATAAAGTTGTTGCTGTGTGTTGGCCATCCTTCACCCCGTCCATAATAGGCAAGTCCGCCTCACGAGCGGTTCCTAGTTGGATGGATGCAGCTCACCCTTTCATGCGACTCGCCGAACACCTCACGTTTCGCTTCGCGCTTGGTGCAAGCGATCAATGTCTGTCTGGTCGGTGAAAGCCCGACGTGCTCCGTCCCGGCATTGTAGGGATGCGACGGTCAATGGTCATATGACTACGGCCATGCATGATAATGAGTACCCCGCCCCCCCCCCCCCGGGGAGTCCCCTCCTCTAAATCTGGATGGGGTAACGTTGAGTGGCGACGACGCTGTAAAACAAGTCACCATACAGTAGTAGACATGCAATGTACAGACTGCCCCTTCCCGCACAAAGGTCACATAGACGACCAGACATGGACACCATGCAAACAACATCTCAAAAACCAGACTCACCAGAAGAGCAAGCCCAACGCAATTGACAGCAAACCACAGTGATTTCCCACACCAGAACACAAACTAGATTAAGACATGAAATTACTCAACTAACATTTTTTTTTTTGCCTTAAAAGAACCCAAAAACCAGACTTAGACGTGAAACAATTGAAGTATCCACTCTTTTTTCCTTGTCATATCAATAACACAAACCGGATTCAGACATGAAATTACTCAGCCAACTACTTTTTGTCTCGTACCAAAACACAAAAACCAGATTTAGAAGTGAAACAATTGAACACAAAACACAAAAACCAGATTTAGACGTGAAACAATTGAATTAACCAGTTTTTTTTCCCTAATGATAACACAAACCGGATTCAGACATGAAATTACTCAAGTATTTTTTTTCCTGTACCAACACAACTCAGAAATATACATGAAATTAATCACCTCGTAACCGTTTTTTTTTCTTCTCGTACCCAAACACTAACCGATTTAGACACGAAAAAACTCAACTCACCAGTTTTTTTCCCCCTATAAAAATGATATCATTACACAAATCAGACGTAGACATGAAAAAAAAGCGAAAAGCAAATAAATATATACGTTTCCCATATCGCAATACTGGTAGTAAAGGTGTGAAACATAGACCTAAACCTAGCATGAAGGCGGACCATGTCACATGCACTCACATAGATACAGCATGGTTACCCCGACATTTTCAACTAACATGAAGGTTGGGTCTCGTGGTAAGATACCTGTAATACTTTACCGGTTTCTACTGGGAGATGGAAATCTGGTCTGAAGTTATTCCTGAAATCCCCGAGAGAAGCACATACCATGCGCCAAATGAAGGGTGGAGGGGTGGATGATGCATGACGTTAGGTCAAGACCTCTTATACTCTCGAAACAAACACCGTGCAATTGATCGACCGCATGGCCAAAGAGAAGGAGCACCAAGCGTTACGTAGATATCTTGATATCTTGAAGGATAGAAGCCGTTGCAAAATGTGGGGGGATCGTCGGGCAAGCTTTCGACAGCGAAGGTTTGCTCGAGAGCGATAATGGGGTAGCTACCAATGGTGAAACATACATACGACGGAGATAGCGACGCACGGGGCATCCCGATGTGTGAGTATTACTTTGTTTTTTTAGCAAGCCGTCCTGGACCCTTGCACGGCAAAAAAATGACCTTACAGGAAGAAAGTGATCAGTACAGCGGCGGGGCAAGAAGATAGAATATACGATCGTGGGACGCCAGGATGGTTACCATTCAGATCGCCTGACACAAACGTGGGGTACTTGTGCTAAGGATGTTGAACTTGGCTCCAGGCTACGAGCCCGTGTTGGAGATACTAGTTAGCGCGGTGCGCCGGCAAAAAAACTGAAAAGACACCACCTCAACGAGTGCTAGGTCCCAGTAACTTGAACACTTCCCACTACCAATATGGACACAAACAAGCTGGAGATATTCTCGGAAGAGATTAGGAGAAAGACAGTGAGGCAGGGTGGATGGACAAAGAAAGATTGGCAGGATAAAGTACTAGTAGTGCTGATATTTGGAGTTCCTATCGACATGACGAGGATTGAGTTCAAGAGGGAGTGCGACGAAGTAGGGCTGTACTGCTTTGCAATAGGAAAAGTAGAACGGGAGGGAGAACACTCTCGAGTCACTCTGAAGCCGAAAGCAAGCATGGAGTGGCAGAGGACAGAGACAGAAGATGTGTCGACATGGGTTAGAAGACTAGGATGAAGATTATGTATAGCTAATGGGGTAGCGAAACTAAGACGTAGTCCCAGGGTGAACGAAGGTATAGGGAGTCAGGAAACAGTAAGTGGCTCAAAGGGAATGAGGGCGAAACATAGCGGCGCAGAGCAAGCGACAAAACCGGAAACTGGAAACAGAAAGAAAGCTAAAAAAAGAGAGATTAGAAATGCTCGCAGCGGCAATAGAGGAGACACAGCAGACAAGACTAGAGTGGATAGTGAAACGAAAAAGAGGCTGATAATAGCATCATGGAACGTATGTAGATTCGCCACGAAAGAGCGCAACGAGATATAATTTGCCGAACAAGTAAGTAAGCGCGACCTAGTCGTGGGAATTCAAGAGGGGGGGGCGATAGGATGCAAAGTTGGAGAGTACGCATCGATAGGGGAAAAGAGGAGGGGACAGAATATCAAGAATAGGGGGGCGGGGGGCGTAGGGTTCCTAATCAAAGAATACCTGTGTGACGTAATAGAGGTGCTCACAGACACTAAATTCGACAAAAACATACGGATAAAGGAGCGGGGGGCGAAATGGTACATCTCAGGAAACATCTATAAACCCCTAGAGTCGAAGAGTACGTTAAGATAGATACAGAGGAAGTTCAGAGAAGTAGTAGTCGTAGTAGTAGATGCACAGAAGTATAAAAGGCAAGGATAAGTAGTACTGTGGGGAGATTTTATCTCAAGAATTGGGAAGGCAAGCAACCCGAATGAGAAGTAAAATAATAGATAAAGTAGAAGTAAAAGAAAAACGGTAAGAGTTCCAGGAAGAGATGGAAAAAAATGCAGAGCAATTTTCCAAGCTATTGGAAATAATAGGTTCAGGAAGGAACGCTATAGAGATGGAAAGGCAGGGGCTAGAAATAAAAGAAGGATGGGAGCAAGTGGTCAAGACCACACCAAGTGAAGTACCTGGTAGTAAGGAAGAAGTTGATAGTATGCATCAGAGCAGTAAAACGGTAGGATGAGGTAGTAAAAGAGGCTACACTAGTGAAGAGAAAGGCACACGCAAGATACACCACGAGTAAAACTACCACAGGATGGGAGGGATATGCTATAGCTTGAAATATAGTGAAAAGAGATGGTAAAGAAGATGAAAGGGATATGGAACGCCGTAGGAAATTGAACGAATGAAGACTTTTAGGGCGGGATGAAGGAGGTGAGGGAAGGGATAAAAGGGGATACTGGGCAAACAAGCAGGAGAGGCAGACACGGGAATAGCTACCTCAACAGCACCGAACGGTAAAAATGGTTAGTAGTACGAAAGGGTGAAAGGGAAGTACTAGTAGAGCATGGCCGTAGGCTAGGAACGCCCACAGCCAACGAAACGTTCGGCGCAAATTCAAGAAGGAAATCAACGCGTGTGCAGAGGCGAACTCAGATGCATGAGGCAGAACAAATAGTTAATGAATTTACGGAGTACGGGGGAGAAGGAATGCTTACCATGACGGTTATGCTGTATAACTGGATGTGGAACAACGAGTACGCACCTAGGAAGTGGAGAGAACGAGTAGTAGTAAACGTATTCGAGAAAGGAGATAAAGCTGGCCCGAGGAACAATAGAGGGATAACGCTATTAATATTAAGCACAGCAGTGGGCAATACATTTTGTAAGATTTTGAACGATAGAATGGGAAAGATGGTGGAGATGGAAGACAAAATAAGCGAAGGGCAAGCAGGGTTTAGGCCAAACCGTTGCTGCGTAGACCATGTGTACACACTAAGCAAGGTAATCCAAGGTAAAAAACACGCGGGGCTAGCAACGTACTGTTTCTTTCTAGATGCACAGAAGGCCTACCGCACAACACAGTATGGAGAAATGGATTGTAGAAAAAGCTGTGGGAAAGAGGGATCAGAGGAAAGATGTGGAGAATGATGAAAAATATGACGGAATGTGCGAGAAGTGCTGTGATGCTGGACGGGGAAATATCGAAGTGTGTTGATATTTTTTACAAGGAGTTGCACAGGGATGTGTGCTATCACCTAATATTTTCAAGATATATACTGACGACTTGCTAGTAGCAGTCGAAGCAGCAAAGCAGGGAATCACTGTGGGGGAAAATACGGTATCGGGATTGATGTTTGCGGATGACTTTATGGGGATATCAGAAACACCCGAAGGATTTCAGAAACAAATAGAAAAGGCGCTATTAGTAGAATACACAGGAAAATGGAGGGTGACGGCGAACGTCAAGAAGTGCGCAGCAGTTGTATGTAACGAAGATAAGGTGAACCCGGTAAGTTTCAGTTGGAATTGGGGAGAAGATGAATTACCGATCGTAGAATAGTGTACGTACCTTGGTGTAGAGATATCAAAACACTGCTCTTGGGATACACACTTGTAGCGAAAATAATAGGAAAGGGCCAAACACACGTAGGCAAGATGGGTGCGATCCTAACAGACTCGCACCTTGTCACTAGGATATAGAAATGTATCCTGATGAATGTGCAAGCACCAAAGCTGGAATATGCAGGAGGATGGGAAGGGAACGCGAAGTTCGTGAAACAGTTGGAAACAATACAGATGGCAGCGGCAGCTAAAAAAATACTAGAATGCTCAAGTACGACTAGTTATACATTACTATTAACAAGAGCAGAACTGGGAATGTACACACTCAAGACAAACAGAAACATGAGAAAGTTGAAATTGAAATACCTGGTATCAAGTAAGGAACATGCCAAAAAAGAGGTTGCCAGCCATAATTGATACCTGGTAGATCTGTATGAGGCAAGTATCGAAAGGGCGAGCTGGCATAAGGTGGGGGGTACTGTAGTGGAGAAAGTATGGAAGGATATATCACGGAGGACCATAGTAAATAGTACCTACGGTACACACAAAAACCTTTATATTTTACTATTTTTACTAACAATATTTGGTCCTATTTACTATGGTCTCCCGTAATAAGAGGAAGCCAAAAAGAGATGATGTCCGTAGATAAGTTTGGGAGTTGTGTACAAGCCAGAAGTAGAAGAAAGGAGATAAATATGGGAAAGGCTAGCGCTAAGAAATAAGGTGAAATTGGAGAAACACTTGGAGATATTCGGGAGATTAAGCGAAGGCATAAGAATGAAAACGTGCTTGCACCGCCCAATGGACTTGGCGAAAACGCTGAAACTGCGCTTTCGTGTAGGTGACCTGGACCTGCCAGAAAGAAGGTATTCCAGTAGCCGGGGAGGAGGAGGAAAGTAGATGCGCAGATGTGCCCGTGTGGCAAAGCAATAGAGTAGAGCTCACATAGTAGGAGAATGTGAAATGTACAAGGAGGAACGGGATGTGTTACAAGAGGAGATGCGGGAAATAGACGAAAGTGACATGGAGGATTTTGGTACACTAGACAGCAGCGAGAAAGCGATCGCTATGCTGGGAGATATAGATGATGGCCACAGGCGGCGAAACACGAAGGAGATAAGACTACCAGAAAAAAAATCTATGTAATATATGGAAACAACGTAATGAGCGCCCAAATGTTGGAGGTGTCTCTATTAGGGGTAGGAGCGGTGCTTCGTCTAGAAAGGGATGCGTGGTCAATGGTCAAATGACTTAGGCAAGCTACAAAGGAGTACGCCCCCCCTCTGCCCCGTGATTTGCGGAACCCGGGTTCTGTCAGAAGCTTGAATGGGTAGGGATGTGGGGATGTGGAGGTACGAGTGGTTGGCATTGTCGCCGCAGTTCAATGTTATACAACGTTGGTGGCGCGAGAAATAACCCACACCTTCTTCTAGTTGACCAACAGATGACGGGGTGATATTTATAGCGTTCAATTCTGAGGCGTTTTTCGGGACGAAGAATGCTCTTCCTTAGTTTCAAGATGGACTGCAACAACTCTCGAGGTTCGGTTCGGGAGGTATGGTGTTCGTTTTCCGTGAGGCATGCTTCCTACCTTTATAATATTGTAACTACTACCGTAGAAATAGTATATAGTTTCTGCTGGAAACAAAAACAAAAAAAAACGTTAAAAAAACGTTTTTGTTTTTACTCGAAAAATCAACAAAACGCAAACAAACGAGAACCAAAAAAGCGTGGCTCCTTACCCCTTCCAGGAGTGCAGTTCGAAAAGGGTTAAGACATGCATTCAAGCTCCAAAGGGGGTTGTAAGTTCTCTAACGGCGCGCTGTGAAAGGCGGCTTCATTTTTTTCGTTTCTGAAACTGTTACGATGATGAAGCTCCGTTGCGTGTTGCTGTTTTTTTTTTTTTTTTTCGTCTGCAGGTGGAACGCGTAACGCTGGCGGACAGCACCAACTTCGACCGCAACATCGACCTGTTCCCCGCTCGAGAGGTACAACGCTGAATGAAGACCGCTTGTTTGCTTCACCGACCCCGAAAACGAACCACCGTGTATGCTACCTAGTTCGCTGTACGAAAGAGGGATACCTTGGTAGGCTCGTACCTGGTATGTTATTAATTTCGCGAGAGAGGGGCGTAATGCGAAGCACAGGTCTCTATAGATAAGAGCTGTAAAATATATTAGAAATTTCAAAACTAGAAAAAAAAAAAAAACCCCCCGACAAGTTCTTGGAGGACGGCCGTGTATATGCAGACTTTAGTTTTAAAAAAACAAATCGTGTCACTTTTTTTCTCTTCTTTTCTTATTGAAACGCTATATAGCCGCGGAGAATCTGCTGCTACGTAGAGCAATGCCTCAATCAGTAGGGGTAGTGCCTGGTAAGGGTGATGACTTAATATTTTCTGGGCTCCTCACCTGAAACATAGCTTTGAGGAAAATTGTTCGCGCAATAAGTGCCCATCTTATGGAGGACTTTTGGTCCTTTCAATTCAGTTCGATTTTTTTTCTTATAGTTTAATTTGCATCTGATTGGACGAAGAGTGAATGACCAGGCAGGATTCGAAGGGGCAACTTAGAAAAAATCAATTTGAGTGAAAAGTCTTTTGGGACTTTTTTCGTGTGATGTTTCTAATTTCAATTTCGAATTTGGGAGTTGATCAGCCTTGATGTAGCATGTTTATGGTGGGTCAACACCCCCGGTGAAGTCTGGGGTGATTCTTGGCCACTTCGGTGACCACCGTCGAGGCGATACAACGCGAACCTCAACGGCTGGCGACCGGAGCAATAGCCGCGCCCACGACACAGACCATATCACATCGTACCCCGGCGGTGGCGCCTCAAAAGAAATCATGGCGGCCGCAAGCCCAATTTTTCGGCCTGCTCGATCGGCCAACCATCACGAAAACCGAGCAAACGAGCAAAAAAACAGAGGATGCGCTCGAGACCTCGATAGCTGCATCACCGTTGCTGTTCCGCACGTGGCGCTTGAGAGCTCCCTCCGCCCACCCAAGACACCCTGAGAGTGGTAGCTTCCTATCGTGCGCCGCCAAAAAGAAAAAAATGCTGGCGGCGGCGCGCACGCGACAACGCAAACCTTCGTCGCTGTTTGTCGGCTGGGCCTTGTGTGACGCGCTGCGTTATTCCAGGTTGTTTCGATTTCCTTTTTGTTTGACAATGAATGCGCCGTTTCCCGATAGGATAAAAACACGTTTTTTTTTTTCGAAATTAAATTAAAATTCATTGGAATTAAATTTTTATTTCCAAATAATGAAACTTAGTGTTCCCCGTTAAGATGGGCTCTAAACCCGACCAACATTGCGATACGTCCGTCCTAAAATAACAACGCCTCTGTACAAAAGGGTACACGATAAACATAAAAAATCGACGATCGACGCCCCACGTCGTTTTTCGAGCCCCCCCCCAGGGGGGGGGGGGGGGGGGGGGGGGGGGGGGGGGGGGGGGGGGGGGGGGGGGGATGTGCACTAAAATCGAGTACAGCAAAACTGAAAAAACATGTTTTAGTTCATTTCTGGCGAGAATCCTAACCCGCTACGTAGAATACTTTTTTTTTCCAATTCCGATATGGTGGCGAGTGACTCCCATTTCTCTTTTTTTTCGTGTGCCCCTGTACCGTGTACGCAGGGAAACGTGTCATACTATTAATAACGGCAGGACCTTAATTAACCGGCCAGAATATAGTGAACCCAAAAAAAGTGCAGCAACCCCTGCCTGCCGTGGGGTGGAGTCGCTACCGCTTGCTGTATCGACGCGAGGAAAGGTTTATTACGGGGGACCATAGTAAATAGGACCAAATATTGTTAGTAAAAATAGGTAAATAAATAGTTTTTATGTATACCATAGGTCCTATTAACTATGGACTCCCGTAATAGTTGTTGTCGTTGTTGTTGTTGTTCCCGCAGGAACTCATGTCCAAAATATTGAGTCCGTGCTCACAGGACAGGCTCTAACGTGGAAGTGTGGTGAGCGTAAGATTTGTCGTTACCAATTCGCCGGAGTTAAACGAAAATTAAAAAACAAGCTTAAGAAAAACGGGAGCGGAAGAATGCCTCGGGACAAAAAAGGTTGTGCGGCCGTCGCTTTCTGTCTTTTTCCGCACTGCATCTCCCCGGCTGAATTCGTGTGCCACTGTAGCTATACTAGGTGGGAGTACAGAGAGAAGCGCGAGAGCTTGAGTTCGCGAAACTCATGAAAATCGACGAGCAGGTATGCGCGATACAAGTGAAGGTACGCATCGGGGGGCAGAAGGAAAGTAGACGCCTGTGACCACGGCTTATTGTCCACAGGATCGCCGAGGGTAAAATCTCCTACGAGTTGAGCTGGAAAGCACAAGTAAAGATAGAAATAAAATTAAAAAAGAGATGAGATGAATGTACAGCAGTAGTATTAATAGTGCTCGGCAACTATTTTCCACCGAAATGAAAATCAGAAAGAGTTCCTACTACTGTACGAGCAAATCCTTTCACTGCTGCAACTGTGTTTCAACTCTAAAGTCAAGTACAGCAGTAGTATATTAAAAAAAAAAATACCGGGTAGATGCAAGTGGCAAGTGGGTTGTACACTGCACCCCTTTCTTTCCTCTCTTCCTTGCGGATTCCAGCCGCCCCCTCCCGCGAAGTTGATACTACCGCAGCGGTATCTCTAGCATCAATATGAAAATATATTTAAAAAAAAAAACAGCAGCAAATATTTAAAAAAAAAATCAGCACCCATGGAAAATTATGATTTCATCGAAACTGATTTTTTCGAGCTGTGCGTGATACAATATTTACGAATAGTTGTGTTGGATAACGACATGTCGGCAGTGCCGATATGATACCGAAGTGTCGAAAGATTCGATGTATCGTGTATATCGACTGCGGTTTATCGCTCCATCCCCTAGAATCCCCGTATTTCAATGCTACTCGTAGTACTGAACGACAAGTTTCGACACATCGACTGTCGAAATCGTATACCTGGTCCATCGATTTGATTTTTCGTCTGTCTTTTTATTTTTTCGTTCATCGATATCTGATATATATATCATATCGAACTCCATTACCGTTCAATAGGCCATCACTAATCAACTGATCAACATTCATCGCATCGCACCACTGCTGGAGCATACTGGCATAAGCATTGCCTGTCAGGTTCAAATAAATTCAGGTAGGTATTCTATTTGTTGGTTATAATATTAATTTTGTCCGCTCTCCATGAATGGACTGGGTTTTAGTTGTTTGGAAAGAGGGCATCGCTTAAGGTTCGATCTTCACTCCCTCTCCCCCGAGGCCTCCACTTAATCTCTCTAGGACCCTGATGATAGCGACCAAACCGAATGCCAATTTTGGTGTTATCAAATAATCGTCTGCGGCATGAACGCTCAGCTGTACGGGTCGCATCATGTTGCGGCCGTACCGTACGACTCCTTGCGGTGTCACCATTTCGGGGGGGACCATAGTAAATAGGACCTAGGGTACACACAAGACCCATACGTTTACGTATTTTTACTACTAATACTTGGTCCTATTTACTGTGGCCCCCCGTAATAGGACACCAACTTCTATCATCCCCCAGTCACGCCTTAGCCATCGCTGCTGTTGTCGGCGCTTTGTACAGTAAATTTTCCCCTCTCAAGCCCCGAGTTTCCGAGAGGGTTATTTTGACCCTCCTCCTGCCCCCGAGCATTAGCCTTAATTTGCAACAGTACTAAATCCAACCTTTTTGTCCCAAAAAACGTTACTGCAGTCCGAAAGGGGCGGCTAACCCTTTTCCTACTGCTAAAAAAAAAACTATCCCGCACTGGTTTATTTAGATCCCGGCGTCCCCAGTGACTCGGTGGGTGGTCCCGCGTGCCTATCAAGATCAAATTTCGTGGGTTTTGAGTCTCACCGAGTGCATGCTCGTAGGGATTTCTTGTTGCTTTAAAAATTGATTGGCGGAAAGCGTGAGAGCGTGAGTTATGATAGCTACATTCGATGAAAATCGACGAGCAGTGGGAATGCTGAACCCTTTGCGCGGACAAAAATAAATGCACGTACCGGGGGGGAGAAGGGACGACACCTGTGACCACGTCTTGTCCAGAAGATCGTCGAGGGTAAAAAACCTCCTACGAGTTATAGGCTGGAAAGTAAAAGTGACGATTAAAAAAAATAATAGTAATAAAAAAAATATACCTGGTATTTATATTCAAGACAGTTTGCCACAAAGTAGTCGGTGATGTAATCCTGAAGGGACTGACATGTTATCACCAAACTTGGCACGCAGGTTCGCTGGGTGGATGCCTCGGATATGGGAGGCGTGGGCATAACGACAGGCATGAAAAAGGTGCTGGACCTCGCGGCCAAGGCGCGCACCGCGGCGGGCGCAGCTCCAGGAGGCAAAGGGAGCAAAGCTGGCTCTAGGCGGCCTGGTGGGTCGACTTCTGCTGGTGCTGCTGGTGCTGCTGGTGCTGCTTCTGTCAATGCTGCTTCTTCCGCTCCTGCTTCGGCTTCTGCTGCTGCCACTTCTGCTGCTGCCAAAACAAAGAGTGTGGTACCCTCCTCGAGAAGCAATCGCCTTAAGGCACGCGTTCGCACCCAAAAAAAACTCAGACATACACCCTTTCGGGAGGACAGGCGCGGAGTCTAACCCCCCCGGCGATAACAAGATGGCGGTTGTCAAAGGGGCTCGATCGGCGACCCGCGTGAAGTCAGGGGCTCCGCGCCGCGGCAGTCTAGCTGTGGGCCCGGGGGAGGGCGGGGAGGCACATGCACGTGACGCTGACAGGGTGGGGCAGGCAAGGGTAAAGGCTGAATTGGGGTGCTCAGAAAAAGGGGGGGGGGTGGAGGTGGCTTGGGCTCCTGCAAGAAGGAGGTGCGAACGAAGCGAAAGAGGGGTGGTGGGGGTGCGTAACGCCTTTTCATGGTTATAACTCCAGTCATGGCTTTCGGTGGGAACTATTACTTGGACTTCGAATTGGATGTTTTTTTTTTTTGCGGTTCTCCTCGAAAGGGAGTTGGGTGGTCTATTTAGCGTTTTTTCTACGCTTACAAAGCTTATCCCACCGTAAGTTTTTGTTGTTTCGATAGTTTTCTTGCTTGCGCTTGTTTGACGCCAGGACACAACAGCAGCACAATATCGTGTCAGGCTGCCCTGTTCGGCAGCGCCTAGGCTCGACTTTGCCAGATAAAGTTTCTGACCCGATCCGTTTTGGTGATTTTTTTTTTTTTTTTTGGTTGCGCGCTTGGTCCGGTCCGTACCTCCCCCCCTTGGCGCGTCCGCGCTTCCCCTTTTCATGGCGGGTCCCTGCGCGCTGTTGTTTCGAGCGAATGAGAATTTCTACAAATATTTTCCCAAGCACCGCGAAGAGCGTTGGGTTCGTTTCACCACAGGGGGGGCACCGTTTATCAGCGCTCGGTTTTTGCGACAGCGGGAAGGTTGCTTGTACGTACCGAACCAGGTGTGTTTTTCGGAAAAATATCGGGTCGAGAGCCTCCTTCCGAAATATATATAGTGTTCGACTTTTATATTTAGCAGTCTTGACGTTGTTTAGAGAGAACGAGCGCTGGGAAACGATGGCAACCCTGTGTGGAAACTTTAACGATGCTTACGGTAGTTTTGACACCGAAAAAAGGTCGCAGTCCTGAAGGGTTTATAGCCGCACTGCTTTTTTTGGGGGGGGAGGGATGGCTTGGAATTAGAGCCAGATAGCCAGATATTTGTCTATGCGAGGGAAAGAGCGAGGGGACTTGTATTACCCATTGTCACAAGGCTTACACCCTTGGTCGGTAACTGGTTGACCTTCTACCAGTAGCTTAGGAGCCTATTTCCTGATGGCAATGTAGCTGGTGTGTATCGGCTCGTACTGCGGATTGGGTTGGGTGCTTGTGGGTGCGGTATTATGCTCCTGCGATGTTGCATGCCTGGGGTGGTTTTATCATGTGTTTTCGCCCGACGACATACCATACCATGCTATGCCATGCTATGCCATGCCATGCCATGCCATGCCTGCTTGCTTGTATCGTTTCGCACCTGCAACTACTGTCGTAGAGGGCTCCAGTCTCGGTGCGTACCGCTGCAATAGTATCGATAGAGCTTTCACGTGCATGCCTATAATCGTACTGTATAGCGCCAGTGTGATCGTATATAGGGGGCATTTAGATGGCCACACAAGGTCCAAATGTACCTTAATATTTCCGACCAGGCGGGCTCAGTATAGCGTAGTATGGTAATTGTATAGTATAGTATAGTATGGTATCATGTACAGTAGTATCATTTATTACGGGGAACCATAGTAAATAGGACCAATTGTTGTTAGAAAAAATAAGTAAATGTATAGGTTTTTATGTGTATCATAGGTCCTATTAACTATGGACCCCCGTAATAGTGTAGTGTAGTATAGTATAGTACCAGGTATGCGAGACTGGGCGTGTTTTTCCCGATGTGGTGACGCGATTAGCATGGGTTGATTGAGTACAGCAGTAGCGACCCTGTCGCAAGCATCCTGAAATCAGGTGTCAGGTGTTAGGCTAGCATCCTTATGCTGGCGGAGCGAGACCGGGGTAGGTTTTCTTACAATCTCCTTTTGAGTAGACGGCGAGCGCCTAGGCTACCTAGTTTTTCTTACGTGCTTTTCTAGCGTCTACGCTAGATTTATCAAGAGTCTGTTTCTTTTTCACGAGAGGGCCAATACTACAGCAGTAGCAGTACACACAGTACAGTAGTGGCCCCTCCATAGTGCTGGTATGCGCCAAGCAGCAATACCGGCACTATAGCGGTCTGGGGTCAGGGTTATAGGGTTAATGGGTGGAGTCACAGTTAGGGTTAAGGGTTGGGTCTTCGGCCGTACCTTGATCCCAACAGGAAGCAAATTACCTGAAATGCCCCTGCCAACCTAAAGATCTGGGCTCACAAATTGCAGGAGGACCTCACTCAGCACGCTACCACACTGCTTAATCCCATACAAACAGTAGTGTGTGTCAAGCGACTCCACAGGCACTGTGGCGGGAACCCGGCACTATAGAGGGGGCACTACTGCTGTTCTCAAGAAACGGGCGTGCTTTTCTTGTTCGGTGGCGCGTTGTGGTGGCACGCTTAGCATGGCCTGAGTTTTTTTGACTGCAGCCGCGTGACACTTCTGTCCCCGCCGTGCATACCTACAGCAGCAGTACGTAACGGCAGTAAAGGCAAGACAGTCGAAGGCTTTCGGCTGAGGGCAGGGCCGCGCAGGGAGCCAATTTCGCCAAACGACGTTTCTTATCGCTTTTGTTCTTGGGGCAGTGATCTAGACTATGTAGGAGGGCGGGGGCCATGGTCGTAGACTATGTAGCGAGGGGGGGGGGGGGGGGGGGGGGGGGGGGGGGGGGGGGGGGGGGGGGTGGGGGGGGGGGGGGGGGGGGGGGGTACTCGAAGCACCTGGGATTATGTCATGGTCAATTTTTGCCAAACCGCGCTCCATGTCGTTGCTATTCTCAGGGAAGTACGCAAGCCTCGGGAATCTTTTTTCATGGAACACCTGGAATTGTGTCATACCACTCTGTCGGGAAATGCAACATGAGCTTTTTCGCATGAGGTCGGGAATCCCTAGACCTGCCTTGAAGGATCTATGTCATGAAGTGGGAACATGATTATCGTGATCCAAGTGAGAAACCATGTCTGGCGTGTATGTTACTGCTGTACGAGTAGTTTACCACCGTACGGCTGGCAGGCGCGAGTGTTGTGCTTCCGATATTTTTTTACTTTCGGTCCGCTGTTTTGTGCAGCTACAAGCTGAAACAATCAGCGAACCTTTTTCTTCTATGATACCTTGTATGACACCTGCAGTAGACGGTGGACTGCAATATTTAATATTATAGTATACATGCCATCTTGGCCTGGTAGTATGTGCCTTTTTTTCCTTTTTTTTTTTCGTCTTCCGGCGGATGGGTAAAAATACATCTATCTTAAGCTCACCGCACTTTCACGTTTAGAATACTTGTGTTGTGTGAATTTAACCCGTCGTATGTACAGCAGTGGTTGACCATTTTCGTTGTTGGTGGTGTGATCGGTTGCGCTGCTGCTGCTTGTTCGATGCCGCTTGCTGTTTGTGATTTTGACAGTCTGCACTTTTCCTTGCCGGCGTTTGCTTCCCGGCCCACTCCTCGCTTGGAAGAGATATATTAGCCCCTTATCTGCGTGTCGGAAACCCAGTACTTGGAACTGCATTAGACTACGGTACACGTAGTTTTACAGTGGTTTGCATATTTACAGTGGTATCGGTGTTGAACCTACTAAAAGGGTCACCATATTTTCAGACTCAGCGCGGACGATCGATACACCAGCGGCAGAAGGAGCCGTTGTGAAATTCTATGATAATCGACGAGCACAGTGGGAATGCTGAAACCCTGTGCGCGATAGAAAGGAAGGCAAATAGGTGCTGGGATGAGAGAAGGGGAGACACGTGCCACCAGGACTCGTCCAGAGAGCTGAACAGCATGTGAATGTTATCAAGCTTAGAGGGATGGTCACATGATTTTATGCACTGAAATCAAGTAATTCTACGGTGGTTAGAGGCGCCGGCTTTTTGGCGGGGATGTTTTTTTTTTTGCTGATGGATGTCGCCTTTTTTGTGGTCGATATGCACTAAAGCGCAGAGCTAACAGTCAGCCGCGAATTGTTCGACAAAGAGCATGTCCTGTCCCGCTCTGCTTCTGGCTGCATGCTAACATGTCATTCGTGATTTTTCGAAAAGAGCAGCCGTGTTCTGTTTGCTTCTGGCTGTATGCTGCATGTTCATGTGTTGTCGTTACATTTCGATTTCGGCCTCAATACGTATACGTATGTTTTTTGAATTTTTGTACGTTTTCCAGCTTTTCTCTTTTGTCAGTTGTTTGAGCACTTTTCGGCAAAAGGCTTAAGTATCCGGACACGGGAAGCCCGGCCGGATATAGCATGTATCCATGTGCTGTTATATTTGCTTCTGGCTTCGTGGAGGTTGTTTCGTATGTCTACCTGACAGAGGTGTTACCCTTTTGCCCACTACCCGGGTACTCGCGAGTAATACCCGGGTTGCTCATACCCGTCACGAGTGCGAGTATCACTTCATACTCGCCGAGTGCTTGGGGCACGGGTACCCGGGTACTCGGGTACCCGGTTTTGAACGAGTACCCGGGCATCCGCTGATTTACCTTAAAACATCCGGAGATGACAACTTATCATCCCATGAGTCACGTCCCCTGGGCAGTATTTGGTACATTTCTTCGATAGTTGAACATGCGGTCTCATGCCTCACATCTCACACCATACTCAAGGTGTGACCCTTTCCCCAATTGCCCGGGTACTCGCGAGTATTACCCAGCTTGCTAATACTCGTCACGGTCATGGGTAACTAATCAATACTCGCCGAGTATTTGGGCCCCCAGGCACTCGGGTACTCGGCTGCTAGACTTGTACCCAGGGGTTATGCGGGTAGCCGCCGTTAAACGGGTACCCGAGTACCCCCCCAAAATGGCCGTAAATACGCGTGAGTACCAGCGTGTTTTTTTTCCCGAAGTTGGCGGGTACCCGTTTTGAGACGGGTACTCGTCGGGTAGCACCTCTGGTACCTGTTGCGTCGTGTTTTCGTTCTGCTTCTTCTTGACTCTCGCACGGCGTTTTTCTCTTAGATTGATACAGCAGTTTGGTGCACTACCAGTTTTGGTTGTTTGAATCACCTGCTGCAAAGCGCCTGATGGAGGTTTCCTGTTCGATATATGTATATATATATATTACTCATTACAGATAAGAGCAACATAATTAGGCTTGTTAGGCTTGTCACAGAAGGCTCTTAATTAACTCTGTCAGAACTAGCTGCGGTCCCGTTTGGGGGGCGCACCAGTCCATTTCTAAGTGGTTTATCCCCAAAACGGGGCTGCCGTGTTGAAAAGGTACCCACGGTAAAATAGGATGATAATAACCCTTTTTTTCGACTGCAGTCCTGTTTTGGGGACGGACCAGTCGATTTCTAAGTATTTTGCGGTACTGAAGGGTTAATAGTGTGTCGAACTAATAAATACCAGGTATATTTATGTGCAAGTACGTACTGCTGCTAGCTGTAGTTGTCTAGTTCTGCGCGTTTTTTTTTATGTCTTTCGTACAGCAGCAGTACGAACTGTTTGTTTGTTTCGAAATTTTTGTTTCTTGAGCGTATGTCATACCTGGTGTGTATGATACTGCAGATTATATTAATTACAGCTCTGTTGTGGTAGGTAATCAATGCTCGTCGTAAGAACAATTTTGTTTTACCTCACTCGTATCATACTGCTGTAGTCTATCAATGTCTAACTCTCGTCTTATGAAATTGTTTTTTCGTTAGGACTCGAGATGGAAAAATTGTAGAAAAGAAGCGGCACGATTGATTGATCCAAGCATGTACTCCTGATACCTGGTAGGCCACACGAAGCAGCAGCCCTGTCTGTGGCCTGTGGCCGCTGGGGTCTGGCAGTCAGTAAAATATCGTATAGGGGAGGATGTGTACGACTGCAACGAACGGAAGGAGAGAGTTACGGCGTGCGCGCAGCATAACATTGATGATGATGATCATGATGCAGAAAATAATGGTTGATTTAAGCACACCTGGTACGCCACACGGAGCAGCAGCCCTCTCGGTGGCCGCCTGTGGCTGCTGGGGCCAGCTGTCAGAATAATATCGTATAGGGGAGCATGTGTCTGAGTGCAACGAACGGAAGGAACAGAGTTACGGCATGCGCGCAGCATATTATATCATATTGATGGCCAGTGGTCAATCGCGAGGGAAATCATGGAAAACGCGCGAACAGTTCACGCACCTTGCAAAGTTGAGTATCGACTTTCACAGCTGATGATGTGCTTTCTTAGTTTTTTATAAAATATTTTTCGGGTTATATAGTATCAGTGCGCAGAATGATTATTTTAAACTGTCCTGTTGACCCGGGCAGCATCTGTCCAGGGGAGCCGCTGGCCTAAATCTTTGACAAGGAATCACATAGAATACGCGCGTTCGGTTTATCACAATACTTGTAAAATTCGGTAAAAATGGAATATAGACGAGGCGTATTACTCAGCTTGCAAAGAAAGTTGAGTATCAACTATTTAATCAGTCGAACTCACAGCTGACGCATTTCAAAATTTATAAGAAAATATTGATGATGATTATGGTAAATGATGATGGGGACGATTATTTTGGTGATGATTCGGATGTGGTGATGGTTATGGTAAATGATGATGGGGACGATTATTTTGGTGATGATTCTGATGGTGATGGTTATGGTGAAGATAGTGATGATGATGATGATGATGATGACGATGATGGTTCTGCCTGTCCCGCGCTTAACCCTTTTACGACTGTGAGGACTGCGGTCCCGTTTTGGGGATGAACCACTCAAATTCTACGTAGTTTGTACCTAAAACAGGACTGCAGTGCTAAAAGAGTCAACTCGACGTTTTTTACATCGCTATACTGTACCAGGTATATACTACTGGTACCAGTATAATCAAGCCACAAAGGGGTTAATAGACTACTACTACTGTGAAGGTGCTACCTTCTATAATGGGCTATAGGGGTAAACGATCGATCGATTACCCAGCCCAGGGTAATCCTTATAACACTACCTTAAGAGCGTTGACTGAGTTCGCACAGAGAGGGGTGTGTGATTTGTTCATCGCTCGTTTTTTGCTCGGCAACGGCAACGAACGGTGCTAGTAAACTCGAACATTACCGTTACGTTTGCGGAAGGCTCTCCACCAGATATTTCCGATTATCACGTGCCATGGTAACAATAATAATTATATAATAGTGCGGGGAACTATAGTATATAGGACCAAATATTCGTAGTAAAAACAGGGGAATATTTAAGTTTTTGTGTGTTCGTAGGTCCTATTTATTATGGCCCCCCGTAATAATAGATAGTTGGCACGTTAGTACTGCCTGGTATATCTGTGACGTTTTGTGATGATTTCATGTGTGATGCTGATACTCTTACCACTCTGTCCCAAGATATAATGAACCGTTTGTGTATTAATATCGCATACAAACGATCCTTATATTGCAGGACATAGTGGTAATTGTAGACCTCGATGATGGTATTACGCATTATTCCTAGCTTCTTTTTTTTTTTTTTTTTAATCCTCCGGCGGATTGGTAAAAATAAAGCTTAAGCTCACCACACTTCCACGTTCCCAATTTCGTGTCGTGTGTCAATTACTAGCGTTTTGTGTTGTGTTGTTCACCTGCGGCTATCAGAATATTCGTCGTACTCGTATTTATACCCTACTGCAGAAGACCTCATGGCTGTTCAAGCCATCGAGGGGTCCACGGAAAACTCCCTTTTGCTGTTCGGAGCAGAGGCAGATGGTGGTGCCATGACCGAGGGCGGCTAAGAAGAGCGGGAATTGGTAACGGGGGGTCGCCGAAGCGGCGGACTGTTTCATGGCGAGGTGGCACAGGGGCGAGGCGGACAGAAGCTGGATACGCCACGCAGCTCAGGACACGAAGAGCGGCGACAGCGGGGGGGGGGGGGGGGGGGGCTGCCGTACTGATACAGGTGTTGACGAAGGCAGAAACGAACTGATAGATCGGGTGGCGAGGTATCAATCCGACTACTCTAGTTTCGTATTGTACCACGACGAACATCCCGCTGTGTCTTTACTTTTTCGTTCTCTTGACGTTTTTCTTCTCTAGCACGAATGCTGCCCCAACCAGCGGGTCTTAGCTTCATTTACGATCTCGTTGGGCTGTCGTTTGTTTTGAATAGCAGTATCTTCGACCCCCTTCTTTCGATTCTGTGATGTCTAAGTGTACATCTCTATATCGTCGTGGGATCTGCATCTACGACTATTCAGGGTGGGCTAATGTGAGAGAGTACCTTGGCTTGTAGTAAATAGACCAACCATCAGTAGGGGCCGTTAGATATTATTCTCTTACAGCTGGCTCTTACTCCTTTTACCGTCTGGAATAAGATATTTCGTATTTGTAATACCGGTACGCAGGCTAGTATTCCTTCGTACACCTACCCCGTTTACCGTCTGGAATAAGATATTCGTATTTGCTAAAAGGATACGCAGGCTATTCATAGTATCCAAGTAGCCGAGGAGACGAAGACGTGCGCACGTGGTATATCCATACGTCAGGTCTTACGGGTGTTGTACAAGTTGAGGGTGATGCATGTACCCTTGCCGGTAGATTATAGCCGGTTGGAGCCAGTTGATACTCCATTGCCAGTAATTATAGCTGGTTGAAGTCAGTTGACACTTCTGGCTGCGAAAACCACCTGCTTCACCCCCCCTTCCCTCTCACCTGTCTCACTTGCCCCTTCGAGCAAGCCTCGCATCAATAATATAAGCCAAGAGAACCTCTATACGAACTGGGTCTGAGTTTGGCCAAGCACAGATACCTGTGTCACACATTCTTCTGTGGATCATCACCCCTTGGCTCCCTTACCTTCTCTCCCACACCACACTAACTAGCCCTTTAATAGCTTTTTGTTTGTTTCTTGTTGAGTTGGTAAATGGAGGGGGCGCGACAGCGGCAGTTTTGACGCTGGACACCGCTATTGACGACAGTAGGAAGGAAACGGTAGAGGATGTGGCAAGGTCCCCGAGTCGGTTTTGCAGCCGAAACGGGAACCCCCATGCCATGTTACTACGATCACTGCCTTCGTTACTTTTTTCTCTCTTATTTCTTGCTTTTTGCCGTGTTTCTCTCCTGGTTTCCTTTCCCCGCCCGCCGTCCGCCTGCCGGTATATTCCTCTCCTTCGTGTTGCTTCGTCCGTGCAGCAGCTATCTGTTCCTCTTGAGCATGGATCATTTTCTTCTATTAATATTAGCAGCCTTTCTGATATATTTGCGCTCGTTGTATTCTGTTCCATTTCATATATATATTGGTACAGTTTTTTTGATTTTATTTTCTGGTTTGGCTGTGTTGTGTTCTCGTACCAGATACGTTGTTGGCATTTCATTTGCGTTACCCAGTAATTTGCGATTTTTTCGTCTTGTTTCTTTCTGTCTCACGTTCTGTGACCACACAATAATGAGTATCTCTCGAGATAAGGAATCAGGACGGACACTGGGTGTACTGATGTGATTTGGTAGATGTAATAACGTGAAGACAACACACACACACTTTCTGCGGAACCACGAGATTTCGAGAGTGGTACGCCCTATCGATCTAATAATTGGTATACGTCGACGGTACATAGCTCTTGATATTACGATATTAAACAGCAGTTAGTAGCGTCCCCGGTGGCTTGGTAGGTGGTCCGCGAGCCTATCAAGATCAATTTCGTGAGTTCGAGTCTCACCGAGTGCATGCTCGTAGGGACTTTTTCTTGCATAAAAATTGACTAGCGGAAAGCGCGAGAGCGTGAGTTAGCTGTACATTCGATGAAAATTGACGAGCAGTGGGAATGCTGAACCCTATGCGCGATAAAAACTAAAGGCACGTACCGGGGGGGAGAAGGGACGACACCTGTGACCACGGCTTGTCCAGAAGATCGTCGAGGGTAAAACCTCCTACGAGTGGGCTGGAAAGTAAAAGTGATGAAAAAAAAAAAAGTGTGTGTGTGTGTTCTTCACATTAAACCGTTCTTCTACTCGTCGACATCCAGCAAGCCCAGTGTCCGTGCTGATTCTTCACCCTAGAAAGATACGAGCTCTGTGGTCACAGACTACGACACAGAGATAACACACCGTAATGCATTAATAGCCTACGTAATACCATGCCTTCGCACTAGGTGCGGCCGACACAACATACATACATACGCCAGCAACCAAAATACACCATAAAGAAAGAGAAGCAACGAAAAAACCAAACCGAAAAAAGAACAAGAAAAAGAAAAAGAAAAGGAGAAGAATCCCAAATAAATAAATAAAATGGGAAGCCAAAGCTCAGACACATACATACTTGCCCCGAGCATGAGCCAAAAGGGACGTGCAAGGGGAAAGATACGAGAAGGAAAAAGGGGACTATGCATCCCGGTGAACACTTAACTAAGTAAAAAGAGCAATAGTGAGTGGGCCAAAATACGCTCGTCACCCACCCACTATGTAGTACTTCTTTCATAAGGATAAGAAGGGAAAAAAAATCAAAATGCATACCGAACGGCCGCAGCAGTTGGCGGTACGAGTAGCAAAGAAACGTCCAACCTATTAGTCGGCCTGGTACCTTGCTACCCTATCTGCGGTCTCTCTGCTACTCTCTTCTACCGCGGTTTCCCTTCTACTCCTCCTGTTCCCCCCCCTGCCCCTATACACTTGTACGGTGTTCCCTCTACCCCTCCTGCTGTTACCCCTCCCCCCATTCCCTCTAACACTACCTGCAGCGGATGCACGGCGCTGTCTACTCAGCTTTGCCTCAGCCTCGTGCCACCTGCCCATGAACTGTTCAGCTGCTTCGAGGATTCCCCGGTACCACTTTCCCGTCTGTTTTGCTGCAGTGGGCCACAGTGCGGTCCCAACTCCAAAGACTAGGGGGGAGTCTTCCGTTGATCCCTCTGAGGCTTTGAACACTCTAAGGTCCTCAGCAATTGCCCTAGGCCAAGTCTTAGGCTGCCCGCCTGGTTTCGGGCTCCCCCCACCAGCGATCGTCCCGAACATCAACCGACTGGGCAATCGCCCCTCGTGTTGCCGCACCACAGCCCCCGCAAAGAAGAGTCGCCGTTTACGGATGGTCGTTTCGATACTTTCGCATCGTGTTATCCTGAGCGCCTTCGCATACGAGAGGGTGGTGTGGTCGGTGCGTAGTCGGCGCTGGAAACCAATGACTCGCAGAAGGACTTCGTGGTGGGCTGATCGAAGCTTGGCGAAGTGGTCCGCATTGAGGGTCCACGTCACGCAACCGTACAGCAAGGTCTCAACCACCGTAGTCTATGACGGCTACGTAAATAACATAACCCCCCCGATTAAAAAACAAAGTAACTCCCACCGCCGGAACCTCATTTTAGGTACAACGGCAGTAGCTAGCCTCTTTTGTAGGACCCTTTTTAAGGAAAAACGGTACATACAGTATACAATGGACCCCTTTAGAGGGAAAACGGTATATACCTTGTTTTATGTATAGCAGTAGTAGGTAGCCCCTCTTGAGGGACCTCTTTGAAGGGAAAAAGGTATATAAGGGACCCCTTTCAAGGAAAAACGGTATATAAGGAACCCCTTTAAAGGAAAAAACGGTATGTCAGGGACCCATTTTGAGGGAATACGGTACAAGGGACCTCGAATTTCTATTTTGTGCCCGTCATTTCTACCCAGTATTGACTGCAAGGGGTCGGTACCAGCTCTGATAAGGGACGTTGGTATGATCTAAATGGATCCCTAATAATGTAATGCCGAACGCACTAGCGCAGGGCCGTATAGAAGGGGCTACCTGCTGTATGGGCTTCGTATCACGGTGTGGCAACAGTACGAAACGTGACATGTCACAGAGAGAGCGCCCCTTTTAGGGCTGCAGTTCCGTTCACGAGAGAGACTTGTTGTAAGGATTGTCCTGGGCAGGGTAATCGATCGATATTCTACCCCTATAGCTCAATAGGTAGCACCCTTCACTTTAGACGTGTTCGAATCTCACTTCGAACGTTTTTTTTTTATGGGAACGCTTGGGCGTGCGGTCCCCAAGGACACATGTCCCTGATTCGCCAGGTAATGAAATGAAGCGGGTAGGTCAACGTGCAGCCGAATACGGTACCGACGCCCCAAAGATCCCGCCGTTCAGAGGGGGGGAGAGTGTTGTAAGGATTACCCTGGGCTGAGTAATCCCATCGATCTTTGTACCCCCATAGCTCAGTAGGTAACACCTTTACAGACTGCAGTCCTAATAGACTTAGTACTAATAGTGTTGTAGGTCAACTTTTTCACGATTGATTTCAATATGAGTACGTACGAGAAACTCATGTTTTTTAAGCTAAATATAGTGTGGGACGCACCCTGCCTCACATGAGAACTTGAGCCTCGAACAAAATAAAGAGTTCCTCAAATGATGTCGTGCACACAGCAGGGGTCCCTCGAATGTGCCGTCTACCCCACATAGTGCCGGTGAAGACGCTTGACACAGATGGGATTAGCCAGTGCAGCACTGTGGCATTGAGCGAAGTATTGCCGGTTGCCGCTTATAGTGCCGGTATTGTCGGCTGGCGCATACATACCGGCACTAAAGAGGGACCGCTACTACTGCTGTACTATTACGGGGGACCATAGTCAACAGGACCAAATATTGTTGGCAAAAATACCTAAATATATAGGTTTTTATGTATGCCATAGGTCCTGTTAACTATAGACCCCCGTAGTACTACAGACAGTACAGTACCAGGTATGCAAACAGGTATTTGTCTCAAACAATAACGGATGTAAAAAAAATAGAACTCCATTTTTTTTGTAAAAATACAGGTTGATGCTCGATGTTCTGCTGTACCCCCCCAGTATATTATTATACCCCCCCCTATATTGATGTTTCAGTAGCATTGAACTTTCTAGTTTACTTGCACCGAGTTTTTTTTTTGCCCTGAATGGCTGTCTTCAACAATATTTACAGGCAGGATGTGTGCTGTGTTATACATATATGTATGTAAGAAAGTGGACCACGCCTTTCTCAGCAATCTCGAGCCTTATCTTTTGTGTGTAGACGCATGTGTTTGGCTTTCTTTCATCCTATCCTCATGCTCAGCTATAACAGCAGCTCGTGCCAATACAGCTGAGATTGATTGCTGTGACGATCATGTATTTACTGTAAGTAAGTAAGTGTTGATGCGAGTACCAGGTAGTTTTGAAGATTCGATCATGTATCTACAGTGGTATCATGGGAGGAGTGGTAGTATTAATACTTGGTTGTCGCTGTTTCCTGCTTCTTGCTGATGCTGGATGGTGATGCCGCTGTTCCTGCTTCTTGTTGATGCTGGATGATGCTTGCTTGCTGCAGCTGCTGTTTGTTGCTGCCGCGTCGTACATACACACGTTGTTTATTTGCTCTTTTCCGCGTTGCAATAGTTGCATTATACTAGCCGTAAATATTCTACGAAATTCTGAATGACTTACCACCACAGCCACCAAGTTGCAACAGCAGTTACTAACTGTAGTATCTATATCTTGTCCACGATATAGGTTATTATGTTTTCTTTCGTTGGCTCTTGGCTCTACTGTCTGTATCTATCAATGTTAAACGTTACTAGTCATTTCGCCCTTCTTGATACTTTTATTCCGTCCGTGGTGTCAGAACATCAGCCCCCCCCCGCTCCCCGCTCCCCGCTCCTCCCCTCCCTTCTCCACCACGGCAGTTGCCTTGCTTTTTATCGCACGACGGGGCGGATTCAGCACTACTACTACTAATACTACTAATACTACTACTACTACTACTACTACTACTACTACTACTACTACTACTACTACTACTACTACTACTACTACTACTACTACTACTACTACTACTACTACTACTACTACTACTACTACTACTACTACTACTACTACTACTACTACTACTACTACTACTACTACTACTACTACTACTACTACTACTACTACTACTACTACTACTACTACTACTACTACTACTACTACTACTACTACTACTACTACTACTACTACTACTACTACTACTACTACTACTACTACTACTACTACTACTACTACTACTACTACTACTACTACTACTACTACTACTACTACTACTACTACTACTACTACTACTACTACTACTACTACTACTACTACTACTACTACTACTACTGTTAATACCAACACTCTTACTATGTGGGTTCCACGCACACACACTACCCTCCATCGTCGTCGATGGTCGTTTCGTGGGATCGTCCGTACCGATCCTACTACACCAAAACCTGGCGTGTCTGTCCTACACGCTACCCTGTAAGGAAGGGAAAAAGTGCAATAATAGGTGTCGAGTCGAACCGGGGGTCTTCCCCTCATAACTATTAATAGCATTATTTGTCAACAATGCTTGGTCCCACACAAGCATGTATATAATATACCATTAATAGTACAGTACTCCATTTATTACAAATATTATTATACATGATTGATTATTGATTGCACATGATGATAGATAACGATGCTAATTGGTTTGTTTTTAATGTTAAGTCATCGCCAAGTAAGTAACTCTAGTCCGTGGTGACAAGGAAATAGAATATCATACTCACTATTAACACTACCACCTGGTATCTGACACTACGAGCTGAAGGGTACACCTAGCATACCATGTACCAGGTAATATGCGTATGTATGCATGCATGCATGCGCTCTGTCCTCGGTGTGAACAATATAACACCACGACCACTACAACACAACATACAACAAGTAGTGCTATATTATACCATGCAGCGTGGTCGTATCAGCAGTTTTTTTTCGTACTAAATACGATTAACATCAAGAATTATATACTCACCCGTATTATCATGTTAAATAGACAGATCTGTAAAAACAGACAGGGAAGACAGGCTATCACAATCATAAGTTCTAGAGTATTTATACCACAGACAGGTAAGAGTATAATACTATTATATATACTGGTACACAAGCAAAAATATATATTCTCCGAAGTATTCTATTATAATGAAAGGTGTGTGCAGGTGTATGACTTCAATGTTATAGATTTATTTCATCACGAGGATGTTATATGCTTACTACGCGTTGAATGGGCTGTGCTTCTCCAGGACCCGCTGCTGCTGTTTGTCGCAGTTTTTATTGGTGTAGGTGTCGGCGTTGTTGGTGTCGCTGTTGCTGCCTGCTGCTGCTGCTGCTGCTGCTGTTGCCTGTTTGTCTTTCTGGTGTTGGTTCAATAAGTGCATCTCATCTTTATTGAGTAGCACCACCGTGCACCAGGCAAGTCATAAAGGTATGTTACTACAATACTTCAAGTATTGACAGCAAGCTGCAGCACGTAAATAAGTCATCGCTGCGGCGGCAGCAAACAGGAAGCATGTAAGCATCATTTTTTTACACGACGTGTTGTTGCTGGTAATGTTCTCAAGTTACCTGCCTGGTGTATCGGGGTATATTAAAATCTTATTTTTTAAAAAATAGACTCTTGAGTATTTTACGTTCGTTCTGCGAACAATGTACAGAACATATTTATTTTATTTTATTTTATTTTTTTCATCATCACTTTTACTTTCCAGCCCAACTCGTAGGAGGTTTTACCCTCAGCGATCTTCTGGACAAGCTGTGGTCACAGGTGTCGTCCCTTCCCCCCCCCGGTACGTGCCTTAATTTTTTATCGCGCATAGGGTTCAGCATTCCCACTGCTCGTCGATTTTCATCGAATGCAGCTGACTCACGCTCTCGCGCTTTCCTCTTATCAATTTTTTATGCAAGAAGATGTCCCTATGTGCATGCACTCGGTGGGACTTGAACCCACGAAATTGATCTTGACAGGCACGCGGACCACCTACCAAGCCACGGGGGTAGACAGCAGTGATGCCCACCGGTACTATTAGTAACTGTACGTATCAATATGTCGCACTAATCATGATGGGTACTTGGTACGCATATATATTATCATGATGCATGTATAAATATGATGTGTAACATTCCCTGGAATAGTACGGAGCACTTCTGCTACTACTACTGCTGTACTATTTATAGTAGGGATAAAAGTCATGAAATGGAGTAAGCGTCGAAAATACGTTGTATCTCTATTATTCAAAATAATAGTAGAGAAAGTTAGATCTCAGTTTCGAGGGCCGCGCTTATCGAAGTAAGTTCCCTAGAATGTTTCCATCTGTATTTTCTTGGTTTCCAAAAAAATAGCAGGAATTTAGAAAAAAGTATTTCCAGATTTTCCATGTTTCTTTTCTTCGCTTGTTTAGAAAGTAAGAAAAAATGAAAGTGGAAGCTTTTGACAAAAAATTTGCTTCGATAAGCACGGCCCTAAGCTGGCGGGTTGCTTGTCGTCTTGTAGTCTGTTTCATCTTAGTGTGGGTGCATCGACGTCGACAACGAGGGAGGATACTGTTCCGGGGGAATACGCTACTGTAATACTGCTGTGATATATAGTAACCAGAAACAACCGCGGTGTGTGAAAATAGAGAGATACCTGGCGTTTGGGTCGATCGTAGGTTCTGATTACAACATTAGCCCCCCCGTACTAGTGCTCCACTCGGGATAAGGGAGCGGTGTGCCACGATCCAGTAACCGACGTTACGCGGACGCCGTTGCGGCGATTCTTATCCCGACAAGGCGTCGCAAAAGGCCGTCGGACAAATCACGTGGACGTTTTCAATCACAAGCCTTAGCACTCCCGATTTTTTTTTTGTCCCCCCTTCTTTTTCCTCATCACGTTTACTTTCCAGCTCTCTCTATGGACAAGCCGTGGAGGCAAGCGTCTTCCCTTCTCCCCCCCGGGTATTTACTTGCCTTCATTTTTATATTTTTATCGCGCACAGGGTTCAGCATTTCCCACTGCCCGGCGATTTTTATGGAATTTTTTGCTGAAACATACGTTCTCGCGCTTTCCGCGAAGAGAAAAAAGCATATGGAGGGCGTGTTTTTGTTTTGTTTTGGGAACCCGCCGGGATTCGAACCCCTGGCCCTCATATGCTAATAGTATTCAAGATTAAGCCACTAGACCACCGAGGCAACCGGACGTTGAGAGTAAGTTGTGATATTTTGTACCTCGAGAGGCGTCCAGAGAGTGGGATCGGGTTCCCATACCTTTTAGCCGCGGGGGGGGGGGGAGGGTGTTCGTACCCCCGGGGGGAGGGGCAACGAGAGCTGTACGCAGGTGGAAGAAAAAGAAGAAACAAAACAAAAAAAGAAAAAACAGAGATCAGATAACTGCAGGAGAAGCAATGACGGTCGGCATAAGCGTGCCACGTTGTCATCGAGGAGGTAGACAGCCAGCTAATAAGTCTGAGAAAACTTATGTTAGCTACTGACTACGGCCAGGCGAGCACACATCATGACGGCCGTGGCCAGGGCCACGTTTCACAAGCTTTGCTTTGTTGGAAGAACGCCCCTTCCCTCCCCCCCGCATATTGGTGTCGATGCTCCCTGTCGCGATTGCAACCTTCACATGTCGCCACTGCCGCTCTACTCCTCTCCCGGTGATTCCATCACCGCATTAAGGCCTCCGCTCCGTCCTCGACCCGTCGGAATCGTACATCGGCCTTCTATGCTGCTTCGTGTCATCCTTCGAAAGTGATGCAGAGATTCTGCAGAGAGGTCCCTCTTTAGTCCCCCCCTCCGTCTACTCCCTGTCGTCAGTGTAGCCCTTACCCCGACCAACTCCCCACATATCACTGTTTGACGAAACGCACCGGCGCAGGATAAGGTGTGTTCGTCACTCTTCTTTCTCCACCAGCCGAGGCCAGGGAGTGGTGCACCTGTGCCGTGGCTTGTTGAGTGAGCCTTGTTCGGGGGCTCCTCGTGATGCACTTGCACACCATAGTATCGACGCCTACCCGTTTTTGTCAGCATCCGCAACTTCAACCGCGAGCACACGTCCAGGCGGTGATACACTTTCTTTACGGAAGCGTGACCATGACCAAGCCCTTTACGGACGCGGCGCGATTTGGCAACTGAAATCATTGTCTGCGCTGACAGCCTCGCCCGGCTTTTATACCTGGTAACAAACAATGTCCGTCCGAACACCGGGCCGACTGCACAGTGAGAGTAGACTACACCTTCCCCGCGCCCTTCGTATGCAGGCACATGATCTCCGTCTTGGGCCTCTGCACACACAGTCACGATCACTGGAGGTCCTCCTGGGGGCTGCGATACGATACCCTTGTTGTCATTGCACATGATTCCCCACAACGTCTGAGCCTCCTCCTCCTCCTCCTCCTGCCCGTCGACCTTGCCGACCCGTGTCTTGCCGCTCTTCCTTCCTTCCTTCCTTCCTTTCTTCCTTCCTTCTTCTTTTGTTGGGCTGCGCCATATTGTCCATGATGGCTGAGTCAGCTAGGGAAACTATTGTGGCGACGGGCAACACACAAAACTGCCGCAAGCGCCCACCATTGTCGAGGTCCTTCTCCAAGTCGAATTTATCAAACAATTGACACCATCCAGTCGCACACATGCTCGCATACGCCGTCGTGAAATTGGCGGATGACCGCGCAAGCACTCAAGATGGCACGCCAAAAACGGCTAGCACAGTCCGCAGGAGGAGGATCCGGTCGACGTGGTGAGATACTTTGGTGAGGTCGGTGAAACACATATACAGGAGAGTGTCTTTCCTGAGTAGCTGCTGCGGACGTCGTACCGCGAACATCATATCGACCTTCGAGCACGCCGCGGTCTCGAGCTGCACTGCCATTCCGGCAGGATGACTTCCCGTTCGCAGAAATCGCCAACGCGAGCCGCCATGAATTTTTTGAGGATGTCTTTGGAGGCGTGCGCCACCAGCGAGACGCTTCGGTAGATATTGCCACACTCCGCGCTTTTTTTCTTCTTGTGCAGCGCGTTCGTCTTGGCATATTTCCATTGGTGCTGCATGCCCCCGCGCCCCCCCCCCCTTAACATAGCGGTAACGACCTCGTCGAACATTCCCAGAACATTCTCAGGGTGTCCGGGTCTCGTTCATTTGGTCAGGACCTTCAAGCAGCAGGAGTACAGTCGAGAGGCCATCAGGCCCAACCGCCTTACGGTTTGATCGCACGGATAGCTCTATCTACTTTGCCTTGTACCTCGACCGGGCGTCACCCAACAGCCTGCACGGGGGGAGGGCACACATTGATTGAGTGCGTCCATGATAGTCGCGTCTAGGGTCGGTGACTTGTTGTTTAGCAATTTGTGCAACCGTCTTCCCTAGAGCTCTCGGACGAGGCCATTATTTCGCAGCAATCTACGGCAGCTTCCTCGTCCGTGATGTGTACTGCGAGTTCCATGTCATCTTCCCTTCCACATCGATCGATATTGCTTGCAGAAGACAAGTTGTTTGCCTTCTAGCATACTGCTGGTACGCCCTTTGTCCTGCCTCTGCCTTACTCTTTGAAGAACCTCTACACACAGCTGCTGCCTCGGCGCGAGTTTAAGCTGGTTGGCGGCCACCTTCTAAAGGTTGTTTGCATACTGCGACCGTTCTGGGCAGCAGGTACAATAGTAGTAGCAGTTTCTCGCGTATTCCCTCTCCTTACCCCCCCTCCCCGTCTCGGAAGGGGTGCGTAGTCAATGCTGAATGGTCAAATGGTGAAAGCGAGAAACGAATGAGTACGCCCCCCCCCTCTCCCTTTTGGCGCATGCATCTTAGCTTTGCCTCTTCCATTGCACACCAACATTAGACCCTTGCTTGGGCTTCGAGGGGGGGGAGGGGACAATGATCAAACGATCGGTAATGTATGTAGATATGTATGTATGCATGTATATGCGCGTTGTGTATATATGTATCTTTCGAAGTAGATGTATACGTAGTAGGCAACATACTTTCCGTTTGCATGATGGTGGGGATGATTTACGTACATAATGATATCGTACACGGAGACACGGAAAATATTGGTGGTCGTAGTGGTGTCATGTTGAATGGAAAGTGTGTAGAACATGAACCAACCGTCGACTCAAAGTTATCAACTAGCCGCTCGCCCGCTATAAAGCGAGACCAGAAACAAGATTGAAATACATGCTGACTATACAAAGCACTGCCATATATGCACGGACAGACAGGCATACCGCCTACACTACTCACCTCGACATATGCATGATTTGTGTTTATTCATATATTTCTATAATATTTTATATGTATGTGTATGCTACTCTCTTCTCCTACGCCTCTCCTGCCAGCACACAACAATCACCTTCCTTCAGGACTGGCGTTATTTCCTTTCTCTCGTCTCGCTCTATCATTACGCTGGCTGCACTCTTAACTCCAACAGCAGGCAGTAGTATAGCTGGACCTGGTATGTTTTAACACGTTCCGAGTCGAACACATCATCCTTGCAACATTACATACAATACATACAATACATACAATACATACAATACGTATATACCTCCATACAACACATACAAACATATTACGACCTGTACGTAGTACAGCATACAGCACATACTATTAATATTAATACATTGTAGTACAAGTGCCTTCGTATTAATATCATTAGTAATAATACGAGTCCAACATGATATACAGCAGTATCTACGATGATGATGTATTGTATGTGCTGAGAAGATGTCTGTTCAATAAATAAATAAATGATACCTGGTATTTGTTTGTGTCTGGGGCTTTCGCTTTTTATTTTCTTCTGTTTGTCATCTTCTCGCCCTTCTTTTCCCTCTCCTCTCTATTAATATTAATAGTCGTATAGTGCGCAACTCAGAGACCCGGGGTTCTTCTCCTCCCCCATCCCCACTGCACTACGGTTCGTGCCTTCAGTGACATTTTTATCGCGAGAATATATATGTAATGTCAGCCCTTTCTTCCGTCGTCTACTCGCTCGCGTCGATTTTTTTCGAGTACTATTATATCATCAATTATTCATAAATGGTAATATAGTTGTATAATGATTCTATATATTATACTGAACATGCTCGCGCTGCACCCACGTTTTCGGAGATGGAGACATATTATGCATATATATATATACCTCGTATATAAAGTATTTTACGACATTATACATTACGCACGAGAGAGTGCGTGTTGTGCCTTCTGACCGTGAATGATTTATCTATACCGTTAATATGTAGATATCTGATCTTCTGTTGTTAATATTACGGGGATCCATAGTTAGCAGGACCACCTATGGTTTACATAAAAACCTATATATTTCGCTATTTTTACTGAGAATATTTGGTCCTATTAATAGTATTTACTATGGACCAAAAATAAAAAAAAAAATAGCCGGCGTCCCCGGTGGCTTCGTAGGTGGTCCGCGTGTCTGTCAAGATCAATTTCGTGGGTTCAAGTCCCACCGACTGCATGCTCACAGGGACTTTTTCTTGCATAAAAAATTGATAAGCGGAAAGCGCGAAAGCGTGAGTTGGCTACATTCGATGAAAATCGACGAGCAGTGGGAATTTTGAATCCTACGCGCGTCAAAAATAAAGGCACGTACCGGGGGGGAAAAGGGACGACACCTGTGACCACGGCTTGTCCAGAAGATCGTCGAGGGTAAAACCTCCTACGAGTGGGCTGGAAAGTAAAAGTGATGGATAAAAAAAAAAAAAAAAAAAAAAAAAAAAAAAAAAAATGGACCCCCGTACCGTAATAGTTCATGCTACGATACAAGCGGCTGTGTATACTACTGCTGCAGTTCAAAAAGTATCATACTATATTAATAGGTACTAGTACTATATTAACAATAGTAATAGTGCTTTATTTAACGAACCATGTATGTATAGTATGTGTGTAGTGGTACTTTTTTCTTTTTTTTTCTTCTGTTGCACTATAATATCAATATAGTGTAGTGCCAGAGGTACTTCTTTCCTATGCTCTCAGAAAGTGTATGATACACATTCGGGGGGGGTGCACGTATGGAAGTTGAAAGAAGTATGGATGATACCAATCAATGCCAAGTTGCAACGTGTATATAGAAGGGTGACTGATACTTCTATGTACGAGATTCAATACGAGAATCTTACATAAGAACGCGTTAAAATTCAAGTATATACCCTGGATACGAAGTATGACACGTGGGGTATATATATAATATATATATATATGATGGTGATGTAATATTTTTATTGGTCTGAATGATGCGTGACAAAGGGTTAACTTTCTGTTCTGCTGTTGATCAATGGTGATGATAATTATCATTATATATATGAATATCGTCGCCCTATACTTGCTATATAACAGGCGGGAGGAAGGGGGAAAGGCTAAATCAATTTTTTATATTCCATCCTCCTCGTATGCTGGAGTCCTACGAACGAACGTAATTTATTTCCTACATAATCCTGCCACAGCACAAACAACTAAAATAAAGGCAGTCGTTTATACGTAGTATAATTATTTATACGATAGTATTAATAGTATTGATAATAAATAGTACATGCATCACACACAGCAGCAGTCCAAAATACCATTCAAAAATATTTCTTCTCCTGCTGCCGTATGATATTACCATTCTGGGTGGAAAAATAAGGTACGTTTACGCATAAATATGAGTACAAAACGGTCCTTACATTTCCGACCTTAATAAGAGAGTGGTACTGATACTATATACAGGGTATACCTATTATATTAGTAGTACAAGACAGACAACTTGGACACGTACAGATATTAATTAATAGGATATTTTTTTCTCGCAACTTCCGACGCGTCTGCCAACAGCGCTCCTACTCATCTTAGTTTATACGCGATGTATAGTACTGACAATATAGACAAAAATAATAATATTTATAATTAAATTTTGAAATACGTCAACAATAATATTATAGACAACACCTGACCTCCATCCATCATATATTGATATACCACAGGTATGTATCATGTTACGATTACGTATGTGTACACATACAGCAGGAGTCAGCACACCCAGCAGCAGTTTTAGTTAGCCCTGCCTATATAGAGTCGCAGAAAAGGCCAGGCGGCCGCCCTTTCTTTTCCAGTCTTTTCCCAAACAACGCCCACCATCGCTGATCTCCGAAACATACAAAAAGTACTACACTACTTGTAACTCTTCCACCAAGTTATGCTGGTTTTAGACTGCATCCCGTGACGGGGCCTCGAAATTAGTCCGATTGCAGAAGCGGCTCTTTAAACTATTCCGAAAGCAAAAAAAAACAAATCTTCCCCCGCTTGTTCGAAAAGGATTAAAAAAACTAAAAAACAACAAAATACAAAAATTTGGAAAAAAAATATTTGTGTGGGTCGGGGTATAAACTTACAACCATTGTTTCGGGGTGTTTCACTTTATTTTCTCCTGCGCACGGAATGTTCCTGGTAGGCCGAGAGCAGCCCTCTGGGCCTCTGGCCTTGGCCATGATGTGGCGGTAAAATCCGTCCCACACCACACCGATCAAAAGTTTCCCGACAGCATACCGCGAATTTCTCCTCTGCTCTTCCCTCTGCGCGAGACGCAACGAGCTCTCCACGGAGGCCTAGGGGTCGTCTCCGGCAGGCCCGGCAGCGACTCGCTGTCCAGTTGCAGCTCGTACGGGGTCAGCTTGCAGCTCGTCCAATCAAGATTCCTCTCGGGACGGGATTTCCTATTATTTCAATTTCTCCAACTGGGCCGGCCGCCACTGCTTCGGTGTTTGAAGTCAGAGCGAGGCACTGCCGGCGGAGGGGCCGACGACGGGGGGAACGGAAGCGCGCGCCGCTCCCTTCACAACTATTAATAGATGAGCCTCGAGGGTCCTTGCTCCGTCATCCGCGGCGGCATGCATGCCTTCTCATTCAACGCTGGCAACGGCAGCCGCTCTGCTCCGAGAGACCAGCCCCAAAGACAGCCGCATCATCAACAGCAGTCTACTACGATGCAGCACCACCGTTTCAGCGCTCCTGTGAGCAACTCCTGGGAGGCTCCTCCTGCTGCAGACGACCCCCTGCTGCTGCCCGAGGTGCTCCACTCTCCACGCTTGAGGAGCGTCTCTAGCCTGGTCTTGTCGTGCGACATCGATGATGGCTTGTCTCACGTGCCCTCGCGCGCGCGGCGTCAGAGGGAGCAGCAGCAGCAGCTGCAGAGGCAGCGGCAGCCGGCAGCTGAAGCCGATGCTGCTGTTGCGTACGCGGGAATGAACGAGATCTTCAACGCCATGCCGCTGCCACCGCCCACAACCGGAAGCAACGAAAAACTCATCCGGGAACAGTCTTTCCCACCGCCCAATGGCTTTCCCCAAGGTGGCAGCCCGGGTCTCAGGCGCGACCAATCATTCCCGCCGCCGGTTCAACCAGGACTGTCTATTGATCTTATTCAGGGGTCGGTGAATGATTGGGCCGGCAGGCACATGGCGCCGCCTGCCACTGTCAATGGCGGCGGCGACCTCGCTGGTATCGGCCTGGTGGGAGGCGGTGGCTTGGGTGGCGGCGGCGGCGGGGGTGGGGGGGCAGGGGTGGGAGGAGCGGTGAAAGGGTCGGTGGGGGGAGCACACGTAACTCGAGCGAATTCCACAACAACTTTGGGGGCGGGGCACTCCAAGTAGTGCAGCAGAACAACAGCGGCAGTAATGAGCAGGTCAAGTGGGAGCATCTGGATAGCAGCGAGGGCAGCGGGGTCAGCCGCGTCGTCGGCGGCGGCAGAGGCGGGTGCAACAGCAGCAACAGCGGAGACGACGACGACTCCATGTTCCTAGACGCTCCCTCCCGCCCTCTCCAACACACTCGCCGTCCAAGTTTCGACAAGCTGGCCGCCATGATCCCCGATATTCCAGTCCGTTGGCCCTCTCCGTCTTCGTCTCCCGCCGCAGCGTCGGCGGTGGAACAACTGATCGACAGCGACCACCGCCCAAACTTCGACAAAACCAGCAGATCGGCACTTGTGACGCCGACTTTGGATCCTACTCAGCCGGCCAGGGGGCGACCGTGCAATCGGCCGGGCAGGCCTAGGAGGACGCTCGACGATGACCTCCTCCGCGGTGGCATCGGCGGCAGTGCGCGCCAGGGCAGGAAGCTGGGCGGCAAGCGTGGGGACGCGCCCCTGTCGTGCGGGCCGGCGAGCCGCGAGGGGGGACCCGTGGACCTCGCGAGGCAGGCGAGGAGGACCGCGAAAATCGAGCGATACATGTACAAACGCTCCCGCAGAAAGTTCGCAAACTCCACGCGCGACGCGTCTCCGTCCCGATCGAGGCCGAAGGCAGCCAGGGTGCGCCCGAGGGAGAAGGGCAAATTCGTTAAGACGGTGCCGGACTTCATCCCCGTTACGGCTGTGGCGACCGATAATTTCGTGGAAATGGACATGAAGCACACGGCACATTCTGGCGTAGGTGGAATGAGGGCGGCTGGGATCGGGCTTGGGAACGGGATGGGGATGAGGGTTGGGGGGGGGGGGGGGAGGCGGAGCTGCTAAGCATGGCGAAGCTGCTAAGCGTCCTATGGTAAGGCTGGGGCCTAGCTCAGAAGCGTGGCGCAACGCACTTCTGCAGTGTCCCGGTACCGGCGCTATTGTACCTCCTGTTCACGGCGCCGCCATCGATGGGGTGGATAGGTTCTACTGTCCCCCTTGACCCATGTAAGCTTTATCCCTTATTAGGGGAAATAACGAGACTACTCCTGTGACTGCTCCTCATTGTCGGGGAGTGGTTGCCTCGTTTGTCGTTCGTGACCATGCGAGGGTTGGGTCGAGTGGGTGGGTGTTTTTTGGACGGGGGATTGGGAGGGGTTGGGGGGGGGTGGGCGTGTTTTGATTCCGGGGGATATTATACATGTGTCATGGAAATCACGGCAACGAGAGAAACGCGAGGATAGTAATAAAGCGTCGTGCGTGTTTCCGTGGCGTTTTGAGTTGTGTGTTTGTGAGGTACCCACCCTGTGACAGTCCTTCTTGGTACCAGGGGGAGCATTCGCTGACAGTTGGGAGGAAAAAAAATGGGGGGGATGTGATCTATTGCCTGGAGCGCGCCGATGTATCGTTGCGTGTAAAGATGTTGTCGGTGGCAGCCCGGGTTCGTTGATGTGTATTATGATGATGTGTGTGTGTTTTTTTTTTATATTTTTGTAGTGTCAAAAATGCACTACTATCTACCAGGTATACTGCATTCGTGCTACCCTTGCTGTAGGTGTTTTTGCCTTTTACCTTTGATTTGTAGGTTTACATCTCCCATTAATGGTTTGTACTTGTACTGTAGTTGCTGTACCTCGTTTTCGTCGTTTTCCCCGTTTTCCCCGTCTCCGTCTCGTCCTTCCCGTCTGCTGTGCTTGGTTTTTTGTCTTACGTAGTACGGGAGGGCAAGGGTAGTGAGTTGTGAGTGCATGCGCTCGCGGCGTCGAGCCTTTTGATGTGTTCGGTGTGTGAGGCTGTTGTACTGCTTTTGCCGTTTCTGCTGTCATACCCGTACGCTCTCCTTTGAAACTTTGGTCGACACGAGGCGAGGCAGATCTTTTGCGGCATCATCACATATTAGATAGATCGTCATGTATTTCAGGACGAGTGTAGTTTTGACTCCCGTTGTTTGTGCACAAACAGTAGTACGCACAGTAGCTTACATCTACAGAGTACTAGGTATATATGCATGCTGGCTGTTGGCCCGCGGAACCTTGGGTCGGCAAGTTATCACCCAGCATCGCGTGTAACATAGCGGTCGTCGAGGCTCCGAGTGAGTTTTTCGCGATTCCGGCCGATACGCCTTATTGATAGACGTATCTAGCCACTCCTGGCTTGTCAATCCCCTTGAAGATTAAGCCTTGCTTGAATAGGGAAGAAGTCGTCGTATGTACAAGGCCACCACTTCGTGGCGAATGCGAGTCTGATTGATGAAAATAAACCGGACGCTGCTACAGTACGTTGCGTCTGGAATGTTATCCTGTAATAGAGGGGCACCCTTTTACCTCGCGTCAAGTCGATTGTAGCCTGTGCTGCTCCCTTTTTTGTTTTTTCGCCCACGTGTGATTCATTAGAGCCTGGCGAGGATTGCTTTTTAATTGCAGACACCATCACCAATGTGACATTTTTTCTTCCACCTCTTGTGAGTTTGTTTTTATTCTTATCATCGTGGTCGCGGCCGAGTCAGGCGCAGCGATGCACAGCGCAGCAGGCGGCTTGGTCCTTTTTCCTCGCCGCCTTGCGAAGTCGCCACCGCAGATTTCACTCTCCGGTGTTTCATGTCTCCTTTTGTTTTCCTTTCCTTTTTTTTTCGTATTGGTTATATTCACCTTGTTGTCTATTCGTCCCCATCGTACGTATCGGCACGACCGTTGGTACGCGTATCGTGGTGCGTATCGTCATTGTACTTGAACTACAACCGCACTGCTGAACTTCTGAGTGCGTATGTGCGATTCTCGGTATAGTTTACCTCCCTGCAGGATTACTGTCCCGCCTGCTCGGGCGCACGGTCCGCGCCCTGTTCTGTTCTGAGTTCGATGCGTTGGTTGTCTGGCAACGCGCTGTCACGATCTCGCCGTCCACCCTCTCTGGTACCCGTTGATACTGCCTGCGCATAGAGACAGCCAGGCCCTCATGATGTATAATATCACGATTTGCCACGTGAAAATCTCATCACGCACACGCATGAACTTCTTCGTGACTTTAGCTTGCGGGCGCGGGTGTGTGTGTGTTCTTTACGTTAAACCGTTATTGCTACCCGTCGACATCCAGCACAACCAGTGTCCGTGCCGATTCTTCAATCCTAAAGGGATACAAGCTGGCACACTTGCCCTGCGGTCACAAAACTATTAATAGGCGACAGCAGTGTTGAAAAGTAATATAGCAGAGTAGACAATGCAATGCCATGTAATCGTATTGGATACGACAGACACGACACACGCATTATATGAAAAGAGTCCATTCACTATTACTGTTAGATTCGCTCAGCGATGCACGACGGTTCATGCAGCATTGCATATCGTCGTTCGTATTCAGCATTGGCATGCCATGTCGTCGGTGTTTTTTTTGTTTTGTTTTAGCTTGCAGTAGGATCGCCCCGATAACGATAATACTACCAGCAAGTACCTTTTGGCCTGTGGTAGCATTTATTCCGCCGGCGGGGCTCTTGCAGCAGACAGGACTACTGCTGGTAGTAATAGTACTTGCTCACTTGTACCTGGTACAATAATATCATACCGGAGTTGGTCTACTTCTACCCTCATACGTGTGTTTGCTACCGCCGTATACGTTTGTTCATGGTTTAGAATATGTCATCTCGCATGAGTCATGTCTCATGTCAAGGGATGAACAGGAAGAGTTGAGTATTTTATTATTATTCCTGGTATCATGCGTAATATTAATAGTACCGGATGGTACCTGGTAATAGTTCATATTCATATCGTGTGTGGGAGCTCTTTGGATGTAGTCAATCTGTTTGTTCTTGATGTCACTATCGTATCATACGCTGGCAGTACAAGCAATATTCCTGCCTACTCTACTACTTACACCCTCTCTGTGTTAATCGTCCTCCCCACCCGTCGACATCCAGCGCAACCAGTGTCAGTGCCGATTCTCCATTAACCCTAGAGATATAAGAAGCTCTGTGGTCACCCAACCACGACACAGCAGAGATACTACAAACTGCAAAGCATAAAGCTACTGATGGTGATGTGCAATATAAGTACTCTGGTACTTTTTGCGTAGCTGAGCTATGATGTGTGCATACATATATTCGACAGGGAGGACCGGCGTTTGTACGTTTTATTATATTACTGCTGTGTGTACTCTGTTTTTTCAGTAGGAAGTAAGTGGATCTGAGCCCGGTTGGACATAATAAGTCATCATGGGCGCGTACGGACATGCACAGCAGCAGCAGGTTATGCCACATCAACAACGAACGTGCGTCATCATTGTGTCTTTTTCCACCACAACCAGCAACCAACCAACGCAGTCTAGGCTCTGTGTATGTTGTTCTTTCTCCACCTCCAGATTCGACATCCAGCACCGATGTTTTTAGCTGGATACTTTATGGTATACCTGGTACCTGGTATTAATAGGCGCCAACGCTGCCAGCTGGCAAGACCTCAATGTCGCTTGCCTATTATTAATAATAGTATTAATAATAAGAGTATTACACGACAGATACAAAAAGGGAGCAATAACAACAACAGCACAGCAGTCTCCGTCTTGATTTCTTCAGTCATCGTCCGGTATAGTGTTAAGTGTGTCGACGAAGCGGGCGAGCATCCAAATCCACAAGCGAGCACATTACTTTTGAAAGCTCTACTGGTATGTATTATATTATTATATTATGTTGCGCTGGTAACCAGGTGCCTTCTGTGCCATCGGCACTGCTGCTGCTCTGTGCTGTAATATAACACCTAATGACCTGTCGCGGTCAAGCTCGTCACCACAGAAAAAAAAACTTCAGAACTGCAACCACCTTTTCCGAAACAAATTACTTGGAATTAGTACGTAGTCAAGCAATTGTTCCCGTTGTAGGATCAGAAATTATTTCCTATAAATAACATGCCACGGAGCGAGGTGCAGTTGTGACACTACAGCAGTCAGTACAATTATTACTATAATATTAACACACTTACACACAGCAGGAGTAGGGCAGTCTATATACAAAGGATATTTCCGTTTAGCCCGGGAGAATGGGAATGCACACCGATGATGAGGAGGGACAGGTCGGCGGCCGCATATACACCCCACCTTGCCGCCTATTATTCTGTATTGTCGAGCGTTTTATACATGTTACATGATGCGAATCAGATGGGCATGTCTCCGATATGCGCCGATCACATTTTTTTTTTTTATAAAAAACTAAGAAAGCACGTCAGCTGTGAGTTCAACCGATCGGCAGATCGATCGATACTCAACTTTGCAAGCTGCGTGAACCGCGCGCGTTTTCCATTATTTCCCTCGCGATTGACTACTGGCCAGAGACTCCCCTGGATGCCACTAGGGGTCGACGAGACGATAAATTAACTTACAGCAGGTTCGCGATTTCCAATTGATTTCGGCCAGTACCATTTCGCGCGCTGAAACAACAGCAGATCGGCACGTGAGGGCCGGGGTACACAACAAGACAATCGAAAGTTGGTTTACAGCAGTTCACACGTGACATACACACCAAAAGACACTGGAAATTTTGAATACTCCCTGTAAATGTTGCAGCAGGTCTTCTTGACGACAAGTACGTGTTTTTGGTGAATCTCACTATTAATATCTATCGCTGATCGTACATGTTATTGGCCTCTTCTGCTCTTGATATATGAAAAACACAGCAAAGCAGTAAAATAGCAGAAGGTGATCCAACAGCACAGGAGGTGTAGGCAGGTGATGTTCGTTAAAAAAACGGAGAAAACAGGCCAAACAGCGAAACAGAAACTTGCCAAAGGATTCCAAAGAAAAGGCGGTCAAACCATCCGCGAATCACCAGTCGTTTATGACAACCAGGTGTGTTGTACGGAATACAGAAAACTGGTGCAATATTGTTGGAGCGACAGAACGAGGATTCACAACATACTGCTGTACAAGCAGTGTGGTCGCTGGCTTTCATCTTTCATCACGGCAGTGTTGCCAGAGCTCTGCAAGAAGAGCTATAGCTAGAGCTACAGCCTTCCAGCTCAAACCCAAGCCAGGGTGGTTGGTGAATTGCTTCCTTTGTTGGCGTGCGGTATGAGGGCCGTTGCGTATCTGGTCGTGGCCAATCCGTCGAGCAAAAACAACCTAGGGACGTTGATTCGGTGTGCTGCCGCCTTTGGAGTGGAGGAGGTTGTAGTCGTCGGCGCATCGAAGTGGAGCACGCACGGCGCACATGGCTCTCACAAGGTGACTCTACCCCACGGCTTGTCCCTGTTTGCACCCTGCCCCTCCCCTCAGTAGGGGCGCACCAGGCGCGTGGGTTCTACATTAGGTTAGCTGGTGATCGTAAGTATAAGGGCTTTTGGATGTTCCTGAAACGGTTTCAAATGTCCCTCATATTCTGGTACACTATTAATATTGTGTATTATCAGGGTTTTGTACCAGGTACATTCATGAAGCAGCTCGTACGAGTACTCGTGCATTATATTTCGATATTTCGTCTCCCCGAATTTGGAAAATATATAATTATTAATTGTTTCGCGTGAGGGATCATACGCGTAATCACATCAGATCAGTCGAACTCACAGCTGACGTATTTAAAAAATTATTGTTTCATTTTTTTTTACAGAACCACCCGAATTTGGTCTACCTGCTTCTACAGCCGTCTATGGATTGGCGAGAAACGACATCGCATTGTTACAGCTGCTGACTGCGTGACACTCATCACACACTGACACACCCTTGATCGAGCGGCCGGGATTGTGCGGACGAGGATACCGCTGCATGATAGCATGATATTGATATTCGCATTATGTTTTTTTTTTTTTTTTTTTTTTTTTTTTTAATCATCACTTTTACTCGTAGGAGGTTTTACCCTCAGCGATCTTCTGGACAAGCCGTGGTCACAGGTGTCGCCCCTTTCCCCCCCCGTTTACGCGCTCTTATTTTTTTGTCGCGCATAGGGTTCAGCATCCCCACTGCTCGTAGATTTTCATCTAGTGTAGCTAACTCACGCTCTCGTGCTTTCCGCTAATAATTTTTTTATCCAAGGAAAAGTCCCTACGAGCATGCACTCGGTGAGACTCGAACCCACGAAATTGACCTTGATAGGCACGCGGACCACCTACCAAGCCACCGGGGACGCCGGCGCATATGTATACTGCACTTATGTCAAGTTTTCGTATTTTCGCCAACTTTTCTCTGTTTTTTGTACGAGCACTTTTCGGCAAAACACTAGTACTCGGACACGCGAAACCTGGCCAGACACATTGGTCAAGGTCTCGGCGCGATCCGTGCACTCTGGAGCGCGTGGCGGGCGCTCAAAGTTTGTTTCCCGGCGGGAGTGGGTAAGACGATTTCCCCGGTTTCAGTACGAGTGCCTTACTTAGTACGTACGCATCGGTAAAATAATCGTTGTCTGTTTCTTCCCTAGGCTCTCATAAGCTGTGAGCAGTCCGGACATATACCAGGTACACAACAACAGACAACATGCACAGATCCCATCGCAGCAACGCTGCCGCCCACACGCTGTGCGTGTGCGACACACCCTTATGTCATTGAGCAGTATTGCTGTGGCTGGTTGTGTTCATCGGAGCCTGTCCGTATTCCACAGTCGTCTGCCTTACTTACCAGATGCCATATTTTTTTCATACGTACGTACATACCCACAGGCTGATGTACCTACATGTATCATCATCACCTCTCTTGCTCCTGCTGCTTCTTCTGCTTTTTTTTGCTGTGTGCTCCAACTTTGCCACTGCTCAGGCTGTGCTCAGCACAGCAGTGCGCCAACTGCAGCAGCAGGCAGCGTACTACTGTATGCGCATGTGGCAGATCCGCGCTGTACTGTCAGTACTCAGTAGTGTTTGTTGTTGTCGAATCGCGGCATTGGCCGTGGCACGTACCTGCTGCAGTGTGTGACCGGCATTTTTTTCTCCGCGCTGATCATCCCTGCATCGTGTACGTTCGTTGAGTCTAATACAACAAGTCGATCGTACAAGCATCGCGCACCAAAAAATATACTTATAGCTATTACGGACTGTTGTGTGTCCTCCACTGCTAACCGATAGATCCTATAGAGCCAGCTGAAAGGGCAGCAGTACATCTTCATTTGTCGCAGTATGCGTGTCTTCTGCTGTCGTATCATATCACATGGCGTTTTACAGCAGTACTGCTGTACATGCAGTTGTACCTGTACAAGCTACTCTAAGAGATCCTGAGATGTGTTTTAGATTGCGTAAAAAATATAAAGCGCCAGTTGTGTGAGTGCTTCTGCAGAGTAGATGACAAACTGCGCTTGATAGTATTTTCGTTGCCGAGGTTTGACTGGCACGATCCCCGCTTTTTTTTTCAACTTTTGACTTATTTTGTACCAGTACATCCACCGTCCTTTTCTGACCTACCTGGTACTATTTATACCTATGATACAACATGATACAACACAAGTTGTGTGTGTTTCACGCAAGGCCACGGAGTTTGGGCGCGCTTACGTGTGGTGTGCGTTCATATCTCAACCTTCTTTCACAGTTGCGCCCAATACTTGGGACTAAAGCAAAGTATGTTCGAGAAAATACTGCTGTAGGTACTTCGTGCACTCGCAGTATTTCGGGCTTCTTGCAGCAGATACTGCGATTAGTCGCAATATTTCGAGGTTCTGCACTACTGCCGATACTACTCTGCGGATACTCTCGGGCTCGCACTTTCGGGATTCGCCACTGCTGCTGTGGATGCTCGCTGTTGTGCTTCATATATGTCGGGGTTTTGTACTGCGGGTACTGCATGTACATCAGTATTTCGTCTTTTGGTACTGTTCGTACTGCGAGTACTCGCAGTACCGAAATACTCTCAATATGCCGAGTATACTTGGAGTATGACGTGTTCTTTGACCAAAAAAAAAAAAAAAAAAAAGCGACCGTCTGCGAACCGTGTCGACAATTCTCAGGCCCATTTTTCGGCACAAAACACTCACAGATGGTCCCACGAGGGGGAGTTGGGAGCAAATTACTTTCGCTGGAGACAACTCGCAGACTGGCAGTATTTCGAGAATACGTACTGCGAGGAGTATGCACTGCGAGTACTCTCAGTATCTCGAGGTTCCGTACTGCGGATATTGCCTGCACTCCAAGTATTTCGTGTTTCGGTACTACTGCTGTGGGTACATATTTGCCTGTGCTCTCGGAGTTCCGTACTGCTCATACTCTCAGTACTCTCAGTAGTTGGGCCTTCTCAGTACACTCAATATTTTGGCCGTCAGTACTCCAATACTCAGCACTCGGACTACGAATTGTTCTCGAGCATCTACTGCTGTATCTGTGAAACCTTTTTTTCACTCTGAGCGCCAAGAAACGTAATCTTTTTCGGGAATATATTTTGGATGTGCTGGATTTTACTCAGCCGGTCACAGTATTATGTCGCAACCTCTACTTCACATAACTTTTTGTACTTACGTTTACACCGCAAGCGTTGAATTGATCGCCGCGATTCTTCTGTTCAGGATCAATATCCACGTACCGGTATACCCTCTTTTATATCCTTGAAATGATCCAACACTATTTCCACAAACAGCAGTATATAGTCTGTCCTCAAAAATATGTTTTTGCGTGTTCTTAACATCAATGAGGGGTGGATGCAGATATTGATGTAGTTCTAAACAGGTGTGTAGGTATTTCACACGAGTATTATTTTGTTCTTGCGTAACTCCCCAACTACGGGGGACCATGTTCGAATGTGCTTGTTCAGTATTTGACGGTTTCATGACTATTCGGTATATTGGCTTATTATGAGATTATTTGGTGGTTACTTCTGTGGGTGTACGTGATCCCCACCAGGGCCACTTCCATCTGTATCTACTCTGCCGGGAGAATAATACTAAAACCTGAAACAGTATATAGGACCTCTGGTACACACAAAAACCTATATGTTTCCCTATTTTTACTAACAATATTTGGTCCTATTTACTACGGTCCCCCGTAATAGGCACCTCCCGGACGGGAACCTTGTGGTATATACAAGGCGCTTCGCTCCGCGAACGGCCTACGGCGCCCGCTACGCTCGCTCAGGAACGAAAAGTGCATCAAATTATGCGAAGCGGACGGAGGTCCATGATTGAATATTGTTTTTTTCATGACTGTACAGTTGCAAACTGGCGACTTGACAATGCCAAGAGTCCCGCCGCCATGCTTCAGGAGAAAACAGCTCGGACGCCACATACGCTTCGCGTTGCGGGTGGTTTTCCGCTACGCTTGCTCACGTGTCGTACGTACATACCCCAGGTAGGGTACTTATTTTCTTCTTTCGATGTGCTCTGTGTCTGTACTCGTATGTGTACGAACCGATAAAGCACAGCACGGCAGAGCAGCACAGCGAAAACAATGAAAGTGAAACCGAAAATTTCTGAAAGAAAAAAAATCCCCGCCCCCTTTCGTGTAATAATTTACTACTTGATTGGAACACCTTACACCGGTCTAAGAGAAAAAAGAGAAAAGAAAAAAATCAAACAGCAGAGCTTCTCTCTTAACCTCGTACGCCGCCCACACCTCTCGCGACCATCTCGCCACCGATTCGGTCCGGATAAAGCTTTCCTCCCTCTCTTACACAGTGAGCCCCGTCGACCGCCTCGCGTGAAGCCCGGTGCTCACCGTGGCCGTCGTTCGCCAGCTCGACATTGTTGGTGCTCAGTCTGGGTACCTCCCAGTGTAGTTTTTAGCCCGGTCGCAAAAATAAGCACTGCTTGAATATTATCTTACTATCCCGAACGACCCTTAAATACTCGTGCGTACTCTATCTCAAATCACAAACGGAGGCCAGACAGAGCCCATTCGTGCTTCTCTCGTGTCTCGAGGCACGCACGACGCCCAGCCACGAAAACGGCGACCGCGCTCCTTGCAACTCCCCGTCTACCCGCCAGCGCCCGCTGACACCCGCGACGGTGCCGCGCTCGCCCGCGGAACCGTGCTCGGAGTACATGCACGCACACGAAACGAGAGAAGCAAAAAGGAAAGAAGGACTGAAAGTGCCAAGAGAAATGGAGAAAACAAAGACCCGCCGGAAAGGTCCGACAAGTAATAAAAGGAGGCGAGTTCCAAGTGGGAGCTCTGAGAGGCCAGGGATGTACCAACCGAGCACGCTCAGAGATCGAGATATCTACAAGTAGTTCTATAGACAGAAAAGCATCGTAGTAGAATGCATACCAATCGATACGTGGCATATTATATATGTCCGCTTTTTTATATCGAATGAGTATCAATCACAGGGTGCAGGAAACACTTTGTCCCGAAAAACGTGGGCGGGTGCGTGTGTGCCAACGTGCAAACACGACCCCCTCTAATTCACAACGACACAACCCACTCTAATTTCTAATTTCCAACTTGCTAGCCCAGGGCGCGCGCCTGTTCAACAACCCCCTTTCTACTGCTGTAGTTCATACAGCAGTGTGTATATGTTTCACTAGATTACGCAGCCTACTCTATTTCCAACTTGTTTTCCCCAATACGTAGGTGCGATACATCAGAATGCCTACTAATATTAATACCTACAGCAACTGCAGCAGTATGCGCGAGTACGCGAGTACAGTTTGGGCAGGTTTGAGGTGTACTCTCGCGAACCTTCGGGAGGTTTGTCTGAGACTTAAAATGTCTTGACCCTTTTTTGTGTATGATTCTACCCGACAAAACTTATCCCACTCTAATTCCAACTACAGTAGTTTTACGCTACAAACGTGGGTGCAGGTCTAAAGACACCCAGAGTACTCGTACCGATGTGTGCGTTCTTCACACCAAACCGTTCTTTCTACCCGCCGATATGCAGCACAACCAGTGTCCGTGCCGATTCTTCAATTCTACATTAACTGCTGTACCTGGTACATATTTTCTTTTCTTTTTTCCTTATTCTAGTTGAGTTCGATTTGTTTTCTGTATTTTCTCTGCTATATTTTCTTTGTTTTTGTTTTTCCTTGTTTACTTTCGTTTTCTCTCTTTCCATAGAACATGTATGTCGTGCCTGTCATACCAGTATGATGGCATTGCATTGTGCTTACTGCAGACCTGTGTGTGTGTGTGTGTGTTCTTTCACATTAAACCGTTCTTCTACTCGTCGACATCCAGCAAGCCCAGTGTCGTGCTGATTCTTCACCCTAGAAAGATACGAGCTGTGTGGTCACAGACTACGACACAGAGATAACACACCGTAATGCATTAATAGCCTACGTAATACCATGCCTTCGCACTAGGTGCGGCCGACACAACATACATACATATGCCAGCAACCAAAATACACCATAAAGAAAGAGAAGCAACGAAAAAACCAAACCGAAAAAGAACAAGAAAAAGAAAAAGAAAAGGAGAAGAATCCCAAATAAATAAATAAAATGGGAAGCCAAAGCTCAGGCACATACGTACTTACCCCGAGCATGAGCCAAAAGGGACGTGCAAGGGGAAAGATACGAGAAGGAAAAAGGGGACTATGCATCCCGGTGAACACTTAACTAAGTAAAAAGAGCAATAGTGAGTGGGCCAAAATACGCTCGTTACCGACCCACTATGTAGTACTTCTTTCATAAGGATAAGAAGGGAAAAAAAATCAAAATGCATACCGAACGGCCGCAGCAGTTGGCGGTACGAGTAGCAAAGAAAAGTCCAACCTACTAGTCGGCCTGGTACCTTGCTACCCTATCTGCGGTCTCTCTGCTACTCTCTTCTACCGCGGTTTCCCTTCTACTCCTCCTGGTACGTAACAATGTAGTATCTCTGGCGTAGTTTTGTGACCACAGAACTTGTACAAACAGCAGTAGTATCTCTCTAGGATTGAAGAATCGGCACGGACACTGGTTGTGCTGGATGTCGACGGGTAGAAAGAACGGTTTTATGTGAAGAACATATACATATGCTACAGCAGTACCTACCTCGTACCAGGTACCAGGGTATGCACTACTACTGCTGTAAGCAGACTAGACAATGCAAACCCGATACGTAAGACAGCCGGGAATCGAGTCTGGTCTATAATGCAGATAAGATTCTGCTGCTTGTGTACGGGTATGTAGACTCATCAAGTGTACACACCGCATTATTAGTAGGGGAGTGCTTACACCCCAGACTAATCATCATGCTGTTGTACTGCTTAGTCTACCATACCAGTCATCATCATGAACCTGGTACAGAGTGCCAGGTATGTTGTACCTGGTACCACGCATAATATTATGATGTCGACGGCTGTTGTTATGCTTGTTTCGTAATACTGAATAACGCGTTTGCTCAGAGTTTCTGGTTCAGTACCTGGTAACCTGGTATATAGCTGCGAGTCATGTTTTCTCGTATATCGTCTTCCTCGTTTTTGTGCTTACATACTGCAGTCTACAGCAGCAGTACAATTATTAATGGTGTAGAACAGCTACTGTAACAGCATAACTGATAAAACATGCACTAAAGGCAGAGTCGCAAGAAAAAAACTACCTGGTACCTGGTAACTCGGAAGCCGTTATCCTGAAGTTAGTCTAGAAGGCACACGTTTCCGAAATAAAATAGAAAGTCCAGGCCGAAGCAGCATTCCTGTTGCTTAGTAACCGAGGCTGGGCCAGCATACTTGTTTTTCACTCGATCTGGTAGGGCCAGTATTTCTCGCTTATTACGTACGACGTACCAAATGGCCTGTGTTGTACTCGCACAGCACGTGAAATACAGGTGGTGCGGGGACTGGGAGTCGGCCGCGACTTTCCTGAGGCTGGAGAGGGGCTGCGACCTGTGCGGCATCGTCCAAGCATCCAAGTCGAATCTGCCATCGGCATCCTCTCCGAGCAAAACGATCGTTGCGGCGGCGGTGGCAGCGTCACCCTCTACTGAGACTTTTGCGAGCACAACACCCTCTACTGCGACACCCTCTACTGCGACTACTGCGAGTGAAACACCCTCTACTGCGGCGACTATTGCGAGTACAACACCCTCTACGGCGACTACTGCGAGTGCAACACCCTCTACTGCGACTATTGCAAGTACTATACCCCCAGCTGTGTCTACTGCGAGTGTGATACCCTCTACTACTGCTGTGACTATTGCGAGTTCAGGGGTATATGCTCCGCCCGATACGGGTGATAGGAGCGTCGGTTTAGACCTAAAATCACAAGATGAAGCAGGCATGGGAATCGGGCATGTTTTGGACATCAGACAAAGTGAAGAAAGATCTGAGGAACGGTCTGGGAATGCTCTGGAGACACGAAGAGGCGCTGGTGGCACAGCAATAATAACGGAGTGCGAGTACTCGTACGACTCTTCTGCGGTCCGTCACCGTCCGTTTCGGAGAAACACCGCCTTCGTGGTGGGACATTTAAACCGTTTGGAGGCCAAGGCGCTGGATGTTTGCGATTTCTTTGTGCACGTCGAACAGGTGAGGACCGAATGGCTTCGTATTTTCTGTTTTATTTATTTTGTTGTCCTTGTTTTCAAGCTGTACCGGCGGCTCGGTAGGTGGTCCGCGTGTCTATCAAGATCATTTTCGTGGGTTCGAGTCTCACCGAGTGCATACTCGTAGAGACATTTTACCGCATAAAAAATATGACTCGCAGAAATAGCACGAGTTAGGCTGGAAAGTAAAAGTGATGCTAAAATAAAAAAAAAAATCCTGAAGCTCAGGAACTTATGCATCGGGTTACAGAGTATCCTGTTTTACGGGTATATATTATGCCTGATACGAAAAACCTGGTATAAGGTTATCCTTTACTTTATAGACGTGCATACATACAATATACCTGGTACATACATAGTTCGGGTATGTATGATAGGGATCCCTTATTTTACTGTCACGTGTATGTAGCCCTGCAATCTGTCTGATTTGAGGTTTGTGTGAGTAACTTCAGTCGTACTTTTCGTATCGAGCACGTTGGCATGGCATTGCGTTGTATAATGTCCGTTTGGTGCGTTGTGCATTCTTGGGTTGTACGATGCGTGTATGAAAAGAATCCACACGGACCCTGTGTGTATTGTATGTGCTGTATGTCGATGGGTAGATGGGAGCTGGGTATCTGATGAGTACATACCCGTATAACTATTTCACACTGGCACCTGGTATATATGCACATGTAATGAACCGGTTTTTCATGTGAAGGAACACTCACTATTATAATGCTATTGCATTGATTGATTAAGAATAACACGACACACATTTAGGCGAGCGACACGGAACACACCACACTTGTACGGATGATATCACCACACTTGTACGGATGATATACCTGGTATGTATACCCTCTGGCGTTATAAGGAATACCATAGATATTACGAAGGATACCCTGTTTGGTGCTGCCTGTACTTGGCAGCAGTATAATATGAATAGTGTTGCATCAGACCTGGTACTGGTACGTACATGCTCGTACATCTGTATACCTGGTATTCGTCAAGAGCACACGCAACCCTTTTCCCTGGGCTGTGCTCTCACAGCTCAAGAGTGTGCGCATGCAACCCCTCTCTGACGCAGTAACCATGTTGACAACGCAACCACTCTGTCTGTCCCAAATAGAATACTTGTACTTGTATTTATGTTTCATCCTAAAGTTGCGTTGCTTTCACATTATTGGGACAGAGCGGTCACACGTATCACGTATCACACATACTGCTGCATATAAAGAAAAGTTAAAGCGGAAGCTGTGAGATCGAAAAATTACTCAAAATTCATCTTTGCAAGCTTGGTGTGACAGCAGAGTGCTATTAATACTACTGCTGTATATACTACCAAGTAGTGATAATTCGATCGCGCGTTGTACGGAATATTAAAATATTAATAGTAGTTTTCACAAGTTGTCTACAAATTTGCGACAGGTTTGAACGCAAGGGATTCGACATCTACCGAATATGCCATAGAGCGACTGCGGTAGTTGCGGTTCACTCATGCACAGCATCCAAAGCATTGAGAGAAGCGCGGTCTCGCGAACTGTGCATAACGCAATCGATAAGGCGTGAGCGGTCTGCAGTACATACATGTACACGGTAAATGTATGAAGTTGCACGCGTTTTCCAGAATTTCTTGCAGTGCAATCAGTGATGGTCCTAAACGTGAACGTGCCATCCCCTACTCCAACAGAACCGGGTTGCTTGTATTTACTACTACTGCTGTGTAAATAGGACATGTGTGTGACGATGTTGTATGCGTCGTTGATTCCGTCCCTTTTGACCTCTCAAGTTAATGTTAGCCTGCGTACAGTCGAAACCGTGCACCCCTACAAAGCCTCCACACTCCGAATAGATCATCGATTCTCACAGTTCATGATCTAAATATTTTACGGCAGGCATATCGCCGATCTGTATGATCTGTATGTGGCTCATGTTGCCGGGTGGGGACCGTGTAATCTGCAATGTCTAGGACATGTTTCCTGGGTTGGACCTAGTACTGAACAGATCCTGCACATCGCGTCATATCGGCAGGTTGTGATCTAGATGATATATCTGATCTGTACATGATCTGCCCGACTTGTGAAATCTTGACGAGGTACGTACTAGCTCAGTGTCGACGAAATCCTCGATCTCACAGCTGTGTTGCGTGCACACCTGTATATACTGCCTTTATGGCACGGAGTACTTGTGGTCAAAAATCGAGAGAAAAAAGGGCCAATATGTCTGTTATACCTTGTACGAGTATTCGTATCTACTATCCTTCGTATACAATTTCAACTGGCGCCTCAACATCAACTTTAAAACCGGTCGCCCCTGTGGGCTATTAATAGCGGCGCCCTCGAATGCTGCTGAGCGTTGGTGCTGGAGTTCGAATCCCACGCGAGTCGAACTTTTGAGCTTATTTACAAAAAGAAAAAAAGAAAAGCGGAACCAACTGCTTAAGAGCGCCTAGCAGCGTGGGTAGGCGCAATTCGATGCGAGTCGACGAGGGACGCAAGGGCCGAAGTCTTCTCTCGATAAAAGTACAAGGCAAGGACCGCAATGGGGAAGAGGGAGAAGAACCAGCCATTTTAGGGTGTGTCTTGACTGTATTCAACCGGTTTGACTGATTGGAATGGAACAGGATTATTCGTCGACGTTCGGAGTCGTTCGTTCCATTCCAATCTGTTTTTACGTTTTTGTGTCCGTTTGTAATTTTGGGCAACCGACCCTGAACAGGCTGAACGTAAAATCACCGAAGAGATTTTTGCGGCGGGATTGTACGGGTTGACTCTAGGATAGGGACCCGTCACGGTGAAGCGAGTGATCTTGGCGCAGAGGTTAGATTCACGCTCAAAATACAGCGCAAGGCATGCCTCAGAGAAGGCAGTGCTAGTCGCCCAAATGGCACCCTCGGGACTGATCTAAAAGTTATTATGTCGCCGTCGCAGCTCGATGAGGATTCCTAGAGTTTATATGAACATTGTTTTGACGCTATTGCTACTACTGTAGACGTTTATCGCCAGAGTCTCGTTCGACACCCTGTTGTTTTCTGTGGCTAGCCTCCTACCCAGGCCATGGCCATAGAGTGTGGCCGCTGCCGCAGGCGAGTCCTGTGGCGTCCTCACATGCTTCATCGCGTGGTCCCTTGTCATCTCGTGTATCCCCATACCATGCCCCCGTGGGCCTCCCGGCAAGCAACACGGCACTCCCGGCACCAATCATGCAAGTTCATACGTCCCCGGTGGCCTGGTAGGTGGTCCGCGTGCCTATCATGATCAATTTCGTGGGTTCAAATCTCACCGCGTGCATGCTCGTAGGGACTTTTTCTTGCATAAAAAATTGATGAGCGGAAAGCGCGAGAGCGTGAGTTAGCTACATTCGATGAAAATCGACGAGCAGCGGGAATGCTGAACCCTATGCGCGACAAAAAATAAAGGCACGTACCGGGGGGATACGGGACGACACCTGTGACCACGGCTTGTCCAGAAGATCGTCAAGGGTAAAACCTCCTACGAGTAGGCTGGAAAGTGAATGTGATGATGAAAATATATATATATATATATTGTTCTTTGCGTCCGTTCGGTCGGGCCGTTCGGTCCTCCTGGACAAGGATTTACCGTTTTGAGATAAGTGCTTCCCCCCCGCAAAGAACACGGCACGGACAGGGTGGGAACGCTTGGAGTCTATTCAGTATGAAAACTATTCGTAACCGATTGGCAACAGTTCTCGGAGACCATCACGTTCCATTCCAACCGTTCAAATGCTCTTTGAAGGGAATTAAGGCACACCCTCACCCCGGATCTGGGTTACGACTATTAATATTGGGAACGAAAAGAGAAAAGAAGGGCGAAGATGATACACGGGATGGAAAAAATAAAATACAAGAATGGTCCCTCTATAGCGCCGATATGCCCCAGCCGATAATACCGGCACTATACCGGCACTACTCCACACATTGCCACACTCGTTAATTATTAACCCTTTTAGTACCACAGTCCCGTTTTGGGGACAAATCACTTGGAATTAGACTGGTTTGTACCCAAATCGGGACTGCGGTACGAAAGGGGTTAATCCCACCTCTACCAAGCGATTTCACAGGCACTATATCATAGTGGGCAGCCGGCACTACGCACCCGGCACTATAGAGGCGCCCCTGCTGCTGAAGTACGAGGTATTACTTGGAACACATGAACTCTTTTGGGACCGAATGTACAGCGATATTCATATAAACCGGCATTATACAAGAACTTGATGTGCGGTACTACCATGTTGATAAGTACCAGGTACGAGTGTGCAGCATCCAGCATGTAATAGCGCAATGATATGCTCCTGACGTGCGCTAGGCGTGTATACCTATACGGGGGTCCATAGTTAACAGGACCTATGGCATACATAAAAACCTATATATTCGGGTAATTTTACTAACAATATTTGGTCCTGTTTACTATGGCCCCCCGTAATAGTACATATTCGTGTGTAGACACAATTCGACGCGAGTCAACGAGGGAAGAAATTGCTGAAAAAGGATCGCAACAAAAGTGCAAGGCATGTATATACCGTACGTAGTGGGCAACAAAGAAGAGCCTGTTTTGTGACTGACCCCGAATCTGAATTACGACTATAGGGAGCGAGTTGGAGTAGAAGGACGAAAAAAGTGAATGGGGGTAAGACTGAAACGTGTAGACAGCAACAACAATAATAGCTACGTGGCATGGCATTGCATTGTCTACTCTCCTTACTGCATTCCAATGTACTGCTGTAGTATTTATTGTGTCGTGGCTTTTGTTGCCAGAATTGAAGAATCGGCACGGAGTGTGCTCTGGACGTCGATGGGTAGAAATAACTTTTTTTCGAACCCTCTTTGGGACCCCTCGATAGCTTCTATATACGAGCGGCGTGAGCGCCCGGCAGTAAGGGGAGCATCACGCCTTTGCCGTGTGAACTTCCTTGCATTGTGACTCGGACACCAAACTATTACGGGAAACCTGAGTTTTTCAGGACCCATCAAATGAACAAAAATTTGCCAGGTATATATTGCAGCATACTATCACTATTACGGGGGACCATAGTAAATAGGACCTGATACTGTCAGTAAAATTATGTAAATATATATAGGTTTTTGTGTGTACCATAGGTCCTCTTTACCATGGTCCCCGGTAATAAGCATATTTGGTCCTGGTCACTGTGTTCCGTAATAGGACCACCCCTCTAATCACGCAGTGGCCGGCCGGTGCTGTAGTCGTTTTCATTATTGGTTGTCATTTTTTTTCCTTTCAAGCCCCAAGAGAGGTTAGCGTGAAGAACCCGCACACACGTCGGAGACTGAGGATAGTGAGAGCATCACCCCCTACAGCTATAGCCTAACAGCTGTAACCTAAACCTAACAGCCCGAGCCGCGTGATGTGGCTGATGATGAAATCGCCATGAAAGTATCAATATAATATGTTGGCCATTGTTTCCCTGTGTAGTCCCCAAAGGGGTACTATTACGGAGGACTATAGTAAATAGGACCTACGGTACACACCAAAACTTACATATTTACCTACATTTTCCAGCAATATTTGGTCCCATTTACTGTGGTCCCCCGTTACATTGCATCCCCATTATGATACACTTTGTATGTAGTCTTATGATGTATGATATGATACAGCCGTTAATGGTGCCAGGTATGCGTTGAAACTACAGCCTGCGATCTCGGAGAGAACCAAAGACCCGCGCTCCACGCGGCAGCGACTTGACGTGAACATGTATACACATGATGAGACTATATGTACAATACAATACATGTGAGTTGTCATTGTTGTTGTTCTCACGTTTAGCCAGGTATTAGCCCGTTGCGAGAATCTACGCACGAAATGATTCGTCATGAAAAGGCAGAAGGTACAATGAGTGTACAGCTATGATACGATATCGTACATATACGCAGAGGGTGCCGGGTAATTGTGCGTACAGCTCGCTGCTGCTATACTTGCTGTTATTGTATTGCAGGAGACTGATGAAGCTGGGTAGAAAGGACGATTTAATGTGAAGACAACAACAACAACAACAACAACAACAAGGAGAAACAAACCTAACAGGAAAAGCAGTCATGGCATGCACCAAGTTATATTCCATGTACGGGTATGTCGCGTACAACAGGCATAGGGATGGATGTACAGAACAGTTTTTTACCAACTTCAAACTGCTGTTGTGTGTATGAGATATTGTGTATCCTCCCGATCGCCACAACAAATATTCTGAAAAAGGCCGCGACGTCGTGCCGACTCAAGTCGGTAGTACCCACTGAAGATTTACGGCCCGAATATTGTCTCTGCGAGTGCTGCATGGTGAGACACGAAAAAAAAGAGGCATGGACGGATACGGATGAGTTATCCTTGATGGCCGTCTGACGAGTATTATACCATAAAAACCGTAAGAAAGCGTGAGTGGGCGCACAACAGGCGTGGTTGCCATCGTTTTCTCAGCGCTAATTTTTTTGCTCCACAACGGTAACAGTGCTTAACCCTTTTAGTGCCGCAGTCCCGTTTTGGGGACAAATCGCTTGTAATTAGACTGGTTTGTCCCCAAATCGGGACTGCGGTACTAAAGGGGTTTAGCAAATACAAGTAGAATATTATAGTTGCGGAAGGCTCTCCACACCCGTTGTTTTTTTACAAAATCGCCGTTGTTTGATGCACAACTCTGTTGATAAATTCAAGGACCTTTTTGACACTGCTGTTAATAGTATTTATTTAAACAAAACGTTGCTTACAGTTAGAGACATAGTGATATTGGCAAAAACCGAGGCTTTGAAAGACGACCGCGCCCCCGAGCGAACGAACTCAACGCTCTTTGTTTACGGTACGCAACGATGCTTACATATCGTATGTATGTACCGCGACACTGGAATGTGCGCCGCAGCTTAAGCAGTACGATGTGTTGCCTTGCTTCACGGCTGCTATGATACGTGTGATATGTGTGTGTTCATGTGTTCTTCCCGTCGGCTATGATATAATTTTATTTGGGTTGCGGCCGATGTCGTCCTTGACAAGCGCTCTCTTTGGTAGGGTAGTTACTCTAGGCAGCGATACCCGGGTATGGGTAGTTACTCTAGGCAGCGATACCCGGGTATCTACCCGAGTATGGCCTACTGTAAATAACCAGGTGTCGATACCCGGGCACCTCAAAGCACCTATCCCACTAAGCACAACCTACCGTGTCACACCACACACACCCATCGAAAACGTTCGCTTTTTTTAAAAAATCTCGCCAAGATCATTCGTAGACTGCGTCATCGCTTGCTGCTTGGGGCAGTTGCACTACAGGTGCGGTAGTGTCAGTATCAGTAGTTGCAAGCCTTGCCGCTGTCGAGAAAACTCAGCTTGGAACATTCGCGAGAGGGTGTACGTGTGTGCTCTTCGTATTGAACCGTTTTTTTTTTCTACTGGGCCGCATCGAGCACAACCAGTGTCTCGTGCGGTGTGCTTTTTCTTGCATGTTATGGTATGTATATATGCGTACGATATGCTTCCACTGCATCTAAAACGGACCCCCGTATGCAGCGCCAAGCTCAACCTCTTGAGAAGTGCACGCTCGCTTCTGGGACAAGCTACGTACATGGAATTAGTATGGGATCACGTTCGCGGTGCGGAGAGGGTTACCGGTAATCACTGCAGCCAGGCCGCCACGTGTGACATTCAGGCGTGGTCAGAAGGTTGCGTGCACTTCAGTTTTTGCATTTTCAGCTGCAACTTCTAGGCGCTGTAGGGACGTATGAATACGTACGTTTAGCTACCAGTACCTGGGCTACGGCAGTTTGACCCCTTTAGCACAGCACTCCCGTTTTGGGGACAAACCGGTCAAATTCTAAGCAATATGTCCCGAAAACGGGCCTGCAGTCCTAAAAGCGTTGAACAGATGTCACTTTCTGTAAGGAGGTTGCAGTGCACCACTCCTGCTTTGTCCGGAAATAGAAGCGTCGTTTGCACACTACATTACACTCCATCAAAATGGTGCCTACAGCAGTAGCGTACCACCATGTCCCGATATATAAGAACGGTTTGTAGATCAATATTTCATCTAAACGTTCCTAGCATTTCGGGACGTACTTACAGCGGAAGTAGTGCTTCGTACAGAATAGGACTTGGCCCGGCTTGGACACAATGGTTGATAGGACACACAAACCGCAAAAAAAAAATGTATATATCGCGCCTGTTCCGCTGACGTTGGTTCTTCACTCGGCCTCCTCGTTTGGGTTTTTCTGTTTCGCATTTTGCCTCTTCGTTTCTTTTCCCCTCCAGGCCACAGACTTTCTAATGGATCGGGGCCGCCAGTGACTACCTCCATCGCGCTCCATCATTTCACGGCGTGGGCGAACTACGAAGAGGTGCTGTTCACTTCGCTTTTTCGTATTTGATTCGTAGAGCTCATATTGTAACAAGGTCATGAGATTTGTTCGGCTCTTGACTGCAGTATTGATTGAGGGAGACATCAGCCTCGCGCGCATGATTCTCCGTAAAAAACGAGGTCATGAACTTGTTTCTTGTTTCGACTTTGGCATGCAGTATTGACTAAGGGAGATAGCTGTCCTTGGCACGGAGAGCACCGCGCTCTTGATTGGAAACACAAACCTATGGGCTATTGCTATGGACTACGAACTGCCGTATCACAATATCACAGTAGGGTGATAAAATAGCACACCCCCTGGGACGATCTCCAGAGCCGGCTTTCTCTAAAACAAGGGAGGTATGTGCACATGATGACAATGGCGGCTTTTCGGAAGCATCTCGTCCGAGATTTTCTTTCCATGGGAAGCGTCGCTGGGTGTTTGCACTCTCGCCCCGTTGCCGAGAAAAATCGGCTTCAACATTTCGTCCGAGAGGGTGTGCTATCTTGCCACCCTAATGTGATATGTATACACAGCAGTGTGACACGGCAGTTCGTAGTCTGTAGCAGTTGCCCTGTAGACACGGACGGACGCCTCGGATGCAGATTGACGTGCCTTTGCCGAATCGACTTTATTACATTATTACACACGGTACTACATAGCCGGTTGGGGGCTTGGAGGGGGGGGGGAAAGCGTCTGAAAAAACGCGACGAGTGCAGCTTCGGTCGCACGGATCATCGCAGGTGGGCCGGGCCGCTGAAGGAGGGGATTTCCTCCCCCGAGATTATTTATACAATGCAAAAGGGGACCTCCGACACGATTTCAGCGTGGTGTGATGCTAGTAGATACCGGGGTGGTCGTATTCTTGCTGCGCGCTCCTGCAACTATTATTATTATTATTATTATTATTATTATTATTTTTTTTTTTTTTTTTTATATATTATTATGCTTGCCTTCTGACAAAATAGCTTGTTCATGATATTATTTGTCCTGCTGTTGTAGACAGTTCATAAACCCTCCGCGCCTGACGCAGCTTTTGTCGCTATTACAGCAGTCACTATACTTGTATTGCTTGATGACAGTATTGGCCCTCCAACAAGAAACACGTATTCTGACCAAGCCTTAGAATAGTGCTGGTGTGACACCATGCTTTGCTTAACCATGAGCATAGAGGCTATTTATACCAGGTAGGATTAAGTGCTGCGCTCGCCACTGAACACTTTTTCTGAATCCTGTTTTCTTAGCGCCCCTAAAAAATGTGAGCTTTGCGTGTTGGATTACTATTGATTCGTGGGCCTATACCTTAGTTGTACCTGGGCCCTATGTGAGGGCCCTGTTATATATTAGAGGGTTAATAACTACGGTAATCCATTGGGGAGTTTCGATTTAAGAGCGAGGTTGAAGAGAGGGGTGTTTCAGGCCTTGTAGACCTCTCAGCCCGGTACGAGTCCCTCTCATAAACCAGAATGGGTATAATTTATAAATTCAAAATCTGTTATATACTGGTAGCTTTTGGTGTGCCCGTGCCAAGCCATCTGACCTCTCTTCAATCGAGCTCTCTCAAATCGTACCCCCTTCCCCCCCCCCTTCAACGATCTAATTGTGTAATGCGCGGGGGATGGAAGCTTTCCGATACTCTACCTGTCTGTCTTCTCCCCAACCCCCTAACTTCTACGAGTACAGTACTATTAATAACATCTAATATATTATTACCGGGGAACATGTAACGGTATTATCAATAATACAATATAATATTATAGTAGTAATCGGAAATAAAAATGGTGTGTCAACATGGGGAGATATACACGCACTTGTATGGTTTTCGGATCCATGTGGGTTCTGATAACCTAGGTATTGCTGTGTATTACTGTATTACTGGCTGTGTACGAGTATTACTATGTATTACTGTGTATTATTATGTATTACTGTGTATTACTGTGTATTACCTGGTACTATGTATTACTGTGTATTACTATGTATTACTGTGTATTACTATGTATTACTGTGTATTACTATGTATTACTGTGTATTACTATATATTACTGTGTATTACTATGTATTACTGTGTATTACTATGTATTACTATGTATTACTGTGTATTATTATGTATTACTGTGTATTACTGTGTATTACCTGGTACTATGTATTACTGTGTATTACTATGTATTACTGTGTATTACTGTGTATTACTGTGTATTACTGTGTATTACTATGTATTACTGTGTATTACTATGTATTACTGTGTATTACTATGTATTACTGTGTATTACTGTGTATTACTGTCTATTACTATGTGTTACTGTGTGTTACTATGTATTACTGTGTGTTACTATATATTACTGTGTATTACTATGTATTACTGTGTATTACCATCCATTACTGTGTATTACTATGTATTACTGTGTATTACTATATGTTACTGTGTATTACTATGTATTACTATATATTACTGTGTATTACTATGTATTACTGTGTAATACTATGTACTACTCTGTATTACTGTGTATTAATATGCTACTATGTATTACTGCTGTGTATTACTGTAATACTTCGTATGTGCATCACTGTGTATTACTATGTACCAGGTATTACTGTGTATTAATATATATATATTACTGTGTATTACTCTGTATTACTACGTATTACTATGTATCACTATGTATTACCATGTATTACTATACCCCCCCCCGCAATAGTCACGGGGCTAGTGTTGGATATCGCGTCGAAAGTTTCGGTAGATCGAAACACCGAACGTTTTTGGCCCTCATCCCCTGCCATCCCCGCGTTTTTTTTACGCTGACACCGAGCGACAGCGAAAGTGCTCGTGTACCAAACATCGACGTCGTATCAATCTTTTTTTTTGTTCACCGGTACGATATCGTACTCGATTCCGATATCGATATCCGACATCCAACACTAAGTGAGGCTACATTACAGTATGTTGTAGGAAAATATTGAAAGGCGCGCCAACGAATGTCGTCTGTGGGCTGCATGACACTGCTGTACATGGTCCGCTAGTCCCCAGTAGGCAAGATGGAGGTGGGCGACGGTGCCGTCGCGATATTGGTAGGGTTGTTGTCTATCAATAGCGATCCCACGTCGTCTAGCACGTCGGAACATGCGCCGCCCTGTCAGCCTTCCAAAACACCAAGGTGGTGACAGGGCGGAACTATAGAGAAGCTATTCTGGCACTACACCCGCTAGCCGACCGAGCAAGCTTGGGTTCCGAGCGAGCCTCTCTGCACTCGTTGCGGATAGGCACCGCTACGTTTGATGTGGTCGTGTGATAGAGTGATGCACCCATCGATCGTCCAACGGGCAAATACCCTGGTATTAATGTTGGACATGGTATCGATTTTTTCGGTATGTCGAAACGTGATGTGATATGCCGTACCGAGCGTGCTTTGCTCTACATCCCCTGGCATCCCCATGACTTTTATGCCGACACTGAACGAAAGCTTCGATATCAAATATCGGAATCGTGGCCCGCTGTACTCTTGTACGAGTTTTTTCCCCCTTCATTTACGCAAATTTCACGAACGCGTACCTTGTTGTCGTGCGTATGCTTCGAAATGTTTGGTGTTATTTTTTTTTAAAGATCGTTTTATTGTGAGATTCTTTACTCTTCTGCAACGTTTTTTAAAGCAATCGACGTTCGGCGGCGGTGTCGTGTCCATGCGACAATGACAATGATTAAAAAAAAAAAAATCTGCTGCACTTCCTACCTGATTTTGTATGCACTATAGCAATTTGGGGGCTCGATGCACTTCTTTCCTTTGATTTTGTCAACCTAATGATATGATTTTCTGCGCTCGACCATTATTTTCTTGGCAGTTTTTCTTCCTAAACTCTCTGTGAGTTGTTGTGCGCTCTCGTGGTGTCGTTTGCTAATTTGGTCGTCTGCTCCTGACTCAATCACGACCTGTTTTTATTAACCCTCTGGCGGTAAGTACATTGTGTCGCTTTTATTGTTTCTATTTGCCTGTGGCATCCATCCTCGACCGTCGCGGGCATGCGCGAAGCTACAGGCGGGTGTCCGTCCGCCGCGGCGAAGCCCGCTTTGTATGACGACAAATATCACCCTAACCCTAGTACATACCACCCCACCACAGGCAACCACCCCTGGTGATGAAAAAGGCAGAACTAAAATAAAAGACACGTTTATCACCGGGGTACGTTAGATAACACCCCCCCCTGGGCCGATACGCCTTACAAACAACCTGAACAAATATCACCCCCGGAGGGCCTCACGCAAAGTACTGTACTGTAGTACCGATATCTGTCGGCATGCGCACATTATAGAGGGGACGACAGCACATCAAACAGGCGCAGAGCCCTTCCGCACAGACGGCCTATCGCCCTGGGCAGACCGCGGCTGTGACCCCCGGAGAAGCCAGCTGCCCTGACAGAGCGGTCTGCTGGCGCCTCTCTAGCCCCAAGCGGGACCACGATTGCTTCGTTCTTCATCCGTGCGCAAACCGCCCCTGCTGCACCTGCGCCGCCAACTTCGGCAGCAGCGCCAGACGAGCCAGCCACAGGAGCAAGTCCTGCGCCAGTCACGGTGTCTGCGGTCCCGGCACAGCTCGCCGCGCCTCAATCCCCGGCTGAAGCAGCGCCAGCCCCCCGGCAGCAGCAGCACCACCACCAAGCCCTCCGGCAGCAGCACCGACAGCCCGCCTGAACGCAGCAGCGCCAACCCCTCCCCCCCTTGTTATCACCCCCCTGTGCCCGGGTTGGGCGTGTCACGTGCGCCAGATATTACCGTTTATACGCCTATCACCCCCCACTAGAAATCACCCCCCGGTGGTAAATGTTGCAAAACTCGAATAAAAACATGTCAATCATCATCGAGGTAGGCTAGATACCGCCCCTCCACAGGAAACCACCCCTGGTGATGGAAAAAAAGCTAAACGCGATTTACCTATCCCCTGGGGTAGTCTCTTACGTCATATACGGTACATAGAGCCACGATCCAGTTGCACGTGAAACCCCCTATCTGGTATTGGTGTTAGATATCGGATATCGATATCGGAATCGATCTCGATACCACAAACAAACGAATCGATACGATTTCGAGGTATATTTGGTACATCCAAACTTTCGTTCAGTGTTAGCACAAACAACACGGGGTATTCCGGGGAGTGGTGGAGGGCTAGAAAACAAGTCCTATACGATATATCGAAAGTTCGATAGTTCGAAAAAATAAAAATAAAATCCATACGAATATACATTGTGTATAAGCAACCACCGGCAGTTGTCATTGAGTAACCCGTTTAGACGTGCGCCCACGTTTTTAGGGGAAAAATACTTGGAATTAGTGTGGGATCATTCGTGTAATTTCGGGCTTTCTGAGGGAAGCCTACCCAATGTGCAGTTTTTTATATCCGCACGTACAGGTGTAGAAGTGGTCCCTCTGCTGTAGTGCCGGTTGCCGCTAGTGTCGATACTGTTGATTGGCGCATACCAGCACTTAATGAAAGTGGGACCGGCACTACTGCTGTAGTTGCGTAGTGCACATGCGTAGAATGGTGTCGGCCGAAGTTACCCGTGTACCTTAAGAGTGTCGTCCTGTTGGCCAGGGTAGCGACCGGGCTACATATCTCACGGGAAATGAATCGATGTACACTACATAATGGCATATCTCCCTACTTTAAGACGACCTCGGGTCAGGCAATTTTGGTGGTCTTATCTTTTGCTGCTGAAAAGATGATCCCAAACTACCGAATGTAATTCGAAGCATTTTTTTCTCGTGACAAGTCGATATACCTGCTGCATCCACCCGAAAGTCTTACGCCGGACGGCTTCAAGGTGGGTATGCCACCAAAGATGTCAGGAGACATGTCAAGCAACGCAAAACGTGCGCTGTCAAGGGTGTAGGGCCGAGTGTTCCACACTACAACCTTGTAGTTTGGTGTCAGTCAAAGCGTGTCAAGGCGAAGTTGCTATCTTGTCAAGGTGTGAAAGCGCTGTCTCCAGACATCTTTGTATGCCACTTATGGTATTATTTTTCTATGAATGCACAACATGCACGACCGTTGTATTTGATTTGATTGGTATGAAGCCCTCTGGGCGGAAGCACAAGGTGCGTTTAGACACTACTAATAATATCAGCACCAAACTGTCCTTGCATTTCCGTGCAGAGTGGTATGATGCAGCTTTCAAACTTGAAGCATCGACCAAGTCGGTTGTCATTCTGTTTTTGTTTTCGCTCAGGCTTGCTTGGTGTGTTTTTGTCCTTCATTGAGACGTGTGCGTGTGCGTATCCCCTCTCCCACCCCCCACCCCCACCGTTGACGTATGTTGTTGCTGTGACTATAACATATGTACGTGGTACCAGGCTTTCAATAACTAGAAAACATGGGGTGTTGGTCCCCTTGAAAATCGCTGGCTTCCTCTAAAGGGATGAGCTCTACCAGACAGACGAGCTGGCTCATGACATTCCTGTTCCCCACTACCCATGTTTTTGTGGACAGACTTCTTGGAATTAGTGTTTTGTGCTGTCGCGGAGGTAACACCCCCTTCAGAGCTACACCTACGTTTATGTGTACACGGAGGGGGCATAGTAATACATAGTAATACCAGGTATATATTAATACGTACTGCGGGGGACCATAGTAAATAGGACCTATGGTGCACACAAAAACCTATATATTCACCTATTTTTACTAACAATATTTGGTCCTATTTAATTTGGACCTCCGTAATAGTAATACATGGTAATTCATACGTAGCAATCGGAACCCAAAAGCATGTACGATCCTCCTTATGTTCCCACACCATACTGCATGACTCACTCAGCTGTAGTACTGATTGCTGTGTTCCTCCGTCGTAATAGATGAATTACTGTTGTATCAATACGGCCGGTAATATAAGAAACTTTTTGTATTTATATCAGAACTCAAATGGGGGTTATGTTGCCGGCCAGGGTGGTAGTTCATACAGCAGTACGTAGGTAGCCCCCCTACAGCTGCAGTCCCCCCGGTGACAAACTACTGCTGTAGTTATACGATAAATCGAGCGGCTTGTCCCCAACTGAAAACGGGACTGAGTTCCTAGAACGGTTGAGGGACCCCGCGATAAAAGAAGACGGCATGTCAGGGCTGAGGGGCCTCAGATTTCTGCCCACTGCACCGCCGTTCTTGCCCACCACGGACAGTAAGAGGTCGGTGTCTCTCCAAGAGGCCTCCAATCCCGAACGCGCTACTGTATGAGGAGGGTCTCTTGAAAGGCGCTATTCCTTCTGCACTCTAAGGTGCATTGGCCTTTTTAGAACTGCAGTCCCGTTTGAACCATTCAAACTATCAGTAGGGTGTCTTCTGAGGGGGACTGCAGCGCTAAAAGGGTTTGAAGGCTTGACGCTGGATGATAACTCGGAGTTATTACGGGGGTCCATAGTTAATAGGACCTATGGTGTACATAAAAACCTATATATTTATCTATTTTTACGAACAATATTTGGTCCTATTTACTATGCCCCCCCGTACCAAGAGTGGTCTTTTCAGGTGTCGTCGTGATATAAATGTTTGAGGGCGTGAAATCGTTTGAGAAAAGAAAAGTGGCACGGGCGTTCGTCCGTTCGATCGGCATGGCTTGAAAAACGAAGGAAGGACGCAAAATTGACGCGAAATTATAGCTGGGTTGGACGGGGGGAGGAGGCGGGGGGTGTACTCATTGTCATGCATGGCAGGTGACTTGAAAATAGCTTGAGGAAGAACTGCTGTATGATAATACCAGGTACCTGGTTTATAGTCTTGTTCCTCTCAGGTGAGGGATAGGCATCATTCATGGTGTCATATATACACCCGTCGTACGCGTAATCGAAGAACCACACGCATCTTGCAAATATGAGCTTCGACGGAATCCTCGATCTCAGAGCTGGTGTGTTTGTATGTGTCTTATTTTTATTTTGGAAATAACAGCGTGGATGGGTCGGAGACAAGCACTGACTGACTGCTGTACGTAGCCCTCGCGCTTATACTGCCAAAACTATCCGGGTCAATTTCCATGTCATTTTTGCCCCGGAACGTGGGTACGTAGCGGGTTTCGAAAGACCGGCAGTTCTTAGCCCTTTCCGAAAACGGTAATGCCACGCTTTGAGGGGCGGACTATCAGTACTTGCCAAAAGTGCAGGCTCTGTTTTGCAGTAGCAGAAAGGTTAACAACGGCTTTCGAAAAGACGGTCAGGTTTGAACTACTGCTGTGGAACTACAGTCAGTAACTCCCGGTACGAATAGTCGCTGGGGGAGACCATAAACACGATTTATGCTCCAAATTGTATGCCACGCTAAAGCTAGGTGCTTTGTCTTCTGTCCCCCTCCCAAGACGCAGACTATGGGTGCTGCAGTCCGAAAACGAGTTAATTTCCTTTGACCAGTGACACTTGCTTGCGGTACACACCAGCAGGGGTAGCAACTCTGATTTTGATGAGGCGCCTCACATGAGCCCTAGACCCTTACAGCAATAGTTAGTACCTCACCCGACAGCCGGTCTCGTGAGAAAAAAATGTAAAAGGTTTAAAAACCGACAAAAATAATCCCATGGGCAATACTTACACGTGTGTGTTGTCTTCACATTACACCATTCTTTGTACCCAACTGCATCAAGTACACCCAGTGTCCGTCCTGAATATTTTTCCTGGAGAAGATGCAAAGTATGTGGTCGCAGACTTGTGAGTGAGACAGAAAATAAACAAGTAAAAAATACTACTTTGTACCTGGTATGCCCGCATACTACTGCTGTACGAGTTGCAAGTATTAGTGCGTATTTTTTGTCGTTGAAAAAACACACACATCAGTTGTAAAATATGGAGCGTTTGGTCGAAACCATGTTTGCAAGCTGTGTGCGACAATGCTGTAATTTGATCGCGCGTACTCCTACACTACACTACAGCAGTTGTAGATATGTACGTACCTGTAAGGGTTTTCTATGACCTCATGTATAAATAGAACAAGTACATGTCCCTTTTCGAGGGGAGTAAAACCTCAACCCGCAGAATTCTATGCTCGTATAGCATGTACATGAGGCCTGTGGGCCATGCATGGTCCGTGCCTTCCTGTTCTATTTATAGTATGGCATCTAGAATGTGAATTACTCACGATCATTTTGTTTTTTAGCTAATGCTTGCGGTGTCTCAACAACAGCGGTGTGTGTGTGTGTGTGTGTGTTTCTTCACATTAAACCGTTCTTCTGCGGTAGTGTGAATTGACTGCCAGGTACCAGTTAATTGTTTTTTTCAGGAGACAAACGAAACAAAAAGTGAAAAAAAAAAAAAAAAAAACGAAAAAACTCGAAAGATGCCCGGTTGCTCCTCAGCTTGGGAGCTCTGCCTGTCTAAAAGGTTTCGGGCTCCAAAGTGCAAACTCTCTTTTAACTTCTTTAGGACGGCTCCTCCGTTTTGGGGACAAATCACCGGTTTCGTCCTGTTTTTGTTTCCTTTCCCCCCCGGTTTATGATCTCCGCCCTCCCTTTCTCTCTCCCTCCAGTTACGGGGGACCATAGTAAATAGGACCACATATTTGTCAGCGAAAATAGGTAAATATTTATGCTTTAGTGTGTACCGTAGGTCCTATTTACTATGGTCCCCCGTGGTATTAGTCGTAACTCAGACTCGGGGTCACACAGCAGGCTCTCCTCCCCCCTTCCTCCCCACAATACGGTTCGTGCCTTTTTTCATCATTTTTATCGCGAGAAAACTGCAGCCCTTTCTTCCCTTGTCGACTCCTGTCTTGTTAGGGTCAGATATATACGAAGTATACATGTATGTACAGCAGTGGTGCGGTACTCAACGGTTAAACCGTATGCGTACGTAGCACGGCTCTAGTGCCAGTAAATTTAATTGGGGATGCGGTTTGTTCTTCCGTGCCACCCTGTACGGAAATATAAAGAGGGTTTGATTCTCAGCACTGCAGTACAATGCATACCTATTAATATGTGGTCCTTACATTGTCCTCCAGCGTGGACACTGCGGCGGGAAAGAACCGCAGTGGTCCTCGGCGTTACGCACCCGTCTACCCGATTTACCCCTCCCTCGTGTGATGCTATGTAACAAGGCCAGCCGTGCTTGCGATAGCTCCGCGAATATTTGTATACAACTGGAAATATATTACAACGTTGCTTGTTGCTTTCAACAAGGACCGACAGACTTCGGCTCTCCATGCCTCTTCGCGCTTTTGGTAGGTGCGCGAGTATGTATCACCGTTTGTCACTTTACAAGACCGGCATCGCTCTCCCTTCCTGGTAGCTCCGCTAGTATGTCATCGCTTGCGACTTTACAGGACCGATGTCGCTCTCTCTTTTGCATGTTCGCACTTTTGATAGCTCCGTGAGCGTAGCATCGCTTGATACACACATGGTGCCAGGGTACAAGGTGACGTATGCCATCGCTTGTTACTTTAACGTGGGGCCGACATCTCTCTCGCTCTCTCTCTCTCTCTTTCGTCTCTTTGCACATTTTTCTCTTCCTTCCCGCGCCTCGCAGCGACGATTCGAAGGGGAGAAATTCTACGTCGACAAGAACACCGCTCGATGTCGCCCTCCTGTACATGAGGTCAGCCACACACAGTACTGGATTGCCATCCTGGTACATGTATTTATTTTCATGTATGGTAAATCGTGTCATTTGGTGTCTTCCGCCATCTTTCGCCCGCTCCCCCCCCCCCCAGTCATCGCCTAGATCCTGGGTCACACACGTGGCAGCCAGCCCTCCCCCCCCCCCCCCCCCCCCCCCCCCCCCCCCCCCCCCCCTCGCGCGCTCCGTCTGGAAAGGGATGCGTGGTCAATGGTCAAATGACTTGAGGCAAGCAATAAAGGAGTACGCCCCCCCGAGCACCACGGTAGGCACCGTGCTTTTTTTATCTCGAGAAGAGCTTCAACAATTTCTTCTCTCGTCTCCTCGCGTCGAAATGTGCTTGCCCACGCTAGTACTAGGCGCTCTCCGCAGTTGGTGTCTGGCGAGAAATAAAAAACTCCGTACGGAGAATCGCATCCGGGACCTGAACGCTATAATAGTAGTACTCGAGGTTACCCTCTAGACACACCGGGACGACCGGGGTATATACTCATGAACACACATCTACATTTTGCATGTTGCCTTCTTCGTACATGCTAGTGTTCTTGTTTTTGTCTTCTTGTAGGAGGGCGTACGTGTATACCGCCGTGGATATGTTGGTCTGGTCTCGTTTTGTTCCAAGTGGTACGTGGTGGTATACCGCAGCACCGCAGTTCGTTACTACCGTTCCTTTGCGTGTTGGTACTGCGGTGCAAGTACTTCCAGGTACAGCAGGCGGTAGTAGTGGTCCCTCTGTAGGTAGCGCCGGTATGTATGCGCCAGCCAACAAGACCGGCACTGCTGTAGCGGCAACCGGCACTGTTAAGCACACTAGCCACACTGACTATTGCGGGGGTCCACAGTTATTAGGACCTATGGTATACATAAAAACTTATATATTCACCTATTTTTTCTGACAATATTTGGTCCCATTTACTATGGTCCCCCGTAATAGTTCCGTCTGTGCCAAGCGATTTTACTGGCACTATAGCGGTCAACCGGCACTACTCAACCGGCACCACAAGAGGGACAGACCACTATTAATACCTGTGTTGTACGGTATGATACGTGTATTCTCCCGCCGGGCCTTTTTATACCCTGCCCTCGGTAACCGGGTGCTATAATTGTTTTTCAGGAAAACGATTTTATGTGCGAACATGATCATGATCATCCACGCGTGTATATAGACTATTAGTATATACCGATGCCACACTTCTATTTTTCCGGCGGGTTCCCACATAAACGAGCAAGTGCAAAAGTATTCCATGTGCCTGTTTTTCAGGGATATGCGTATTTCCCCACCTGAAAACCCCATTTTTTTCCGGGAAACAGCCTTTTTTTCCCACCTTTTTCCTTTCCCCCCCCCCCCCCCCCCCTATCTCCCCTCCTTCCAGGAATAAAAGACGTCTTTTTTTTTGGGGGGGGGGAGGGGCGTACTCATTTTTCGCTTGCCTTGTTTGAGTCATTTGACCATTGACCACGCATCCCTTTCGAGACTTTTTTCCTTGTGGGGAGGGGGATTTCGGCTCCGATTGGCCCAAGTGCTATGTTAAGCACAAGTATGCGATTCGTGTAGGCCTCTGGGAAGTAATTTTCAGTTAACAGCAGTGCTAGCAAGGGCGCCGAATGCGAGGATATAGTATATTACGGGGGACCATAGTAAATAGGACCAAAAAAATATTGTTAGTAAAAATAGGTAAATATGTAGGCTTTTGTGTGCAGGGTAGGTCCTATTTACTATGGTTTCCCGTAATATATGCCTCAGTAATGTTCATCGGCTTCAGTCGATCTTTGACTTGTTTTTCGTGTCCTCGTTGGTTTCGTCCTGCAGCCGCCCATCGAATACCAGAACAACACTTCTACTCTAATATGACTGATGGGCGATGATGCCTGATGTACGAATGCTAGGTATGTGTTCCGAGCGGAATCAGCAGTACGAAGTGCAAAACAGGAAGTGAACAGCCACAGCAGTGCGCTGCTGCGTAGCAAGTGTGTAGCAACCGCGACCTTATCTGCGACCGTAAAACGAGGACACCTCAACGAAATCCCAACGTTCCAGCTGCATCTATCTGCGCCGAATTCATCGTTCGATTCGAGTGTGTTTCCTCGTACGCACGATCATATTACTATATACCTGGTGTATTTATATCCCTTCAATAACTCGGCTCGCCGTAGCTTCCAAGTCAACCCACATCCTATTGACATGATGTGTGGTGTTCGCAGCAAATCATCACACATGTACTGTGCTGTGCACTTCAACACAATACTCGTAGGCGGAACAAAGGAACGGGGGTTTCTATCTCTACGGAGGCGTTGCTTGCCCGCGGGGACACGGCACGTCAATACAGTCCTCTGACCAAAAAAAATATTTGGTCGCGCCCTCCTGTTAATTTCGGGTAATTACCGCTGCCGAAAAATACGCATCCATCCCTGCTTTTTCTTATAGCGGAAAAAGCTGGAGAGCGTGAACAAGGAAAAATTGATGGAAATTGTCGAGCAGCGGGAACGCTGTCGATTTGAACCCTCCGCGAGATAAAAATGAAGTCAAGCACGGAGGGGGAGAAGAGTAGACACCAGAGTGACCACGAGAGCTGGAAAAGAAATGTGAAGAAAAATAAACTTTTTAGAACCGCAGTCCTGTTTTTGGGGACAAACCGCCCGGTTTCAAAGGAATTTGTCCCCCAAAAAGGGACTGCGGTCCTAAAAGGGTTTTACGGGGGGCCATAGTGCATGCTCATGCTCGTAGGGACTGTTTCTTGCATAAAAGAGATTGATTAGCGGAAAGCGCGAGAGCGTGAGTTAGCTACATTCGATGAAAATCGACGAGCGGTGGGAATGCTGAACCCTTTGCGCGGACAAAAAATAAAGGCAAATACCGGGGGAGAGAAGGGACGACACCTGTGACCACGGCTTGTCCAGAAGATCGCTGAGGGTAAAACCTCCGACGAGTTAGGCTGGAAAGTGAAAGTGATGAAAAAAAAAAAAATATATATATAGTAGTAAATAGGGCCTCTGGTACACCCAAAAACCTATATATTTCCCTATTGTTACTCACGATACTTGGTCCTATTTACTACCAGGTATGGTCCTCCGTAATAGTGTCAATATATCAACACGAGTGGCTATCTGGAACCAGGTGTTGAATAAGGCGGGTGTTTCGACAGCCACTCATGGGTGCAACTGCAGTAGTAGCTGGTGTTTTACGACTTGACCCAGCTTGGAAAAATGGTTGGCAGCCTGCAAGAACTCCCCATCAGGACCTCATCACTTTTTCATGCGGCCGAGCAAATGAGCAAATGCCCAAGCGGTCGGGGTATGGGTTAATTTTCAGGTATATTTCAACCAGTTTGTCCGACCTGCGCCAAGGTCTAAACAGCAACAAACAGCAACACAGCAGCAGCAGCATCAGCAGCAGTCCTCCGCTCCCTAAGGGGCCGCTGCGACCACCTACTACAGCAGCAATACCGCTGTTGTAGTACCAGTTACACCAAGATTCACTGGATTCACGTACAATTGTTTTACAGTACGTATCAACAGTAGCCACGACAAGCAGTCCTACCTACTGGTAGCCTCTAGACCTATCGACAGCCGCAAGCCGTGCCGTGCCCATCCGCTCGTGCACCTCTGCTATACTCGCGCGACTGGCTGTGGCACGCTGCGGGGGCAGGGAACACACGAATGAGCACCGTGGTTCCTTCTTCTCTGGTGTGACTCAGAACTTCTGTAAAAAGTACTACCGCTTTGTCCCTAAATTTAAGGTTTACAGCAGTAGCAGCAGTAGTACCTGGTACGTCAGTCAGTAGAGAGATCCATGACTGATTTCTCCGTTGGCCAACGGAAACCAGATACGTAATCGATCTTCTTGATCTGCGAAGTGGTTGTCTTGCTCTTTTGGTATTTTTCATACTAAATACACATGACTTGTACACAATGGTTTTGCATGCCGCGCATACCCAGACATAGTACGAAGACTGCTTGTTGTCGCTGAGGGTTCATGACGATGACAGTGATCATGTCCCCGCATTCCTTTCTGCTCATTATTTCCCTCAAATCTAGCCGTGTCGGGTTGCGACGTGGCGACGACGGTAGATAGCGTTGCAGCGGGACACATTAACAATAGCTTAGCGACGGCACCCCAATGATCCGCCGGCGCAGCAAGCGCAATGCACGAGATGTTGATCCCGTAGACGGCTCGGCCGTTGCAAACACTTCAAAAGGCTTGGTACTGCTGTCATCTCTTGACATAGGACGGGTTAGCCGACGCTCAACTTTGCCAGCTGCGTGATGGGTCGGTTTGTACAAGCTTGTGTAGACTCCCAGTGTAACCATTCTGCTCGCACTTGTTTTGACATCATTTCGGACGTTTTTTTACGGTATGAGCATACCGAAAACTACCGGTTCGACCTTCCCTATGAACAGGTGTTGCCTTACCCCCTCTCTGGGACTCCTTTCAAGGGATACAGCGACTGAAACCGCGATAACTTTATTATTACGGGGGGCCATAGTAAATAGGACAAAATTTTGTTAGTAAAAATATTGAAATATATTGGCCTTTGTCTGTACCGTAGGTCCTATTAACTGTGGTCCCCCGTAATAGTAGTGCTATTAACCGTATACGAGCAGCCTGACCGCCCAGCGGCAGCACTGGTGGGATCGTGCGTGTTGAGCCCGTGCCGTACGAGTCCTTGCATTCAACCATTGCAAGAACTATGGACAGAGCAACGCTGTATTCTATCATCCCTCGATGACGCGGTGGCCGTTGCTGTAGTCGCCCTTCTTCATCCCCCCCGCCCGCCCCCCCCCCCCCCCCCCCCCGCGCTCAAGTTCCGAGAGCGTCAATACCATTACTTGTATTATAGCATGCTTATGTATGGCGGTCGGGGTGGTGGTGGTCGGTGTGAGGGTTGTAAGTTACCCCCTGTTAGTACCTCAGTCCCGATTTGAGGACAAACCTCTCTAATTCCGAGTGGTTTGTCCCCAAAAAAAGGGACTGCAGTACTAAAAGAGCTGGTGACCCGTTTAGCCTTCGAAGGCAAAACTGCAGCCAGTCCCGTGTGGGAGACAAGCTACTCAAATTGTAAGTATTTTAGCCCCGAAAACGGGACCGCAGTTGGCCCCATTTCTGAGGTCCATAGTAAACAGGACCTACGGTGCACACAAGAACCTATATATTTCCCTTTTTTTCCCCAACGATGTTTGGTCCTATTTACTATGTCCCCCCCGTAATAGAAGGGTATTGTAAGGGTTGGGGAGGCCTTGAGGGCTGCACTCCCGTCGTGCGGACGTATGGTATCACTTGGAATCAGATTCAGATTCAGATTTTTGTACAGCAGTGCAGGATTGAAATACAGCAGCAGCAGCAGTGGTTGAGGTTAAGGGTTCGGTTGAGAACTATATTAACTGGCAGGCCGAATTAGCTTGGCCTCATCGAATGTTTTTTCATGAGCATGCAACTATTTAACATTATGGTCGTAGAAGTCTAATTTGTTGGGGGGGGGGGGGGGGGGGGGGGGGGGGGGGGGGGGGGGGGGGGGGGGGGGGGGGGGGGGGGTCGAACAAAGCAGTGTTATAGTGCCCAAGCGACGTTGGCAACAGCAGCCTGCTCTGCTGTTGCAAGAAGAACTGCGGCAGTATGGCTGATGGGTCAAATTGAATTGACACACGACACGAAATTCGAACGTGGAAGTGTGGTGAGGTTAAGCTTTATTTTTACCAATCCACCGGAGGATAAACAAGAAAAAAAAAACAGGCAGCATCATAACGGAGCGTAAACTGGGGGGCAAAACTGCAAAACTGCAGCAGGCAGTAGGACCCCTACATCAAATCCGTTTTATGCTCCTTTTCCAGTAAAGCACATATAAAATAAGAAAGGGCAGGACGGATAAAAGGCCACATTATTTAGGTTTATGAATTTCTGGGATGTGAGGCAAGTTTTGACCTTCGTACGAGTATGGTGCACGAAGGATAAACATACAAGGACGCACGTGGCACCATCCCTTGAAAATGAACGGAGAACGGGGGAAAAAAAGCCTGTGATCATACAAAAGTGCCCTGCTCCAGTATTTTGCACGCGGGCGGACATTTCAGTAGTACGTATGTGACAGCACTCATAATAAATCATAAAACAAACCCCGTAGAGAATATGCACCCCCATTTCTTGGGTCAAACTACTTGGAAAAAGCATAGGATACTTTTTCCAGTATCATCAGGAAGGGTAAAGAATTTTGGACTGTTGAGAAAATGTCGACTCGAATTTTTCCTTTGGGCCTAAACTACTTGAAAATAGTATTGGGTCATATTTTTCATGTGTGTCGCAAGGGTTGAGATTTTGGGAGCACAAGAAAATGCCGGCTCGGATTTTGCACGAAACGTAACACGACAATTATTGATTTATTAAACTGAAATTAGTGTAGGAGACACTCTCTCTCTCACATAAAACCCCATCCTGGCCGAAAGTAATTTAGCCCATAAGAGGTGGACCCACGTATTTTGCGGAAAAAAATAATTGGAATTAGATTGGAAAATTGTTTGCAGTACAGTCAGTCAGTAGAACAAGGGTTATCTATTATTAGTTGTGTCGTGTAGTCATCATACGTACTGCTGGTCCTGCTTATATGCTGTATGTAATGCAGGCTTTGTCATGCCGACCGACGCATGCCACCAAAACAATGCATGTACGATCGTTGCGCGCAATTCATGCACCACGAAATTATGGCAGGAGAAAGGACTGACCGAGGAGAGGTTGCGGGTGCGCGAGGGAGATGCGAGCGGCGCATCCGTTAGAAGCGGGGGGTGCTGATGGTGACGGCGATGGAAACGCCGTGGTTGGCGGGGGGTTGAGGTGGATCTCGGGGGCTGGGGAGGAAGACCTTGGTGAAGATGCCGATTATTGATGCCATCGAAAATAATATTTTTAACATTCCGCAATGCTAAACATGTGGTTTGGTTTTCGGCGGTTCGTCCGACCGAAAGACCCTTTTAGAGTAGTGGTCCCCCCTATAGTGCCGGTTGCCCGCTATAGTGCCCGTAGAATCGCTCGGCACCCACTGCTGTTTGTATGTGTGTGGGATTAACCAGTGTGGTATTAATAGTGCGCGGAGGGAATAGTGCCGGTTGAAGCTATAGTGCCGGTGTGGTTCGGCTGGTGCATTCCGGCACTAATGAATAATATTATTGTAGAGGGATCCCACACCAATTCCAAGTAGTTTGTCCCTCAAAACTTTTGCGCGCAGCTCTGAAGAGGTTATTCATCGTGTCGGTCGGAGCATTAGCATCCGTCGGAGCAGCGGACCCGTGAAGATGCTAATAATATTAATAGTACCGGGTATGTTTTTGCCCGGTCATCATTGTTGAGGCAACACGGCGAAGAGAAGAGGCCGTCCTCACGCCATTCTATACCTGGTATGTATATACTGCGCTAGCGCGGGCTCCGTCTGGCGTGCGCCCAACACGGCTTCCGACCTCAAAGGGGCCGCCCGATTAACGACGATTGTCTCGTCTCTCGCCTGGGACCGATAGAAATGCATGTATTTATGTATAGTCTCAACTCTGTTTACATACATGTAGTGGCGCTGTTTCTTCGCTCGTTCTTTTCAAGTGTCTGCCACATCCCCTGCTGCAGGGCGGCACGACAGTTTTTTTTTTTTTTTTTAATATTTTATTGTAGGGCAGGGCAAGGGTTGCCCTGCTGTTCCCTAGGTGTAACTATATAATACAAGGCTGAATTCTCTCGCGACGTAGATACTTGCTACGTAGAATATTAAAGATGCTGCTGTTGCCGCTATTTCGAAGCCAAAAACGAAAACATAATATCAAAGTAATTGCATCGCGCAGATTGCCATGACCTCGACGTGTCGCGAACACACCCATACCAAATGAAACGCCGCAGTAAAGTCCAAGATGACTAAAGGCATACAAGTAGACTTTTCGCCGATGATCGTTGCGTACATTCACCCGTAAACAAGATTCTGTCGACCAAACAGATAATATAAATTCAGCTGCGCAGAACTCGGAGGGCTGGACGCGCCGTGCAACATTTCTGCCAAATGCGTTCTAGCAAAAAGAGGGATAGAAGAAGGCAGGCAGTCCTAATCAAGAAGCAATATCACACAAAAAATCAAAACGTTTCAACGCACATGTGAAAAACACGTGGGACGCTCAAGGCGGCGGTACGTCGGACTCGAGTCGGCAGGGCACAGCTGCGCTCCCCACGTCGTAGTGGCCAGGACTTCGGTACGGCGGAGGCATGATCGGTCCTTGTCTAACAGTTGCCTCGATTATCTCCGAGCGTTCTTGGCTCGCGCGCTCATGATAGCTAGCACTACTACGGTGTGCTGTCGTTTGTGCCCGGGGAACAGGCAAGGTCATAGACTTTCGAAGGTAGACATACATACATATGCTGGCAACCATGATACCAGTCATTGTCGAAATCGTCGCAAGACGTGGTACTTCCCCCATTATTTTAGTTTCTTTTTCTTTCGATTTGTTTCCTCTGCCTTCTGTTTGTTTTTCCTGTTTCGTTGGTTTTCTCTCTTTCATATTAATAGAAGGTTCTATTGATACCACATAAAATTACGAAATACGTCAGCTGTGAGTTCGACTGATTAAATAGTTGATACTCAACTTTGCGAGCTGCTTAATACGTCTCGTCTATAATCCATTTTTACTAATTTTACAAGTGTTATAATAAGCCGAACGCGCGTATTCTATATGTAATTCCTTGTCAAAGATATAGGCCAGTGTTGTTTTCTTCACATTAAACCGTTCTTTCTACCCGTCGACATCCAGCACAACCAGTGTCCGTGCCGATTCTTCAATCCTAGAGAGATACAAGTTCTGTGGTCACAAAGCTACGCCACAGAGATACTACGTTGGGTCCCCTGGATGCTGCCCGGGTCAACAGGACAATTTAAATTATTAATAGAAGGTTGATGTCGTGCCTGTCGTGTCCAGTATGTATGATGACATGGCATTGCATTATTATTGCATTGTCTACTCTGCTTACTGCATACGTGAGTAACAATTTAGTATCTCTGTGGCGTAGTTTTGTGAGCACAGAGCTTTTATCTCTCTAGGATTGAAGAATCGGCACGGGACACTGGTTGTGCTGGATGTCGACGGGTAGAAAGAGCGGTATATTGTGAATAACACACATGGCATCGTGCGAGGTTGTGCAGGATCTGCATATTTATAGTATTAAAATAGTACAGATCCAAACCAGGAAAAGCGTGCTACTGCTGTACAGCAGCAGTAGATCGTGCAGACTGCTGTACGAATCCCGTGCGGGAGCAACATGAGCCACGTACGTAGCTCATACATAATCGGGGATAGATCTGCCTTGAAAGATCTAGATCATGATCTGTAGATGATCCGTAGATGATCTGTCCCAAGGTGTGAAACAACACCCTGGTACCAGGTTTTCGTTTCGAGGCTGTTTTTCATCGTCACTTTTACGTCACGCTTTAAAAAAGCAGTCTCCGTTTTGGGGTCAAATCAGTCGAATTTTTCTAAGCAGTTTGTCCCCAAAACGGGACTGACTGCAGTCTCAACGGTCCTAAAAGGGTCAAAACAGGGTTACACTCAACGGCCTTCTGAACTGGTCACAGGTGTGTAGACTAGTAATAGAAAAATAGTAGAAAGTTTATACACGTGCACAAGTTTACAAAATAACAGGATTAACTACCTGTACAACAGGGCGAGAAGGCAAAGTGGACACTCGATGCCAACGGCATGTAATGCAGCAAAAAAAAACACAGCTGGTCGCCCACAAAACGCCCCCAATCGATGCACCAACACAAAACGCCATGCATGACTAGGAAATCCTCGGACTCGAGACAACACTGCGGTACGATACTCTGCCATGACTACAGACGCAAAGTAGTCGTACATGGAAGAAATTCAGGTCGTGCGCGAAGAGTGCAACTGCTCGCCCACCAAGTGCCTTTCAAGCGATTAACCAACACGAACGCCATAATGAACTAGGAAACCCCCGGACTAGATACAACACTGCGGTCTTCTCTCGCTATAGATCGATGCACCAACGTGAACGCCATAGTGGACTAGGAAATCCCTCGGACTCGATACAGCACTGGGGGCTTCTTTCACTATAGATCGACGCGCCAACACGACCGGCACACTGGAATGGGAAACCCTGGACTCGAAAAAAACTGCGGGCTTCTTCCACGATATCGTGGTAGTTCATGCACGGGAAAAGTCCAAGTAACATGCGGGTAAGAGGCGCAGCCATCACAACTCGCGACAAGAGAGGCAAACACAAGGGCTCTACGGCACTACAAGCTAGCTCCACGATGGCTCTACGAGTACTGTAGCTCCATGATTCTACTGGCACTACAACTGCAGCTCCACCAGGTCGGTTATGTCCTGCAGAGCGTGTGGAAGCGTGTGGGCAAGCGGCGACGAAGGTGACGGTGTGAGAGCGTTGTTGCCGGGAAGGCAAAGAAGGTGCAGCGGTTGTCTCAAGCCCAGGCTCCTACTGCAAATAACCACAAAACAAGCGCGAGCTCGTTCTCTTCGCACACCAGTCACCGGCGTGCACTACTACTACTGCATCAGTCTACAACACTGCTGTTACCCGTGTTTGGCCGGCACCGGTTTGGCCTTGCCTTCGCGTCCACGCCTCTGCAGAATGGTGGACCCACAGTATATTAGTAGTATCTATTATTACGGGGGGCCATAGTAAATAGGACCTACGGTAAACACAAAAAGCTATATATTTACCAATTTTTACTCACAATATTTGGTCCTATTTAATATGGTCCCCCGTAATAGGACCTCATGGGGATAACCCAAAAGCGTTTTGTGACGGCGCCTCAACTTTTGCGTCGAAATAAAACGCCCTTACCCACAACGCAGCGTGGGCACGCTCTAGGTTTTCCGTATACCTCAGGCGGCCTTTGGATTTAGTTTCGGCCCCGGCTTCAAGGTGTGTGGGCACGCTGCAGAAAGCTCATGGGATGAGCCAACAGCGTTTCGTGATAATATCGCCTCAACTTTTGCGTGGGTACAAAAGCCTTTCCAGCGCCCCTTTACCCTATCCCACCCCCTCCCCCATAGATATCCTTGTTTGCCCCGGATTGTGGTGGGAAATAAAAGGCAGACGAAAAAACTAAACATCAGTTCCAGCGAGGCCCCCTCGCCAGCCAGTGGCGGGCGGGCGGGGGGGGGGGGGTGTACTCGATAGGAGAGATGTACTCGATCTCATGCATGGCCGTAGCCGTATGACCATAGACCCTGGCATCCCTACAATGCCGGGACGGAGCATGTCGGGTTTTCACCGACCAGGCAGACATTGCTTGCACCAAGCGCGAAGCGCCGTGAGGTGTCCGGCGAGTCGCATGAAGGGTGAGCTGCATCCTACTAAGAACCGCTTGTGAGGCGACTTGCATATGGATGACAGCTTCAATGAGTTAGTTTAGTTTCCGGTGTGGCCACTTCCAGAGACAGCAATGGGAGTACTATGTAACTGCCTCTTGGGTGCCTAACCTTGAACACTACGTGATCCGATCAATTCCCTTGTGCAGAGTAAAGGTTCTTTACTTCGCACAAATGATCTAACTAGACGACCAGCTGTGGGCGACCGCCAAAAAACAACAAAAAACAAAAACGGTACCCTGGATGTCTAGCTCACGTAGTGAGCGGCATGTTTTACAGTGTCGTTGCCAACCGACGCCAACCCAACCCATATATAATATATGGGGGGGGTGGGGGGGGGGGGGGGATCGTTAGGCTTTAGGACGAACGAATGAACTTTCGTGGTGGACCACAATGCGTGCTCAAAAAAAAAAGGGGGGGGAAAGAATGTGAATAAAAAAGCATGGTGCTACTGTGTGTATTTGCCTTGCCTGCATGCAGATGGGGCAGAACGTCATGCACGCTCCGCATCTGGTGCACATGCACTGGTGCCCACAGTCCAGGCAGACCGTGTTCGTCGCCCTTCCGCCGTTTGCAGCGGGAGTTCAAAGGGAAACATGCGTAGGCAGCATTGCACGGTGTTTTGAGTCAGTTCTCTCCGGGGTCAGGTCGGATCAACGTGCCCAAACTCCAGGGGGGTTCTGATGTTGCAATTGGAGAGAGCTATCGGCTAAATTGACACACGACACGAAATTGGAACGTGGAAGTGTGGTGAGCTTGAGCTTTATTTTTACCAGTCCGCCGAAGGATAAATAAATAATAAAATAGAAAAAAAAGTTGCGCAATACGCTCTGGACGGACACATAAGCAACGTTTGTAAATTAGTGTGAAGACCCAACGTTCCTTCTTTTTCCGTCCGGGGTGGTTTCTAAGAGATTTAGCTTAGTTTTATGTCTGTACCAGGTACTAAATAGTAGCACGAACGCGTCTTTACAGGCGTTCCACTTGTCTACTTGAGGGATTTTTCTATACCTGTGAAGAGAGGGGACGAAGGGACAAAACTCGCACACGTAAGACAGATCATCTACAGATAGATAGGTTATACAGATAGATCAGATATATCCTAAGGTGCCGTTATGAGATGTTGTGCACGATCTGTGTAGTAGCTCCAACCCAGGAAACATGCCCTAGATCATGCAGGTTATGTATTCGACTCCCACCCGGCAACATGAGCTAGACCATACAGATCATACAGATCAGGAACGTATCTGAGCTGGAAGATCTACAGATCATGATCTGTAGATGATCTGTAGATGATGTGTCCGAAGTGTGCAAACTCAAATAATGTACAGTACGTTGGAGCGCATGCTCACCGCGTACGTAGGATCCATGAAAGAAAATAGCAATGGCATGCGTAGGCTGCTGCAATCAATAACAAGTATTAATAACATACAACAGCATACCTGAGGGCAAAAAAAAACGTCGCGCTGCAACCGCATATATACCGATGCAAAGTGCAAAAAAATATCAGGGCTCTTCAAGGTTCACGACCCGACCCGCGGGCCGGGTCGGGTTCAGGCGGGCTTCCAAATCCCACGGGTAGGGTCGGGTCGGGTCAGGAGGTTTTCAAGATCTCACGGGTCGGGCCAGGTCACCCTGAAGAGATCCGACCCGACCCAACCCGACCCGACCCCACGCAACTCGACCCATGAACAGCCCTGAAAATGTGATAAACTACCGCCAACAGCGACGATATGATAACTGCTGTGGGTGCAAACCAAACCAAAACCAAAACATGAACATTGTAGAAACCAAAACAGCAGAAAGTGTAATGTAGCGCCATTCTGTTCGTTTTCATACCGGGGTATGTACTACTTACTGCTGTCGACCGCGCCAGCAGCAACGGTTTCGTGCGTGTAGGGCACACACTGATGACGTCGGGGCAGGGGGGGGGGAAACTCAAAGTCATCCTGGGCAGGGGGGCAACTCGAGTCACCTTGGGCAGGGGGGTAACTCGAGTCACCTTGTGCCGGGGACGCGAGCTACGATTGCCTTATGAAGAGTGACACCTAACTTTTATTGAGGCCCCTCACTTGACTAAATATGGTATAGGAGCTCCAAACCTCACCCAAAACTGGCATTGAAAAATACGTAGGCTGTAACCCGATAAAACAATCCCATGGCCTACACACAGGTGGTCACGAAAAATATATGGTGCAACATAAGCGGAAAACCGGGCGGGTTCCCAGTAGAGAGGAGCTCCGACCAAAAAAAAGTGATATGCTACCCCTTTTGTTGCAACCCCTAAATCCTGCCACGCGGCAGAGGTTGCTAGTAGGTTATACCCCTAATTGCAACCCCTATCGCATCACGCATCAGGGGTTTGCATCTAGGGTCGTTTTGGGTGCTTCGTTCGTGTTCGTCCGTGTGGTGTTGATTGAGCAAGCATGTCGGCTGGTTTCCGTCCTCTCATCTCATGACCCTATACCACTGATACACGACATACGTACGCGTATCTACACACGCAGCCGAGCCATCCGGATAGAAACTTGGTCACTGCGATATTCCAGGAGTATCTTTCCACGAAACCCCAGGCCTGGTTCGCTCAATTTTTCCACGTGGAACAATGAGCGGGGTTGGTTCATATTAATAGTTGCCCTCGAAGCATTTTGTTTTTGACGAAAAGCAAAAGAGAACCCGTAGAAAGAGATGGTGTCTCACCTATCCCAGCATATCTTGCAAGTCCGGCTGTCGCTCTGAGCTTCCTGGGCTCTGTCTGCTCTCTTTCGGACCTATACAACGTGCATAAGGAGCACAAAAAGGAGCACAGGACGCCCAATAAGAAACAGGAACGTTGGTGCAGGCTGGAATTTTCTTATTTGCCTATTAGAGCATGGGGAGCGTTTTAAACTAACTGCGGTATGACTACGACTACTCCAGAATTTCATACGAGTACGTTCCCCTGAAAATCTCAGCCTGACATCTTTATTGCTCGTTTTCTTACTACTGTAGGTGTCCTGTACTGCCGTATCGTACCAGGCACATAAGAAGTAGACAGGGGGCAGACGCCAAATGTGCATGTTTTAACGGGGGGGGGGGGGGGGGGGGGGGGGGGGAAGGAAGAGCAATGTCACCTTATCGCGCAAGGCATCAAGAGTCACGATAGCCACTACGGTAGCCACTATTAAATAGGGTACCGTACAACATTATCACACTGTTAATAGGGTGGTAAGATAACACACCCCCTCGAACCAATCTCGAAGCTGATTTTTTCTGAAACAACGGGGAGGGCGCAGACGCCGACCGATGTGTCTATGGAAACATCTCGAACGAGACCTGTCAAAATCCATCATCTTCGTTGCGTGTACCCCCCGAAATTCGGAGAGAAACTCGTCTCGGAACTTCGTCCCAGGGTGTGCGTTATCCTTTCACTCTATTACGGGGGTCCATAGTTAACGGGACCAAATTTTGTTAGTAAAAATAGGTAAATATACAGGTTTTCATGTATACCATAGGTCCTACTAACTATGGACCCCCGTAATAGTATGATAGTGTTTGTTATTCGGCAGTCGACACGGGGGATCACCGGGCGCGATGCTAGGAACAAGCAAAGGGGAGAGGTGTGAGATGCGAATCAGAAGTACGGGTACACCAGCATCCAGACACTGCTTTGTCATAGACTAAATCGTCATCTAAACTGCCATCTATTGTACTGCTGTGTCGGTCGGCGCATCTGCAGTGATTACAACGTACCACTCCACCAGGTACGAGGTATGATGCAACACCTGTGATGCCATAGCATCCCGTATGATAAAACGTGTGTGACAAGACGACGCCGTACGATAGGACACGAGCGACAAGATGACACTGTAAACTATCACCCTAGGGTGATAAACCAACACACCCCCACGGGAAAAAAAGAAAAAAAAAAAAAAAAAAAATCAGAGCTGAATTTCTCTCAACACCGGGAAGAGCGCAACTGCCGAGCGACGCCTCTCTGCTGTCGAAAGACATCGACAGGCTTTTTCCAGAGCCACCATTTTCGTTTTTATGTGTGCGCCCTTAAGGCTTGTTTCGAACACGATCGACTCGGAACTTCCTTGCAAGGGTGTGTGTATCATCCTCCGTATCTTACCGCTCTGTCCCGAAATGCAAGGGTCTTTCGCACATAAACATTGCATATAAACCGTCCTTATTTTCGGGACAAAGTGGTATACGGTTTATATATATATATACGTACAGCAGTAGTGGCCCCTCTATAGTGTCGGTATGCGCCAGGCAATAATAATACCGGCATTATTACAGCGGCAGCCGGCACTACTCACTGCCACACTGGCTAATTCCATATTACGGGGGTCCATAGTTAACGGGACCAAATTTTGTTAGTAAAAACAGGTAAATGTATAGGTTTTTATGCATAGCATTGGTCCTATTAGCTATGGACCCCGGTAATAGTATCTGTGCCAAGCGATTCACCGGCACTACATAGAGCAGCCGGCACTAATCAATCGGCGCTATCTTGGGACCACTACTACTGCTGTACAGTAGTACACAGTTTTTTTTTGTTTTGGTCGGCGCTTTTACGTTCCAGCTGAACTGATGGGAATCTTATCAACATAATAGCCTTTATTTACCCTCAGCAGCCTTCTGGACACCTTTGATCATAGACCTGGTATACATTAACACTGGAACAAAATTAATGCGCAGGTCTTGAAACACAATAAATAGCACCGTTGTTCATGGGTCAGGAGTTATTCGAAATATCATGGGTCCGATCGGATCGGATCCGTCGGGTCGGGTCAAGAGGTCTCCAAAATATCACGGGTGGGGTCGGGATGGGGTTAGGTGCCTCGACCCGACCCGCGATTTTTGACTCGACCCGTAAACAGCCCTGATAAATAGTGATGCATTGCTGTGGCGTTGATGATAGCTGTTCTAAGGGTATGCACACACGCCTAGCCTGGGAAGGGTAAAGGTGTTTGTACCGCGCGCCACGAAAAGACACCTCGCCCTGCGGTCCGCGGAAGTAGAGAACAGCGCAGTATACAGCACTCAACAAACAAAACAGCAATTGGTATTGATTTTTTGCTTGACTTTCGCACGAAACATACCACGCTTTCACAGCTCGGACAGATCATCTACAGATCATTCCCACAGTTCATGATCCAGATATTTCAAGGCAGATAGATCATCTATTCCCGATCTGGTATGATCTAACTCATGTTGCCGGGTGGGAGCCGTATAGTCTCTGCATGATCTAGGGCATGTTTCCTGGGTTGGATCTGTGATACACAAGATCCTGCACAACATCTCGTGACGGCAGGTGAGGAACTAGATCATCGAGATCATCGAGATCATAATCACTTTCACACCTCGGACAGATCATCTACAGATCATCCAAAGATCATGATCTAGATCTTTTAGGGCAGATATATTCCGGATCTGTATGATCTACCAGGTACAACAGTAGTCCATGCTGTTTCCGGGAGAGAGCCGTATATTATGCTTTGTGGGTCTGTCTGTGCCTGCCCACTACACTGTGCGTGCGTGTCGGCGACTGGGGCGACCGATGCCTCGTCCGCGGGCTGGGGAGGAGTTGTAATGAGAGGATCTCCAGGGGGGGGGGGGGGGGGGGGGGGGGGGGGGGGTAGCGTCGTACAAAACAGCGGGATATTTCACAAGGGAGATGGTTAGCGAGCACATTAACGTAGAGGAAGCAATACGCCCTCTTCGAGTCGCTTGCAACCATAGTGCGAGGCGCAACCCCTCGAAACTGACAAAAGATTGCACAGTGGCGATAGACGTGGATAACATGACGGTGTTCCACGCGTTCCGGCGCGCAGAGTCAAAGGACGCACAGCTTCACGAGTTCATCACTGAAAAAAAAGGGTCTAGGACACTTACTTGGTTGGATCTGTACTATACAGATCCCGCAGAGCACCTCGTACATGGCAGGTTAGGATCTATCTATTAATAATATATCTGTAGATGATCTATCTGTAGATGATCTATCTGTAGATGATTATCTGTCCGAGGTGCGAAACATGTAAGAAACCCATTGTCTAGTGCTGAAATTATAAAGTCGTGAAGTGAAGCAAAACAAACTCCCTTGCCTCTCGTACGCAACAAGTTAAACGTGGCCCAAAATAACAGTTTCTGAAAAGTGGCGTCACGTACTTTTAATACAATATGTACAATTCCAATACGATGTACCCAAACATTTTCCACCGTACGCATATATATAAATACCTCTTGCAGCTTCTTGAGAGCTTCTCGCTTGTCTTGTGCGATTGATCGCAGGGCCGCCTGAAAGGAAGGGACGGACCAGGAGCACAAAAAAAAAGCAAAAAAAAAAGCAGGGGCCCAAGGTTGTTTTTCATAGAGAGGAAACCGACCAAGTCAACGGCGGCAAGGGCAAGCACGCCCGCGTGTACGAGCGTGTAGCAGTCGGGCAGCGAGCCGTGTTTACCGGAGCTGTTCACGGGTCATGACTCGAACCGCGAGTTGGGTCAGGATGCATATGCCACCATCAAGGTGTACCTACTTTTGCCTTTCTGGGGCAGGGTCCTCACTTGAGTAGCTCGATATAATACTACAACTAGTATAATGATTTTGAGAAAGCTAAAAGTGCAACCCGATATATCCCAAATCCTACCCCTGGCACCAAGTATACTAGGTATTTCACGAATGCTATTGGTAAATCACTATTAATAGTACTCCGTAGTCTATTAAAAATGGTATATTCCAACGATATAGGGGTAACGGTCTACTAACAGTCAGTCCCAGGCTACCCGTTTCGTAGCAGGCCTTAAAGGAGGCCTTCAACAACTCTCACGGGTCGGGTCGGGTCGGGTCAGGTCGGGAAGTCTTCCAAATCTCACGCATCGGGTAGGGCGGTCGGGGGTCGGGGTCGGCTGGGGTGACCCGATCCGACCCGACCCGTGAGGTTTGACCCGTCCCGGGAACAGCCTTCCTGGTGGTGTCCACTGTCCACGACTTGGTCCAGCATCGACGAAAAATGTAGAAACGTACATCTTGGCGCTTAGCCTTAACCACTATACTACGCTGCTAACGTTTGGGGCACCTCGGACAGATCATTGATTACCACATCACGATCTAGATGTTTCAGGGCAGATGTGTGTCCCGATCTGTATCATCAGTATGATCGATATGATCTGTACGGTTTAGCTCATGTTGTCGGGTGGGAGCCGTGATAGTCTGCATGATCTACAGTAGCACAGGGTTCCCGGGTTGCATCTGTACAATTAATAGGCAGATCCTGCATAACCTCTCAAAACAATGACATGTGAAGAACCCGATGAGCGATAGATCATGATCTGTCTGAGGTGTGAACTGATACATACCCTACCCTACTTTTTTTTCCACTTGCGGTAGTTTCGCTCGAAAAGAATGGTGCAACTACGAAGGGGGCTACCTCTTTAAAAAAAAAAACTGTTTACTACAGCAGTAGTGCATTGTCACAGAACCCTAAATCTGACTCTCAATTCCAACAAAATTGTCTCCACAATGGAAGGACAGTCCTAACATAAGAGGGGTTTGAACTCGAACTGGAAGTCGAACCCTAGCCCTAAGCCCGACGACCACCAGGGAAGGTTGTTGTCTGGGTGACGCTGCAATAATTTAGACCACCCTGGACGGTAACATAAGCACCATTTGGACTCTGACCAGCAATATCGGTCGCATCTTATATTCTCGGCCAGAGAGTGCCTTTTTCTCATCGCGGAAAAAACGCGAGAGCGTGGGTCAGCAAAAAATCGAGGGAAAAAACTGCAGTGGGAATGCTGAATGAACCCTCTGCATGATAAAAAGGGGAGGCAATACTGTACAGGGGGAAGGGGGGGAAGGAAGACACCTGCTGCGACCGGGACTTTCGTCCAAGAGAGCTGGAAAAGTATACGCGATGGTGAGAAAGAAAACGGAAGACAAAACACACACACACTCAAACAGCAGGTTTGTGTGAGCCTTCCTGAAACGACCTGTTCGGCTGCAAAAAATAAGTTTCTCGAGAACTTTTATTTGGAGCGATTTCGTCTCGATTTGGTGGCCGGCTTGTGTAACCGTCGGCGTGGGAACAGGGAGGGTGCCACGTGGGACCTGCTGGCGGCTAACTATTAACACCAGCACTACGGAATATCATACTGTAGTATCCATAACCCACGAAGGGCCCGAAAAACATGTACGAGTATCCCCCCTACGTTCACACACTATATTTGGTTCTGATTACTGATGTATGTATGTTCCCCCGAAGAACATATCCAGGGTCAGTTTGGACGGCTCAGGTCCGGGCGGGATCAAAGCTGTGAGATCATGATACTGCGAAATTCTGATATGATGCTGCGACAATAGAACAGGACATTCTGAGACGACACTGCCACATTCCGACTAGTAGTAGGCAGTGACTAGGCAGTGACATTCTGAAAACTGCTGTTGTAGTACATTCTGTGCGTCAAAATATGATATCACAACATTCTAGAAAACTGCGCACGACCTTCCGACAACGGCGACCATGGCGAACTCAACGGCCTTTGTGAGTCCACGCGCTCAACGTGGAAAATGTTTTTGAGAAATTGTGAACTGCTCTGCGCTTCTTCGCAAAGCAACAGCCGTCAGCGCTGGGATATTTCATCGGCTGTTCAACCATCCCGACACGTATTACGATACAGCAACCGCAAGGGTGGCCCCTCCCTCTCTACGAACCCTCTCCGGTCTGGCGGCTCACCTTCCGAAAATCGAACACTCGGTTTCGCATCTATCCGCGCCTTGTGGGACATTTCTCAGACGGAAAACTTTCTCACCTCGGAGAACATCAGATGGATCATCCCCCCAGTTCATGATCTAGATATTTCAAGGCAAAAAGGTATATTTCCGGTCTTGTATGATCTATAGAGCTCATGTTGCCGGGTGGGACCGGTACAATCTAGCCCAAGTTTCCTGGGTTGTATATGTTACCATGCAGATCTTGCACAGCATATCATAACGGCAGGTGAGGAACTAGATTATCTATCTGTAGATGATCTATCTGTCCGACATGTGATATATATATATATTTTCAAACGAGTTGATTGTACTACAGTGTCGGGCATACGAAGCAACTCGGGCTACTGGAGTAGGGTAGGGTAGAGTATCATATTTAACCGAAAAAAAAAAAACCCAGCGCCGCCAGCTGCACGACACGCGCGCTGCGTGATACCTGGTACTGTGCAGTAGCGGTCCCTCTATAGTGCAGGTTGAGTGCTGTCGGCTGCCGCTACGTGTATACGTATAGTGCATGTGAAATCGCTTGGAAAAAAAAAAACGGACTAACCAGTGTGTCAGTGTGCGGAGTAATTAGTGCCGGTTGCCGCTATAAATAGTGCCGGTATTGTTGGCTGGCGCATACATAACGGCACTATAGAGGGACCACTACTGATGGACTTGTTCTACGGCACGCTCACTCACACCCTGGAGGACGGTCGGTAATTTGGTTTATCGCCTATTACGGGGGTCCATAGTCAATGGGACCAATTTTTTTTAGTAAAAAATATGTAAATATATAGGTTTTTATGTATACCATAGGTCCTATTAACTATGGACCCCCGTAATAGGAGTTGGCACCGTAAGGGTGAATATACAGCTTTTAATATTGCCGCTGTGACACGTACCAGCATACGAGTGAGCCCCATCAGGCGATGCAGCAACAGAAAAAAGGCCATATTTCTTTAGTCTCGGGCGTGGCCGGTTTCCTTCGGAAAATTCGAGAGATTTTTTCGGTTTCGCATCTATAATACTCCATCATGCTTTAACCTTTTCCCCACCGCAAAAATGTCGCCCTAATCTAATAATCCCAAGTAGCTCTCCTTCGAAACATGGCTGCACGTCAAAATCTACGTGACACTTTCTGAGGAGGCGCGCTGCGATATTATAGAGGTATTGCACCATTTTCTGCCTTGCAAGGCAAAGATATCTCTGACTGATGGGACTCCTCAACCCCTTTAGTACTGCAGTTCCGTTTGTTTGGGGACAAAACTACTAGTACTTGCAAGTTGATTGGTTTATCCCAAAACGGGTCAGCAGTCCTATTAATAGAAGCTGAAAAATTACCCAATATCATTGGAATACAGGGAGTATAGTGCTTCACCACACGCGTTTCTGGGATGACATGTCGTGTGTGACATACCTATTATACTATTGATAGGCGCGGGGTTTGTTCATATCGGGTAAAGCTTTCGTTATACGAGTATATACAGCATACAACATTTCCTTCCGGAGCGGTACGTGACGACTATTAATAGACGTGATACGACAATAGCGGTTGTCGTAAGGTATTGCTTCGAAGTACAGCAGGTCGAAGTACAGCAGGTATGCAGGTGTGGCCCGCTACACAAAGAAAGCTACGTAGGGTGGATTGGGTTCTCAGAGGGTGACCCAAGAGACACGCCACTAATGCTTTACTTACGTGTTTCTTCGAATTCCAAGTATGTACGAGTATGTGCCAGGTATACTGCACGTAGGGAGGAGACTGACTGCTGTACTTGCGTCCCGACGCGGTTTGAAAATTATGTACCAGATATGACGCCACTAATTAAGCAGTCCAAATTGGGTCAACCAAATAAAAATACTCCCTAGGACTGAGCAGAAATACAGACCAGCAGCAGCAGAGAGAAGCATGTACACATCTGCCGGTACGAACATACCGGACGAGTCGACAAATAATGTACCGGGCAAGTTTTCGGGTACCAAAGACAACAAAGACACATCCTCGTGCTCGTCGCGATGATGTGAGGGGGGCATATATAAATACAACTATAATTACGATTTTTGAGGTCGTTGTCACTTGCTAGCTCTTCGCAGACAGACCGACTGATAGACAGCTCTTCGCAAACAGCCCTTCTTCTTTGAAACAGCCGAACAGCCAAACAACCTTTCTTCTTTGTTCTTCGCCAAACAGCCAAACAACCTTTCTTCTTTCTTCCTCCGCAAACTGCCAACCAATAGACAGCTCTTCGCACGGCGCCTAAAAGAGGCGTCTCGCCTTCGACGAACGGCATAGATAGGTGCAGCTGTCGGCGGCCAAGCTGCTGCTGTCGGTGGCGAACCTGCTGGTGCTGCAACCCCCGCCTCTCCCTTCTCCACGCCCCCGAAGCTCACCTCCCCCTCGTCGAGAGGCGCGTGGTCCTCGCCCTCTGGCAAGAGAGCGGCAACGACAAAGACCGACCTGGTGCCGGCTGTTGTTTGCGACCAGTGCACGGACCAGCACTTGGTCAAGAACTCCGCGCCTGGTGGCACAAACGTGGCCTTCGCCACCTGCACGGATCTCACGTGCGTGGTGGCGGGATCATCCTGACAGGGCAACCGACTGCGAGTTCTGTGCTCGCCCGATCAAGGAAGGGACTGTCTCGTCCTCCCTCGAGACTGCTGACAGTGGTGAGTGTCTTATGTCTATTGTGCATGCTGTATGTTGCCAGTACGTTTTTTGGGGGTTTTCAATTGCCTTTTTGCATACAAACCTACGTCAAAGCGTGTTTTTTTTTTTTTGACTCATCCATGCTCGTTCTTTCCCCTTCGTGCGTTGCGTCGGCTCCTCTTACACACAGTGCACGCGAACGCGCACATGCACAACTGTTTGCGGGACGTGAACGAAGGAACGGAGGATTCAGCTGTCGCCGTCACCGCTGCACCGAACGACGTGAGTGCTGCTGCTACTGTGGTGCATTTTCGGTGCATGCACACGATTTCTGTGTGTACATGTTTTAGTGACCCCACGTACTCATTTTGCTCGTTTTCGGCTGCCGCTGCTGCTGCTGCTGCTGTCAGCGCCACGCCGTGAGTGCTGCTGCTGCTGTGCACCTGCTTCTCCTGTGCACTCGCTGCTGCTGTAGTGCTGCTGCGTTGTTGCCGTGCTGTGCACCTGCTGCTCCTGTGCAATTGCTGCTGCTGTATGTAGTGCTGCTGCGTTGTTGCCGTGCATCATGCTGGAAGCGTAGATATTTTCGGATCGTCAATTCCGTAGGTTTTGCGATGGCGGCATACTAGGGTACATGCTTTTTTTCTTCCTTCTTTTCATATCGTTGCTATGCTGCTGCTGCTGCTGCTGCTGCTGCCAACGCTGCGGCGATTCGTTACAGCTTCTGCTGCTGCTAATGCTGTAGCTGCTTCTGCTGCTGCTGCTGCTGCTAATGCTGCCGCAATATCCACTGAATGTTCGTATGTACTCGGATTACTGTTTTTCTTGGTCGTTTTTGTACCCAAATGGTTCCTTTTTTTACGTGAAAAAATATTTTTGTCGTTTTGCTCCTGCATTTTGCGTACGTACTGCAATTTCTCGTTTTTGGCTTGGTTATTTTCATATATATATATCGTTGCTATGCTGCTGCTGTGGTGCTGCTGCGTTGTTGCCGTACATCATGCTGCACTTACTTGTGTGTGTACATATTTCGGTATCGTCAATGAAATTCCGTAGGTTTTGCGGTTGCGGCATACCAGGGTATATACTTTTTTTCTTCCTTATTTTCATATCGTTGCTATGCTGCTGCTGCCAACGCGGATTATTGTTTTTATTGGCCATTTTTGTACCCAAATGGTTTTTTTGATACGTAAAAAAAATATTTTGGTCGTTTTGCTCCTGCATTTTGCGTACGTACTACTTTTTCTCGTATTTCGTATTGTTGCTATGCTGCTGCTGCGTTGTTGCCGTACAGCATGCGGAGGTGGGTCTATAGTGAGGTACCAAAAATACTTTTCGGACGGCCTCGGGGTACATACTTTTTTTCTCCCTTCTTTTCATACCGTTGCTATGCTGCTGCTGCCAACGCTGTGGCGATCCGTTGCTGCTTCTGCTGGTGCTGCTGCTGCTGCTGCTGCTGCTGCTGCTCTGCTTTTAGTGCTGCCGCAATATTCACTGAATGTTTGTATGTACTCGGATAATTGTGTTTCCTGGTCGTTTTGTGGCGCTGGTGCGTTGTTGCCGTACATCATGCTGGACATGATTTGTGTGTCTGTTACACTTAAAGTTGTGCGTGTGTACATATTTCTGTATCGTCAATGATTTTTTTTGTGGTGCTGCTGCGTTGTTGCCGTACATCATGCTGGACGTGATTTGTGTGTGTACTGTACTACACTTGTGTGTGTACATATTTCTGTATCGTCAATGAAATTACGTACTTGCTGTTTCTGCTGCTGCTGCTGCTGCTGCTGCTGCCGTCGTATAGCAAGCGATTACGTACTGCTGTTGTGCCGCTGTAGAGTAGTACAAATAATGAACTCTGCCCCCCCCCCCCTCCCCCCTCCCCCCCGCCATTCCCTGCACGCCACTCCCGCCCCGTGCACCCTATATGTTTACTTCGACCAGGTCCGTGGCAAGTGCTACAACTGCCGCCTGACGGATTCCACCATCAAAGACGGAGACATCATCATCAAGCGCAAAAAGACTCGCTTCCATTTCGCCTGCTCCAGGGCTTCACGGAATTCCGAAGCAGTACGCCAAGCAGATTGTCGCCATCCAGGACGAACGAAAGGAAACAAATTGTTTCCCACATTTCCCAAAATCACGATTATTTCTTCCTACACATATCCAACGGGTCCAACAGCGAACAGATCCACATTCTGGGCCTCCCGCCTCGTTACTACAGCATCCTGGAAGACTATTTACATATATATATCATGTCTCATCCAAACTCCTATGCTGGCTACATCGAAATCGCGGCCGCCCAGCAACTATACAACATTTCCATAACCGTTGTCGTTGCCGGCACTGCTGCTTTCTCTCCTGTCCCAAACCTTCCTTTAAACAACAGCCTGTATGTTGTATATCATCCACATGCCAAGCACTACTCCACTCTCTCCCCACACTGATGAAAGATGTTATTCTTATTATTAGACGAATGTCATTCTTACTCTTGCGTCACCCGATCTTACGTTTCACATTACATTCATAAATAAACGCGATTATTACGTCCTTTACCGTTTCTTACACAAATACATTTAGTTTGGTTGGCTTTGGCTATGTCGCCAATTAATTGCAGTTATATGTACACGAAACGACGGAATACCCACTCCGAAGGAAAGCCTTGTATATATATATATATATTATATTATATATATCAAGGTTGCGCGGCTAAGCACTTGTTTAGTGTTGCAGGAGACCTGTACTACAGTACACCAAGAATTGGTGCAGCAGTTATCAGATACATACGGTAGCAAGCAGTACTCGTACTACGATCGTAAGAAGATTTTCTGCAACCCAAATTCACGTGAAAGCTGCCTATTTGTTGTAGCAAAAAGTATGACTCGTCGCCAGCTACTCGTACGTATAGCCGAAATAACCACACGCTAAAACAGTGATTCCGCCGTTCCAGCCAACTTCGGCAACCGAAGAGGGTGAGGATTTGGCCGATCAGTCCTCAGCGGCCCACGACCAGACTTCAACAGCAGCAGGGCAGGTATTTACGTACCGCACGAAAGGCTTGGTGAGCGACGATGTGCTGTTCTGTGCTGGGCGTGCGGTTACTGCATCGCCAGAAAAAAATATCATACGATATGACCAAGTTCTTGGACCGTTGGAAGCATACAGCAGTGCTCACTCAAATTCCAAGTTAGCATTGAGTCAAAGTTACTTGCAGCTATCAATACTGCAAACACGATAAAAATAACCTGCAAGCGTAGCTAGCAGTCCAGCTACGAATTTGTCCGCCCTGTATTTCAACAACAGGGCAGTTTAGCTTCTGCGCGGAGGCGAAGGTGTAGGTGTGACTGCTGAGCCCTTCCCGCGGGGAAAGCTGCGAGCAAAAGCTACAGCCGTGCAGCAGTATTCCACAGCGAAGCGTACTACCGTTCTCGTTCACAATAAGCCGGGGGGAAAAAAAATGTTCAGAAAGCTACGTACTGCTGTATGTAGCCTATGTAGCGAATAGCTTAATGAACCTAACAATCCTGTCAAAGCTATACCCGAAAACTGAAAGGTGAAAAGTTATCCCAGCGAAGCGTTCCAGTACTTACGAATCATGGTTGATGGCCAGTGAAAACCTAGTGAATGTGTACCGAAGGGCCCAGCTAGCGGCCGACCGCGCCAGACGAGTTTACAGTTCTTTCTATGTGTTCAAAACAATTTTTGGGGGGAGTTAAAAGGCTCCTCGAGGGGAGGCGCAGAAATTGCATGTACGTGCAAGGCTCTTCAGATTTGCACGTAAATTCAACACGGTCGTAATGAGGCGCGCTAGCGCGAAGCGCGAGCCTTTTTTTGCTTGGTTTTCCAAAGAGACTCTTCGTAATGGATCGTACGAGCGTAGGGTGCCTTGTTTTCAGTTTCTCCGCAAGTGTGTGTGCTTCAACACGTTTTTCGGCCACGCTTGTCCATAGCGCTCAACGCACACGGCAGCAATCCCAGTCCCGGCGGGCTCTGTGCACGCACACATACTAACGAAATCTTCTCGTGTTGGTGCGCTTGTAAGTCGTTCAGAGCTTGGTCGAGCTAGGTGCGACAACGTGTGTTTTTAGAGGCACATGACTGGGCCATGGTTTAAAACAAAATCACAACCATAAAAATTTCATAATATACATATATATATATATTTAGTTCTACTGAACGATACCCAACTCTGCGAGTACTCGTCGGCAGAATTGGGTCTATCCACAGCAAGGTTCCAGCCGTGCCCCTAAGACATGCTGAAGGTGGTATTGCCAGGCCCACCCTCTTACTTATGAGGGGACGGAGAAGCTCTGCTGTAGATGTCGTAAAGCAGTAGTAGTGGTGGCACCTGCCACGAGAAGCTCTGTTGGACACATGTCAGGCGCAATTTTTTCGTCTTCAAACTATGCCGAATTTCGAGTTGGGGAACCAGAAAATGCACAACAAAAACGAGTACGAGTACGACTACAAAGGGTTCCAAGGTTAGACCGACAGGCCGAGCATACAGCGACGTTGACTCTGGCCTCGTGTGTTCTACTGCTGCTGCTGCTGCTGCTGCTGCTGCTGCTGCTGACGATTTGTTTCTCTTGAAGAAAAAACCGAAACGTCACGGATACGCAGATGTTCGTTCGTGTTGGTTCAGCACAATCCGTATTCGCCCATCATGACTGATGCATTGACTGCTGCAGGTACTGAGGTCGCGCCTCATTACCACCGATCGCTAGGACGTATAGCAGGAGATTGTTGTAGATATATAAGGCCTACATGGTACCAAATGGGATCAGGGCGTGAGGCGGGCCTCCGGCGGCTCCTGACTATATTTCTGCATCACTAAGTGGGAGCAGGCTGCCTTAATCCTTTTAGCACTGCAGTCCCGTTTCGGGGACAAACCAGTCAAATAGAAAGTAATTTGTCCCCAAAACGGGACTGCTGTTCTAAAAGGGTTAAGGAATGGGACGGGCCCACTGCGGGGTCAAAGTACCAAACGGGGACAGGGTGCCAGGTTGTATAAAAAAAAAGTTGCAAATCTAAGAACCTTGCACGTACGCGAAATCTCTCCGCTGGCGCTCCTCAAGCGAGGACCTTGATAAATAACTGGTACCTACTCTATATGCTATTACGGGGGATCATAGTAAATAGGACCAAATATTGTTAGTACAAATAGGTAAATATATAGGTTTTTATCTGAACCATAGGTCCTATTAACTATGGACCCCCATAATACTACAGATGCAACCCTAAACTAGCACGTCCATTTATTTACTTGTACTGTTGTTGTTCCAGAGTATTGCGTTGGAACCCACCAGGCGAAAATTCAGTCGGAGCTTTGACCATCGCCGGGAGCATTCGCTGCTCGCGCTGGCGCTGGCACCGGTACTGCTGGTATTTCGCAAGGTCTTCTGCGCGGCACCTGGAAAACGGGAAGCATTAGCAAGCATAATGAAATGGAGGGCAATATGATACAAATGAGCGACGACGGCAGGGTGGCAGTCCATATATATAATATATATATATATACCGAGTTAAAAGTTTAGGCGAAGGTGAAGCTTCCACTGCACCGTCGACCCCCACCAAAAAAGAGAAACGAAAGGCCAAGAGTAAAATACACACCGAAGGCGATGCTGCCTACCAGCGATACCCTAGAAGGTACCCTAGCAGGTACTCTAGAAGGTACCCTAGCAGGTACTCTACAAGGTACCCTACAAGGTGCCCTAGAAGGCACCCTAGAAGGCACCCTACAGGATACCTACAAGATCCTAACCCCAGAGGGTACCCTAGAAGGTACCCTAGAAGGTACCCTATTAATAGAAGGCACCCTAGAAGATACCCTAGAAGGTACCCCAAAGGTAACCTAGAAGGTACCCTAGAAGGCATCCTAGAAGGCACCATAGAAGGTACCCGACAAGGTACCCTACAAGTCACCCGACAAGGTACCCTACAAGGCACCCTACAAGGCACCCTAAGGGACCTTCGAGGTACCCTACGAGGTACCGTACGAGGTACCCTACGAGGTACCCTACGAGGTACCCTACAAGGTACCCTACAAGGTGCCCTACAAGGTACCGTACGCGGTAGCCTACAAGGGACCCTACGCGGTACCCTACGCGGTATCCTTCAAGGTGCCCTACAATATACCCTACGAGGTACCCTACGAGGTGCCCTGCACGGTACCCTGCAAGGCACCCTACAAAGCACCCTGCAAGGCACCCTGCAAGGCACCCTGCAAGGAACCCTACATGGTACCCTACACGGTACCCTACAAGGTACCCTACAAAGTACCCTACAAGGTGAGGTACCCTACAAGGTACCCTACATGGTGCCCTACAAGGTGCCCAATAAGGTGCCCTACAAGGTACCCTATACGGTACCGTACAAGTTACCTTACAAGGTACCCTGCAAGGAAACTCTAGAAGATACACTAGAACCCTACAGTAGGCCGATGATGCTATCAACATATGAGTGAAAGACACCAAATAATACGACACTGTATCTGGTATAAAATATGACACGTAGGTAACAGGAGTACGTCTCCAGCCTGTACTCGGGCGATAACTTTCACAGGATGCTTCGGCGTACGATGTTGGGTTTACAGAAGAGGTCGGGCATCTGGCCGCGTATATTCCTTACCGTAGGTTACCTATAACGTTACATGTTACCAGGTGCTACATGATCCCGGTAAGTACTCTACCGTATGCTATGTATGTCGCTCTAGAGCATGTTACCCGAGTCATCCCGAATTTATACCTCGTACTGTACCAACACTTGGTTTTACAGCAGTACATGTTTCTTCCTGCTGTACTGCTGTACTATTGTGTAGACCCCAAGATGTATATGCGCACGGGCTGCATCATCACGATCACAGCAGCAAGCAGCAAAGCCATGCGCGGATCACACCCGTCCGGCACAGGGGCACTACAGCAGCACCCAGCGTTCTCCCGCACTTCTTGCTGCATGTATACCTGGTACATGATACGAGGATCATATCATAGGATACTTTTAGTGCTGTCTTATCCTGCTGTTGCTTCAACCACGGGACACAGGACTAACAACATTTCCAACGGGCAACCGACATTGCGCCCTAGGAAATCCACCTCTACCAAGCCCCAGGTACGGCATATCATACCGGTACCGCTCTGCCGGGGCATGGAAGGACCGTTTGGACCCGTTTGGATCCGTTTGGATATCAAAATGGTCCTTGGGACTTCTGGGAAGACTGTGGCATATTTGTTTATTTTAATTTTTTGAACATTACTTTTACTTTTCTTTTTTTTTATATCACTTTTAGCCTAACTCGTACGATAGGAGGTTTTTACCCTCAACGATCTTCTGGACAAGCCGTGGTCACAGGTGTCGTCCCTTTTCTCCCCCGGTACGTGCCTTTATTTTATGTCGCGCATAGGGTTCAGCATTCCCACTGCTCGTCGATTTTCATCGAATAAATGTAGCTAACTCGCGCTCTCGCGCTTTCCGCTAATCATTTTTTTTAAGCAAGAAAAAGTCCCTACGAGCATGCACTCGGTGAGACTCGAGTCCACGAAATTGATCTTAATAGGCACGCGGACCACCTACCAAACCACCGAGGACGCATACCGCCACACAATTGACAGCAGTACCGCGTATTAAAAATCAGCTATGTACGTTACGAGAAACGGTAACACAAAAGTAACTGGAGTTGCGGGTGGGTAACAACATTCATCGCGGTAACATGAGGTGGCGTAGAGTCTCCTGTGCGAAAAAAGCAATCGTATAGGCTAGAAACCCTCTCGAATCCCACATCCTCGGCAAATTATTTACGTCACGGGACAGCTTACGCGGACTTCAATTGCGCGCCGCGCAATGTATGTAAAACCCCTGTTTTGGCACATACTGGAGCAATGTATAGTCATTCCCATTGACTAGAGCAAACTTTTATGAGAATCCTCGGCAGACATCGATCGACAAAACCAACGACACCGCCATGAAATCTGAACGGAATGCGCTGGTTAAGGTCTCCGACCCAGCCTAGTGTCACAGTGCTCACACCTCGGTCGGTGATATGTGGCGTGGGCTGACCAGGCGTCTGATAAAATCACATTTTGGCACTGGTCTGTAGAAGACAAACGACAAAAAATCTCTACCCCTCTCCGATGGCAAAAAATAGACCATTTTTCAGGTTGGACATCGATCGACAAACCCAACGATTACGTCACGAACTCTGAATGAAGCGCGCTGGTTCGAGGCTCCGACCCAGACTAGTATCACAGTTCTCACACCTCGGTCGGTGATATGTGGCGTGAGACTAGTATCACAGTTCTCACACCTCGGTCGGTGATATGTGGCGTGGGTGGGCCAGGCGTCTACTAAAAACATATTTGGCAGCTGGTGTGTAGAAAACAGACGGCAAAAACTCTCGATTCCTCTCCGTTGGCACGAAACAGAACTTTCTGAAAGCCTTGACGAAGAGCATAGGACGCCGCGGCCAACCTCTCGCCCCCTAGACCACGGATTCCAATTATACCTCCCAGGCCATAATTTGCACTCATTGGCCTTGCCCGGTACCAAGCCGGTTGACCGTGGGTGGATTATATGTCGAGATCGAAGGTCAATCGTCGCGTGACTGCGGGTGTGCGAGCTGCGAGGTGTGTCTTTCTTCTTCTAGTTTGTGTGCGGCGTGATTTCACGTGATTCCCGTTAATACAGCGATTATACTGGAAGATGGCTCCCGTCGTTCGCATTATTTCAGCCATTTGATTGAAAGATAGCTGGCGTCAACTGCCCTGTGTTATTTTAGACTTGCCACTCCAGCCCACATCCTCTGTGCGTGAAAACGTGAAAAACCACATCAGCGGGTCAGCGTTTCTTTCTTGCGGTAACGGCGGCAACAAACGCAAAAGTGTGTGCGAGTTTCTCTGTTACCTGTAATATTTGTCGCGATTTTGGGGTAACGCATGATACCTACCAGGTACCCGAGGTACCTGTTGAGATATCAGTGATGACCCATCCCATCTAGCTAATCCCATCATGCACAGTTTGACGCAGAGTGATGGTCCATTTACCTGTGGCCGAAGGTACCGGCGACGAGGCGATCCTCGGCGTTGCGCCACCACCATCAACATCATCAAGGTCGTTCTGTCGATTACTCTCGGGCTCGTTGCCTCTATTGCGGCCACTTCGACCGCCTCTCGGCGGCGGGTCATTGCTCGCACTCGTACTCGCACTCGCACCCGTAGTCGCATTCCCATCAGAATCCAGAATCGTCAAAGAAAGCTCTTCGATTGAGGCCTCCAAACTCGGTGTCGGCTCAACTGACAACAGTAACGACACCAGGTACATACCGGGTAGGATACAGCGACACAGCGATGCAGATATGGGACGGTAGGGTTGACAAGTGACAAGCGTCACGTCAGAGGGAAGGGTTACGCAAGGGATGCGGAAAATGATACCTGTGCGTACTCGTACCTGGTACGAATTACAGAGCAGGGAAAGTTACCCCAGGGTTCCGTTGTACCTATGGGGGGGGGCTGCGAGTTGGCTGGACTTCTCGGTTACTGGTATCAATAGATACTATTAATACTACTACTACTACTACTACTACTACTACTACTACTACTACTACTACTGTAGTAGTTGGCTAGCACAAACCGCCAACTAACTGACACATTTGACTAGTTAGTAGGCGCTGGCCAGCCGACTAGTCGGCTAGAGTCAGCCGAGCGAAGCTAGCCAAGAAAAGCCCCAGAGGGCGGCACCCGAGGGAGGATCCCTGGAAGGCGCTGACGGAGGCAAAAACTTACCCGAAGGTACCAGGGATTGCGACGTATCGACTTCATTTTACAGACAGGATATTTATACGAGGAAACCCCAACAGCAACTTTATTACACCGGCACCCGCTCGTAGTCAAATACAGCAGCAGTATCTGTTGGCTGGCGACTTTTAGCTACGCCCAACTCACAGCTCAATTACCCCCCTGCTGGGGTGTTGCAGTTCGTTCTCAGCACAAATACAACCATATGTCCGTAAATGTAAGGTGTTTGGTAGATTCATATCAATATCACAACGGTGCTTACATTTACGGACATAACGGTGCCAAAATACCAGAATTGCTCCACACTGAATTCAAGTAGTTTGTCGCCGAAACGAGGGTGCAATGAGAGAAAATACTTACGAGGGTACTTGCTTGGCTGATAGGAGTGTCAGCACTCCTCCCAATACGCGACTCACGGTTTTACTTCATAGTCAAGATATCATTACTGTCTCACCCTCGTGGACTTCGATTGTGGTCCCGGCCGCAGCCATGGCTCGTGTGAGGTTGGCTGCTGTGTCTGCTTTCAAGGCCGGGTTTTTTTTTGTCGCAGGAGTTTAATGTATTATGTAGGCGGTAAATATGCGGAGACCATACGAGAAAAGTCCCTGGTTTCGGCGAGAGCTCTGCCCCAGGCACCGAGCATCCTTGCGGCACCAACGCTGCCATACCGAGCAAAGGTAAGCTTCGTTGCGGGCAGGGAGTTGCGGCGCGGGTGGGCAATAGCGAAACTGGATTGGCATATCGTGATATTGAAGAAACACGTAAGTAAGGTTTGTCAGAGACAGCAAAGAGCATGAGACCCCTGCTGATGCGCCTCCGATGCCGATATCTGAGTCCCATGTCCTCCTCTACGTCCATGCTGGGGCTGTCATCTAGAGGAGACCGAGTTAACGATGACGGCCTTGCTCGGTGACAGGTGCTTGCCCAACTGCTCAGTTATGCTGGTAATCATGAAGACCTTGCCCAATCGTGTTTTGGTTGCTGCCTATGTACATCCACCTGATCGACACTTTTTATCTCAGTCCTTGACCAGCGCGATCATGTCATTTAATATTAATAGACGTACCAGCAGGGTACGTACTTCTGCTGTACGAGTACGTAAATCAGGATCATATGGTATCTATCTTTCAGTACAGCAGCAGTATGAGACAGCGCTCAAGGATCACGCCGCGTCCTCGCACAGCAGTAGATACGCAGAGGGCGGGGTGTTTGTTCGAGCTCCTTGTGCTGTGTGCTCGGCCCGCGTGTGTCATTCCAACGACGTCGTCTCCAGAGCGAATCGCCTGACGCTTGCGGTGCTCGTGTCCGTAATGCTGACCACCAGGTACTGCTGCAAAACATTGTCTTGTCCTCAACCTGCCGGCATGATACGTGGTACCGGCGTGTTTTAGGGATGTGATGTGGATGAGTATACACAAGTCGCCGGCTATTAACTACCATTGGCTAGGTTTAGCATCACAGTTTGTTGCGTGCGATATTTTGTTATCGCCCAATGTGCAGGACCGGCCGGCACGAAACTTTGTGCAGAATGCGGGTCTTATTACTGTAGTCAAGACTGGCCTTTCGGCCGCCCGGACGGTTTTTGGAAAAAAACGCCACCAAAACACGCGGCGGAGGTCCCTGCCGACCTCGAGCTCCCCACAAAGGGTTGGGGTTAGTTTCAGGTTAGGGTCAGCCTGGGGTCGGATTGGTCTGGGCCGACGTGCAAGGTTGAAGGAAATTGACCCTGAAATTGACGACACACGTCCTGGGCAAAGTTTTGTGCCGACCAGTCCTGCACATACCGGAAGCCAATTTTTTCAGAGGTCCACGTTTTTTGCACGTATCTGAGTGGCGCGCTTGTGCCTCGAAGGGAGTTTTTTTATCGACAAGAGACAACGTATCGCCGCCGCACCTGGCAAATCAAGTCACTTTCGCGAAGTTGACTTACTTCGCCGCGCCCAACTATAATGCTGTATTAACTACCGGTATAGCCGTGAGGTCCGGTCAAGGCATGCCTTACTCACGGCCCTACTTTCTATAGATTTTCTCTTTCGTTACATGAGTTCGTATGTAAGAACACATGTGAAGCCCCACCCGGCCCTAAACAGCCTCATTGCATTGAACACCCTGTGGTGCGGCACTCCTGATATTTCATACATACCTGGTATATTTCTATTAAGGTCAGGCTATGTATTTAGATTGTACCTGGTATTGCATATATTTACATATACCGGTATATACGAGCACGTGTGATACGCGGGTCATGACGCGTGACGTTCAACGCGTTTTTTTTTCTTCTTCTTGCCGCAGATTTCACATCATACGTACAAAGCGGAGGGAGCAGCGCGAGCAGCTGTCAAACAGCAGGGAGGCGAACAACACAACACATCCCCGCGATCGCCCAATCCGCGCATTTCCTTCTCCTTGAATAGGAGAAGAGGAAGCCGACGCCGTCCTCCTTGCACGCATGCGTCCTTGTCATGAACGGAAAAGGAGTGAAGCGGCCGCTTATTAGAACGGCGGTTTCATCACCTACCGGAACTTGCGTCTCGCAGCCACAGCCACGGGGCGGCCGTAGCAGCGCAACATCCAACGGGAGCCCACGAAACTGGACTGGTAGTCCTACAAACCCACGTAGCCCTCCGGGACGCCCCTACTGCTGCGGATGCCGCCGATGGAACGGCTCCAAGCTACGCCTGGCCAGCATCGTGGGAATCCACGTACTAGGGCTGCTAGGGCTGATGGCTTGCCCATGTCGAGGGTTCACGGCGCCGAGTGCCGCCTACGGCCTGTTTTTTTCGGACGGGCAGCGAAACGCGGATTCCGAGTGTCGCAGCAATGGTGTTGACTCTGACGGCGGGTACGGGTACGGCAATGCTGGAGATTTTCGCTGCTGGGCGGAGGCCGGTGGCAACGGGGAGAGGGAATGGGGTACACGGGGGGGGCGACGGCGGCCGAGAGAATTCATTTCCGGTGGAGGCGGGTTTGCTGCCGACGCCGGCGTCGCGAGGACGACTTGCCCCGCAACGCGATTGCCGAGCGCGGAGGAAGGCCGCCCGCTGGGTTTGCTGTACGACGCGGCGCTGTTTAAGAAAAGCACCTCTCGAAATGGCGGTGGAAATGGCGGTGCCGGCGCGGGTGTTGTAAAGGGGGAGGCGGCGGAATCGTCGTCGACGTCGGGGGTTTCGGGGGTTTCGATGAGCGGAGAGAGCGAGGCATCTGTCGAAACGGACTTGCTTGAGAGGATGTCATCGGTGGCGACGGAAGACCCAGGGGACAACCTTACCGCTCGATGGGCGAACGTCGTCAACGGGGCTATGGCTGATACGACCACTCCGATGACAACGATGACGCCGCCTTCACGACAACAGCGGCGGCAGCAGGAGCAGCAGCAGCAACAACAGAAGCAGAAGCAGCGGCAAGACGCGTTGACGCTTGAAAGCCGACGAACGACAGCGCCGGCGGTCCGCAAAAAATGGTCGGGAAAAGGGTGGGTGGGCATCGGTGCCAGCTGGAGAGCGGGGGAGGGCTGGTCGGGGTGGTCGGGGTCGCGCGCAAAGGGGCCCGAAGCGGCGGCAGCGGCGACGGGAGCGGACACGCCAACGACAATGTCAACGTCAACATCAACTCCAACTTCAACTTCCAATTCAACTTCAACTTCAACTTCAACATCAATTTCAACGTTAACGTCAGCGCCAACGTCAACGACAACGACAACGTTAACGCCAACGACAATCTCAACGACGACCCTTGTTGACACTTGCCTGGAAGACGGCGTGCTCGCGGCTGTTGAGGTAGGCCGCCGATATGGCGGTGATGGTGGGGGTGGTGATGCGACCGTGGTGGCGGTACCGGCACCATCAAACGCTACGAATGCCCAGGCGAACGTGGGGCCGGAAGAAACTTCTGGGAACATTATCTGCGTGCTGTCGACGTTGGATCGAGCGGACAGGCCAAGCTGGCGCGTCTGGCGAGGCCCCGGGCCGGGAAGGGCGCCGGGCTCAGCGGAGGAGGAGGAGCTGGGCGCCACGGCTAGAGAGCAGCTGACGCTTTACCTCTTACAGACGGGCGCGACCCACTACGATGTGGCGAAGGCGGCTGAGGCGCTGTTTGCCGTGGAGCCCGAGTCGGCGTTGGCACGGGCGACTTGGAGACGATGGCGGCAAAACCTTGATGGCTTGAGGTCGACGGGTTTCGCAGGTGCGTGGGTCTCGCGTGACGCGCTGCGCCCCTCCCGCGGGTGTCAAGTGTGTCGTACCGCCGTCTGTTCGGAGGCAGTTGTGCCCTGCAACAGCTCTGCAGTTTGTGCGGCTGGTGTCACCATGCATCGTTTTTCTGTGTGTCGGCTCAAGAGCGTCTAGAATAGAGTGATGCGTGCAAGCATATTTTAAGCGATTATGGCGTGTGGCACCCACTACCTCCTCTCCGTGGTGCCATGTGTTCCCTCGAGAATCAACCTCGGCTATACTTATGTATGTATATACGTTGCTTCCTTCTACCATTGTGCTTTGTGTTTTTTAAAGGTTTCCCGGGGGGGGGGGGGGGGGGGGGGGGGGGGTCCGTGTATTTTCCTGTTTTTCTCGTCTGTTTTTTTTTGTGCTAATATGACTTATCGGGCGGTCCCGTGACATGCTTTTGTCCATTTTCGCGATCGATGTATGACATGACCTACCGTACTGTAGTACTGGAGAAGAAGTGTATCATCCATGGTATATCACTCCGAGCGGGGAATGTAAGGAGCGTATATACATAAATAGGAAGACTCAACGGTCCTTATATTTCCGTTAGGAGTGGTATATATACCAGGGCTGTTCACGGGTCAGGTCAAACCTCGCGGGTCAGGTCGCCCCGACCCGACCCGTGATAGTTTGAAACCTCCCGACCAAACCCGACCCGGCCCGAGCCGTGAAATTTTGACAACTTCCTGACCGGGTCGGGTCATGACCCGTGAAGAGCCGTGGCGAATACCTGGTATTTATTGACAAGTTGCAAGTATAAGCAACATTTCCTCAACGTGTATTATACGGGTTAACTCGAGGGAAAGAGCGCTGCCGTGCGTACGTACAGCCGTGCGCTTTTCAACTGGTTGCATGATTTTGGGGTTGTTTTGCGCGCTGTGAGGGCCAGAGCGGCCCGCGAAGGAAGAAACGAGGCAGCATCGCAGAGAGCGAAAAACAATTGCCTTGAGCGTGTGCTTCTTAGCCCCTTTGGAACACCATTGGTAGCGACCAAAGCAACGAAACTAACTCTGGTGGTATCGTCTACGAGCAGCAGCGTGAATGCTCAGCAGCAGCACGAGGAGGATCATGTTGCTTTCGCCCGTGCTGTACGGCCCCCTTGCATTCAACCATTGTGATAACTCGGACACCATGCTGTAGAATATGATCACCCAATCACGCAGCCGCTGTTGCTGTAGGTGTCGCTTTTTGTTGTCCATTCTCCCCTCTGAAGTACAGCAGCAGTCCCAAGAGGGGTGTTGCGGTATTGGCCTTTCAGGGCTGCACTCCCGTTTCAGGCACAAATGACTTGGAATTAGAGTTACGTCCAACGTTTCCGTGCAGTGCAGTATTTCTAATAGTAAGATGGGTATTTTTACTCGAGTGTACAAGTAATAAAGAGGTTGTCGAAAACGATTGACGACTTCGGTTACGGCATCGGCCACACGAAGCGGAAGCAGCCTTAATAGCTCAGCAGGCTGTTGGGGGGGGGCGTACTCATCTGTTGCTTGCCTTAGTTATTTGACCATTGACCACGCATCCCTTTCGGCTGTTGGGGTAGGGGATAGGGAATAGGGGATGGACTGCAACGTGAGGAGCTGTAAGACACACACAAGCGCAGAGTGGTGATTTGTGATAGTCGTATGCCCGCTTGAGAATGTCGTACTAGTGGTACGACTCTCCCGAATTACGAGGACGGTGTACATTAATCTTCAATCGAAACTGTCATTATTCTTGGGCACAGAGTGGTACTTGCTTTGGTTGCTGCCTATTACGTTGGACCATAGTAAAATGGACCAAATATTGCTGGTAAAAATAGGTAAACATATAGTTTTTTATGTATACCATAGGTCCTATTAACTATGGACCCCCGTAACAGTATGTTATTGACCAAGGTACATGGGGCTCGGAAAGGATGTTGGAAGAAGGAAGGAAGGGAAGAATGAAGGAAGGAAGGCTCTGACTACGTGCGGCGTTTCTATCTCCTTGTATATATTTCCGGTGTCTGCTTTTGTTTTTTTTCTTTGCTTGGCATTGCGTTTTGTTTCGTTCTCGTCCCCCTGCCGTGATGGCTCGGTGGTCAAGCGGACGTCTCTGGGGGCGCGACTATCCACGGTACACCCACGTATGATGTGATATTGTAAGTCCCCTGTCTCGAGGCTTCAATGCTTTTCCCGTCTTCCGAAGAGAGACATCAAAGCTGCTTTGACATGTAAGCTGCTTGTATGTACCCGCCTTTCGTAATGGGTCCATCCTTTCCTGGAAGCTGATCCGGCCGTCCTTTTTTTTTATACCATGCCTGCTGTAAAACACACACGTTGCTGAATCCCCCCGCGCTTCTTTTTTTGCCTCTCTCTCTGCCTTTCTGCCTCTCTGTTTTACGTTTCTGCGTGTCTTGCCTTTTTGCCTCTTTGTCTCTCTACCTTTCTGCCTCTCTCTACCTTCGTGCTTTTCTACCTTTCTGTCTCCCTACCTTTGCGCAGGGTCGGACGTGGCTCACATGTTGGCCTTGTGCCCGCAGCTGCTGGCCCTTGACTACGAGGGCCAGGTGGGTCTCAAAACAGTTTGATGTGTTGTGTATCGCGTGTGATGGTTTACTTTCATTTCATGTTGTACTCTTCACGCGATTATGTTGAACGTGCTGCCCTGTACTGGGAAACTTGGCCCGTTTTGTCACGAGCAGTTATATAGAAATATTGCAGCGTTGCAACCGTCTTCTTCCTCCGGCATTACCTGTCCCCCACTTCGCCATTTGTCTTGTCATGCTTTCGCTCGGAACTAGTGCAGTTTTATTTTGCCCATCATGGTTGGTAGTCCCACTTCAATTCCAAATAAGTGTCTCCGAAAAGGTGGCTGAAGCGGTTTTTTCCGTATTTTTGTGACAACCGCGTTACACTGCTGTGCAAGTAAGAATGTGTGTTTTCGCCCACTTCGACTTTTATTTGGAGACGTCATCTCAAAATACACTCTTACCTGCTGTCGCTGACAACATCTCATATCGGCAGTTTAAGATGTAGATGATCTATATTATCTATCTGTAGCATGGTCTATCTGTCTGACGTGTGAAACGTTATAAACCAAGGCACTTGACGGCATGTTACATGTTTTTTTTCTTGCAGGTGGTCCCCGCGATGGAGCTGCTGCGAAAGCGGCTAGGGATGCGCCCGACGGATATGCGGCGCGTGATAAAGAAGGCCCCGGAAGTGCTGGCCCCTCGCGCTGACGGGAGCACCGCTGCGGAAGCTGTCGATGTCAGTATTCACTGAGTTAAAAGAGTTATCGGTGTCAGTATTCATTGAGCGTATATATGTATTGAGTGTTCTTGGTTATCTTTATCAGTATTGATGGTCGATGTCATCATCCATTGATTGTGCCTAGTTAACCAAGGGTTGAGCGATAGTGGAATGAGTGTGCGCGCAGGCAGCTTTTTTTTTTTTTTCGTAGATTGTTCGGGGAATCAAATTTCCGCGATATTGTGGTCATGAGGCCAATGACTATTAACCCTTTATTACGGGGGTCCATAGTTATTAGGACCTATGGTATACATAAAAACCTATATATTTACCTATTTTTACTAACAAAATTTGGTCCCGTTAACTATGGACCCCCGTAATAGTATTAGTACTTCAGTCCCGTTTTGGGAACAAACCAGTCAAATTGTACGTAGCTTGTCCCGAAAACGGGATGCCAAAGGGTTAAGCCTCAATATGGGGACTTGAGAGGGGAAGCGTGGCGACGAAAAAGCGACCATTATGCAGCAAAAGACCTCTTCGTTGTTGGAGGAGGATATTCTTCAACATGGTGTCCGAGTTTGCGACCTCCAGGAGTCGTACGGCGCGGGCGCAGACAGGACCCTACCCGCACTTGCTCTTACATAGATACCAGGTAGACGGCTGATAACACTTGAAGGTTATGATGGTTTTGGTCGCTCTCGGGCTCCCGCAGGGGTTGACACTATTGAAGAATAATCCCTCTATAATAGAACTCCTGTGCCCTCGTTTTGGAGATATCTATTTTTGGGCGAGACATATTACGGGGGACCATAGTAAATAGGACCAAATATTGTTGGTGAAAAAAGGGAAATATGTAGGTTTTTGTGTGTGCGGTAGGTCCTATTTACTATGGTCCCCCGTAATAATAGTAATCAGAACCCAGTATGGTGTGAACATAGGGGAATATATGTTTTTTTGGGTGAATCGTGGGTTCTGATTGGTAAGGTATGATTTACCGTAGTAGTTGAAATGAGTGTCGTTATTAATAGTTGTTGGGAAGTGGGTGAAGGCGAGGTATTTGGTGCATGCATGCCACGCGAGAATCGGCGAGCGAGCTAGTACGTCGTCAGCTTTTTTCTTAGCGGGGTGTGTTGTGCGCAAGCTTGTACGTACTGTTTTTTTTCTTGCTGAGGTGTGTGATTTGCTTCAGTTAGGTGTACTTGACGCTGTGGTTGTTTTTTCGTGAGAAGTGTATTCTTCCACTCCGCAGTTAATGGACCCTGTCTTGTGGGCGCGGACTATCGATTTTGGCGATGACTTAATGTGAGAACAACTTCCAGTTATACAGCAGTAGCGGCCCTCTCGTCCGAATCCTGAATTCAGATGTTAGGCTAACATCCTTACTCTGGCGGAGCGAGAACGGGTAAAGTTCCTCGGCAAATTCCTACATTAGACGGCGATAGGCTACATATGGTCTTCTTCTTTTTTATTCTTGACCGGATTTCTTGAAAAAAAATGTTTTCTTACGAGAGGGCCCGTGCTTTATTGTTAGTAGGGGGTGTGCAAATAGTTTTTTTAGTCCGCCGAAAAAAAGAATTCCGTTTGGTTGTTCTTGGTTGTTCTTTTTTTTCCGTCATCAACGAACCAATCGAAACGAAGACTACTTGTATATTGACAACACGAACTTTATATATCACACCCCTGGTCAGACGGCTTGGTTGACTTAAACAGGTTCTTAACACGAAATATAGCACCCATCTGGTTGACTTGAACGCGTCCTTAACACATACCAGGTATACATGACACCTCTGGTTGAAACCTCTGGTTATCGTGAACAGGTTCTCAACACGAATTATATCACCCTTGGTTGAGACTTGAAACATCCGATTGACTTGAACAGGTTCTTCGCGCGCTCGGACTTCAAACGCGGCATTTGAGACTGGAAGCGCTTCGGTGGCCGCAGCTCTTGGCGGTCCCGCCGGCTAACTTTTTTCAGCTGGCGGCGTTTCTCGCGTCGGAGGAGGTGAAAAAAGTAAAAAAAAAAAAACGGTCGACTTCTTCAATCAACCGTTGCGAGTGATGATCTGTTGCAGTAATAAATTGTTGCGGTGATGATCTATTACTCGCAACTCGTTTTTCTGCGGGGTGGGCGGTGATTATGTTTTTGTTTTTGTTTTTCGTTAAGGCGATGGTCTTCTCCTTGGTACGAACGCGAAAATATATACCGGTATATTTTACGTACGTATATAGCGATAGCCGTTGTAGATATTTTCGCTGTCATTGGCCAGATACGGCCTGGTGCTTCATCTTTGAGGCCAGGTGTTGTTGCTGTTGTTTTTGCTGTGGTCGGTGTTATTAGCCAAGCACGGCCTGGTGCTTCACCTTAGAGGTCTGCAAGAGCTCGCAAATGGATCTACGAGCGTGTGTACTATTGGGGCCGATCACGCGCGTTTTTATAGCCGGTATTCTATATCTGAAAACACGTTATTCGCGAAGGTACGGTGCACCCGCGGTGAAAGCGCTGCTGATCATTTGCTGTTGTGGGTTTTATGTCCTGAAAACCGCTGGCCCAGTATAGTCGTGTCGAGTTTCGGTTTTTGGCTTCTCAAACGCGCTAGAAATGGCAGTCAATGTTCAATGTTCGTTTTGACTTTACCCTTTTAGTAGTACATAAGCTAACTCATTCACGCTCTCGCGCTTTCCGCCAATAATTTTTTTTGCTAGAAAAAGTCCCTACGTACGCGCATGCACTCGGTGAGACTCGAACCCACGAAATTGATCTTGGTAGGCACGCGGACCACCTACCAAGCCACCGGGGACGCCGGCAACAATAGTAAAAGCCCCATATGAAAGACCAGTTCGAATGACGGGTCTGTTTTTCTTTTCTTTTTTATTATGCAGTAGGAACCGCGGTATGACCACGGGAAGCTTAAGACGGGAATTGCACAATTCAGAGCCTCCGCCCAATTGGTGCTTCCTTCCCTTTCACGCTGCAGCAGAAAAATCTCCCAAAAAACGTGACCAAAAATTACTTAATTTTACCTTTTCTCACCGCGGAAAGCTTGAGACTGTGAGTTAGCGTAATTCGATGAAAATCGAGGAGCGGTGGGAATGCTGAACCCCTAGCGCGAAACAAACGAAGGCAAGTACTCTACCGGGGGGGAGAAGGGAAGTAGGCACCTGTGACCACGGCTTTTTCTGGAGAGCTGGAAACTAAAAATGATGGTTGAAACATACAGAAGAAAAGAAACGATAAAAAATGTTGACGATAAACGCTTCTGTGGAATTAAACCTCGTCTGAACCCCACTTCCAGCACAACAACCCAGTGTGAAGGTGGGTTATGATGACCCTTCCTTAAAGAAAAGCCTTCACCCAATTCGAGCTCCCCTTGCATGCGGTGTGAAGGTGGTCATTGACCCCTTTTGGACTGCGCGCTTTTGTGGGGAGAAATTACTTGGAATTCGTGTGTTTTTTGTTCTATTAATAGCAGAGTCTACATTAGTCAAGGCAACCCTTCCTTCACGCTTGTGTGTGGTGTTTACTAATAAAGGCCTCCGCCCAATTGGAACTCCTCTTGAATGTGGTGTGCGATTACTAATAATCGGAGATTTTGGACGCACACCACTCCCTCTCCTCTTTTACCTCTTCAGAGAGTGTAGTCCCGGTAGCCTCGGCCCAATTGGAACTCTAGATGAGTGCGGTGTGAACTACGACGACCCTTCCTTCAAACTTACAGAATTCGCCCCCAATTGGAAATCCCTTTGAATGCGGTGTGAAATGAAGACGACCGTTCCTTCAGACTAATAGCCTCGGCCTCCCGTTGGAACTCCTTTGACTGCGAACCTCCCTTTAAAACGCGGTGTGAAGGTGGGCATTAAGGCGACGAACATTGGCTCCCTCATTCGGCAAGCCCCTTGGCTGGCCCTCCAGCGCATCGACGGCCAAATGCTCCCGGTTGCGCGGTTCCTGAGGACGGCGGGGGTAGTGGACATGGAGAGGGTGGTGCGAGCGTACCCGAAGATACTTTGCGCCAGCATCAGGGGGGAGCTTGCTCCTAGGGTGAGACTGAAATGTATCACACAGGTCGAACAGAGATACTTTGCGCCAGCATCAGGGGGGAGCTTGCTCCTAGGATGAGACTGAAATGTATCACACAGGTCGAACAGATCATGTAGGTCATTCCATTCCCGCTTCATGATGTAGATCGTTCAATTGGCAGATAGATCATCTGTTCCTGATGCTGTGCGGTACCGGGTATGATTTAGTTCATGTTGCCGGTCGGAGCCCGTTTTATTCTGCATGGTGTATGTGGTGCACGTTTCCTTGGGTTCGATCTTCACCATTGTAGATCCTGCAGAACCTCTGACAACGGCAGGTGGAGGAACTGCTGTGGAGGATCTAGATCATGATCTGTTTGATTTGTCAGAGTTGTGGACATTTATGACCGCGCAATAAAGTCGAGGTGTTACTCTAGATCATGATCTGTTTGATTTGTCCGAGGTGTGGATATTTATGACCGCGCAATAACGTCGAGATATTACTCGTGCTGTACCCCCCTTCTCCGCATTGTCGATCGCCCTTGCCTAGAATCTACGAAGGAGGCGTTCTACGATAGAGGTTCACGCTTAATTTTCTGAGGCTCCTTACTTGACCTTAAGGAGCTCCATACCTCGCCCGAGTTCTGACTTCAGCAAAAATCAAATTGCATCCCGATGAACAATCCCATGGCCCAAGTATACAAAAACGTCATTTTTCGAAACAAGATTGGCATTCCGACGATTTTGGGTTAAGAGACCCCGTCATTCAGAAAAAAAAGAGCGGAAATGTGCTATTACGGGGGTCTATAGTAAACAGGACCAAATATTGTTTGTAAAAATAGGTAAATATATAGGCTTTTGTGTGTATCGTAGGTCCTATTAACTATGGTCCCCCGTAATACCTCTATCGTAGAACGCGTCGAATGACACAAGAGATACCCAAGATCATCACCGTCATCATCAAGAACAGCAACACCGACAGAAGGAGGAGAAGATGGGGGGCGGGGTGGTTAACCTTACCCCCGTTTCGTTCAACCGTTTTATGTGCTGCATCAATGGCTGCATACTACTGTAATTCCAAGTAGTTTTCTTCTCAAAATCGCGGGTGCACCTACCTCTAAATGGGTCAAAACTGAACCCCCGTGTTGTTGACCACAGCGTAGTTTTTGTTTTTTTTTTTTGTTTGCAGAATCTGCCAGGTATTCGTTTCTACTTTATTTTACGGTGCTTGCAGTAAACCTTCCTGTGCCGTCGAGGGTGTGGGGGCGGGGGGGGCTACTCATGTCGTGCATTGTCATAGTCCTCGCGTCCCTACAGTGTCGGGGGGGCTGGCGGGGGGGGGTGTACTCATAAGCATGCGTGGCTGGGAGGGGTGGCACTCATTTGTTGTTTGCCTCAGTCATTCGACTATTGACCACGCGTCCCTTTCGAGATGGAGCATGGGGGCAGAGGGGGGCGGTACTCATTTGTTGCTTGGCTTACTGTATGTAGCCATTTGATCATTCACCACGCATCCCCTTCGAGACGGGGGGCTTTCGGTATATATGTAGGGTAAATGTGGTGAGCCGCGGTTCATTGCAGTAATACAGCACTCCATGGTTGGCAGAAAAGTCCCCGTGTTCAGACCACTTCCATGAATACTCTACCTGGTGCATTGTGTGACCGCGGAACGTACGAAAGCGGCAGGAGGGGCAGGGCACAAATAAATGTTGCCATTTCGCGCGTGCTGAGAAAATCGAACCGCGCGCAGCGGAGATAAAAGAGAGGCGGGGTGTCAAGGGAGGAGTATTTTCGTGCAGTGCCATCTGAACAGGGCGCGCTAGTTGTAGAGGCTGCGACTCACCCTAGACTCGCAATGTTCACACGAAGACCGGTGATACGTGGCTGACCAGGCGTCTTGTAAAAAGACATTTTGCCGCTGATGGTGTTGAAAACAAAAACAAGCAAAAATCTCGATCCCTAGGCATTCCGACGGCAAAAGATAGGGCTTGGCGACGGTCCCGCGCCCTGCTGCTTCGCCAGCGACGGAGACACGGTTTGGACGTATTCCAGCACCTGAGGACACTATATGTACATGTGGAAACTCGACCCTCGAACCAAACATCCAAACATAACTTTGTACGATTGTGTTTTCGAGTGTCAAATCCTCGCGACGTGCTCCCTTTTTTTCTCTCAAGCTAACCGACGTACTGGTGTGTATAATTCTCAAAAAGTAACAAATCGTCCTTTGACAGTATATGTCTAAACGTTTTTTTTTTTCGTTTTTTTTTTTTTCGCCTCTTGCACCTCGTGCCTCCCCCCCGCGCGCGCGCGCGCGCCTTCCATCACTAGGTTCGGTTTTTGTGGAAAGACGTAGGCGTGTCCGAGGAGGATCTGCCGCGGGTGCTGCAAACGTTCCCTCTGTTGTTCGCGGTGCCCTTGCCACGCATGCAAGACGTGGTGAAATTCTTGTCGGAAGACCTGACCATCAACAGCAGGGACATAGCCAAGATTATTAGGTAAGGCGGACGCGCATCGACAGTTGTTGTTGTTGTTGTTGTTGGTGGCGGTGGTGGTAGCGTGTAGTGGCTTCTTTGATGCTGTTTTCGTTATATCGTATCGTATCGAGCGTGTTTTGCCCTCCACCCCCTGGCACCCAGGGCATTTTTTATGCTGACACTGAACGAAAGCTTCGATGTATCAAATATCGAGATCGTATTGATTGCGGTAGTTGTTTCGTTCGTCTATCGGTATCGTATCGAACTCGATTCCGATATCGATATTCGATATCCGATATCTACCACTATCGTATACTACTCTGGGTGAAAATATATATGGATCTCTTGATCTTCGTGTTGAAGTCTAAATGGTCAGTATAATATCGCCTGGAGTGATAGACAGATAGATACCTTGAGTCTAACCTCGATTCGTTGCTCCAAATTTTGATCTTATAGATATTGCCGGTATCATTGCCGCTGTTTAACAGGGCATTCCCATCATTGCTGGGGCTTGAAAGGGAGCGCCACATGTCTGGGGTGGTGCTGTATCTGAAGAGGCTCGGCGTGCAGAACGTCGGCCGCTTCGTTTCTCGACTGCCCCCCGTTCTTGGGTATGACGTTAGCACCAACCTAGCTCCTAAGGTACGTGAGGCCGGTGTCAAAAGGTTTTTCTTTCGTGGACGTGGAGGGTTTTGATTGTGTTCGCTGTTTGGGGTCGCAGACCGCGATCGAAGGTTCTGTGCTTTGACTTTCTTTTTTTTCTTTCTAGGTACTTAAGCCTGGTGTGCTTGAGCTTTTTGATAGTTTTCCCGTTGCTTGGAGAATAAAAATACAAAGTAAAAAAGGGGTGTATGCTGATTGGTGCATTTTTTTTTTTGTTTTTTTTTTTCGCATTTCGCTTTTGTGTGTGATTGGCGCCAGATGGACTACCTGGTGGAGGAGATGTGTCTGAGCGTGTACGACGTGCTCACCTTCCCGGCGTACTTCTCGTACCCCCTGGGCACCGTCATCGAGCCCCGCACCGAGTTCCTCATCATCAGGTAATTTTCGGAAACTTGTCACGAATGTATATATTAACGCTCTGTCCCGAATAACAAGGAGCTTTTATAGATTAATATGTAGTGAAAATGATCGTTATATTTTGGGACAGAGTGGTATACCGCTCTCGGCGGGAATGTGAGTACCGGTGAGCTATAAATGTTAAGACCAAACGGTTGTTACAATTTCCGCTTCGAGTGCGTCCGCTGTGAGCTCGATCGCTTGAGTGGTCGATGCGTCGGGCGTGCTTGTTTTTTACCTGGTACAGTACCTGATACTCCATTTGTAGTAAGGTGTTTGTGCAGTTGACCTACGATGTGCTGTAGTACGTACTCTGCAGTTGATGCCTACAGAGTTTTTTGGGGGGGGGCATTTGGTTTCGAAAGACCGGGTAAAAAGATCAAAGCGTCTGCTGCTTTTGCTGCGCTTGCTTCGTTGGTTGGATGAATCATGGGGCTCGGCGGGGCCACCGTGTGCGGTGCCAAAGAGCCGTATTGCTCTGCTTTTCTCTTCAAGTTTGTCCCCTAAAACGGGATTGTATTTCTGAACGGGTCAAATACGTGAATTATGCTATCTCTTTGCCCTTTGTTGGTACCAGTCTGTCCGTAAATACCGTAACGTTTTGGTATTTAATTCAATGCCCTCGCGTTCCATATATTTACGGACAGAGTGATCAATCAGACAACCATAGGAGGGTTTCCTGTTGTGACTGCGTTACGCGCCCTAATTTTGTCCGTCTCTTCTTGAGTACCCGAGCGGTCCTTACGCTTGTGTGAAAAAGAGGTCAGATGTATATTTCGAGGGTTTCCTGTCGGAACTGCGTTACGCACTCTACCATTGCCCGTATATTCCTGAATGCCTAAGCGGTCGTTATATTTTCGGACAGCGCTCGGTTTTTATGGGGATTTCCTGTTGTAGCTGGGGTACGCGCTCTAACACTGTCGGTCTCTTCTTGAACACCCAGGCGGTCCATGTATTTATGACAAAAAGAGTGATTATATTTTTCAAGGGTTTCCTGATCGTAACTGCGTTACGCGCTCTAATTTTGTCCCCGTGTCTTGTTGGGCCGTCTGGTGGTTCACGATCTCCAGGGGCCGGCCGATTACGCTTGTGGGGCTGAACATCGCGCTTCAGCAAGGGGACGCTGACTTCGCTCGGAAGGTGGCCAAGGTACAGCCGAACGTGTACCAAGACTTCAAGCGGGCGTACTTGGCCAACAGGTGGGGGAACTGGACAACATGCGGGGATGCCCCAAAATATTTGTGGGCGGATGACTGTGCTGTTTGTTGTTGTTGTTGTTGTTGTTGTTGTTTTTCTCACACTAATTTACCGCCAAAAAGTACACTCCGTGGTGTTGATTGACTTTGACGGATGCTCTTTGTGTTGTGCTGTGGCTCGCTCTGCTGTACGATTGACGCTGCCCCCCCCCCCCCCCCCGAGTATTTGTGGACGGATGCTGTCGTGTTGTGCCGGTAGCTCTGCAGTCTGCAGTACGATTGATTGACATCATATCACCTCAAAAGTGGGAACGATAAAAATGCACGCACATAAAATAAAACACCAGGTTAAAAAAAAGAGATGAAAATACACGCTCGTACATAACGGGTGACACGAAAGAGGAAACAAAAGACACGCGCGCATATCACATCACATCACCAAGGGGAAACGAAAAAATAGGAAAATTCCAATATGTTCATGGCGTGTGCCGCATATTCAGCTCTGGTTTTTGTTGAAAGAAAAAAAATGCGTATGATCCCTCGGCTGTGAGTTCGAAGATTTCGTCGAAACTCGTATTACGGGGGTCCATAGTTACTATTATAGGACCTATGGTATGCATAAAAACCTACATGTTTGCCTATTTTTTCAACAATATTTGGTCCAATTTACTATGGCCCCCCGTAATAGTTGCAAACTGCGTCCGTATGCCTTACTTGTCTGTTTTTTTTCGTCGCGCTTCTTTGCTGTGTCTGGACCGGCGACGACAGGGAGGCCGTACGGAGCGGGAAATCGGATGCGGAAAGCCTTCTCTCGGAGCCACAGCGCAAAGCCATCGGAAACCTCGGGGGGCAGTCCACGAGCAACAACGTCTCGGTGAGCCCCTACAACAGCGTATCGTATTATACATACACTGGTAGTGAGATAGATAGATAGATATATAGATAGATGGATATATAGATATACATGGTACCTGATACGTATCGTATTAGTCTATTATAGCTAGGACGTCGGCCGATTCTTTAGTAGGTTTCACCTTGTCGTAGTTTTTATGGCGGAACATCATAGCTCGTGCTTCTCGATGTAGACCACCGTATACATGTACGGCACGATAACACCCCTGTTTGTTCCAAATTATGTCCCCTCCGCCATTGGGTCTAGCGGAGGGGCCGGCCTTGCAGTAGTCCCTAAGTAGTGCTTCGTATGCACATGAGTGTACCGTACTTGTTTGTTGGATTTTTTTTTTTTAAGGTTAGTGCTAATTTCATCGGAATGTTTATTTGACGCGTTTTTTTCTTTCCTTGCATGCCTCGAACTTTCTTTAAAACTTTGTTGTTCTTCGTTGCACATGGTCGCCCAGGTGGTCTAATGGTTAGCCTCGCATACCACTAGCGTTGGAGTCAGGAATTCAAATCTCGGTATCGATTTTTTTTTCTCAAAAGGGCACCATTATAGGTGTCGAGAGCGCCTATTGTACCGTGGATGTCGGCACTATTAGACGCTAGGCCAGTCGACGAGGGAAGAAAGTGCTGAACTCTTTCTCGCGATAAAAATGCAAGGCACGAGTCGTAGTGCTGTAGTGGGAAGGGGGAGAAGAGCCTATCATGTGACCCCGGATCTGGCTTGCGGCTCGGAGGGAGAAAGGAGGGCGAAAATAATAAATGGGACGGGGGGGGGGGGGGGGGGGGGGGGGGGCTCGATATCATGCATGGCCGTAGTCGTATGACCATAGGGGGGGGGGGGGTACTCATGTTCATGCATGGCCGTAGCAACAACACGAGGATGACTATAGAGGGGGGTACTCATTGTCACGCATGGCCGTAGTCGTATGGTGGGGGGGGGGGGGGGGGGGGGGGGACTTTACATGTTAGGGTTCACACATGGGGTTTCCATGCATTTGTTTTACACATAGAATGAACAAACTTCAAATGGTCAGAAAACTATTCCAGGTATATATAACCCGAACGTCCCTTGAAATTGAAAAAAAAACGTCGACACCAGCCGGCCGGAACTTTCAACCCTTTCAATAGCGCAATGTACAGGAACCGAACTCTGACACTAATTCCAAGTGTTTTGTCCCCGCCATGGGAGTGCAGCCCTACTTGAACGGGTTGAGCTCGATCTACCCTACTCTAGACGCACCTTGGCCCAAGTAGCTGCAAACGCCGTAAAAAAAATCCGATGCTTCCTTTTTGGGGCCCCTTGACAAGTAGTATTACGGAGGACCACAGTAAATGGGACCAAATATTGTTAGTAGAAAAAAGTAAATATAGGGGTTTTTTGTGTGTACCGTAGGTCCTATTTAATATGGTCCCCCCGTAATAGTAATACGTGCACTGCCTGCACCCACGTTTCGGGGTGTAACTACTTGGAGTTAGAGCTGGATTGTTTTTACAGTACAGGCCTCAAGGCTCCCAGAAATGGCGCTGCTGACCGCGTACTTGAGTAGCGGTATGTTGTAAGGTATCGGCTTTCGTCCAACGCTTTCGTCCAACATTTGTTTAACGTCCCGGCGTTCGTCCAACCTTTTTTTTTACGTGCCGACGTTCGTCCAATATTTTGTCCCGGCTTTGGCCCAACGTTTGTGCCGGCTTCCGCCCAGGAGGTAACGGCAAGGGCCACCGGTCTCCCTCCCCCAAGAAGCCGAAGGAGGGGCGACCTCAGGCCCCACCCGACACCAATTAATCCTCCTTACGGTTGAGCTCAATCGAGAGAGATGGCGAGTTCTGGCAGGAAAAAAGGCGCTGCAGAACAAGGGGAAGGAAGAGGAGTTATATTTTTTTCTGGAAGATTCTGGTCCCTCGATACGTTGGGAAGTCATTTTCCTTGAACGGCTGAGTCCCGTGTTGTTGAGTTGGCAAATACCTTTTTCGCGGAAAAAAAAAAAAACCTGGAAAAAGTGGGTCCCGTGTTGTGTTGGGAAGCGTTTCCCCCTTGAATATCCTCGATAAAGTTGGTCCCGTGTTGAGTTGGGAAAATCCATTATTTTCCGAGAAGAGTTCTGGTCCGCCCCGTGTTAAAGTTGGGAACCCACGCTTGTGCGTAGCGGAGGTATTTTGGCGGGTCCCCCGCGTGTGTGCATAAATAGAGAAGCCTAGTTCCGCAGAAATGGAGTTAGTTGCGCGAGAGGTTGGATCGAGAGACCGCTGGACGTCGATTTTGTGTTTTCGCGGGGCCTGATACTCTGGTTTGTCGGACAGGAAAGTTCCATCCACCACGTATTATATAGTGCGCGATTAGGGGGGGGTTCGATTGTGTAGGGCGTGTGGCGTACGGCAGGGGCGGGTATCGCAGAGGGCGGTCGACCGCACCACGTTTCGCTCGGAAGTTCGGGGAGAGGAGCGGTATATAACGGCAATATTTGGGGCGTTCTTTTTTTATTTCGACTTGCTATGTCGAGTAACGAGTAAAGAGAGTGCTCTTGAAACTGACCGTTCGAAGGTAGCATAGAAACAGATTGAAGCTCGATGAGGTCAACACATTTAATACGACGATTACACGAACGAAATCAGGGTCGCTCTATTTTTGCTTGATGGCTAAGAAAAAAAAAAAACGCTCTGAATTGGAGGTGCGTTGATTTGAAACCATCGTATGACGGGCTGCTTACGTAGGATCCTCTGGCGTCACCTCCTTCTCTCATCTCGTTCACGGACATGTCCCACTTACGTGTGCGTATACGGCCAAAAAAACGGGCCAGAAACTACTACTGATGTACCTGGTAGCTCGGAAAGGTGTTTTACCACTGTAGTAATAGTACGATAATAGGTACAACTCTGGGCGCAAATATAGGCAGCGTTTATACACAAATATGAAGACCCAACGGTCCTTGTAACTCCGCCCAGAGCACATCCCCGTGAGACGTCGGTCGATCAGTAGAAATAGCCTACCTTACACTATGACCTACCTTGCATGTATATATATGTTAGGCACGGAGCAGAGAAAGACAACTCGTCCCCGCAGTTTTCTGATTGGTCCATTTTTAACGTAGGGATTTTTTTAATGTGCACGGAGCAGAGAATGACAATTCGTCCCCGCAGTTTTCTGATTGGTCCATTTTTAAGGTAGGGATTTTTTTAATGTTGGCATTTCTTGGCCGACATCTGTCGTCATTCGGGATCGTAACTTCACTATTTCTCTCTTAAGTGTCAGCGAGGTTGTGAAATTCACAGAAAAAAAAAAATTGGATTCGTTATGCCGAACTCGCTGCGCAAAGCACCCATTCTCCAATAAGAAATACAACCCTGGACCGGTTTTCCTGATTCTTACTCTGTACCATACTAATCTGACCGAAAATATAATCACCGTTTGATGCTGAGTTCAGACTTCAACCGGGGGTTATATTTCCGCCCGGTGTGGTACGTACTGCCGTATCACACGGGTGATAAGATAACACACCCCCTGAGACTTATTCAGAGACAAATATCTCCAAAACGTGGGGGATACACCGGAGTTCCCACTCTGCGACGAGGTGCCGCGTTGATTGCCATCGAATTAAGGCGGGGGTATTAGCCCTGGGTGAGTCTCCGGCTGATCGCCGCAGAGAGGCATCACTGATCCGAAACTACAATATATACGAAGAAAAGCGACGACGACATTTACTGCGGTACACACAACGAACACGGTGGCTTTCTTCGTAGCTCGTCGCGATCTTTCCTCGAGATCTTCATCCATAAGCGCGTCGCTCGGCGTCTACACTCTCCCCGTTGCCGAGAAAATCGGATTCAACATCCGCCCGAGGGGATGTGTTGTCTGATCTCCCTATTACGGGGGACCATAGTTAATAGGACCAAATATTGTCAGTAAAAATAGGGAAATGTAAATGTTTTTGTGTGTACCGTAGGTCCTATTAACTATGCCCCCCCGTAATAGTATGATAGTGGGATGCGGTATGTAGGGTATTTATCCGCCATGTACTGCTGTACAACTCGAATGACAAACAAACGTCAATTTAAGTCGGACCGTCGCTTCTGGTACGCCTCGTGCGGCGGACGGATGGGCATCTGAGGAGGAGCAATGCGCTCGAACTCTCCATCTCGCCGGCCATCGCCTTCCCCTTCCCCCTCCCCCAACACCAGAGGGTAAGACTTGTCGGCGTCGAACCCGCTCAAGTCTCCGCAAGCTACAAACGGCACCACCAGGTTGGCCGGACCGAGCCTGGCCAAAACGAGAAAGGAGGCGGGAAGGGGGGGGGGGGGGGGGGGGGGGGGGGGGATAGTTGTTGTTGACATGCTGCACGAAAAGGGTAAAAAAACGATTTTTCTACAAAAACGAAGAATCGTTTTTGTCAGTATGAACGCGAGCGTAGTGACGAAACAGAGACTTATTTTTTTCTATTCAAGTTGTCGGAATGGAACACGTACGATACATTTTCGGAGGGAAAAAATGAACCAATACTAACACGAAAACTACTACCACAGGCACAACGTCCAGTAAAATGTACATGCAAGGACTGTTTGGGTAGCAGCATATAATAGCACCTTAACGGTTCTTGTTTTTTCCGGACAAGAGTGGTGTTTATTTGCGCGAACCTCGCAGATCGCGGGAAGCAACTGGTCTGGGTAATCACAAACGCCGTGTCCTTCACGGTGATCGATGAAGACGAGTCGTGGGCGTTCTAAGGTAGTTTATTTGCCGTCGTCATTTCAAGTCACCGACGGCAGGGAGGAAGGGCGGGAGGGAGGGAGAGAAGGAAGGAAGGAGGGAGCCTACTCACGCGCCGGGGGTAGCATCAGCTTTTCCTGCCGTTGCGACGGGAGCGACGGGTTGTATCGACGCGCGATACGTAGTTTTAACGTGGAAATGTGGTGAGATTAAGGCTTCATTTTTCGTAATACGGGGGACCATAGTAAAAAGGACCAAATGTTGTTGGTATAAAAAGGTAAATATATAGTTTTTTTTGTGTACCGTAGGTCCTGTTTGTTGTGTTCCCCCGAAATAGTAATTCTAACCAATCCGCCGGAGGATTAAAAACCAAAACAAAAAAAAAGGGGCCGACGTGAACGCAATACAAAACAATCTCCGCGGCTATCACCAACAGCTACCAGGGTATACCTTATAGCTGACGGCAGGCTGTGCCATGCTCGACTGAACAAATTGCTACGTGTAGTACGCACGATAAAGCGGCAGGATTTTTACCTTCCACGCGTCCGACACATCAGATCCCTACCAGGTATGTCCTACAGTAGGTGATCATCTAGATGATCGACCCATGCTCTAGATGATCTGTGAGAACAACACGTCGCAAGGATTCTCCCACTCTAAATTCAAGTATTAGTAGTGTGCCCCCAAAACAGGGGTGCAGTCTCCAACCAAAAAACACCTAACCTCCCAGAACAAACAACAACGCTTCTTTTCAGCTGAGTGGGAACCCACGGCGCAAAATCTGAGCGTGGCTAGAGACAAAAGCGGCGAGGTGATATCGCACCGTTCGTTTTCGCTACTTGCAGCGAAATTTGTAATTTGTGTCCCACACGTTGATGCAGTCGCGAACGGATTATATATAGACCTGACCTGCCAGCAAAAACAAAACAAAACGCCTCTTGCGTTGAGCAGAAACCCACGGCGCAAAACAAAAATCCCCGAAAAGGCGGCGAAATAACGCTAAAGAAGCGGCGAAAAACACACAAAGGCGGCGAAATGCGAAATAACGCAGAAAAGAGGCGAAATGACGAAATAGGCGGCGAAATGACGAAATAGGCGGCGAAAAAACGAAAAGACGCTGCGCGGGCGGTCACATAACGCACAACAACGCACCGCTCGTTTCCGCTACCCGCGGCATAGCTGTGGTCCAGCAGGGGAGTGAGCATGGAAGCCTCGAAGTCCTCGGGCGGGCAAAAATCGCAGCAGACGACAAAGGACTCGATGGAGCTGCTGCGGCTGCTTCGCGGCTTGGCGATCGTCACGCGCCTGAACAGCAGCCGAAGCTGGCTGTAGAGCAGGCTAGCGTCCCGGCCGCGAAAAATCTTGGCCACGAAGGTGCCTCCTGGAGACAGCACGTGCGCCGTGATGTTGAGAGCTGCTAAAAGAAGCTTGAGCGAGAGAAAAAAAAAACAAATACATCGCGAGGGACGGAAGGAAGCGTGGCGTGGCGCGGCGGTGAAAAGTTGGGATGGTTATCTTCAAAAGTGGAACAGGGGGGGGGGGGGGGGGGGGGGGGGCAGCGGGGAGGGCGGGTGATCACCTTTTCCAGGGGATTGCATTGTTGCACACGTAGGGCAGATCACGATCTATCTATCTACAGTAGATAAATCTAGATCCTAAACATGCCGTTAAGATATGCCGTGCAGGATGTGTGTAGCACATATTCAACCCAGTAAACACGTCCTAGATTATGCAGATTATACGGCTATTACCACCCGGAAAAGAAAAAAAAAGCTAGAGATCATGCAGATCACGGATACATCTTCCCTGAAAGATTTCTAGATCATCAAGTAGAAATTATCTGTAGATGATCTCTCTGATCTGTCGAATGAGCGTCGGACGTGTGAACCCTGCGTCTTCAAGACTAGACTAGACTAGACCAGACTAGACTGTTACGGGGCGCCATAGTAAATAGGACCTACGGTACACACCAAAACCTACATATTTCCCCGTTTTTACTAACAATATTTGGTCCCATTTACTATTGTCCCCCGTAATAGCGGTACCGCTTGGTGAGGGATGGGACACAGTGATAGCCGAGCGGAAGGATGCTGAGGTCCAAGAGTATATCGTTTGTCGGTATGACTACTAGGGTGGGGGGGGTGGGGGGTCGCCGGTCGCGGATATATGTTCCTTGAGAAAACTTCATGTCACGGGTCGTCGGCTGCCGAGAGGTGTTCGTTGCTAAAATTTCTGTGTTTTGGGTGGGGGGGGGGGGGGGGGGGGGGGGGGGGGGGGGGGGGTCATGTTGTCATCACAATGTATATCTGGTATCAAAACTACCACACTGTCGTAGTAATACTTTGTTTTCATCTTACGGGTCGTCGGCTGCCGAGAGATGTTCTTTGATAAAATGGCCGTGTTTTGGGAGGGAGGGGGGGGGGTCATGCTGTCATCATAGTAACATGATACCAAACTATCAGATCATCAAACTACTTGTACGTACTGCTGCAGCGGTAGTTATTATCACATTGGATGACGTTCTTGTCGCGATCAACTCAGTCGAGCGGGCCGCACACATACGATACGTGTTGCAAGCTGCAAGCGGCCCACCGAAGTGGTGTGCCATCGGCCAGGTACAGCTCGCAAATACGAGTTTCAAGGAGAACTTCCATCTCACAGCTGTTTTTTTTGTATGGGCAAAAAATTTCAAATATTCATGATCACAGTACGTAAAAAATCAAACATATACACGCGCGTTTGCTACGCCACAGGTTAGTTATTTTCACAAAAAAACAAAAAAAAACAAAAACATCAGCTGCGAGATCGAGGTTGTGCGTACAGTAGTCCAAACTCCTACTTGCAGAATATCATACCTGAGCTTGGAGGTACTCGTCAACATCGTGGAGGCCAGTCACATCGGGCGCTCCGTCGCAAACCACCAACTCGGCCAGGCCTCCTCGGAAGTGATCGATGATAGCCTCCGCCGTATCCTTAGAGGTGATGTCACCCTGTTCACGCATCGCATCGCACAGATCAGATCAGATCAGATCAGATTAGAGCGGATGTCACCCTGTTGCAATTGGTCAACATTGCACACATCAGATAAATCAGAGCAGATCAGAGCAGATCAGATCAGATCAGATCAGATCAGATCAGATCAGATCAGATCAGACCAGATCAGATCAGATCAGATCAGACCAGATCAGATCAGATCAAATCAGATCAGATCAGATCCCCATCTTATTTCATGGTGTAGAAATTTCGAGGGTGAATAAAATCACTCACTGATTTGTATGATCTGCACGACCAACAGAACTAGATCATGCTCGCCGGGTGGGACCTACTTGACGCGGCTCTCGCGCACGTGTTTGGCGGGTGAGATCTGTGCTGCTACAGCTCCTGCACAACATATCATGACGGGAAAACATAGGATCTAATACGGAGGACCACAGTAATCAGGACCCATCATATACACAAAAAACCTATATATTACAGTAATTTTACTAAGCATATTCGGTCCTGATTACTATGTTCCGTAATAGATGATCTATCTGTAATTGATCTGTCCTATCTATGTGTGGAACGTTCGATCGGTGCAGAGACACTGCAGGCTATTTTTTTCGGGGGGGGTCGACGTTTACTACGATTTTTCTGCATCTATGTCTTCAGCACTACTTTCGTAAAGCGATCGAGAGCTCCATTGATCGTTGTTTTCTTGGGGGGGGGGGTCGACATTTACTACAATTTTTCTGCATTCATGTCTACATCACTGCTTTCGTAAAACAATTGAGAGCTCCAGTGATCGTTGTGCGCTGTAATGTCAAGGGAAGAGGGGAGAGAATGCGTCTGTCTGTCTGTCTGTCTGTCTGCCTGTCTGCCTGTCTGTGCAGCGGGTCGTCGTGGCTGGTAATCTGCCGCGCTCATGACGCAAAGAAATTTAGGTGCACTTGTTGCGTACACACTCCACGTGCCCCAAAAACAAAACAAAGCACAGCACAGCACTTCTACTTACACTTCTGCACTTCCTACTCGTTTTCTTGGTGTGTATGTACCTGGTACAGCTCTGACCCGAAATATAATAATCGTTTGACTAAGAAGTAGTGTACAAATGGTCCTTATATTTCGAGACAGAGCTATGTCCCGAAATATAAGGACCGTTGGACTTAGAAATAATATACAAACGGTATTTTGATATATTCCGGGACCTAAAAGGAACGTTTGGAGTAAGAAATAGTGTACAAGCGGTCCTTATATTTGGGGGCGGAACGATGTCCCGAAACATAACGACCGTTTGGAGTAAGAAATAGTGTAAAGCGGTCCTTATATTTGGGGACGGAGCTATTTCCCGAAACATAAGGACCGTTGAGATTAAGTAAGAAATAACATACAAACGGTCTTTAGGCTTCGGGACATATCTCTGTCCCGAAATATAAGGAACGTTTGGTCTAAGAAATAATGTTGAAACGGTTTTTATATTTCGGGGTATAGCTATGTACCGAATTATAAGGACCGTTTAGATTAAGAAACAATATACAAACGGTCTCATACTTGGGGACGGAGCGATGTTCCGCAACATAAAGGATCGTTTGGAATAAGAAATGATGTACAAAATGTCCTTATATTTCGGGACATAATCATATGTCCCGACTTATAAGGACCATTTGAATTAAGAAATAATGTACAAACGGTCTTTATATTTCGGGACGGACCTATGTCCGAAATATAAGGACCGTTTGGAGTAAGAAACAATATATAAACGGTCCTTACATTCGGGACAGAGTTATGTCCCGAACTATAAGGACCGTTTGGACTAAGAAGCAATATACAAACGATCCTTGTATTTCGGGACAGAACTATGTCCCGAAACATAAAAATCGTTTCGACTAAGCCATAGGTATAGGTGTCCTGCACTGCCTTATGACCAACACGAAACACGCGCCTGAAGTTGCTTGACCCCGTCGATAGGCGCCATCTCCTGCAAGTCCACCGCCACTATTCGCACCGCCTCCTTCTTCTTCTCGACAGTAGCGCTCGTCCCCTCTTCCGCCCCGCCTCCTTGTAGAACTCCTCCTCCTTCTCCTTCACGCACAGCAGTCTTCCCGCTGCCACAAGCAGCCGTAACACCGGCCCTATCGCCCTCCACGATTCTTCCACTATTAATAGTCGTTTGCTGCTGTGGGGCCACTGCTCCTGCCACAGCAGCAGCAGTAGTAGTAGTAGTAGTAGTAGAAGTAGTAGTAGTAGTAGTTGTTGTTGTTGATGGTGGTGGTGGTGGTGGCGGTGGTGGTAGTGCCTCTGCTGCATCTTGTCGAGCATCACCTAACGGGGCGTCCTTGGCAGCGAGGGGCGCGTCGTTCTTGCCCAAGAGCTTGCTGGCGAGCACCTTGCTTTTTTTGTGGAGGAGCGGGTTTCGAACGGAAGGGCATTTCGACGATAGGCGCGACTGTCAAACTGAGTACCAGGTACATACGTAACTGGCGCATGCGAAGTATACGGGTCGTACTTACCGGGGGTGAACAGGATTCACCTTGGAGTGATGAGGCCGATCACTGTCCGTTTTTGTTGTGCCGTCAGTGGCAGTAAGACCGTGTTTTCGGGGGCAGGAGGCATTTCGGTCCGAAATCCCCTAGGTTAGGTTTTCTCAAGTCTGCAAAAAAAACTCTCGCGACGATGAAACACGATCACGCACCATACGTTTATATCACCCGCCCACTCCGAAATAACGCCTCCTCCCCCCTCCTCCTGCCCTCCCCTCTCCCTGGCGCCCTCCATCCGCTATCGCCGTCGACGAGGCAAGGCAATTGACCCACTTTTTTTTGTTTTGTTTTTTTTGTAATCATCACTTTTGCTTTCCAGCCCAACTCGTAGGAGGTTTTCACCCTCAGCGGTCTTCTTCTGGACAAGCCGTGGTCACAGGTGTCGTCCCTTCTCCCCCCGGTGCGTGCCTTCATTTTTAGTCGCGCATAGGGTTCAGCATTCCCACTGCTCGTCCAGTTTCGTCGAAGGCAGCCAACTCACGCTTTCGCGCTTTCCGCTCCTCTAATTATTACGCAAGAAAAAGTCCTTGCGAGTATGCACTCGGTGAGACTTGAATCCACGAAGTTGATCTCCGTAGGCACGCGGACCACCTACCAAGCTCAAGCCACCGGAGTCGCCGGCAGAATTGTGAGACAGAATACCAGGGCACCAGGTATCACATAATAAGTATAATGCTCTGTATCACAATAGGACAAAAAGTGGTGGGTAATGGCTCGCACCTGTAGTTTGGTGACCACAGAGCTTTTATTTCTCTAGGGTTGGAGAATCGGCCCGAACACTGGTTGTGCTGGATGTCGACGGGTAGAAAGGACGGTCTGATGTGAAGAACACACACACACACCTGGCTCCAACTCCCGGGCGCTGCGCACAAATCGACAGCCTTCGTCACACCTTCGAAAAGTCCAAACTCCTCATCCAGCTGCAGCAGCTTGAACGCGCTGCGCGCTCGAAAACCAACCTGTGCCGCAAGCAGCAGCATCATCACCACCACCAGCAGTGTAATGACAATAATCAGTAGCAGCAGTATCGTCATCGGTAGCGGCAATGGAGCAGACGTATGATACAACGCACGATGTCCAAGGTGTACAGTACTGGTCAAGGCAGACCATGGGTAATACTGTACTATTGAGAGGTACAGTCGTTAGCAGTAGTGGTCCCTCTATAGTGCAAGCGGTTGAGGAGCGCCGGCTGCCCGCCACGTATAGGAGTGCCGGTGAAATGGCTTGGCACAGGTGGGATTAACCACACCAGTGTGGCAATGCAGTGTGCGGAATAGTGCTGGTTGCCGCTATAGAAGTGCCGGTATTCTTGGCTGGCGCATACCGGCACTCGTACAAGTATAGAGGGACCATTCATTGCTGTACCTGGTGCTGGTGTACAGCAGTACTTGTGTTGTACGATACACAAGGCAAAGGCGCCTTTTGTTCACTGTTCCGAATCCAAGTCGCCGGCGAAACATGCGCCTAAAACATGGCATGCTCGGAACGGGTGCCTGCCGCCCAATAATGCTCGCAATTGCACCAGTGGCTGAGCTCTGCAGACGAGCAAAGGTATGTGCACAACGTACCAGGTATGCAACAGCATTGTTGTCTGTGAGAGCCGGGATGGAGTTTGAATTTTGACGTCGTGGTGGCAAGCAAGCACCATTTGAGCCATACCATCATTACGTAAAGAGATCAAGGGCAACTTTTGCACCCTTAGCGCGCATGACTGGGTGTGGCTCATCTTCCTAGACCATCACCTCCTTCGCTTTCCTGTAGAACATGTCTCGCTTGTCCTTGCCATTGCGTCCCATGGTTAGAGTACGAGGTGCGTCGGCAGTGGACAGCAACACTCACACCTCATCATCATGAGAGGTATGGGGTGTTCCATAACTTTCAGTGGCGTGTGTTTCCGTGAAACGCTGTGCGAGTGCTCGCTAGAAGCAGGTCCCGCCGATCTAAGTCCACCGTCCACCGGTAGGAAGGCGATAAAAGCTACACGGGTAGCCCCGTGGTTCTGGTATCGTCAGTGGTGCTGGTGCACTATGTTGTCAGATCTCAGCTGGTCGGACCAGGTACGACGCTGGAGACACGCTCGTAAGGTTGATCATAACAAATCTTGACACAAAATCTTTACCGAATATTTTCGTCGTATCTATGATCGCCAAACCGCCGAACAAAAGTTGGACATGCTGAACTAAAAGCGGTGTCGAAGTGCAGCAAGACATGCTTGGTTCTCCCAGCCTGTCTTCTAACGTGCGATTACTGGCAAAACACGCGAGAAGTTTCGATGAAGTGGTTTTCGTCGTATAGGACACCAGGCGCACGCATTCCGTCCTCGTCAGCATAAAGAGCACTCTACCAGGTACTAAAGTGTTCTAACATGTAAGAAACGTTTGTATATTAATATAAATATCAAAATGGTTCTTACTTTTGCAGACACAGTTATATCATACCTGGTACCTGGATGTATACGTACTCATACCGTTGTCACTATATATGTATTCCACACCATACGTACCAAAAAACTGCGTGGCACCCAATCACCTGCACTGATGTGCGGCAGGTGCCTGAGAGAGAGGACAAACCCAAGAGTAACTCCATCAACTGCTTATGCTTCAGCCCCGACGGATCCAAGCTCGTCGTCGCGGTCGAAAACCGGGTACTGGTGTACGACGGCGCCGACGGGGAGCTTCTGAAGTCATTGCGCGGTCACAAAGACACGGTGAGGAGCGCGCGTCCAGCCAGTCCACGTACATCTCGGTGGGCTCAGAGTTGCTACTCGTATACCTGATACCAGGGTACCTGGTAGGTTACACAGTACCGGACATCTATTCGCAATAAGAAACTGGAAAGCTGGTCCAGACAAGATTTCTTATTTTAGAAGGGGTGCCTTCTACTGCACGTACACTAACTTCAGTATGACGACTCCCGAATTTCTTGTTTCCATGCAAATCTCATCCGAGATGTACGTAGGTGTCCTCTGCCCTGTACCGCTATATGTACGCGATATTTGCTGCGCACATTTAGCCATTGCGACCGCCTGTACCAGGCCAACGTTGGTTTTTCGTATTTCTATGCACGGCAAAACCTTTCGTATTTCGCGGCAATATAAAAAATTCAACCTGCCACTTCGAACAACGTAAAGGCGTGCGTGAGAGGATTTCTCGTTGATTTCTCTACGCGACGGATTCTGCACACCTTTGGCCATTCATATTGTGCTTCTACTTGATGCATATACCTCCACACTTGCGTTGCTGAATCTTTCAACCGCAAAACCTTTCACGCCCGCGAAGCAAAAAAGACAACCTACCGATGCGGACGGCGCATCGTACAGCGTACCACGTGCACAAGTCGGTCAACAGCGCCGATAACGCAGTCTGGTCGTTAAACACCTCTTGACTACTCTTCGTGAAGGACTCAATCTGAAACCCGACGGGTGTTCCTACATGATTGATTCTGTTTCCATCCCGTTTTACTGTCTTCGACCTTTTTTTCTCTCTCCACCCTTCGATAGTCGTAAGCTCCAATCCGGGGTCACACAATAGGCTCTCTTCCCCCCCCCCTCCCCCGTCTACAGCTCGTGTCCTGCTTTTTTATCGCGAGAAGATATAACCTCTTTAATCCCTCGTCTATCCGCGTCGATTTGCGCGCTGGGGCAACGATGAACTGGACACCTGCACAATCGCTCAAACTGCCCCCCGTGCTCCTTGGTTCTGGCATGGTGAACAAACAGGTGCTGGCTGTCGAGTACTCGAAGGACGGGAAGCACTTTGCCTCGGGAGGCGCGGACAACACGGTAATTATCTGGACGAGCAAGGCGGAAGGCGTCTTGAAGTACACCCACAACGAATCCATCCTCTGCCTCGCCTACTCGCCAGGGTCGTCAAAGCTGGCGTCGTGCACCGAGCTAGACGTCGGGCTCTGGCGGCTGGAGCAGAGCTCTGTCGTAAAGCACAAGGTGTTGTGCACGCCTACAGCTTTGAACAGCAATCGCGCCTCTTTGAAAATGGGAGCGGTTGCCCTACTGTAGTAGTAGCTTCTCCGGTACACCTCTCTGTCCATAAATATAACCATCGTTTAGATTAAATATATATATTGAAACTGTCCTTGCATGTAGGGACAGAGTGATGCAGATCGCTCTTTCTGCAAGGTTCATTTTTTTCTCGAGATTCCGCCCGTGGCGGACAATGCTGTGTAGATCCCCGGGTACGTATTTAATGTGTCGATGCTTCACATGTTCTACCGTGAGCGAGAGCCGTGTAGTTTTCTGGATCGCGACGCATACATATCTCGAAAAGTGCGCGAGACGCATTCGCGCCTGAGCCAGCGCGAAGCCTGATTAGAGTAAAGTTCTGGCCTCAGATATGTTTACAACAAAAAAGAGGAACATAGAGAGGGGGGGGGGGGGGGGGGGTACTCATGGCATGCATGGCCGTAGTCGTATGACCATAGACCCTCGCATCCCTACAATGCCGGGACGGAGCATGTGAGGTTTTCACCGACCAGGCAGACAATGATTGAGAGAGGGGGGGGGGGGGGGGGGGGGGGGCGTACATATTTCGTTGCTTGCCTTCATCATTTGGCTATTGCTCACGTATCCCTTTCGAGACGGAGCGGGACGGAGGGAGAGAGAGAGAGAGAGAGAGAGAGAGAGAGAGAGAGATTTTTTTGGCCCACAAACATGAGCACACGCGCCTGACCCGTTCCCTGTTCACTGCCCATCGCCGCATTGACGGCAGGTTCACTCCAAGATCCTTTCCGCAGATTGGAGTTGGGATGGGCTCCACTTAGCGCTAGGCTTCATCGATGGGAACGTGAGCATCCGCGACGCCGATGGCGTGGAGAAAGTCACGATCACCCGGTGCGTCGTCGTGAGAACGATGCATTGTAGGATCGACGGAGGGGGGGTATTATTATAAATGATTATGATTATGACTATGATTATGATTTTTTTAATTCTTATGGCTACGATTCTGATTCTGATTCTGATTATTTTCATTATTTATCATTGTTTTTGCTATTCTTAATGGTTGTTGTTAGATTACTGTTCTTACAGTAATATGTTTGCCCTCCAACAACGTGCAGCAAGACCTTCGACGTCGGTTCGCTCCTGAAAAAATCAGAGATAAAAGAAGAAAATCCAGGAAAACTAAAAGAAGGGAAACCTGTCGAAATGTGCACGAATTCTTGAACTCCCTTCTGTACGTGTACCTACTTGCGGCTTGACATCAACCAACTCCATCCACTTGTTGACTTGCTGCCCTTGCCCCACCCTTCCTTATTTGCATACAAAGAGAGTAGCATCTGATTCAGCCGCTGACTTTTAATTCAACTATTACTTGCTACGACTCAGGTAGTATCACGAGGGGCTATTGTAATCAGAACCCACGATGGGCCAAAAAGTCATGTATCCCCGTATGTTTACACGCCACATTGGGTTCTGACTACTATTACCGGAGGCCATAGTAAATATGACCAAATATTGGTAGTAAAAATAGGTAAATCATAGTTTTTTTTGAGCGTACCGCAGGTCCTGTTTTACTATGGCCCTCCGTAATACTGTATGCCTCGCCTGTATTACTGTAGTTACCCAGGTGTTTAGTGGAGTTTTTTTCCAGCTGGTCGACCAAGTCCCACCAGATATGATAGGCGCCAACCGTAGCAAGCGATCCTCTGAGACGTGCTCGCACAAAATCCAGGGCCAACAACAGGAGAAAGCAGGAGAGGGCGTTTCAAGTATTTTTGTGTTTTGAAACGTACTTTCAACAGTGTGATGTTGTGTGATTGTTGACAAACCCCTTGAGAGCGGAGAATGCTGGGACTTTTCTCAACGCCCCGACACAGAGAAAACCTCTGGCAAGAGGTTTCGGTCTCAGCTCCGCCTGTTTGTGCCACCCGCCTCCGTTGCCGCGATTTTCTGCCGCGATGTTCACTACGTCGTCTCCTAAAAAACGAAACTATTCCTTGGTTCACACTACTACTGTTACTCAAGTCGTTAAGTTTCACCCACTTTTGTGCACCAAACCCCTCTATCGTGTTCCTCTTTGGGCATAACCAATTCATCCACACTACAGTAGCTCAAGACGTTAACCAATCAATTCCATCCCCCCCACTTGATCATACTTCCGTAGCAAGTGTGCAGCTGTACAACCCACGGAGCTTAAGACACCTGATCGATGCGAGGGCAGTACCCTAACCTTAGCCCAAACCCCGATCGCCTGGTTCATTTCGTGCGGTTTCGTCGAAAAATAACAAAATACAGCGATGCTCCGGTCTGGTGCTTGGCGTGGTGCCCCTCAGCAGAAGAGGGGGAGGTGCTCGCTCTCGGATGCTGGGACCAGACGCTCAGCTTTTACTTGCTTTCAGGCGGGTGCATACATTAATAGAGTAATAGAGTATACTATTAATAGGCCCACGAATACGCAATAACCTATTAATAATAAGAACATAAGGCGCCCTCCTTGAGGAACGCTTAAGAAACTTGGATGGAGACATCGTGCTCGGCGGTGGTGAGCGATGCGCTTAAATCCTACTGGTGTATGTAACAGCTTCCGTCTTCCTCGTATACAGGATGTATATCTCGCATGAGGCCATATAAAAACCGTAGTACGCGCGATCGAAGTATCACACACACACAGCTTGCACACAGATGAGGTTCGACTAAATCCTCGATCTCATCACAGCTGTTGTTTTTTTTTTATTTTGTAGATAATAGTCAGTGTTCGGGGCTGGTGAAGGATGGTAGTCACGATAAGGTTTTCAGGCTTGCTCGGATGGCGTGTTTCTTGTTGGCAGTCTCCTACTGGAATCAAGTATGTATGGCGGAAGGCAGCTTTCGCAAACTCCTTTAGGCCTTAAGGACCTCCTTGAGGGCCTCACTCCCGTCTGTTGGGACAAAACACCTGGAATTTAAGTCAAATTTAGGTTCATGTATGTAACTGCTGTACAGTACTAAAAGGATTACGTTCGTTTTATACAGGTGAAAACAGTGAGCTGCTCAGTCAGCGCTGACTAAGATAGACCGCACAAGGAAACCGGCTCCTTCCCTCCGATGATAGATGAAAAACATGGAGCAGGGGTAGCAGGGTCTAGGAGATGTATAACATTCCTTCACGAGTAACGCGCAGAAGGCACTGCTTTCTTCCCTTGATAGTTACGTAATGGGCATAGTTTTAGTGGACGTACGAGAAGAGGGGGGATGATGGAAAGCGACAGTTTCCCTGCGGCTGAGGCATGGCGTGTTTCCACCACTTTTTTTGGTCTGACTCAGCGCTTCCTTGTGTAACTGACCCAGCTCTTTCTCAACTGGTCTAATTTTTATCGTACTTGCGCTAGCTCTGGATACTGTACTACAGTAGCGCACGGCCTCGACGGGTAGAGCACGGTTGAATGTCAAGAACATACAGCATATCACGCAAATCTTAATCAAACATCAGCAGTACCACCCGCAATTCGCTTGACGTGAGCGTGTTAGATTAATTTTACTTGTTTGTTTCGGGCACTCCTCAGGCGAGCAGCACACTAAGGACCGCAAACTAGGATTCAACCCTTGCAGTATAACGTACATAAACCGTGGCAGCTACATCGCCATCGGGGGAAGTGATCGCAAGGCCACCCTCTGCACCAAGGTGATTCGCGATTCACCCACACGGCGGCTTATTCCTTGACCGCCGCGTGTACGTAGGCTACACGCGTTAGGCACATCGTCCGTGCTGCTCCATACTGCTGTGCTCACATTGCTCGTTGATAGGTCGGACTTCGAGCAAGATGAAGCCTGTTCAGGAAAACCTTACTTCCGTTTTCAAGGCTCGTATTGGCGCTGCTGTCGTATTTCGAGCAAGAAAGCCTGTTCAGTAAACCCTTAGTACAGTAGTTGTACAGCATGTAGTGGAGAGCGCCTCGAGTGCGCATAGGAGCCTATATATAAAATAATAGTTGCTCGTACGTACTACCCTTTTACCATGCGTAGCTTGAGTCTCGTTGAAAGTAGTCGTGAGGAACGTTTGTTTCGATCGCGCACTGGACGCTGGACAACCTGCTTCTTTTTGGTCGTCCTGCTCTTTCGATTCATTTTCAGGAAGGGGTACGGTTGTCGACTATAAGTGAGGCGGAGGCGTGGGTGTGGTCGGTGTCCGGCCGGACGGGTCACGACGAGGTCGCTGTTGGTTGCGACGGAGGGTCCATTCGGGTGCACAAGCTGCACTTTCAGCACGTCAGGGCTATCTACAGGGTGAGGGAGCGAGAGGAAGTGTTTTTTGGGGTTCAGGACTTTCGCAATCGGTGCCGGACCCGTGCTACTACACGACAGAGGTAGTAAAATGTCAGGGCTTTTCACGGGCTATGATCCGACCCGCGGGTTGAGCCAGGAAGTTTTTCGAAATCACCCGGGTCGGGTCGGATCGGATCGGGTCGGGTCGAGTCGGGTCGGGTCGGGTCGGGTCGGGTCGGATTTTTTTTCAAGTCAATGATCGGGTTCGGCCACCTCTACTCGACCCGACCCCACCCGACCCGACCCGTGAACAGCCCTGATTTTTTGGCCAAAGTATTTTTTGGCTGATGGAGCTCCTTAAGGGCACTGAGGAAGGCCATTATTACACTGACACTGCTCTGGGAGGCAATATATAAGGACTGCTTCGTATTCACATTAATGTCTGAACGCTTACTATATTTCCGCCCAGGGTGGTGGTGTTTCACAGTCACATCAGCATTCGTCAGGTATTTCAGGTCTGATTGTATTGGCATTCTGGATTCCCTTTTCTGGTGTGGATATTACGTATGATTGGAACGAGCGCTACACATTGTCTGATGGCAAAACGTAAAAAGTAATGACAGTATTCGTTGTATAGCTATTAATAACTAGCCATGGCGTTGATCATCTTTACTTTTTTTAAGGATGACTTAGCAAAAGTTGATGATTTAGTAATAGCACGAGAGCTCGTCAAGCGAGGAGCCCCAAAAAACATTTCGGTGCACACCTACCATAGCATGCGTCACCGGTGGCATTGCCGATGGCATTGTCTAGCATGGCGAGTCTGTGTGTGGGCCACGATCATGAGCAGCCTCTATCTACCATCTGGGTCATACCACAAAATCTCAGGTGCTTCGAGGCAGAGAGGAAACGATCACCACTACTAACGTCTGCGACGTACGTTTTTACGAAGCATTCCTTTCACTTCCGACGTTTATTTTGTCTATCTTTATGTGAAGTCTACTATTTTCCCTACTGAAATGCGATACATTGTTGCGGTTTTCTCTCCATCTTTCAGGACCGGTACGCTTACCGCGACAACATGAGCGACGTCATCGTCCAGCATCTCATATCGGAGCAGAAGGTGGGCTGGGGCAGAGGAAAAAAACAATCTCGATGCGTAAATATGTACGAGCACAGGCGTTCGTCTGCCGATCACAATCTGCAGCCGCCAGTTTAGCACGCAGTAGCAGCAGACTGGGTACCCCGAGTTAGGAGCTCCCGGGATAAGAATATCTCTGGACTTGAGACGGTCAAATCGGCATGTCCCGCCAGTAGTATAAACTACATGTTGCCCGCTGCAAGGCGAGAGCAATGTGCAGTTAACTTTCTTGGGACTTCAGAGGGGGCAAATTGACGGTACAGAGTGACGATTTTACAGCGACGGTAGCTGCGTGATTGAGAGATGATACGATTTTGGTGTCCGAGTCATACTTGCAAGAGTCGTACGGCCCGGGCGTAGCATGATCCTACCGGTACTGTGGGACGCCCGCGCAGCTCGTAGATGGTTGAAAATACCATTAAAGTTATCGTTGTTCTGGTCACTGTCTCGAGGTTAATGTCAAGGAGGTTAAGAGCACTTGTTTCGGCTCAAGATCGTCACGGGGTGCTCTTGAACCGGTGTGCTCACTGTACTCCAAGCGGCATACGTGACCCTTCAAGATGCAGGCAGACGTCAAACGAGACGAGTCCGAAACGATGCTGACTGCCACGGGCTGTTGGGGTGCTGCAAGAAACAACCAAGACGAAAAAAAAATCAGAGAGAGCGAAATAGGCAAAAAAAAATGTTCAAAACGAAAAAAGGTTGGAAACAGAAACGTAGACTGCTGAAGCACGTTCCATGACTTGCCAGTTTGCTAAGCTTGGCGGTCGGTCGCGCAGTCACGGTAGTAGTTTCAACCCTTTTCGATTTTTCTTTGTTGCGCGCCACTTTTTCGTACCAGGTCCGAATCAAGTGCCGGGACTACGTGAAGCAGATCGCCATGTTTAAGGACAGACTGGCGGTTCGCCTCCCAGACAAGGCAAGAGAGAGAAAGAGAGAGAGAGAGAGAGAGAGAGAGAGAGAGAGAGAGAGAGAGAGAGGAGGCTCCTGTACCGCCTACCCTGGGATACATGGTGTATCGGTATCTGGCACATATACCATGTAAAATGGTTTCTTCCCTGCGTTCTTAATCGACAGCTATAGCGCCTCGACGCACTATCTACTACTGCTGCACAAACACATTGGGGCCTGTTGCGCTAAGTCTGCAATGGTGCATATATCGTAGATCCAGATACCGCTTTCATTCGCATCAACACCCACAGCATCCAACGCCACTACTACCATGGTACACTACAGCAGTACCTGGTACCCTGTACGCCTGCATGTCGCCCCCAAACCTACCAACACCAACACCAACACTACCGTGAGACCATACACAGCCTCCTTTAACATCAAAAACCATCGCAGCGCAACGCCACCACTACCATGACTCCGTACACAGCCTCGTTTTCGTTTAAAAACGCCCCCCGACAGTCAACGCCACGTCACTACCGTCACACCATACGATTTTAGCCCCCTTTTGCGTCTAAATCCCAAAGCAACCAACGCCGCCCACAGGCATGTCTCTAACCATGTACGGCCACATGGTCACCGCAACCAGCGCGAGACCGCGAGCCATGTTACCATAGAGAGCCTCATTTCGCGTTGAAACATATCGCAATCAACTCCACCCACTATGTTACCATATACAGCTTCATTTCGCGTTCGAACCCACCTCAACCAACGCCACCACTTTACCTTGGTGCCATACAAATCCTATTTTTTTTGCGTTCAAACCTCCACCACAGCCTAGGCCAAGCCACTATTAACACCATGGTATCATAAACAGCCTCCTTTTCGTTTCCCACAGAGCAGTGCCACGGTATGAGGGTACCGCTTTCTTGATCGGTTCAGCTCCTCCTCCAAGAAAGTATCCACTGCTCTGTCCATAAACGTAACGTTCGTACATTAATATTGAATCAAAAAGATCCTTGTGTTAGGGGACAGAGCGGTACCGATTGGTGTGACATTTTTTTACCTCAGTAGCGTATTCGTTTAAGGACTACGTAAACAGCGCAAGATAAGTGCTGGTCGAGGTGCTCGCTCGAACAAAAAATTGTTCAAGTCCATTGACGCTTCGGGAGAGATATAAAGCTCCTCAAATATGGAGCTGAAAACATTTCAAGCCACGACTCCCACCACGGCACTCGTTGCCCCACAACCCCTTGCGTGTGTGTGTTTTCCCGGTGACAGGTCCACGTGTACGAGCTGACCCACCACGAGGACAAGTACGACCTCCGCTACCGCCTTCGAGACAAGTTCACCGCTCCCGCCACCGCACCGGAGGTTCCACCAATCTCCCGGTCCCCGACAGCACACGCCTCCTCCGCCGAGGCCAAAGCGGAGTCTACGCCGCAGTCTGAGTCGCAGAGCAGGGGGAACCGCTCCGAGGTTCATGACGGCAGTGCTGCATCAGGGAAAGCGCGGGATGCGATTGGTGGTGGTGGGTTTTTGCTTGTGACCTCGAGCAACGTGGTTCTCTGCGAAGGGAGAGTGCTCCAGCTGTACGTGTTCTCGGGAGAGAAGGTGCGGTACCCGAGGAAAGGGGGAGAGGGGAGCGAGAATCTAGGCCATATTTGTTGTGCTTTCCTTGCGTAAATTGAACCCAAATAACGTAATTTTCGCCTCCGGCGGGGCCCCCTCGGCCGTTTTTTTTTTTTGGCTCGCTTCGTTTGCCTGACTTTGGCCGGCAAGTCCGCTGGCGTGTCGACTAAAAATCAGCTAGTCGCTGACTAGCTGGCTAGTTATAGCCGTGAAATGCTCACATGTCACAGCCCTACCTATTAGAGATACCGTGTGCGTGCCCGGGTTCGTACATTTTGTACTTACCGCTGTGGTCAGGAACATAAGCGCTGTTTGATAATCACATCAGAGTGGAAACGCATTTTATGTTCCCGGCCAGAGCGGTACTCTGATATGGCACGCTCTGTGTGGGTCTGTGTGATCTGTGCATAGTGTCCCGACGAGCTGATCTGTTTGGTCTGTACAATCTATGTAGGTCACGAAGAAAATGACATGTCAGCCGTATCATAAAAGGTGCGCACTTAATTTTCTCCCCCAACCTTGTCAGAGTGCACCCTGCGTTTCTCCCTTGAGCAGGACGCTTAATAAGATGCGTATTACGGGGGACCATAGTAAACAGGACCAAATATTGTTAGTAAAAATAGGTAAATATATGGGTTATTGTGTATACCATAGGTCCTATTAACTATGGACCCCCGTAATAGGATGTTGTATAATGTTGTAAGTTTGTAAAAAAGTAAAAAGACAAAACAAAGCAGCGAGATGTCCCCCCCCCCCCCTCAAAAAATCATCTTTGCAGGCTTGGTGTGATTCTTCGATCGCGTTGTTGCTGTGCCGCAGTTTTTGCCCTGGGCAGCAGGAGCCGTCTGACCCTGCAGTACGTAGTAGTGTTGTCAACTTTAAACCCTATTATTACGGGGGGACCATAGCAAATAGGACCAAATTGTCAGTTAAAAAAAAGGAAATATATAGGTTTTTCTCTATACCGTAGGTCCTATTTAATATGGTCCCCCGCAATAGTGCTGCACTGCTGTACATGTGCTTAGATTTGACTATAATTCCAAGTGTTTAGTCTCCACGACGGGACTGCGGCCCTAAACGGGTGGCACCTGCTATTACGGGGGTCCATAGTTAATAGGACTTATGGTATACATAAAAACCTATATATTTACCTATTTTTACTAACAATATTTGGTCCTATTTACTATGGTCTCCCGAAATAGGACTGCTAGGACTGCAGTCCCGTGATGGGGACAAACCACTCAGATTCTAAGTAGTCTGTCCCCGAAACGGGACTGACTGCAGTCCTAGCAGTCCTAAAAGGGTAAACCGGGACGGCCTGTCACGTACTCGGATCGCTGAGCTCTCCCACCGCGTTGCCGCGCGCCTTGAATGCCTGAACCAACGTGCCTTCCCTCCCTTGACTCAATCAACGCCGTTACCATCAATACTGCCGGTAGTCGTTAGAAGGCACCACCAACCCTAGACGGGACGGGAAATGGAAGGCACCTTAAGGCAATGACATGAAGACTTCAAACAGTCCTTAGTTTTCCGCCCAAAGTGGTGGTATATATATATATATCACTCTGTCCCTAATTACAATGATCGCTTGTATACAAGGTTGGCCCGAGAGCGCCTGTTAAAAAACCACGAGAAGTATAACACTGGCGGTACGTCTTTGTGCAAACCTGGATCAGCACCACATCTGATTGATGCCCAGCATCACTCCGGATCAGCCGGACACAGCTATCCCCGCCACCACTTAATATCAACATCAATCGGTCTTACTGCACACAAAAAACATCGCTCTAGTATCCAGAGCTCGAAAAATCTGTCGTGGGTGACCGCATCGACTTTATTTTCCCCGCTTTTAGGTCCGTGAGTGGATCCTTGATGCGGCCATTTGCAGCGCGAGCGTGGACGGCGGCCCGGCCGGGGGCGAGGCTCTCCTATTGGGCCTGGAAAGCGGGTTGGTGCTCCAGGTTTTCGTGGACAATGTTTTCCCCGTTGAGCTGGTCAAAGCTTCCGCGCCGTGGTGTGTTGCACCTCGTCGTTGCACCGAAAAAAGGTAAAGATGGGCGGGATTAAGTTGAATTGACATGTCTGTAGTGAGGAATGTTGAAATTGAGGTTTAGGAGGTTGTGGGAAAAAGGAGTGTACGCAACGAGCAAAGGGCCAACATTCAACCAATATTTCACATTCATCAAAACAAGCAAACAGCCGCGCGATTCGCTGGGGACGAGAGGGGGGGGGGGGGGCCGGGGGCACTCATGTTATGCGTGGACGTAGGCGTATGACCGTGGAACGTCGCATCCCTGCAATGCCGGGGCGGGGCACGTCAGGTTTTCACCGACCAGGCAGACATTGCTTGCATCAAGCACAAAGCGCCGTGAGGTGTTCGGCGAGTCGCATTAAGGACGAATTGCATCCCACTAAGAACCGCCTGTCGGGCGGACTTTCTTGCATGTGGATGACAGCGTTGAATTGATTGTTTTTTTTTGTCTGATGTGGCCACTTCGGGTCTTGTCGCACATAGATAGGTGACATCGGTATACATACACTTTTAACTTGTTGGCCAGTCTCTTCGCGTAAATATCAACAATACGGCTCGCTTCAGTCTTGCTGGGTGGGGCCAGGCGGGAGCTGTCAGCTCAGCCGCCACAAACAAACAGCGCAGAACTTTCGGGGGCTACGACGATATCATCACCAGGTTTTCCATCTTCAACAATGGGCAGCATGACCTTCAACGTCGTCGATCACTGAGAAACGTTCGTATTTCGTAGAAAGAACATTAATAAGACCACCAAGGGAAACCTTGCTTTGCATGTCTTTCCTCGGGCACAGTTTGGCGGTGAATTTCACGGGCGGGGTTAAATCTTCAACAAAAAGTGCGGCGCACCTCTGTCCTGCTCTGCTTGACTTGGGTGCAGGCAGACGGCGCACCTCCGTGAACCCTAACCGCGTAGTTTGGAGCTCTCCGAGGGCATCGTTTCGTTTCCGTCTCCCGGGAGCGAACCGACAGGAAGCTGTATATATCCTGCCGTTGGATGTCGTTGTTCACGTATTAGACCTCTGAACCAGTAATGCCTGCCAAGGGATACCCAGTTACCCAACCTAGGGTACGCTTTATGCACGGAACCCTGTGTTCGGCTGTCGTGCGATTACTTGCTGGCGGGGGATAGTATTGAATGTTCCAATCATTGGGGGGACCCCGGGAGACCATGTTAAAGCTCAGAACGCCACACGCGCACGCGAGCATTTCCCAGGATAAGCCTCACCACATCATCCCAAGTCCGACTTTGCGTGCTTGCTTGCTGAGGAAAATTTGTGCAGCGATACATTTTCACCAGCGACAGCGCGTTCCTCATACAGTGTATTTGTCATTTTTTCACCATCACTTTTTATTTTCCAGCTTTGTGGACATGCCGCGGTTAGTCACGGGTATCTTCCCTTCTCTCCTCCGGTACAGTAATGCTTTAATTTCTGTCGCGCAGAGGTTTCATTCAGCATTCCCGCTGCTCGTCGATTTGCATCGATTTTTTTGCTAACTCACGTTCTCGCGCGTTCCGCGTGTAGGTGGCAGTGGTGGACTCCAAGAGCAGGGTGGCTGTGTACGATGTCCTGTCGAAGGAGGTCGTGTTTCAAGAATCGGGAGCCTCCAGGTATGATGTTTGATACTGGCGATATTAAGGCACGTTTTGCAAAAAACAATATTATGGCACGTTTTAGAAAAAAAAAACACCGTTTGTTTGTTTGTTTGCTTGTTTGCTACGAATCTTCAGTGACATCAATTTATCTCTAGACTTAAAAAAAACAGAAATCCAATCGCATCACGATTCTTCGTGACAAATATTAGAGATGATACTTGTCAGTAGCCATCATAGTCGTCACTCGATAACACTTGCGTCATCTGGTATACATTTACGCATTTCTAAGTACAACGGACAGTTTTCCAGTCTGTGAGTAGTAGCAGTATACAGCAGCAGCAGTCCTACAATATCTACTGCTGTGCACTCGTACACATTGCATAATAGGTCTCAACAACAAGCAGTATCGTGGATCTACCGCATTACGTACGTACAGAATCTACAGCAGCACATGTACAGCAGTACCTGGTACGTGCGCACTGGTAAATAATGGACAGGGTATCTTCAGTATCCCGCCGGGACCAGTAGCATAGTTTTAGTTGTGCTTGAAGTAACAACATAGGCTACAAGAGGGTCATGAGTACGTACCCCAAGTTATATAGTCTTTAGCAGTAGAACTGCGGGTCTCCGTGTTGTTTTATGTTGAACTGAATGCAAGGGTATTTCCCTATTTTTGTTTTTGAACGAATTGTAGGGGTCGTCCTTTGTTTCGAGCCGTGAGCGCACACACGCGCACCGCTCCCCTTTGAGCTCACTCTACTTTTGCTAACCATCATCAGCTTCCAGCTGAGCAAATGAACCAACACTGTGGCTTGGGGTCACCACACCATCTTCTTCTTCTCTTCTATTGAAGCTTCTCGTACAAGTCACCTAACAGTGGCTATACGTTTGCCTCGAACATTTTTTTTATTCAGACTGCGTATTGACCGGCCATCGGCAACCGAGTCTACTGTAGGCGTACACATCAGCTACGAGCCGGTACACACGCCAACCGCCATACCTAATAAATATCACACAACACGATTCGCGCAAATGCATCTTTTTTGTGACGACTCCTGCCATTTTTATTTTTATTTTTTCAGAATGACTCTTGACCCTTTTTCACCACTGCACGAATGTCCCCACTTTAGCTCCAAACAGTTTGCCGCAGAAACGTGGGCGTAATCCTAACCGGGTTATGACTTTTCTCAAGCGCAGCACGTTCGAGGAGATGATATTTGGTACCTGGTGCACGAAGTGGGAAAAATAAGTGTGCTGTCGAGTATTCCCTAACAGCGCGACAGTTTTCTACGTGTTCGTAGTACGTAGCAGGGTTTTCTTGGTGCTCGGAATTGTATGATACGTCTATGTGAAGGTTTGGCAATCATTGGCTTGTCTTTCGACGGCGGTAAGGCAGAACGGGCCCTTAATCGATGAGCTGCAATGTGCGCAGGCGTACCGAAACAAGACCTGCACCCTACCTAGCGTAGAGATGCCGAGATACGATTGAATTTCGCACCTTTTTCCCGATACGTATATATATATATTGGAACCATAGGCGCATCGACCATATCTTCCCTGCGGAGTGCGACTGGCTGCCAACATAACCATCATGGTAAGGATTCCTTCTCCCCCGTGCTTCGTATATTCATTCACATCATGCTGCCAAAAGCTTGTGCTGCAACAGTGCTGCCGGACCACTTGGAAATAGTGTTGAAAGCCAGTAGCAAAAGTAAAACGATTCACTCAAAAACAAAACACCGCATGTACATATCTTACGGTATTAAAACAAACCCGTGTGCTATGTACGTACACAACAAGCACATACAAGAAAATCGTGGCCGTCGGGTGCCTCTCACAAAACCCCCTCCGCCGCACAAACTCCTTTCGCGTGTTTCCTCCGGATCGCGTGTTATACAACCATTCCCGGCGCACGGACTCAAACTTTTCGTCAGTGTGGCATTCAACTCGTCTTTGGAGGATATGCTCTGCTACTCGGGTAACGGCAAGCTTTACGTTCGTACCGGTTCTTTTCCGGTGCAGGAACAGGTAAGAACGAGATCACGCCCCGCCTCTCCCAGCCGAATTTTTTCCCCACGGGAATCCGCCAAAGGCGTGTTATTTTGCTGTTTTCGCGGACGGAGGTACGCTTTGTGGCCGTTTCGTCCTTGTTGCCCTTGTAGCCCTTCGTAACCGCTCGGCGGCACCCAGCACGCGCCAGTGGCTTTATACTTGTCGATGCCGGATTCTACAGCAGGGCAGCTGCCTCCCCGAATGCCGGGCTACGTAGCGACTCGTAAGAGGCACGCTACTGCGGATAGAGCTCTACAGCAGTGTCAGTGTCAAGTCACCCTTTTAGAACTGCACCCACGTTTTAGGAACAAACTCATTGGATATAACGTCGGATAACTTTATGTAAGGCGTTTTTTTTTTTTTCCCGAGGATGGAACCTTTATCCTCCCCTCGAAGGGGTGTAATCGTGCATATTATCTGTTGCTTGTGGCTGTTCGCTGTTGTGTGGCGATGGAAACGCACCTTGGCACTGTTTGGTTTGAAAACGTGCGCTCCTGCTCGCCAAGGGAAATCACAATGGTGACCACTTTGTCCCGCTCGGCATTGCAAGAAACGCAAACACGGTCGTCGTGCGGTAGGTTCCTTAGGTTCCGTAGATTCCGCAAGTTCCTTAGGTTCCGTAGGTTCCGTATGTTATGTAGGTTCTGTAGGTTCTGTAGGTTCCGTAGGTTCCGCAAGCTCCGCAGGTTCCGTGAGTTCCGTAGGTTCCGCAGGTTCCGTTGGTTCCGTAGGTTCCGTAGGTTCCGTAGGTTCCGTAGGTTCCGTAGATTCCGTAGGTTCCGTAGGTTCCGTAAGTTCCGCAGGTCCCGCAGGTTCTGTAGGTTCCGTAGGTTTCGTAGGCTCGGTAGGTTCCGTAGGTTCCGTAGGTTTCGTAGGTTCCGTCGCATGATATTTTCCTGTCGCGGTCTTTTTTGGGCACCTGACCGGCGCAATCGTTAACTCTGACAGTTCGTCAGTGGAGAGGTCGCCAGCTATCGGGGATCCCGGGTGACCAGCCTGAAGGGGGTGACGCTGTCCACGGTGGACGTGTCTTTGACGAAGGCGGTGTACCAGCACGTCGAGGCAAAGGACTTTGAGCAGGCTCACGCCGTCGCTTGCTTGGGGGTGACTCAGGTGAAATACAAAGGGACGCTTAGGTTCGGTTCTCGATAAGCGTTTCACATCCCGGACGGTTCAGGATATAGATCTTTCAAGGCAGATCTATTCCCGATTTTGTATGATCTGCTTCACGCTGCAGGGTGGGAGTCGAAAATTCCGCGTGATCTTTTAGCGCATGTTTCCTGGGTTGGATCTGTACTGTGCAGATCCTCCGCAACCTCTCACTACAGCAGGTGAGGAACTAGATTATCTAAATCACGATCTGTCGGACGTGGGTAGGCCAGGTCTTGTCCTTCTCTGCCGTGCAGTCATGCAGGCTCATAATTAAAATTAATTTTGAAAAACTACACACAGAAAATCAACACTGACGTAAAAGTTGTGTGTTCATTCTCTTGGCCTTCTCTGACGTGCAGTCGTGCACACAAACGCACAAACAATGAGTTTGAAAAAAAACACGACCAAAACTCAACAATGGCGTAAAGTTTGCGTGTGGCATGAAACGTTGAAGAATCAAGCCACCCTCTTGAAATCGGCGGTCGGAGCGCCGCACCCGGGTAGAAAGAATGGTTTCATGTGAAGAACGCCTACTAGACAGTGCGTTCTGCTGGCCCGACAAACGTCTATCGCCGGCGTGGTTGCCTTCCATGACCTCGCTCTCACACCTGGTGAAAGAGTGAATGCTCGTTTCCCATTTAGTGCCATTTCTGTGGCGGAGAAAAAGGAATTAACCTATAAACCCGCCATGAAATATCAGTTATCTCTCCTCTCCGTGACTTCTGCCCAGGGGCGATTGATTGCAAGGTGTCCACCGCTTATTCCGCCCGCTAAACCATTGTATTAAGACTGACACGAATTGACACGACACTGCCTTTTTGTGGCGCTGTAAACGGCAGTACAACCGTTGTTGTTGTTGTTCTCACATCAACCCATCGCCAAACCCATCGCCAAAAGTCCAGTCTGTGATCATGAGCAGAAGGGTAAACAAAATCTCCGCAGTGGAAAAACACCCAAGGTAAACGACACAAAACAAAAAAAACAGCAGTGCGCGTCATAATTAGTGCACATCGTCACTCACCTACCTCTGCTCCCGTGCTTGACAAACCCTTGCGCGAACAACATGTTACTTTTATGCTTATTTCGATGATATTATTAAAGCGGGACTGGCGCATCCTGGGCACGTCCGCGGTCCAAGCGATGGAGTTCGACGTGAGCAGGAAGGCGTTCACTCGTCTGAGGGACCTGCGCTTCGTCGACCTTCTGGCCGAGATAGAGATGAGGAGGCTGCACGAGGCCGCCGTGTCCAAGAACAACCCGGAAGAGAGGTGCGTGCGCGGGGGACGATGACATTCATAAGCTCAATAGACTCAGTAGAGTCTGTACGTAGTACTACAGGGAACCGCAATAATCAGGACCCCTCATATACCCGAAAACATATATATGACAAGTATTGTTATTAAGCATATTAGGTCCTGATTTCTGTGTCCCCCCGCAAGAGTTGTTTCCTCTCGCGAAATTTGTCTCCATCCCCCACAGTGTGGGCCTGCCGACAAGTAACCCCCAATCTGAGCAAGCCTTGGAACCTTGCTGTGACGTGACACCTGCCCTGCATAATTTCGAGGAAGGCCAATACATAGGGGGGGGGGTTTAGCTCGTTCTCTGAGCACGATTGCTCAATTCAATTTTCGTAAGCGCCCCCCCCGAAAGTGAGAGCCATATGTTCTTATTTACATAACACTCTGGGCGTAAATATAAGGACCGATTTGTATTCCTAATAAAGTGGAAGACGTCCTTATATTTCCGTTCATAGTGGCAGGTTTTTTCTTATCCGTGGGCCAGTACTTTAGTATAGCTCTGTGATGACACTCTGAACCGGAATGTAGTGCGCGTTCGAACTCTTATCTTAAGGTTGAACGGTTGTTACGCTATCGGCCAGAGTGATAGTCGGTGAATCCCATTGGCTGACGCACTGTCTCTGCTGCCTCCTCTACCTGCGGGGTTTTTCTCACAGCTGCATTGTATCTAGGGGGCTACTATTAATAGTTACACCAAGCAGTTGCTACGTGGAGTTGTCGTTTTCTTGCGTTTCAGATATCCGCAGCGTGGAACACGGGAACAGTACGGTAGTACGGTCACGGATACTTGCTGTGGTCGCCCTTGCTGTTCCGTGCTCACTCTCGTCGGATCGGGCGAACATGCTTGTCGCTCCATGCTGGGTGTTGGAGGTTTAGGCCGGGAGTCAGGGCATCTGTGTTTCCGTATCTTGTCAGCTCATTCGTATGTAAGTACCAGCGGCGTGTTTGGATTCGATCGTACGAACTTTAGACGTCGTGGTAAAATTGCCACTGTGCTACTGCGAGGAGTCCGCCGCTTCTGCGGGCTTGCTCCATTCAGCCTTTTGTGATGCAGAACCTCTCAAACACAAGCCTGCTTGTGCTGCGCGTTCACCCAAAATGTTGCACCAGCGGCGTCACCGTTGCGCCAACTTCAATGTTGCACCGACGAGGTCACTGTTAAAGTCAATTTTAAGTATTGCAACAACGCCACTACTGCTGTTGCACCAACATTCCCGCTGCATGAGCGTCACAGTTTGCACAAACATTACCGTTGCGCCAACGTCACTCTTGCACGAAAAATAGACGCGTGCTACGATAACGGTATATAGCACCGAGCTTTTCCGGGAACTTTCCTTGGGCTCTTCACTTGAGGAGCTCTATACTATCACTAAGTCATTGCTAAGTCGTTTCTAAGTCATTACTAAGTCATTACTATTACGGGGGTCCATAGTTAATAGGACCTATGGTGTACATAAAAAACTATATATTTACATATATTTACTAACAAAATTTGGTCCCGTTAACTATGGACCCCCGTAATAAGTCATTACTGAGTCATTACTAATCGTACTGAGTCATTATTAACAGTAAGTCCCCCGAAAATTGAATATGAGAAAACTTATTAAGAAAATTTTAACCCGATGAACTGTCCCAAAGCCTATGTCTATGTAGGTATATCACCAATACTATCGTAAAAGCATTGTTATTAATAGTACCGTGACGGTATTCCAATGATATTGGGTTAAGGAGCCTATTAATGGTCAGCCAGAAACATTCTCTCCAAAAAAAGATACAAAATCCCTGTATCTCAGCACGCCTCATTTTGGCGTTGCACCAACATTTACCGTTGCACGAACGCTAACGATACGCAGGATGAAGATAGAGGCGGACGCGTCTGCCGATCTGCTGGCGCACCAGGGTGACTACCAAGGAGCAGCCAAGGTCAGTCAGTGCTAGATGCTCATTGGTCAACCTCGATTCACCAACACAGACACAATTACACCTGGGACAGATCATACAGATCATGATCTAAATCTTTTCAAGTTAGATAGACCTATTCCCGATCTTGTACTATCTGGGTCGTGTTGCCGGGTGGGGCACGTATGATCCGCACCACCTAGCGCACGTTTTTTCGAGTTGGGTCTGTACCATGCAGATGCTGCTCAACCTCTAACAACGGCAGCTGAGGATATACCGTAGATGATATATCTGTAGATAGATAGATCATTACCTATCTGTCCGACCTGTCTGAGATGTGAAAATCCTCACGAACCTCTCTGCACGTGGGTTATGTGAACTACAGTAGAAGGGGTACTGACCTGCTGAGACTACTCAGTCAGAGTGTCCTCGCAGGATATCTCTCCGAACCAACGAACCAACAAAAAGGTCTTTTACGACAACCAACGAAATTCCATCTAAAGGACAATGTTACCCCTGAAGAAAAGGGTAAAGCTGGCGGGCGAGTTTTCACACAAACACCAAACACGGGTATGAATATATATCTATATAAATATCAAAATACATGACGCGAAGCCGCATAAACTCAGCAGAACAACATACTTTATATACGCGGGGACGTTGGACGTTGGACAATAAAGAAGGTTAATGATTTCAGCGCAGGTTCGTCTTTAACACGAGTTGCACACATCGGAATATGTATATTTATGGTTGGCTGGGGCGGAAGAATCAGACACGAGCACGCGTTTCTGGCGGGGGGGGAGGAGGAAGGAGAGGGGGGTGTACTCATCACAGGTGGCCGGGACCCCCCCTAGCACAGTGTGGGCGAAAAACACCCTCGCGGAGACATTTAACGGTGTAGCAAATCCCATAAGGTGTCCGCAGCCTCTCGCCTGATGGTGAGCGACATTGTTCAATGTCCTCGCAAGGATTGTTTTCCCGCCCACATTGTGCAGCCGGGGGGGGGGGGGGGGGGGGGGGGGGGGGGGGGGGGGGGGGGGGGGGGGGGGGGGGGTGGGGTGGGGGGGGGGGGGGGGTCCCCGGCCATCTGTGATGTCATGCATGGCCGTAGTCGTATGACCATAGACCCTCGCATCTTTACAATGCGGGGACGGTGCACGTTGTGCTTTCCCCGCACTAGGCAAACATTGCTTGCACCGAACGCAAAGCGCGGTGATAAGTGGCACAGCCGCACAACTCTCAATATTTTTTTTAAGCGTTTGTGTGCGCGAGAGAGAGCATCAACTACGTTTTCGCGGGGGTCTATGTCTTCTCAGCTCTTGTCGGTTACAAACAAAAATGCGCGTGTGAACCCCTTGGATGCTGTTGGCAGTGCGAGTAGGGTCATGTCGCGGGGATCTCTGTCTTCTCAGCTCTTGTCGGTTACAAAAAAAAATGCGTGTGTGAACCCTTTGGATGCTGTTGGCAGTGCGAGCAGGGTCGTGTTGCTTGCACCCGTGCCGTACGACTCCTTGCATTCAACCATTGTAACCAGGACACCAACCATTGTATCATCTCACAATCACGCAGTGGCCGTCGCTGCAATCATAGTCACATTCTATCGTCAATTTTAGGGGCGTGTCGACGTGGATGGTATCGTGGAATTTTTAAACGTTTTGTAACAAGCCGCGCAGACGACGAGAATCAGCTCACGGAAGGTTTTTCAGACGCTCACCTGGTATGTTGTGTTATGCGTGCTATGTTATGTTATGTTATGTTATGTTATGCATATGTTGTGTTATGTTATGTTCTGTTCTGTTATGCTATTTTACGTAATGTTATGTAATGTAATGTGACGTGACGTGATGCTATGTTGTATTACACGAGGTTTTGGCGAACATTACGGGCTCATTTTGTTGCTGTTCGTTTTTGTTTCGCTCGCTTGTTGTTACGCTGTGTGAGGTTTTGGCGAACGTTCAGTCTCATTTTGGTGTCCGCTTGTTTGTATGCTCGCCTGTGGTTACGTTTTGCGAGGTTGTCGTGTAAACATTTCAGTCTCATTTTGGTGATCGTTGTTTTTTAAATTTTTAATCGATTCGCGGCGACAGACTTGGGCTCGGAACGGCATGGCAGACAAGGCCATCAGCATGTTCGTCGATCTCAGGCGGTGGGAGGAAGCCAAGGTTTTCGCCGTCTCCTCGGGCGGATCTGTGGATGCTAAGGAGCTGACGCGCCGGCAGGCCGAGTGGGCAGAGGAGGCAAGAGAAACCGTTACACGGCCATGAGAAAATTCCGCTCCGTCTGGACGTACAAGGGTCGTTTGGGTAGGAACAGGCATAGCGTACCGGTCTTTACATTTTATGGACAGAGCGGTGGGAGCAATGTCCATACCGAAACGGCCCTTGTGTTTCCGGATAGAGAGGTAAACGTTGAACGCGAGAGCGAGGTGGAGGGAAGTTGGTGCCAATACCATTAGGTGATATCGCCGGACGGTGTCATTCAAAGCATGTTATTTCCAAGTATTTGGTAGAAATGTTTTGTTTCAATAGAGTTTACCCGATCGATCAGTTCAGGTTTTCTCCACTTCTTTTGAGGAGTTTGAGGAGTTGAGAGTGGAATTGGTATCTCAGCCGCAGCACCTACCCAGAACGCTTCGCGAGGCAATCTGGCTCGGGCGACATGAAGTGTCCTGAGCGCTGCGCGCTAGCTGTGATGCAGTTTCCACCCTCCATCCCACTACAAAAATCCAAGCTTACAGCAGCATTCCAGCTCTACTGCCCTCAATGACATGTCCAACATTCGACGCTGTCATTCATATGCAAGAAAGTCCGCCTCACAAGCGGCTCGTAGCAGGATGCAGTTCACCCTTAGTGCTATAAGCATATAGACGTTAAGATCCATAGCCTCGACACACGCATACTTACTTGACGCGCGACTCGTCCAACACCTCACGGCGCTTCGCGCTTGGTGCAAGAAATGTCTGCCTGGTTGGTGAAAACCCGACGCGCTCCGTCCCGGCATTGCAGGGATGCGAGGGTCTATGGTCTTGCGACTACGGCCATGCATGACATGAATACCCCTCCCCTCAGTCTCTGCCGGTGCTGCCCCCCGACTGCTTTCGCGGTACACTAATTATGTCGTTCGCGTAAAACCAAAACACAGCGGTTAAAAAAACGTTTGCAAGGCACTTACGATGCATCCGATGCCTGGCGGCCGATTAGCACTCGCCATCAAGGCAATATAATGCGTGCTACGGTCAGGAGCCTGTTTTTCGTTCTGAGAGGTTCCCTTCGTCTCTTGAGACAGCTGTTACACTTCACTCACCCCACCCCAAAGACTGCTTTTTGAGATAAAATGGCATGGGTTAGGCAATATCACGAATAATCTTGAAAACCACCACGTAACGATACCCCAGCGATAAGGCATGCCTTATTGATAAGGCATGCCTTGATAAGGCATGCCTTAGTGATAAGGCATGTCCTATTGCGTAGTCCCGCATTGCCCTGGAGGAGCCCCGTGAGTCAGAAATGTTTTGGCCAAAAAGCGCGAATTGCAACCCCTGATCGCAATCCCTAAGTGCAACCCCTATTTGCAACCCCTGCCGTAGTCCGACTAATAGGTCAACGTCAACTTTGTCCCGAGTACACCCCCCCCTCCCCCCCCGCCAAAGAGAGTAGAAATCACATAGTAGGAAAATGTGGAACGTACAAGAAGGAACGGGATGCGCTAGAAGAGATGAGGGGAATAGACGAATATGACATGGAGGAGTTTGATACACTAGATAGCAGCGAAAACACGATCGCTATCCTACAGTAGGAGATAGATGGTGGTCACAGGCGGCGAAACCGGAAGGGGAAAAGATTGGCGAAACAATGCTATGTAATGTATGGAAACAACGGAATGAGCGCCAAAATATTGGAGGTGCCTCTATTAGTAGTAGGGACGGTGCTCTGTATCTGAAGAGATGCGTGGTCAATGTGGTCAAAAATCTAAGGCAGCAACAAATGAGTCCGACCCCCCCCCCCCCCGCCGCTAACCTGGTCGGTGAAAACCCGACGTGCTCCGTCCCGGCATTGTAGGGATGCGAGGGTCTTTGGTCATACGACTACGGCCATGCATGATAATGACTACACCCCCCCCGCCGCTAACCGTTACCGTTTCATAGGTTGGGGATTGGGCGGTGGCATCAGGTCTGTTCGTGCAGAGCGGAGAGCCCCTTCGGGCAGCTGAAATCACGTGCAAGGGGAAAGGAGAAGGCTGGCAGGACGCCCTCGCGGAGATCGCCAGGTGAATTTCTTTTACACCCTCACATCACATCGAGAAAAGAGACAAAACGTTGGTTAGATCTGTTACATTTGCAAGATCCTACACACCAGAATCTCATAACCGGCAGGTTACGATCTAGATTATCTACAGTAGATCGGCTTCACATTGAACAGGTCCCTCACAACATCTCGTAACATGAGGTTCAGGCGTGATCTATGTCTCGGATGTGTGGACTTTCAGGATTTTTCGTCGGTAAAATTCGTGACCGACAGGTTTACATCAAAACATGGTTGTTGACTGATTCACTTACAGTTTTCACTCCATCCGTTGCATATGACCCCCGAAGAGTCGCGACTATCCAGGGTAGGGGGCGGCCTCTTTGACCTTCGTAACGAGGCGCGTACATACACTCGCACATGCGAAACCGGAGCTGCCCGCCGGCTCGAGACAACTGTCCCAAAATATGAGAATCGTTTGGATACAATACTCATATGCAAAATGGGCATCATGTTTTTATGGGCAGAGCGGTAGGAGGTTCCAGAACTGCCTCCTATCTTGAAAAAAAGTACCGTACAGTACGAGCACGTTGCAGTGCGAGACCTGGACGATAGTTGACCCTGACAGTTCGATACCAGAACGCACTATAACTCGTGTGCCTAGGGTGTACAGTCGTTACGATGTTGGGGCTTAGGGTGTACCAGTGCAGTCATTACGTTGTTGTTGGGCTTAGGATTAGAGTCCTTTCGTTGTGGTGCTTATTATGGTGTACGGTCGTCACGTTGATGCGCATCCTTGCCGGTCACCGCTCGACGTTTGGCCACTTAAACACGTTCTCCATTTAAGCGTGTTTTTTCACTTAACTACATCTACCACTTGAACAGTTTGGTCCTTCCAACACATCTGCTGCTTACACACGCTTGCGGCTTGAACATGTTTGCCCACTTAAACACGTTTGTCATTCAAGCACGTTTGCCACTCAAACACGCTTGGCACTTAAAAACACGTTTACCGCTTAAACGCGTTTGCAGGTCGGTATCAAAAACAGAAACGGAAGTGTTGAGCCTCTGCGGGAAGGAGCTGTCGTTAGCAGGTTTCGACGACCTGGCGAGGGAGGCATACTTCAAAATGGACGACTTCGCCAACGTGTTGGCGTTGTACGTAAAGAACCAGGTGCGTTTAAAAGCGTACTAGCTATGCCATATAGGTCGCCGGGACCCCCCCCCTGCACGATTGTTGGCGTGAAAACATCCTTGTCTAGACGATAAACAATGTAGCAGACCATTAGGCGTACCGAAGTGACAGGTTGTCGACACCTTGTGGGGTTTGCTATAGACATTGTTCAACGTCTCCACAAGGATGCGTTATGCGCCCACATCGTGCGAGGGGGGCTCCCGGTCAGTTGTGCGCAGCAGCATCGCTGTGCACCCCCTTTAGGCAAATCGCCGTACATCACTCTCGCGAGCGGACGGACACGGAGACATTGTACATACTGCAATAACACCCTACAACACTTTTATGTACAAGCGGAGACGCTGCTGCTCCGACACAATCGTAAGCTTTGCTCTGAATCACATTCCACAAAAGTCGTGTTTTTGCTACTTTCTTCGTGGGCTATCTTTCTTGAAAAAGCTGGCCAAACCAAGGCATAGCAGTCGTCTCGCGGGAAAAAAACACTTTTTCTTCCTTGACGCAGGTACACGCGCACACACAGAAACACCGTCCGTGGTCGTCAAAAAGGGAAGAGCTTGGTGTGCGACTTGTTGTTGAATCGTGGCTGCCACAAAGTAGAGAGGTTGAGAGCTGGACACATAGAGAGATATTTTTTATCGTCACTATTACTTTCCAGGTTGTGGACAAGCCGTGGTCACAGGCGTCGTCCCCCCCCCCCCCCCCCCCGGTAGACTTGCTTCCTAGGAGACGATATGACACAGCAAGAGCCCTCTCTAACGCTGGCCCTGCGCATTCCTGCGTCCCTCTGGGCGTTTCGATGAATAATGCGATATTTTTATTTGCGTCCCCCCATGCGACGTCAGAAATGGTCGGAAGCCGTGAAGCTCTCAGAAGAGCACAAAGGGAGGTTCGACGACAGAGTGTTCTTACCTTACGCCCTGTGGCTGAGGGACAACGGGAGGTTTGATGAGGCTCTCGAGGCGTTCCGCAAGGCGGGTCGGCGAGACCTGAGCGGCACAATGACGGCGCAACTCATGTGAGCGACATCAACATCAATCATCCTCACAATCGTTGTCCGTTCTTTCTCCCTCCGATCACGACTACCTTTCCTCAAAAGCGAAAATCTCGCCAGTGTCACCACTCTCATATCGTCTGCTGAAAAAAAAAAAAAAACGAATTAGTGCACACCAGCTCAAGGCATTAATACATTTACATGCGACCACGGTCATGTAGAACTCGATGCGAGTCGACGAGGGAAACAAACGGCCGGAGGCTTTTCTCGTGATAAAAACGTAAGGCACGAACCGCAGCGCGGAGGAGGGAGAAGAGTCTACTTTGTGACCCCGGCTCTGAGTTACGAATAGGAAGGAGAGAGAAAAGAAGGACGACGATAACAAACTGGGTGGAAGTAAATAAGTAAACAAGCAAACTACGTGAGTATAGCCCCTGGGGCCTCAAGGGGGGGCACTCACACAACAAAAAAGGTGGCTTTGGAAATATCTCGACGAGATGTGTCCATAGATTGCTTCGTTCGGCGTTCGAGCCTTCCCGATTGTCGAGAAAGTTAGGGTCGACATCTGTCCAAGGGTGTGTGTTATCCTATCACACAGTGTGATACGGTAGTGCTGTATGACGTGAGTACACCCCCCAGAACACTATACTATGTATTTTTTTGTGGGTATGGTTTCGGTTTGGTTTTTCACCCAAAACGCCGGATGCGAAAAAAACGTGGTATAGATGTGCATGTATGCTGCACACTCTGGGTACCTGGCATGCAATACGAAGCGTGTGATTTTGACAGCAAATTGGCTAAGGCCAGACAAGGAACAATCAAACCGACCTTGGTGTGCGGATGTTCGTCAGTCCACGCCAAACCGCGGAGTTCCCGTGATATATTCATGGTACGACAACGCCTAGTGGGTTGGCGTTCCTCGTTCATGCGCGATATCAATCAATATCATGCTCCAAAACGTGTTCTATATTAAATTGGATTACGGCATGCCCACTCACTCGTGCATGATTCCTGATTTACCACCGCCGGCCGTTGTCGACCTATTTTTGACTCATGACCGCTGAAAAAGCCACCGCCGGCTGCTCTCGACCGATTTCCAACCCCATGACCCCTGAAGACAAATACCGACTACGGCTGTTCTCGACCGACTTTTGAGGCAGCTCCAACGCTTCATGCGTGATATCAATCAATATCAAGCTCCAAAACGTGTTGGTTTTCGCAACGACTAGGGCATGCCCACTCACTCATACATGACCCTGAAACATTGCTGCGGGCTGTTCTCGGCACATTTCTGACTCATGACCCCTGAAAAAAACACCGGCGGCTGCTCTCGCCCCATTTCTGAGGCAGCTCTAACGCGGTGAGGAAGGCTCGGTTTGACGACACCTCCTACTACTACTGGCGGTCTTCGACCGAGGCGTACGCCGCCGCGAACGATCCAAAGAATAGGTGAGGTGATGCTGCTGCTGAACGAAAGGATTCGACTGTACGAAACATTTGGACGGTTGTATACATGTACATGGCCCCTTACGCGAAACATCTGAAAAATACCGATCTATACTGTAGAGCGTCCAGCAGTACTGCAGCCTCTGTGGCAGGAAGCTGACTTTTTGCTGGTTTCATGACGTTGCGGTGAGCGTTAAAGCCTTCCTCGTCACCGCTCCTAACGTAAACGCCAAGCCTTATTTGACCCACCCACAGGCGGCGAAACAGGCAGGGGATAAAATCAGCCTAAAGTTTCTATATAACATTTGGAAAAAAACGTATTGAGCGCCCGTCTCGAAAGGGATGCGTGGTCAATGGTCAAATGACCAAGGCAAGCAACAGATAAGTACGCCTCCCCTCCTTAGTACACCCCCCCCCCCCCCCCCCCCTACAAAAATGTAGAGATTGGTAGCTATCGATCCATTTTGGCCGTCCTGGTGCAAGAAAAATCAGGCCAGTAGTGCCGTCGCCTTTGGCCACCAACTATACGCCCCATCACTTTCTACAAGAAACAAATGTCAGTAGTGCGTGGCCTGAAATGCTCAAGCTCTAACCCCCCCCCCCCGACCGCCAAAGAAAAGTCTTCCGATGAACATAATCGGTTACTACGTTTGTCGTCGAATTAATGTGCCATATCGACAGCGAAAAGGAGACTCAAGAGGCCTGGGCACTGGCGGCAGAGCACTCCCGTCTGGCCGACCTGTACCACGCCTTCCACCACGTGCACTCTTTCACGACGGACCCATTTACTGCTCTGCAGCCAGAGGTGTTGCTGCAGGCGAGTTTGACCTTCATGTATCCCGCACAAGCGCACGATTAGCAGATAGCCACCCAAACAACTTCGCTGAGAGGCTGATGCTCTGCCTGGTTAGCATCTCCCAACACAAGGGGTAGTTTCGTGAAAGAGCCACCCAAGAAAATGCCAACTGGTTGGCTGGTATCCTGCTCTTTACTATTTTCTCGCATCGATAAGCAACAAGTCTCAGCTGCGGCTACGGCACGTGCTCGATCAACCAAGCTTTGACGAGCTGCTGAAAAGCTGCGTGCGGTACATAGCAATGAGGATCTCGGTTCCAGATTCTGCTCGTCTCAAAAGGTTCCAATAGTCTTGTTTAACCACTCTCACGATGTGACAATTTGTTTTTCATAAGGCCGACAAATATTTTGATTGTCCTACCTTACACCAAGCCTGTAAATTACGACTCTGTTCAGGTATCGCGGTTTCTTGTTAACTCGTTGGGGGAGGCGGAACCCCCCAGGGGGATATCCAGGGCCCACACCCTCTACACCTTGGCCAAGCAGGTATGGGCACGCTCAAATCCCACGGCACCTATGGATTGAGATTCTTGCCGCGCAAGCCCGTCGCTCAGTCACTGATGGCGTTGAAAAATAATCCAAACCGATAACTGTCTGGCGCTGTGTACGTGTCAAGGTGATCCATTCCCTGGCGACGACGCCAAGTGTGAAGGTGTTGCCTACTGAGCTATAAGGGTAAAACTGTCGAATTATTTTCCCAACCCAGGGTACGTAAGCCTTACCACATGCGGCGAATGGCACCGGGGACCTAATCACGCCGCACTAAAGCGCTAACCCTCGCACACCATTTACACCACGTGGTCGATGCGCTATTACACATACCCTATCGCGCGCGGGTACGCTGTTGTGTTTCGTTCAGGCTAAAGTGCTGGGCGCCTTCAAGCTGGCACGGTTTGCATACGACCGCCTCCAGCGGCAAAGGGTACCCCCCCTCTGGCAGGACCAGATCGACCTCGACATGCTGACAGTGCAGGCAAGAGAAGCCTCGCGGTGTTACCATGGCAGGGGTTTTACGAGGCACTTATGAGCCAAACCACTTATGACCGACGATGCTCTTCAAGCAAGGGACTGCCCAAAAACATTTAGAAAAAACAAATCCGAGAAGGGCTTCTCGCTATTAACAGCACATCGTCGAAAACAACACCACCGCTGTTTGTCTTGAAATCAAATCATACCCTCGACCCCCGTCGATTACCATTTTTTTTGTCTTCAGGGTGCGAGTAATACGTTCTTTGTTATTTTTTTATCTCTTACTACGGCAGGTGAGGATCTACAGTAGATGATCTGCGTAGATTGTCATCTGTTCGATGTGTGCAACCGGAAACCCACACCTACCGTAGCAAGAAAAATCCCTCCAACGTACCTCGTCAAAATCATTTTTCGGGGTATTTACATGTTGTTTTTTAAAATCTGGACATAGGCGTTCTACTTTTTGGGTATTTACTTGTTTTTTGCTTTATCTGAACAGTCGTTCTTCTTCTGGGTAGTTACGTGTTGTATGTTGTAACTGGACAGGCGTTCTTCTTCGGGGTATTTGCATGTTTTTTTTTTTCGTAAGTGGACTGGTGGTTTTCTTTGGGATAGGTACATGTTTGTTTTTAGCTTCTGATCACAGGCGTTCCTGTTCGAGGTGTTTACATGTTTTTTTTATCTCAGGACACGGGCCTTGTTGGTTTTCGTCGGGGTATTTACATGCCTTTGTTTTGGTATCTGGACACAGGCGTTCTTCTTCGGGGTGTTTTACACGTTTTTATTTCAAATTTCTGAACACAGGCGTTCTTGTTCGCGGTGCTTGCATCATATGAACGTTTTTCTTTCTTTCTTTCTTTTTCCTTTTGTTGTTGTTGTTGTTGTTGTTGCCTGTCTCCACGTTTGTTGACCAGGCGAAGCCGGTGCGGGACAGTCCGGAGCTGTTCGCGGCCTGCTTCCGCTGCGGGGCGAGCAACCCGCTTCTCAGCCCGTTCACTGCCGTGTCTTCCCTGTCGTCGAGCATGACATCCTCGTCGAACGCTCAGGCGCTCTCTTCCAGCAGGAGCCGCCACGACGCGCGGGTGCCCTGGGGAGACGCGTGTACTACGTGTCGACACCCTTTTGTGCGCAGTTTCTTCAACTTTGAGTCTCTGCCCCTCGTCGAGTTCCAGCCGGCGCCCGGGTATGTATGTCGTACAGCACAAGCAGTAGTGCTTGTGTTGATTGCGTTTTCGTTTTTGCTTACCTGCGATATTATTTCTTCCACCCCAGAGTTATTGGAGCCTCTGGTCTTTAGACCCTGGTCTAGAGATTGTGGCGATGAGCTAGTGTGAGACCAACAAGAACGACAACGACGACAACTGCAGCAGCTACAACGACAGCAACCATCAACAACGCGGGCGAAAGCGGCCCTAACCCTTCCATAACATCACCCTTGGTGTCGGGAATAAATTAACTTGAAACTAGTGTAAAAATAATGTTGGCAGCGATGAAAGGGGTTACACATCATACGATAGAAAAAAAGTAAAGTACCGCCACGAGCGGTCGCTGCTGCATGCGCTGTACGAGCGTTGTACAGTACGAGCGAGGGCATTTTTTTTCCGCTTTTATAGAAGGAAACTAATATCGACTGTTTCACCCTCTCCCCCTGCGTCGGGTAGGATTGGCGATGACGAGGCCATGGAATTGATAAGGACAACACCTACTCAGGGGAAGCGACGCGGCCGCGGAGGCGGCGGACCTAAGGTAATTATTTTATCCACAACGGCCTATTGCCGGGGGCCATAGAAGTGACGACGGACCCCCCCCCCAAAAGGTGTCCCCGTACGTTTACACACCATTTTTGGTCCTGATTACCATAGATGTTCCCCTGTAATTGTGCTCGACACTGGCCATGTCACAGGGTGGTGTATATCACAGCCCGTGGAAGTACCCTTCCCACGAGTATTGGTACTGTGGTACACGCACCACTCTCTCCCCGATTACAAGGACTGTCAGGATTAATTTTTAGTATGTAAACACGTTCCTTACATCTAGGGACAAGAGTGGTAACATTTTGTACTCGTTTCGTTCCATCGGAACGCTTTTTTGTTAGCCTGTTGGGTGACCACGGGCTACATTGCAGATAAATGAGCTATTGTGATAATAGCATCATGATCGTCATGATCATCATGGTCATCATGACGATCGTCGTCATCATCATCATCATCATCACCATCATCACCATCCTCATCATCATCATCGTCATCATCATCATCATCATCACTGCTACCACCATCATTCTTCAAACTATCATCATCATCATCATCGTCATCACCATCATCACCATCATCATCATCATCACTGCCACCATCATCATCGTCCTCATAATGCCAACTGCCCTTCCATGTGTCGAAATTCTCGCTTACAGCATGCAACAACAGCACTTCAGAAATTCGGAGTTGACGTATTTGGTCTCTTATCATAGTTTTGCACGAACCAATAAGAAAAATCATAGTTTTGTACTGAAATCAGTGTAGAACTCATCCTGCCTTTCGTAAGAATTTGAGCCTGGCCCAAATTCGAGTGCTTTTAAGTGATTTCGCGCTTTTTATTGCAGAAGCATCGGCCAGGCGGCAGGCAGCACGTGTGTATACATAGCACATTTGTGCCGAAAAATGATTCATCCGAAAAATGGTGGCGGGGTGTACTCATGTTATGCGTGGCCGCAGTCGTATGACCATAGACCCTCGCATCCCCTCAATGCCGGGACGGAGCACGCCGGGTTTGCCTCGACCAGGCAGACATTGATTGCTTGCACCAAGCGCATGCTGGGGGGAGGGGCGGGGGGACGCACGCATCGCGGTGTTCTTGTGTCTATCTTGACGGCCACTACCCCCCCTCCCCTCAACGTGGATGGCACGAAATTGCACAACCAAATGCACTGGTATTTTTTTCTTCTTGACTCTCAATTTGTTAAGTGAGTGCTGTCGCGTACTATTTTACTCCGTACCGTTTGTTGGTTGCAGCAATGGCGCGAGGCGAAGGAAGGAGGCGCGGACGTGATGGCCTTAGGGGGCGACGACAGCGGCGCGGACGAAGACGACGACGACGACTTGGAGGGGAGCGGCGTCGGAGGAGAGGAACTTTTCAACCGGTGCATCAATGACACTCTCGAGGCGCAAGAGGTTTGTCAAGCAGCGCATTGGCCTTTTCAGCATATATAGCGAACGATTCCGCGACACCACCGTGAGCGTGTGACTCGAATGCCGCCCGCATCTAGCACGTGTATGGTGGATAAAGTACACCAAGTTTGCAAATATGAGTTTTGAGGGAATTTTCGATATCACAGCTGAGGTGTGTGTGTGTGTGTTTTTTTAATATGTATGCTGTGATTAGGCGCATGGAAAGAAGTATTGAAAAACAAAAAAACTTGTATTTAATTGCAGGTGCCAACCCACGGGACAACACGTCCCGTCATGCATATACGACGGGTCTAAATCGGCCCCCTTTTACGCTCGCTATTTCGAGCATTGAGTTCTGAGGTTGTCCGGCAAACTCGGACGCTGGGGAAGGTCTGACGCGCATGAAGACACAAAAACTCGTACTCTTGATGAAACGAAGGGCGTCCTGTTTCTCATCGCAGACACGCAACAACCACGGCCGATTGTCCCAGGCGCTCGAAGGAACGCACCTACTGTAGGATCTCCATAGACGCGCGGTTACTGCTCACCCCCCCCCCCCCCTCTGGGAAGCTGCAGAACCGTCACAAAACAACGGCTTTGCATGATACATGCGCACAAGGACTGTTCTCGCCCAAGCGGCACAGATCGCCCCCCCCCCCCTTCCTCTAGTCCAAACACGTGCGGCCCAAGACTTGACAAAGCAGAGTCGTCGCATCCCCCCACCCTCCCCATCCTCCAACCCCAACCACGTTTTATCTGTCCAGGACACCGGCGAGTACACCACAGTGGTGGCGTCCGCGAAGTGCCTGAGGGGTCTCAAGAGAGAGGATGTTTTCCGGGCGCCGCCCGGGACCTGCGCCCCCGAGGCGAAGCTGTTCAAGAACATGATGCCGGACATCCCACTGGCGCTCTCTCAGCCGTGCGGGAGGTTCTTCCACGAGGAGGACTTCGAGTTTGCCTACCTCCGGCAGGGTCGATGTCCGTTTAGTCGCGTCAACGACGTTGGGGATTACGGCAGCTGCTGACAACAGCAAGTTGGGGATAAATTACGGTAGCTGCTGGCAACAGCAGCGAGTTGGGGATTACGGTCGGAGCTGCTGGCGGCAGCGGCACGTCGGGGATTGCGGTAGGAGCTGCTGGCGACAGCAGCAAGTTGGGGAGTACGGTATATATAGTAGCTGCTGGCAACAGCGGCAAATGGGGGATTACGGCAGCTGCTGACAACAGCAAGCAGCAAGCGTATATATAGCTTGGTGTGGTATCTCGACGTTGCGGCTAGCCCGGTTTGATTAATTGCAGTGTTAAAATCCGACGCTGCGGCTAAACCGGTCCGGTTAAGTTCAGTGCAAAATCCGACTTTGCGATTCGGATTTTTTTCGGTTTGCGGTCGGCGCTGCGCTCGTGGGTAAAAAGTTAATTTAGAGTTGAGTCGATGTTGCTTTTTGGCCAATGTGTAATCCCACGATGAATACTCCCGAACGCCGGACAGATCATGATCTGGATCATCTACTCTAGATCCTAACCCGCCGGTTCGGAAGGATCTGTATAGAATAGATCTAACCCAGGAAGAATGTCCCGGATCATGCAGATTATGCGGCTCCCACCGGGCAACATGAGCTGGATCGTACATATCAGCAATATATCTGCCCTGAAAGGTCTACTGTAGATGGTCAAGTGGGAATCGATGACCTGTTTGAGGTGTGGAATGCTCTGACTTCATCACAGTAGCAACACTTAGACCACGGCGGGCGCAATGAATGGTTGACCGTATTATTTGGGGCCTCATTGTATGGCTGGATTTTCCCGTCGGGAGAAACCCCTTGTGATCATTGCGCTGTGGCCCGAAACTTCTCCTTATCGCTAATGTCCTAAGCTCAGGCAATACGAGCAAGCTTCCAACTGTTGCATGAAGCGAAATTATTCCATCTAATATGCCTGGCTTACATCAATATCTCGGAAACGAGGAATCGTGCTGGCTGGCGAATTTCCAACACAGCACCCGTAACGTACCGCGTGTAATACACATATTGCGTTCTGCCCTGTGACGCGTCGTGAATGGCTACACACTCGTATCTACGAGGGCTCCGCACGGGGTCCGGCCTCCATGCTTCCGAGGATGGGTATACCTCAGATGCTATCGTCCTTCGGCCTTCACGGACACGCTTGGAATTTTGTGCCAAGGATACGAGCCATGTTTTTCTATTCGTTTTTGTTTTGCGTTGCAAATACGAAGAAGCAGCTGGGGGGGGGGGGCACGAATGTTGGTCCAAGCTGCAAGTCTCGCGTCGCTATCCAACTGCACCGATGGTTACCCCTGCGCCAACCACATGTCTTCTCTTCTGTCGAGAGGTCGACATCGGCTGAGTCGTGCGTGAACGCCAAGAGATGCCATGAAGGCCCTGTAGGACACTACTCGACTGCCGAATGCAAGCACAGCACCGTCTCTGCATCCACTGAAGCGTGCAATCCTCCCACTACTACTACTGTACACACCACCAGAAGCAATAAAATACAACTTACAGGCTGAACCAACCATAAATGAAAGAATACATACAGGGAAGTACCTCACCATGCAACCTACAGGGTTTAATGTTTGATCCCGCTGACAATGTTAGGTCGTATAATACTTCCAGGAAAGATTTCAACACCCTCTGTGCCACACCATCAGCACGAAGGCGGCACTGCCGCTGTCGTCGACATCGTACAGGCTTTGACTTGATCAGTAACATTCATTCGCCCGACATACCGTGGTCATAAGAGTGTTCCCCATAGGGACACTTCCTAAAGCAAAATACCGCTTGTTGTCGTTGTCGGTGGGGCAACAAGCTTGCGGTATCGCCCGCAAAGCAAAGGCAAAGCTATGGCAAAATACAACGGCAACGGTGACACCAAGATAAAGGCCAGGCCAACGGTACTGCTAACGGCAAGGCTAACGGCAAGGCTAGCGGCAAGGCTAACGCCAATGCCCAGTTAAAAGCCATGATAACGCCAAGCTAAACACCAAGCCAACGGTTAGCCTAACGGTGAGACAAACGGCACGGCTAAACGCGAGTTAACGGCAACACCAACGAGTACAGCTAGCGGCAAGGCTATCGGAAAGGCTATCGGCAAGAGACTAACGCCAAGCTAAGCGCCGAGCAAAAGGCCGGGCTAAAACGCCGAGCTACACACAAAGCTAACGCACAACCTAACGGAAAACCCAACGCGAATGCTAACGCTAAGCTAACAAAAATCTAGCGAAAGGCTGACGCCAAGGCCGACGCTAAGTAAACGCCAAGATAAGCTCGAGGGTACGGCAAAGCTAAGGCAATGTTAATGAAAAGACAATGCCACGCTAACAAAAAACTAACGCGAAGGCAACACAAAACCTAAAGGCAAGGCTGACGCAAATGTAATTCCAAGCTAACCCTAAGCTTACGAAAAGCTAAAGACACATCAGCGCAAAGCGAGCTCAAAGTTAACGCAGAGGTAATGCAGAGCTAACGTTAAGCTAGCTAACACAAACCTTATGCCACTGCTGACGCCAAGCTAACCCCGAGCTTACACGAAACCCAACGCTTCAAAGTATTTGGCCATCTGGTAACATGATCGGGCTGGGGAAGTCCGCTTTGACCATGATGTCTTTCTTGTACCCGTCGAAGGCAGGAGACACGAGCGTCTCCACAAAACCGAACCAATAGATCACCAGACCCGGTCCATACCTTGAAGGCGAGAAACGCGAGAAGACAGGAAGGGCGTACATACTATTACGGGGGACAATAGTACATACTGGTACGACCTACGGTACACACAAAAACCTACATATGTTCCTATGTTTACTAACAATATTTGGTCATATTACTATGGTCCCCCTTATATGACGAGCCCTTGATCACAGCAACCGCTTCCGACACAGCTTTTCCGACAGGGTTCTCTATTGGAATGCGGCGTGCCACCGCTCGCGTATGGTTCGCCTGCGACACAAGGGAAGCAACTGACAACGGTACTTTCTCTGCGCTCTAACACAAAGCGAAGATACCAGTCGCTATTTTGCAGGGCTGTTCACCGGACGGGTCAAACCTCGCGGGTTAGATTGGGTCGGGTCGGGTAAGGGTGACCTGACCCGACCCGTTCTAATTAGAAAAGTTCCTGACCCGACCCGAACCGACCCAACCCGTGAAAAATTAAAAACATTCCTGATACGACCCGTGAGTCGGGTCATGACCCTTGAAAAGACCTACTACGAGGTATGTTCGCGCTTGGCCTTGTGAAAAGGCTGCTTGGTCTTGTAACGTAAGGTGGACCAACACCGCGCGATACTCGCAAAAGGAACTGTGACAGCAGCCCCCATTACTCAGCAACCGCACGTCATACATACGCCACATTTTACAGCAGAGTGTGTCTCCACTACCGCCAATAACGCCGACGGGAGCGGAACACCCGCCAACAACACCGTGGCAACATCGTAATCAGAACCAAAAATGGTCGTTTAAACATACGGGGACATCTAGTATTTAGGGTCCATCATGGGTTCTGACTACCATAGCCCCTACCATTTTATCAATGTGGATGATGAAGTTTTCGATACAGTAGGGGAGAAGCCAAGACACCCGTGTCCAGAATGCCGCTGAGGGTAAAACTCTCCTATATTACGATTAGTATAATAAGCGTTGAAGGTAAAAAAATTCCCGACCCGACCCGCGGGTGGGGTCATGACCCGTGTAGAGCCCTGCAATGTTTCTGCATTGGATGATGACAAACAAAAAAAATAGAGTAGGTGCAGCGCACGTGTGAAGAAAGCGAGGTAGGCAGCAGAGGGGGACAGGACGACACATATGGGGCGGGAGGAGTGGCGCACCTATTGACGTAGCTTAGTAGCTGCGATTGGTGCTCCTGGACGTACGTGAGCTCATCCCCGAACATAGCTTTGCTGTCGATCCAAGACACCACCATCCACTGCGGGGAAACGTACAAAAATGCAACAAAGTGCGAAGTGAGCAAGTTGAGCAAGCAAGCACACACGCAAGCAAGTAAGCGAGCCAAGCCGAGCAAGCAAGGGAAGCAAGGAAAGCAAAGCAAGCAAGGCAAGCGAATCACGCCAAGCAAGCAAGGCAAGCGAGGCAAGCAAGGCAACAAGCACGGCGAGTAGAGCAAGCAAGGCAGGCAAGCAGCACGAGGTTGTTCGCAGGCTACGGTTCAACAAAAGTATAACTCCAGCGGGCGGAAAACGGTCACCGACGCCCGCTGTTAACAGCGCGACACCCCGTCACACGAAGGACTGACTTAACAACGGTAGTCGCAACGTATAGCCAGCCAGGCAGACAGGCAGTTAGACCGGCAGGAGTTTACGGGGTGGCAGGACGGAACACTTCGTTTTCTCGCGTTTCAACATGTTGCACCGAAAGTTGCCACGGGAAACATGCGCATTGTACAATCGCTTGCTTGTGTCCCGGTAAACAGTGGCCACGAGTTACCGCCACCGACCCTAGGGTAAGCGATACATTTTCCCGGTCACCATCCATGGACCAGAGCTCAGTACACGTGAAGGCTTGGCGATGACCGCTCAGCAAAAACCGCCGTACTTTTCTGTGCCCTCCCTGCAAGTGCCACGTTTAGAGGGTACTTACGGCATTTGCTTTTTTTATCCATACGCTTTTAGTTTCTAGCCCATATCGCAGGAGCTTTTACGCTCGGCGACACATTGAGTAACCCATCGTCACAGGCGTCAGGCGGTTAAATATTACCCCTTCTTCCGCTCGGTTCTTGCCTTGGTCTTTATCGCGCACCGGGTGCGGCCTACGCCCGTCGTCTGTACCAACACTGTAACGCCGCTTATCGCGTCGCATAGGGTTTGACATTCCCACAGCTCATCGCGTGCACAAAGATGGATTGCTGTTCTACTTGGTATCAGTGTGTATTATGCTACAGTACGGGTAGTGCACATAGTGTTCCAATTGCTGACCTCAGGAGTGCCTGTATTGCTGGCCTCATTATTAGTGCATACATTGTTCGAAGCACTAACCCAAATTAGCGCGAATAGAGTTTGAAGTGCTCACCTCGTTAGTGCATACAACTCTGCACCCAAATGTAATGATCGTTTGTATATTAATATCGAATAAAAAATGGCCTTGTATTTAGGGCCATAGCGGCAAATTGTTGACCTCATGTAGTGCACATAGTGTTCCACGTGCTCACCTCATTGCGGGGCCCCTTGACGGCCATTGGGACCTGCAGGAGCATGTCGGGGGTCTTGTAGGCCCCCTTCTGCCGCAGGTCGGACTCCGACTCGAACGCAACGCCCCTGGCTCGGTGGCGCACATACATTTGTTCGAATAATGAAGACACTCAATACCATCACTACCACCCACAAAGATGCGTCCTCAAGGTGCACGAACTCGATACATCAGCACAGGAATACCGTGGTGAGATATTGAGTGAATACCGAGGCGAGGTATGGGATATTGGTACAATTCTGCCTTCGGTAGTATTGGCGTTGCGACGCCTCAGCGTACGCTCGCCAAAAATGGGGGCTGTGACTTGGCCGGACTTTACCGCTAGCTATTGGTGCGGTGGCGACTTAAGCCAACTAACCCACTAATCGGTAGTTTCTATCAACAAAAAACACTACCGGAGGCAGAGACGACCCAGTCAGATACAAAGCCGCAAAAATCCGCACACAATCGCACCAAAGTAACGCCAAAATACCTACAGTAGCCCACTGATATCTAGCCGGCGGCTTTTGGTAGGCCAGCCCACACCACTGCCAAAAACTATGTTGACAGCATCGTCACGCTCATGAAAGTGGCTGGTCTGTCCACCATAGCGGGAGCGGCGCAAACACCGGTCGCTGCACGGACATACCTGGCCCTAAGCTTTTGCTGAAGGATGAACTCGTACTCGGCCCCCAAGCCTCTCCTCACCCTGTCCATGTGCGGCGAGTAGTCTTTATCCTGGGCCAAACATTCCTCCACCTCCCTCCGTAATCGATCGTCCGAGATAAGAGACGGAGATCGCATTAGCTGGGCGACGGGAACTCCTGCCACGTCGAAACAAATCACCGCCTTTTAAGGAGGTAGACGCAGTGCATATGCTGCCCGGCGGGAGTCGCCGACGATTCGTCAGGGCGACATTATCATTAGGCGCGCAACGGCGCATTCCGGACGATGCGGGTACTACCACGGTCCATTGCGCCGGGCTAGACAAAGGCAGCCGTTGCTGCGCAGCAGAAACCTCCACCACGATGGGATTAAGATTTTTTTTTGCCCACACACACGCTAACTTTAAAACCTCAGAGCGGGTAAAACAATTAGTGCAGTACGCCAGACTGCGCCGTTCAGGAAAACGACTTGATGGCCAGCGACTAGTTCGTGAAGGTTCGTTTGTCACACTGCTGTCGAAAGCAAGTGCTTGAGTTCTGACCTCTACTGCGGTATCACCCGCCGGCGCTAACTCCTAATATCACTACTAAAAAAAAATCTACTAGTGAAGGGCATCCAGCCGCTTGTTCTCACAGAATGTGCAGCAAGATGGTATTAAGCCCCTTGGGACTTGAGAGGGGAAAATTGACGGTGAAAAGTGACGAACACAGTAAATTACCTACGTGATGACGGAATGATAGAAATTGGTGACCGAGCAATAACGCAAGTAGTTGCACGGCGCAGGCGCAACCTAATCCTACCCGTCCTCCGCTGGGCGCTCACGCCGCTCGTAGATGCTTGATACCACCAGAGTTATCATTGATGTTGTCACTGTCTCGGGGGTCCCAAACGGGTTAACAGAAAACACTCGCGAAAAAAAAAAAACGCATGCCCGCCAATGCTACTTGAGTGCCACTATCATCCATTATTATACAAATCGGAGGAGGAAAAGGCGTGAGACGGACGGGGCATGGTCACGTACCTGGCTCTAGCGCTACAACTAAGATCCTCGCCATCAGGTATGGAGAATAGCGCAACCCTGGCTGTCGGGCGATGTCGACGATCCTCGAGCCTTTCCGATATTGGGCTCTGCAGAGTCGGCAGGCATAGCCCGGCGTGCACCAAAACGTGGGTTACCATAATGCTTGTAGAGGATAGAGCAGTTGCAGCGGTTGTGGCGGTTGCACATAAAGTGCATCTAGCCGTTGCAGCCGATCCAGTCGTTACAGCGTTTACACACGACCCAGCCGTTTCAGCGGTTGTAGACTGTTTCAGCGGTTTTTGAGTGGTTACGGCGGATGAAGCAGATAGTGAAGTTAGCCGTCGCAGCTGTTACATTGGATATGGCCGTTACAACCGGTCCAGCCGTTACAGCGGTTTCAGCGGTGACAAGTGTTCCAGCGGTTTTTGAGCCGATACAGCGGATACAGCAGCTACGGTGGTAATAGTCGCACAAGTGCTACATTTGATGTAGTCGTTACAGCCAACCCAGACGTTACAGGCGCTACTGCGGTTAATAGCGGTTGCAGCCGGTACAGTGAATACAGATACAGAGGTTAGAGCGGTTTGAGCCGTGTCAGCCGGTACAGCGTTACAGCCGTTGGAACGGTTGCAGTGGTTTCAGCCGTTAGAACAGGTAAAGCCGTTCCAGCGGATACAACGGTAAATTCATCGGTATTCGTTCGGCAGCAAATCATGTTATTTCCCTCGTTTCGCTTGAGAACTCAATCCTTCCTATGACAGAGGCCTTGAACAAGTTAGACCATTTCGCGGTGGCAGCATTGTCTGCGCTCGCTTGACACGTTGGATGCATATGAACGACATTTTTATCCACACAATGCGCTTCCTTCCCAAAGAGCAGGGCCACTAACGGGATTCCTACAAATAAACCATCGTGTGGCAAGAGACAGAGCGTGCAGCACCACGTTGCCGCGAAGCAAGTACAGGTACGGCCTACCAGTTGACCCTGAGTGCCGTCTCTACTTACGTGTGTCATTTCTTGTTCGGGCTAGCCCGCGCCTTCAAGCTATGTCACCCACGTATGTCTGACCAGGCGCAGCCGCGGAGATAAAATAAGAGTTCTACAGCAGCAGTAGCGTACTGCTTGCTATTAATACGGTAACTGCACGATCTAAACTTGAGCTCAGCGTCTACGAAGTATTTAAACGATGAAAGAAAAAATTATCGTAAACGAGAGCGCGCGCCTAAGTATTATGCATGTTGCTATTCGTCTCAGTAAATAGGTGGCTGCCTACAGGGCACGACAGCTGTTTCAGGTGGACCTACACCATACACCTACGTCTCTCGCTGGGCTTGCGACATCAACGACATACGCAGGCATGCATCACCCCTCCACCCCCTTCTCACCTCCTCCCTCCCTCCCCCCCCCCCCCTTCCCCCCCTCCTTCTCCTCTCCTCTCTTTTTCTCCCTGCCTTGTGCCCTTCCCCTCTTTTCACGTAAAACTCACATAAACTCTTTGGAGCGCTGTTTACATCGCCAATCGAGCTTCCTAATGTGTCTGACGAGTGCGAGACGATTGCAGCGCGCGAGCAGCCGAACAGGGCAGCGAGGCCGAGAGAGAGAGGGGGGTGTACTCGACATCAGAGAAAGGGGGGGGGGTTACACATGTTTCCAGGTGTGTATCGGCTGCGAAGATATCAAGCGGCAGAGTAGGGGGCGGTTGTTGTGGCGTCAGCGCTCTTAATGTTGTACTTTGGTCTAAAAAACATTAGCGCGCATATGAAAACAAAGGCGGCGAAACCCCACGGCCATGAAACAGCGTGCCCTTGAGCATGCCGCAGCGGTATGCCTTCAAACCTTAGCCTTCGAGGTTTGCGCCCATTCAGTAGTACAGAGAACAGTTGAATTTCAGAAAGAATCCCCACGCATCTGGTATTAAATATGCCTACATGGCGCCGTGCACCCAGACTGTGAACATCAAATTGCGGTGGCTCTGCTGCTTTGAGATAGATTGTATCGTTGACGTCGCAGAGCCTACGACTGTATCAGAGGGTATATTACTACTACTACTACTACTACTACTACTACTACTACTACTACTACTACTACTACTACTACTACTACTACTACTACTACTGCTGCTTGTTGTAAAACTTACCTGGAGAACATCTGTCGTCGCAGGCTCTGGGTGGCATCGAAGGGCAAGGCCTCTAGGCTGGTGTGCGAGGTGGTGAGATCGAACCCCCCCTCGATGCTTTCTTTGCACAGTGCCACTGCTTTGTTGTAGTCAGCCTTCAGCATCGGTCTTCCTGGGTACAAGCCAAGCCCCGTGGGCTGGCTGCTTGCTTTCTTGTGTTCGTGAGATGTATTCGTCGTCCTGTCCAATACCGGGTGATCAAAACCATGAACCATGAAACAACAGCTTGTTAGACTTGTCTACGTAGACTATTGTACTATTGGTATCAAAATATACCAGGTACCTGGTAGGTCAGTAGCTCTACGAGGGCTAGCAATGATTCAGTACATATATACCAGGTATGATATGATGCATAATGATGTGCGTGTGGTCTTCACATTAAACCATTATTTCTACCATACCCGACGACATCATCAGTACACCCAGTGTCGGCCCTGATTCTTCATCTTACGTAGAGTATATCTGTACATTTTTGTGGTCACAGACTCTGTGCGCAGAGAAAACCAAAACGATTGCGACTTGATCAAGGCACTGTGCACTGTGCTCCTAGGCAAATGAAGCCAACGTAACAGGTACGAAACACACGGCAAAGCAAGCCAAACAAGAAAAAGTATGAACTACAGCAGTACGTGTTCCTCAGGGTTATACTTAGAGTGTGCGACGGTGCGCTGGTGCACCTTTTCCGTGAGAATTCCGCTTGGCGCGCCAGTGCTAGAGTCCGTTTTGGTGCCGCACTTTTTTTCGCCGCAAGCGAAAAAAATTGTGTGCCCCCGAAAACATTGGGTTCCGTTTCGATGTAGGCGTCTTTTTCCCGGTCATTTCGCTCTAGGCGAAAAATCTTTTGGGTCCGTTTCTGACTCTGACGGCGGGACTCTGTCCCAAGGTGCTCTAATACAACTTTTTTCTCTCATGAGTGTTTAAGCGATGCTCGCCCTGAGCAAAACGTTCTTCCACGACCATTCGACCATAGGTCATGTTTTCGTTTCGTTTCATTTTCGTTTCCTTTTTTGGTGCCTTCGTGCTTTTTGTACTTCGTACCAGTATACTATATACCAGGTATAGCGTTTCTGTGCGCTAAATCGGGCTTGATACCCGCCTAATACGAGGGTATAAGGAGCGTGAGGGTATAAGGAGCGTGTAAGACGCACATGTCGAGTATATTTACGCATTACGTACGCATATAATGTCCAAATTTGCCTCCGGGGATCCTGCGGGGGCCCCTGGCTCTGGCGGGGGGCCACCCCACGGCGTCCGGTCTCGCACCATGTGATGTGCCGGAAGTCCGAGAATAACCCTGGTATCAGGCTGAATCTTATGGGAGCCAAAACCGGAAAACAGAACTGGCATGCACTTCTGTTTTTCGGATGGCCCAGATTCGTATATCCAGTTTCGCCTTTTCCTATCCTATGGTGTTTTGTGTAAGCATGCTGGGGTTTCTCTTGAGTTGGGAGGACGTTGGAGGGAGGAGTTACCGCAATAGTATTTGAATTCGGCGGACACACAGCAGTGCAAGGTACCCAGGCATCCTGTTTGGTACTCGCCGGGTAACACGGGGCTTCCTTTCGAAGACTCGAGCTTCCTGGACTTCCCTCGACGAAGGGTCCCCAAGCTTGGCAGTCTGCTGCAGCATCAAGAAGCAGTGCGTTGACAATGCAAAAGCTCAAGAACACAACGACAACCGCCAAGAGCATGCGGTGTAGTCGGTTGTTCGCCATCACCGGAGCTTGGAGTCTCTAGCTCTCGCTATAAGCCGGGATACCGTGTCAGAGATACCGAGAGAGTACAGCAGTAGTAGCGATGATATGTACAAGTATTAGGCCCGCCACGTTATGCCTCCTGTGTGGGGTTCAAAACCAGTTTCGGCCAGCTCTGGGACCGTACAGAACTGGTGTCTGGTTTCGTCTCGCCAGACCATTTCCGATCGAATTACAGAAAATATTTTAGAGATTTCTGTTCTTTGGTCATCGATAAGATTCGATAAGTCGGATCTGGCACGAAATTCTTCCTGGATCTTTCTACAAACCCCGTTTTATTTTCCGGTTTCGGCTCCCATAAGAGTCAGCCTCATATGTATATACGTATAGAAAACAAAAACTGAAATGAGATACGATACCAACGGCGTAAGAAGACCAACAGAATGCAAGGATGAACAGCAGCAGTATGTAACAGCAGTAGTGGGGCCTATATGAATAAGGCGACCGTTCGAGATAAGGCGGTAAATAGTGGCTGCTTCGACAGAAACCCTGAATAGGGCGGCTACCGCCCTATTTACAGCCCGTCTATACAAAACCTCGCTCTGCTTCTCGTGGGAGATATATATATATATATATACACTGGTATATGATACCCTACTGCTGTTACTTCTCCTGCTGCTGCTGTTGCTGCTGCGAGTACTCACGCACTCCTGGAGCACAACGAGCTTAGGGAAAAGCACGACGCCCTGCGCGGCAGGCGAACTGTGTTTGGTTCCAGACCACACTCCAGAGCGCCCTGACGGCCACGAATGCCGCGGAAAGTACGGTGGTCGACTTCACGAAAATCTGCGGTGAAACCGACCCAGACTGCGACCCAACGCAGCGCCGCCACACGTCACTGGCCATTGTGTGAACACGGTGACCCTAGGGTGGGTCAGAGCCCCTAACGAGCGCACTCCGTTCAAAATTAGTGACGCAGTCGTTGGTTTTGTCGATCGATGTCTGTCGAGGACTCGGAATCTCGCCGCTTCGAACGAAACATCCGCCTGAGTTTTCTGAAGCCGATCTTGGCCCAACATCGGCCTCAAAATTGTTTTCTTCGGGCTTTTCCGAAAGTTTGGAACTTTCCGTTTGAAGAAACGTGCCCATAGCAAGCTGTACCTGAAAAATTCTGACGGGTATCTTGGAATTCAAACTTTTTATGGGAACTTTGCGTTTGCATTTGCCTTTTTTGTTTTCTTCGTGTTGAAACGTACGTGAATCTACTGTAGGTCACATTTATTAATATTAATAGTGCGTTTTTTTTTTTTTGTGTCAAATGAAGCCAAATAGCGTCAGCGGGATCCTCCGGAGGCGCCTCCAGCGGGGCGCCCTGTCGGGGGGGCTTTTTTTTACTTTAGTCGGCAAGAAAGCTTCGCCGACTGGCGACTAGTTATTATTAATAGTCGTGAAATGCTACCGACTCACAACCCTAACGATACCAGTACGTGGGTACCTGTACCGTACAATAAGTACACTACGGCTCGAACTTCGAAATAAAAAACATTACTAACAGTTGCTACGCGTACATTGGGTCGTGCTGCTGCAGCGTGACTTTGAATGCAACATTCTTGACATCCTGAACAGCTCACCGAACTACCGATACCAGTGGAGTGAGGCCATCGCCACCGCTGCGTGTATCGCTGCGGTGTACCGTTGACAGCAGGAACATAAGCATGATACTGCTCATACGCTGATACGTGCTCAGTGCTGTCATCACCCTATCACATGTGGGCGTGTCTTAACCCCCCCCAGAGAGCATTGGAACTTGGAACGAACCGAACGGAATATTATTTGCTGCATGAACTGATGCTGATTGGTTGAGCCGTGTGGGAAACGAATAGATTCAGTGCAGCCCGAGAAAAACAGTACCTGGTGTAGGAACAGGGAAGAGGAAGAAGAAAGTGTGCCCCCTTTTCTTGTTTGGGAGGACCGAACGGCCCCACCGAACGGGAACAAATAGGATCTTAGTTGATGCAGATGGACACCACCGAAGATGGATGTGGACACCTCTGCAAAAGATACCGCTCGTACTGATTCGGCTGGCGAGGCCCAGGATTGTGGATGGACCCAAACACCTTTTTTTTACACAGGCACGGAACGAACGACCACGAACAGGCTCGTTCCGTTCCGCTCGTTCCCATACCATGCTCTTGCAGCTTTGGAGGGAGTTTATTAAGACACGTGCGCAGATTCAAATTTTGAATTCTTCCATCGACTCGATTATACGTGTTACATGCTGCAGCTCGACCGCCGTGCGTGCTGATCGTTATATAAGGGATCACTACGCCACATGCCGGGGTGCAGTTGAGGCAAGCAGGCTTCTGCAGCCCTTGCGATGGGTGAGGCCAGCCAAGCATCCCGCACCTGAACCTTTGGCGCACATATTCTATTTTTCAGTGGGTTGTGTGAGGGATGCACAACAGCAGTAAAACCAAGAACGAAACACGTCGTTATATTACAGCCCTGCTTACCAAAGCGGTGCAGACCAGCCACCTCCGTTCGGGGTGTGGCACTGAGATACTTCACACGTACACCTCTCCAGCGAATCTCCTCACCTTGACTGTACTATATGTAGTACCAGAGCTATTATGTATATGCTGTTGTGTTGTGGCCTGCTGCTACGTGCAATGGGAATACGTGCTACCCAAAATACTTTGGTTTTCATACAGCTTGGCTGGCGTTTTCTGCCTGGGGTCGCTTGTGGCACACAGGCTCGCCTCAGCGTACTTTTTTCGTCACCCCATCTAATGCCCACCCTTACGAAGAGGTGCACCAGAGGACTCGCAACCTCGGAAGAAGATACTCATCCTCCTTCTCAGCGCCGGAAAGTTATGGAGAACAACGGTAACGGGGCGACCGCAGGAAGCAAGGTGCAACGATTGATCTTCTCTGCGTTCTTATTTTTCCGCACGCTTCTTTGCCCCCTGCTCTTGATGCTGCTGTTGTCTTGCTTTGTTCGTGTCCTTTTTCACGTTGAAGGCTTCCGTTGCCTGGGTTGCAGACGTTGCCAATGCTTGCGGTGGTCAGCTTGCAGGCAGCAGGGGCGGGTCGAATCGTGGAGTGTGCAAGGTTCCCGCGAAAGGACTTTTTATTGGCGTTGTTCTTGATCCCAGGCACACTTATTCACTATTACTCCGTCCGGCGTCCACGCGTCGTCTTGAACCCCTCTTACACAGCACTGCAGCAGTACGTACACTTACGTACGACGAAGGTAGTCTCAGTAGCAAAGACAAGCAGTGCAACTACAGCAGTAACAGCAGTGCACAAGCTACGAGACCCCGTTGCATCTACACTTGAACACCGAAATTTCAAACCTGAGAGGATTATCGGTACCTCGCCCAGACACCGAAGTTGTTTTCCTTCAAGCGCCTTGTTGTCCTCGACTCCTTGCGATAGTGCTTCAGAAACACAACACCACATCTACGAGTATCTCCACATGTCGTCTCCTTTCCTTGTATCATGTGATCGACTTGGAATCTTGGTATCCAGGGTGTTGCCAGTCGAAAAGGGGCAATCCGGGTTTGCAGCGTTTCTACTCGCGTGCATAAGCCTGGTCAGGTTCGCTGCCGTTACCGCTGCTGCTGTCTCGGTGCTGCTGTTATCGGCGTGCGTCGTACGCGCCGCGGATTAATTTTTTTTCTAGTTTTTCCAGTTCAGAGGAGTTGAGTGTGGGATGGCACACCTATCGTATGCACACGCAGGCAAGCCCCGTCCGTTGCTCTCACTATTAATATTAATATTAATAATGGAAGATCTTGAAGTGTGGCTGCTGTAATACCGTGGATGTTATCAGTAAGAAACGCAGAGCGTCAGGGGTACGGATGTACAGATGTGCAGGTGCAGCAGCAGGCAGTAGTAGAGCGAAACAAATGAAGACACGAAGCTGAAATTGCACCGCTGTTCTTGAGATCTTTGTGTAAAGTTGGATCGGAAAACAGAAAACAAGTAGGTTTTCCCCTTTGTGGTGGTGAAACCCACACAAGACTACGGATTATTTTTGTGTTGCAAAACCTGGCCGAGGCAGAAAAAAACGCGTGCTTTTCGACACAACACTTACCGCCGCCACCGAGTGCTCGCATCACGGAGCACGGGTCGCTATAGCACTTTCTGTAGCGGGTGTCTATTATTAGTCCGCTGAGCAGAAAGTCGTCGGTGGCAACTTCAAGGGACGTACGTGGTCTGTGTCTGGAGTTCTCACTTAGGGCGTGGAGCCTGGTCTATTTATGTCTCAATTTTTGCTGGGCAAAACAGGAGGTCATTTCCGATCGGAAAAAAAGTAGATGCAGAAAATGGATCATACTCTCACGTCCCCCGCGAAACCTGAAGAAGCAGGCCACCGACGGCCCTCAAACTTGGCACCGAGAACTCTCAGAGAAATGGAGCAAACATCCATAGAAGTTTTAGCGTGATCCGTGCTGTGTCAAGCGAGTACTATCATCGGCGGTGGGTGCTGTGTGCAAGAAACACGTGTTTTTCTGTGTGCAGCGTACAGAAATGACCCATCACTACCGACGGCACTGCTCGCGGGTTTCTGCACGGTGAAAGGAAGAGTCGTGCTGGATTCTGAAATCCGATCCCATATTAGTCGTCCTGGCATCATATGGCATACGCGGTAGGCCCGAGATGGCACACATAAGGACACATACGCACACACACGCAGAAGTTCGTTTCTGCCACAAAAGGAAAAAGCTTGAAGCGAGGCTGCTGCTGAAACGTGACTGCCCCTGATGTGCGAGCTGCTGTACCCTGCAGAACATGGGAAAACCTGCCGTGCGTCATTTGTTTTCTTTGGGTTTCCATCGTTCTGCTTGGCTTTGGCTCGGCGGAAAGCAATCCCACGAAAATGTCCAGCTCCCCGTGGACTCTAAACGCCCAGAGCACGCGCCTCGGAGCCTGGCCGGGGCGCTTCTACCTGAGAACATCAGAGTCGAAGGTCAAAGTTGTTTATTGTATTCCCCCACCTGCCACCCGTGGTTGCTCTACCTAATAACTATGTCCCTACACCCTGCCCGGATGAAAGCTTCATTAGTTTGATTCAATACCCCTCCATAACCCCCAGACTTCCCTCGCTCAATCTTCTACTTGAACAAATGTATCCCCTATCCCCTACCGCAATCAGGCCTCCGATATTAGGATTTAGTACCGCTCCACAAAGTGCAGATCTGCATGGGCTATGGCGCTGAAAGCCCCCGATTTCCCTCGTTCAACCTTTCACGTGAGCATGACGCCCCATTGGAATATGTACGGTATGTTTATCGCTGAAACGGCCAGCTCGAAGATGACGCGGCGTTCATGGACAAGTACAGCCGCCAGATCGGCGCTTTCGGGCTGGAGGCAATGTCCAAGCTCATGAACCTCAAAGTTCTCATTGTGGGCCTCAGGTGTGTTCGCTGGGGACGGGAGTGCTCATGTCATGCATGGTCCTAATCGTATTACCATACGTCTTAGACCCCTCGCGTCCCTACATTGCCGGGGCGGAGTGCGTCGGGCTTTCACCGACCAGACAGGCATTGCTTGCACAAAGCGCGAAGCGCCGTGAGGTGTTAGGCGAGTCGCATGGAGGGTGAACTGCATCCCACTAAAAACCGCTTGTTAGGCGAACTTGCAGTGGATGGCAGCTTCATACGAATTGCGCTCTGGGGGGGGGTGTAGAAGCAGCCATTTGGACGCAAGCTGACGATGACTCGATAACGGTTGCGGTAGAATTTACCAGTTTTTCAGAGACGTAAATACTAATGTCATTGTCCAACGTCGTGTATGACTTTTTGGGTTGGGTTTATGGTTTGGTTGGGGTTTGTCCGCTTTTTTTCGGTACGCAGGGTCCGTCAACCATAGTGTCGAAAAAAGGGTAACTACCCTCAAGGTTTGAGAGAGATGCGCTCCGTGGAATCGTGCGCGTCCTGGTAGAAACGCTGAAAACAGCAAAGTGCTTTTTAGTTCGGGATTGGAACTTGAAACGGCAACAACGTGTTCTCTGGAAAATCTAACAAGCCTGTCTGTCGGTCTGTCCTTTATCTGTCTATATGTCTCTATGTTGTCTGTATGTCCGCCTGTGTGTTTGTCTGTTTGTCTGTCTATTCGTCCGTCTGTCCATCCATCCGCCGGTCTATTCAGAGGTCTCGGCGTCGAGACGGCCAAGAATTTAGTTCTCGCAGGGCCTGGAGCGGTGACCCTATGTGACGACGAACCCGTGGCGCTGCCTGACCTCGGCGCAAACTTCTTCCTCGAAGAAGGGGACGTGGGCAAGCCGCGAGCGAGGTGAGGTTGTCAGGACAAGAGGTGCTAGGAGACCGCGGTTTGACTCCGCGACTGACCCTGACTGACCGCATTCCTACAATAAAACTAGCATGGTAAGGCCTAAACAGGCCTTGACGCGTCCCAAAAGACCAGCCTCCTATTATTTCGGGAGGGCGTATTAATCAGAACCCACGACGGACCCGAAACCCATGTATCCCCGTATGTTTGCACACCGTGTTGGGTCCTGATTACTATATTTGGTATTAATGGCATATTGTGGTTGGAAGGGGTGATGCCGGTAATTGGGAGGATGGGTAAAGAATGATCAAGTTCGATACGATATCGAGAAAAACGGTAAATTATGTCGATGTATACTCGAATCGTCCGATATTTGTATTAGTGATGGGTGTCGAATGATAATCGAGTTCGGTACGATATCGATAAGCGATAAATCAAATCGTCCGATATTTGTGTTAATGATGGGTATCGAATGATATTCGAGTTCGATATGATATCGATAAACGATTAAATCAAGTCGATATATACTCGCATGGTCCGATATTTTTATTGGTGATGGCGATATGATTGATTCCAGTAGTGATTGATGGGTATCGAATGATGAGTTGAGTTCTCGATACGATATCGATACACGATCAATCAAATCGATACGTGCTCGGATTGTCCGATATTTCGAATATCGAAACTTTCGGTACGATATCCATCACTTATGGTGGGTGATGGGGGTGGTGTGGGGTATGTGGAGTTTGTGGTGCGTGCGATGTGTGTGATGTGTGTGATGTGAACGACAAAACAGGACGAGCTGATTCCTCAAAACAGGCGAATCAGAAGTTGCTCCGTTTTCTCACCAACAATAATTAAAGGCATTGACATAGTGTAGAGTTTCACGTGGAGCAGTTGTGGGTGATGTCGGTGGTGTAGGTGATGGGGTGATGAGATGATAGGGTGCGACACAAAGAGGCGTTTCGCTCAGAGAGTTTTGTTGTTGTTGTTGTTGTTGATAGATGGCGTTAGGGCGGCGGGAGACGGGTGTAGATGCACCTCGTACATGCAACTCGTGAACCTGTCGAGCAGAGGCGGCCCTGCATAGAATGTCATTGCTTCGTAGAGAGAACAGCTCTTCACTGGAAGGAATTGTTCCTCTTGCGAGAGGACGAGCGTGTCTCTCATCGCGCTGTTCCTAACCCTCTTGGGATAACACAGAGGTGAACATTGACGATAAATAAATGGTGGCGGTTACAGCGACGGCCACCGCGTCACTGGGGGATGATATCATACACATTGGTGTCCGAGTTACAATGGTTGAATGCAACGAGTCGTACGGCACGAGCGGAACCTGATCCTCCCCGTACTACCGGGGGCGCGCCCACGCTGCTCGTAGGCAATTGATAGCACCTTTTTAGAAAAATCATTGTTTTGGGTGCTATCTCCCGACGGGGTCAATAGAGAAGCCCCCAAGGTAACCCGAAGCTACGTTCCATGGCGGCCGACAGAATCCCGCGTGCGTGTGTCTCCGCGCGTGAATTCCTTCTTCCGTGTGCCCGGACACGCTTAGCTGCGTCGTCGGCAAGCTGCAAGAGCTGAACTCGATGGTGACCGTGAAGGCGTCTTCTGGCGAGCTGACGGAGGAGATCGTGGGAACCCACGGGGTGGTGGTGATGTGTGGCCGGACGGGGGAAGAGGTGTCGAAGTGGGACGCCTTTTGCCACCAGAAGGTTTGTCGCCCGTATAGAGTACGCATGCCTGTCTTGTCTACTCAAATTAATCGATTTCGGACCCCTGTTTGCCACGAGGAGGTTTGTCGTTTGTTCAGAGTACCGACCCCTTGTCGTCTGTTTACTCAAATTTATCAAACTGGAACGCGTTTTGCCGCGAGAAGATTTTTTGCTGCTCGCGGTTTTTCCTCGAAATAATTCAGCTGTTGGCCATCAAGGCCAACTGGCCGTGAGCTTGTCCGTTGCCTTGTCCGCGATACGCACGCATGCACCGATGCTGCCACGATAGGGGTAGGATTTTCTGCCTTGCAAGGAAAATATTTCTGACAGATAGGGGGGCTTCCCAACTGAATAGACTGACTACCCAACATCTTGTTTTGACAAATGTAAAACAATGTAGACCTGCTGTAGGTCACGGGATTTTCTTGTCGGGTTAAGCGTACACAATTTATAACATCCGCTTTTGTGCTACCAGGCATGCACCAATAGAATTGAGCTCCTCTGGTGAGGAGCCTCAGAAATATCTCAGAAAATTCTGTAGCATGGTGCACTCCTGCCGTAGCATGTAGTTTAGGTGCACCGTTGAATATGGTACCGCGCTTAGATCGGTCGGGGTAGAAATAAGGCTGATGCCAAGCATTGACAGGTTGGTCTGAAAGGCGGTCTACGCTTCCGCTGCGCCTGTTCCCACCGCGTGACGCCTGCCGCCATCTGGCTCGTGGGGGAGTTGTACAGAAAAGGAGGCCGTGCTTCATGGTCCCGCCGTGGATGCCGCCGGTGTTGTAGGTCCTTGTAGCTGCAGTAGCTAGACCTGAGTCGTACTGCTTCGGATAGAGTTGGAAAAAATGTAATGAGTATCTCACAGCACAAATTTCCATGCCCTATGCACTATGTAGCAGTTTTGCTGCTTCCCGGCAAAACCGCAGCCCAAATAGATTACGCACCAGGCATGAGTTATCCTTCCACTACAACTATTCCTTAGCTCAGACACGTCATTCAGATCGTTGCCACGTCATTATCTAAATATTTTAGGGCAGCTAAATTCCTTCTGTGTACCGGTATGATTTACAGTAGCTCATGTTGCCGGGTGGGACCCGTATAATCTGTACCTGGTATGATCTAGCACACATTTCCTGGGTTGGACCTGTGTACGTGTGCAGATCCTGACATTATCTCAAAATGGCAGGTTAAAACCTACTGTAAATGATCTATCTGATCTAGATCGTGATCTATGCGAGTTGTGAACTATCCTTCAGTCCTCGCTCGCTCTCACTCCGTTTCATCGCCCCGAATAACGGCTTCCTATTTCTGCGCAGGGCTCCATCTTCATCTCCGCCTGCACAATGGGCGCGTACGGTTTCGTTTTCAGCGATTTTGGGAAGGCGTTTTCTGTGAGGGACCTTAACGGCGAGGCCCCAACTAGCCGCATTATCACCGATGTAAGCGATGCGAGGCTGGACCGACCTGGGAGATGGGCGGGGGAGGGAGGGGACTGTGTTTCGGTAGTGTGTTGCTGCTGTTGCTGTGTGCTGCTATGTTTTTGATTTGTGGTTGATGGGGGTGGTGGGATCGACAGAGGTGGGACATTTTGGCCAAACTTTTGCTGACTGACGGAGTTCCTCAAGGGCACCGAGGAAGTACCCTAGTTTTTTTTTCATTCCCATCAATGCTCTACAGTTTTATTCGTTGTATCCCTAGGCCATGGCGTGATAAACCTCGAATATGTTGTTCGTCAATCAGTGTGTTTTTGTGTGCTACTGCTGCAGGTATTGAGGCAGAGAGCTCCTCAAGTGAGCATAGCTTGACAGTTCGTACCAGGTAGAAGCTAACCCCACCGTTGTGCACGGGTCTGATGGGGCAGTGGAATCGATTTTTTACGCGTTGTGTTGGCATTTCTCGTCCGTCAGCGGTTGCACGATGGCGGTGAAGTGCCGCCGTTCGTTGATCGAGGTGTTTACCAGGTCTGTTCACCGGTCGGGTCAAACCTCGCGGGTCATGTCGGGTCGGGTCGGGTAAGAGTGACTCTACCCGATCCACGAGAGCTGAAAAAACCTCCTGACCCTACCCGACCCATGATATTTCGAAAACATCCTGACCCGTCCCGCGGGCCAGGTGATGGCACGTGAAGAGTCCTGGTTTTTAGTTGTTACTTGTAAGGCGGTGAGCTTAAGCTTTATTTTTACCAATCCGCCGGAGGATAATAATACTAAAAAAAAAAAAATGTAAGTTGACTGAATGAAGACTACGGCTGTGAGTGTGCTCGAGTTGACCGCCAGTTTGGTAGTTGGATGGCGAAAATTAAAAACCCGTTCTGAGCCTCAAACGTGCCCAAGCCAGATGCAAAGACGCAGAAGAACTCCACCTAAATTTCAGGACCCAACTAACTGCAGAACCTAGCCTGCTGATTGGTATCTAGTCGGCGACCTGTGGTCAGCCAACTCACAGCTCTATCAATTACCCCACGTAACTAAGTACTGTACTACCTAACCAACTAGTAACTAGTCGGAAAGTTAGAGTCAGCCAACTCACAGCCTTATCAATTACCCCACGAAACTATCTGTACTACCTTACCAACTACTAGGTAGTAACTAGTCGGCGACGTGAAGTCAGCCAACTCACAGCCCTGTCAATTACCCCACGCAGTTACCTATAGTACCTTGCCAACTGGAAACTAGTCTGCGACTTCTAGTCAGCCAACTTACATCCGTGCGGAAGACAGTTTGCAGCCCTACTGATGACAATTGGCGTGTCACTCGGAACGTGCTTCTTGCCTCTCCCGTGACACAGATTTCGTCGGAGGAGGAAGGCATCATCACGATGCTGGGTGCCTTTGGAGAGGATGGTGGGCGGATGCACGGCATGGAGGAGAACGAGGTGCGAGGCAGTGACCTACTGTGGGGCGGCAGTAGACGCAATCGTGGCAGCAGTAGCCGCAATGATGATGGCAGTAGCCGCAATCACGACGGCAGTGGCCGCTATCATGACGCCAGTAGCCGCAATAGTAACAGGGCAGTAGCCGCAATGGCCGCAATCGTGACCGCAGTAGCCGCAATGATGTCGGCAGTAGCCGCAATAGCGACAGGGCAGTAGCCGTACTTGTGACGGACGGCAGTACCCGTAATACACAGTGCGCGCCAGTAAAAAACATGGCAACCTGAATGAAACAAGAGGCCATTTTGCTTTATTCGGGCAGAACATCCCGGAAGTTAATGTTCTGCGCAATATATAGTTACTTCGGGTTGGCCTTTCACTTGCATCAAAAACTAACGCTACTCTAAAGTCAAGTAGTTGGTACCCGAAAACCTGGGTCCAGTTCTTGCGGGGAGTCGGGCGTTGGCTGTCGGTGTACCGGTCGTATTGTCCCGGGTTTTGATCTGCTCACATCTCTTCGGCTGTGTAACGTACGTACGTCTTAGGGGAGGGAGTCATTGGGAGGGCGTGCCGAAGGTTTCATTCATTGGGCAGATAGATCATCGATGCCCGCTTGATGATCTAGATCACTCAGGGCAGATAGATTCCTGATCTGTATGATCTGTATGGTCTGGCTCGCGTTGCCGGGTGGGAGCCGTGAAATCTGCATGATTTTAGGACGTGTTTCCTGGGATGGATCTGTACTGTACAGATCCCGCACGACGTAGCAGAACTGCAGGTTAGGATCTATATGTATGATCTATCTGATCTATCGGATCTGTCCGACGTCGACTTGCGGCCGTTAATTAGGGAGAGCCAGAAATAATGGAACCTTAACCTGCGTCCACGTTGCGGAAACCCACTACTTGGGGATAGAGTTGTACCGTTGTTGCAGTGGTACAACAGTTAAAAGTCACCACGAGCGTATGGAGCTTGGGTCGAACCTTACACGTAGAACACTTCGGTATCACTCGGATTATTGTTGTTCTTACGGTAGCGTTTGTGTTTCGGGAACATACTGAAAGTTTTTTTGTGGGTACCGTTGGTTTCGATTGCCTCGCCTTTTTTTGCCATTTCCAGTTTTGAGATAGATCAGTAAGGTTTTCTTTTTTGTTTGCGTGACGGCCGCACAAGCGCCATTGCCTGATTTGTGGTGTGTGGTTCTATTCCCTCTCGTGTGTTTTATGTGCCCTCTTGGTATATATATACATCATATGTATCGGCAGCATGACGGCTGGATCGAGCTGTCTGACGTGGAAGGTATGGAGGCGGTGGATGGTAGCGGGAAGGACATCAACGACATCGGCAGGGTCAAGGTCAAGACGTGCACCAAAAAGGTAAGGAGGCTTTTGCACCGACATTTTGGTAAATAGCGGCACTACCCCGCAGAAGCCGTGGCGTGTACTCCGCGATTGATACATATCCATCACAGCCTTCGATGCTCCCTTTACTAACCCAGTGGCATACATGCGTTCTTCGACAGGCTCGCTCAGTTCCATCAGAAACTCCGTGCTCAGCTCTCTCTTGCCCATGAGGATAGATCAACCGATCGTGCTCCGCCATACCTCCCAAACTTCCCGCTATCCGCATGGAGTCGCTTGTGGACTCAAGCGCATTGCTCGAGCCCCTGCCAGTCAAGAAAGTTTGAAACCTACCCGACCACAAGTGGACTTTGTGCCCATCAAACTTGAGCACTCGCATGTTATTTTTCGACATTGTAAGAGACGTGCCTGTCTGGCTGCGATCGCCTTGCCCCGGCACTTTCTGTCCAGGCAAACTTTGCTGCTTCATGGGATGGTCGCGCCTCTCGCCGGTACCCCCCGTAGCCGCTGCCTCGGCTGATTCGCTCGCCGCTCTCTCGGCTGCCCTAGCCGTCCATCGTCAACCCATCAACCCGCTGCCGAAGCAGCTCGCCCCCTCTGACATAGCAGCACCCCTTCAGCTGCTCCATGCCCGGAAACACGATGTCGAGTGTGTATGTACTGCTTTAGTGGCGTGTCATATCTGACGACGCGGCCTACGGCAATGACGTAAAACGTGTGAGAAGAAACGAGTGAGCCGTACCTTGATGTCACAGGCTCCATCTACACATACCTGGTATGACTGTATACGGGCAGTATCGTTGTATCACAGACCCAGGTGGTATCGTATTACAGTAGGATCAGGGACTGCTCCGCAGAGAAAGCCATACCCATGCCAAGGAAGCACCAATGAACTCCTCATAACAGTAGCGCCTCCTTACACAATATAAACCCCACTTCTCGCTAGACCAGCATCAACAACCGCAACATCGCAAACATGTGCATGGCTCTTTTGGCGCAAAAAGAAAGGAAGGCAATAGTCCGTTGTTCGACCATCGGTAAAGGCTTGATTGACCGGCACGGTCGGGTTGTTTGCTCCTCCCGCTGTTATTCATGGCGCATATGTATACATATATGTCCCGATATCCTTTCGATGGTCGTTACGCCTTTCGTTTTTTGGGCTGTTATAGACTTCAACCAGACCAACGGCTGGTGGGCCTTTCGCTTTCTTCAGCTGTACGAAACGGCGTCGAATTTTATCCTGCGTCACCCCCACCCCACGTCCGAAACCTTGTATATTATACCGCTCTGAAATACGACTGCTGTTTTGGCGGAGGCCTGACAAAGCCGCTACGGCTGTCTCGTGGGGGCGCCTATGCTCAAGTCGTTCATCTCATGCTTGGGTCGGCTGTGCTGTCGAGGGAGGCGCCATCGCAAGCTTGCCAGTAAGATTGTCAGTCGATAGTGACGGTTCATGACTGTATTTGTAGTACACTCTATACCACTGCGCTGCATGTATATGGATGCGCGCCCGCGAGGTGCGATTGAGAGCCAACGCGTGGGAACATGTTGTGAATACCAGCAACTCTCGAGAGGCGGCAACGATGGTAGCATCGAAACATGCAGCAAGTTTCTGAGTATCACAGCGTCCGTATAGCCGCATCAGTGTTTTTTTTTTTTTCAGCATCAGTAAGATGGCGTCACCATATATCAATACGATAGCGGTGTCCGGTATCATCAGCATAGCACGTACACCATTACGGGGGTCCATAGTTAATAGGACCTATGGTATACATAAAAACCTATGTATTTACCTATTTTACTATTAATAACAATATTGTGTCCTGTTTACTATGGTCCTCCGTAATAGCACCCGTATACTACCATCAGTATATCATCGTCACCTGTCAAGCGGAGTAGCGTCGGCATAGTGGTATGCAGCAAATGCCACTGCTGTTGGCTGTACGTGGTCTGTAGTGGTAAATAGTGTGGGACCCGGCCGGTATCTTGATCGATACATGGTGCCATGCCTCGTAGCCACATGTGCGAATCGTATTACGGGGGACCATAGTAAATAGGACCAAATATTGTTGGTAAATGCAAGTAGAAATATATAGTTTGTGTGTCCCGTAGGTCCTATTTACTATGCCCCCCCGTAATAGTACAGCACACAAACCTTTGCTATGCCACAAGCGGCGGTAATGATTCCGCCGACGGGTGGTGATCTCGCCGGATGTTGCTTGCCCTCTTGCCCTTCGCACGCGTATCTCTCCCCTGTTGGCGTAGGTTAGCCTTCGCGGCGTATGTCGGCCTTGTCGTGGCGTATGTTATTAGTATTACGGAGGGCCATGTTGAGCAGGACCTACGGCGCACAAAACCTATACCATGTATATGTTGCTATTTTTACTAACAATATTTGGTCCTATTTACTATGGTCCCCCGTAATAGCCAACTTTGTGTCGGCGGCTGTCGTTGTGGTTATTTCAAAATTTGTTAACCCTCCGCGGTGTATGGTACCCTTATTGGCGTATGAACTTTGGGGTTACTTTTTACCCTTGATAGCGTATGTTACCCTTGGCGGCGCATGTTGCCCTTGGTGGCCCACGTTTTGCCCTTGGTGGCGCTTGTTTTGTTATCCTTGGTGTCGTAAATTACTCTCGGTGGCGTCATGTACCAAATGGCGGCAGGAGTTCTCCACTATTCGGTGGCCTTGGGTGTCGACATCCTGGCGCCTTCAACACGAGACGGTTTGGCCTCTACCGATGCCTTTGCCGGGGCTAGTGCACGCACGACGGAATAATGTTACCGACGGCATATGTTCCGGCCGAAAGTTCACCGCGTTACGTACTCGTGCGCTTAAGATGGACCTGCCGGTCTTTGTACTCGTACCGTAGGTAGTGTTGGCGCTTTTCGACCGCCAATGGCGAGCGCAATGCGTGAGTGTGAGTATATTATTGCGTGTTATATGCGTAGGTATGTGTATACCTGGTATGTGTGTAATTACGTGTAAAAACGTGTGCGTGCGTGTAGGTCTGTGTGCGTATGAGTATGTTTGTAGGTATGTGCTTCGTCTGTGTGGGTACGTAGCCGTGTGACTTATGTTTTTTCGCGTGTGTGCATTCGCGTGAGTGTATCCGTCATCGAATTATTTAGCCTGGCCATTCTACAGCTGAGGCTGCATGGTAGCGTTTGAGCGTTTGCGGCGTATGGTGGACAACGCCCTCCAGACGTCCGGCATACGGCTGATTTTGTTGAATATTTGGTGCAATCGGATGGATTTGATCATGATTACCAGGTAGTTGATTACAATCACCACAACCAGCTACTGAAGGGGATACTGTGATTGATGATCATGATGTTCTGCTGTTTTCAGCAGTTTTTGCTTATGCAAATTCCGGCGCCAGCTCCCGGGATGAGGAGTTATTTGGTCGTGTGTTGAGTCCTTCCTCCTCTCCACGCTCTCAAGTGTAGGCCACATTACAACGAACTGCATGCGACTGTATGTTACTGCGGCAGGGTGTCGGAAGCGCTGAAGCCTCGACAACGCCCTGTTTGTGATGCACTCCTTCCTTGGTAGGCCATCATTCGCGTCCTTACGATTCCACACATTTCACCGTCACGTCTCTTATCATACGGTATGCGTGCCAGGTTTACGTTTTCCGTTGCCTTTGCCGCACTGGAAGCAATAGGTAGACGGCAGCGTATTTTTTTTACAGCAGTCCACCTTCCAGAATACAGTAGTTGTACCTGGTAGTACTTTCTACTATAATATTTTTTTTTCATTTTTTCATGCAGGAGCATGTTGTCTCCCACCCTGAACCCTCTTGTAGACCGTTGTGCGTCTTGATATCCTGATGCTTATCCCCAAGATGGTTGAGCCCTATTCGCGTCATAGCGCGCCAAAATATTGGGATACGCGCGCGCGGCCTTTGCCGACCACCCCGGGGGTCCACCTTCCATCTCCATGCCTTGTCCGTAGCCTGACCGGATTTTGTACTGAGGGCCCGTTCGCTTGAGGACGGGTCCTTCTCGGACGGAGACAATGTGCGCTGCTTCTGTTCCAGACCAGCTGCACCTTCGCTCGACACGCGATCGCTGGCTTTGCTCTCATCGACCTTATTTGTAGCAGCCGCCTCCCGCATGACATGACAAGCCAAAGAGAGACAAGCAAGAGGACCAGGTCACGGAAATAAGCCTCTACCCGAGGCTGGTAGAACGTCTCTCGTGCGCCTCTCGGGACAAGAACGGAGCCAGCGATGGCGTGCAGAGCGGAGGTGCCGCGATGAAGCAAGCGCGTGCTGTTTCTGTCGCGAGAGGAAACCAGATATTGAACGAATGGACCTTCGGTACGAAGCCGGCTAGGTATCAGACAATGCGTGGAGATCGCAGTGGGACCCCTGGGGTGGTGGGTAAAGGCCGCGCGTGTGTGTACCCGCGATTCGTAGCCCGCGAGTGTGTCGCGGTTCGAGCATTATCTGCCGCATTCGAACGAGTGTTCTCGGTAGGAGGACTTACTTATGCTTACGAAAACGCGCAATCGTGTGAGCGGGGTGAGGGCGGTAGACGTTGTTGTCCTCCACGAAAACGTGAAACGCAACGTCCGGTAGAAAGTGCTGCTTGTGTATTCTGGAAGGTTGACTACTATGAAAAAATGTGTAGTTTGTCGTCTGACTGCTGCTCTGCATTGCGGCGAAGGGAGTAAACGGAAATCTGGCATGCACACCGTAGGTGGTATGTGTCATGCTGTAACTCTTGTTATCGTAAGCGCGCGAATGGTGACATGCCAAAGGAAGGGCACATATCGTAACGAGTATTCGGCGACGTTGTTTTAAAGATTTAGACTATCAATAGTTGCATGTGCAGTGATGACATCACATTGTACTGTGGCTTGGAGTGTTGATTGTAACGATTGGAAATGATGAAATTTCACTAATAATATTGTCATCATCGCCTGAATTATACCTGGTGGTTGCTTACGTTTTTTTTATACCAACCCTGCAAAATCAAGTTGATTTGCACCTAGTAATCAACAATCAAATCAACCCCGAAAAATGGTTGACGTACAATGTACAAACCCTTACCCGTTGGATCTGACCGTTGAACTCGTTGTTGTTCCGTTGCGTTTTTCAGGTGACGGTTACCGAGGAGAAAGACGGCGAGAAATTGACGAAGGAGAAGACCGTCTTTGACCCCTACCGCCTCAAGATTTGCTTCGACACGAGAAAGTTCTCGGCCTATAAAAACGGAGGGATGATGACGCAGGTATTTTTGTATATATTGCTCCATCCTTTCGTGCCGCCAGTTTTATTTGTTTTTCCCTCCATATTTTTTTACCCGCACGGGCCGGAAGCAGCACACACGCGTTATGCTTCTGCTGCTCTTGGATTGATACCACGATGCGATGGTCCTCTGGTGCGTTTCACGGAAGCTATGTGATAATACAGCTATCTTGTCGTCATATCTACTTACACCCTCGTGTGCAGGAGACCGCTATAGTTTGCGCAGTGTTTGGTATAGCCGACGAGCAATCTCAGAAATAGTTATAATGCATCTCTCGGGCGCATTCATCATTGTCTTTCGATAGCAATAGTGTTAGTAGTAGACAGGGTACACGTCGACCGGCGAACAGGAAATTTCACTGTTTTGATATTTTTGCAATTATTTGTCCCTGCCTGGTCCCTCGTCGCGCATCCCCTTTGGGACGTTGCATCTGCCGCTAGACTTACTGTGCACCAATCATGAGTCGCTACAGTTTTGTTCTTGCCCGGGTGGTGCAATCGTCGTGGTCTTGACAATAGCCGCCGCTTTTCGTACATTTACCGTTTGGGTGCCGGTTTTATACACGACGCTTAGCTTTTTTAGTTTGTTTTCTAGCCCTGGATGATGAAAAATGAAGGCATGCGCCGCAACGGGGATTGGGGAGGAATGCCCGCGATGTTATCCCGGATCTGGGTTACGAAAGAGGGTCAGCTGGAGAAGTAGGGCGAAGATAATTGGATGGGAAAAAACAAATGCGCAAGGCTGTGTAAGGTGTACAAGGCGCTTCGCTCCGCGGGCGGCCTACGCCGCCCGCTACGCTCGCTCAGGAAGGAAACATCAAATTATGCAAAGCGGACAGAGGTCCATGATTGAATATTGTTTTTTTTATGGCCCCTGTAGTTAGCCGCAAACTGGCGACTTGATAATGCCAAGAGTCTTGCCGCCATGCTTCAGGAGAAAACAGCTCGGACGCCACATATGCTTCGCGTCGCGGGCGGTTTTCCGCTACGCTCGCTCACACGTCGTACATACGCACATACCCCAGGTAGGGTACTTATTTTCTTCTTTCGATATGCTCTGTGTCTGTGTACTCGTATGTACGAAAGATAAAGCACAGAACGGCACAGCAACACAGCAAAAAAAAACGAAAATGAAACCGAAAAATTCTAAAAGAAAAAAAATCCCCTTCCCCTTTCGTGTAATAATTTACTACCTGAGTGGAACACCCTTACACCAGTCAAAAAAACAAAAATGAAAAAAAAAAAAAATCTTACAGCAGAGCTTCTCTCTCAGCCTCGTACGCCGCCCGCCCCTCTCGCGACCATCTCGCCACCGATTCAGTCCGGATAAAGCTTCGCTCCCTCTCTTCCACAGTGAGCCCCGACGCCCGCCTCGCGTGAAGCCCGGTGCTCACCGTGGACCTCGACGCAAGCTCGACAATGTTGGTGCTCATTCGGGGTACCTCCCTCTTGTGACTCTCAGCCCGGTCGCGAAAATAAGCACCGCTTGAATATTATCTTACAATCCCGAACGACCCTTAAATACTCGTACGTACTCTATCCAAAATCACAAATGGAGGCCAGACAGAGCCTATTGATGCATCCCTCGTGTCTCGAGGCACACGCGACGCCTAGGCACGAAAGCGGCGACCGCGCTCCTTGCAACTCCCCCTCTACTCGCCAGCATCCGCTGACACCCGCGACGGTGCCGGGTTCGCCCGCGCAACCGTGCTCGGAGTACACGCACGCACACGAAACGAAAGAAGAAAAAAGAAAGAAGGACTGAAAGTATGACGAGAAATAAATGGAGAAAACAAAGACTCGGCTGGAACGGTCCGGCAAGTAATAAACGGAGGCGATTCCCAAGTGGGAGCTCTGAGAGGCCACGGATGTACCAACCGAGCACGCTCAGAGATTGAGATCTAAGTAAGTATATCTATGTGATTTTCTATTTACGCAGCCCTGCATTTCTGCCTTCGGCGTCGGTGATTTTGCTTCTGTCTCGTACCCAACCTCCGTGCTGAGACTGTGAATTTTATAAATGTGTGCATTGCATCGCCGTTCCGTCTGCATGATCGTGAAATGAACGCGGTGTCAGGTTAAGGTGCCGGTGACGAAGGCCTACCTGCCGCTCGAGGAGCGCTTGACGCAGCCGGTGAGCGGGCGGATTTGTGTCTTGTCCTGTCTTGTCCATGCCGTGGAGGGTCGGTCGAACACTGCGGCTTGGTGCTGACGGCGGTGTTGGTGGTAGTGATGTTTGTGGTGGTGGTGGTGGTGGTGGTAATGTTGCTTTTGTTGTTGGTGTTGGTGATGGTGGTGATGGTGTTGGTGCTGGTGTTGGCGTTGGTGTTGGTGTTGGTGCTGGCGCTGCTGGTGTTGGTACTGGTGCTGGTGCTGGCGTTGGTGTTGGTGTTGGTGGTGGTGGTGATGGTGATGGCGTTGGTGATGGTGTTGGCGTTGGCGTTGGTGGTGGTGCTGGCGCTGGCGCTGCTGGTGCTGGTGCTGGCGTTGGTGTTGGTGTTGGTGTTGATGCCGGTGCTGGTGTCGGTGTTGTTGTGGTTGGTGCTGGTGTTGGTTTTGTTGTGTCTTCGTGGTAGTTTTTGGCGACTCTGGTGTGGGTGTTGGTGTTGGTGTTGGCGGTTGCGGTTGCGAGTCAACTGTGCGCGTGACTCCCTACGGCACGGTACATTTGAACCCGGAGTGACCACATAAAGCCAGATGCCTCTGAACGCCTCGCCGACCAGCTTGCATGTCAGAGGCAGCGGTGTTAACCCTTGTTACTATTAATATAGGCATACTGCTAACATCATCTCAATCTCGAATCGAGTAGCTTGCCCTTGAGCTGTGGATACACCCGAGCGATTGTGAAAGGTACCTGTTCACCTTCAGAACCCTAATCAACCTTTGTTTTCGGGACAAGCTACTTGGAGTTCGTGTAGGTTAGTTCTTACAGCTTAAAGGGCTTGACAGTACCGGACACGGGCGGGGGTTTGCGCAACCCTGGGTTGGCGTTTTCGTGCAGGTTCCCGAAGGAGAGTACGGGCTGCTTTTCACGGATGGGTCTAAATTCGGTCGGGCGGAGCAGCTCCACATGGCTCTCCTGGGGCTGTGGGCGTTTGAGAAAAGGGAAAAACGCCTGCCTAAAGCTGGAAACTCGGAGGAGGCGGAAGCGGTCGTCAAGCTCGCCGAGGAGGTGCGGGTGTTGCATTTTGACGAAACGAATGGTTGTTTTGTTGCACATATATTAAAAATGACACCTCAGCTGCGAGGTGGGGAATTTCGTCGAAAGCCTTATTTGCAAGCTGCGTGTTGCAGGCTGTGTTTTGCAAGCTGCGTGCAATACCTCGATCGCGCGTGCTTCAGGGGTGCATGACCTCGTCAGTTACGCATTTTTTTTGTTAAGCTGGTGGTGCTGTGGTGCTGGTGATGGTGGTGGCGTCAAGGCGGCTCCGTTGTCGGACTCACTCTATTCTCGTACTGCTGCGAATGCGGCCGATACTGCAGTATGATACGTAAATACCATCGATATTCCTGGTATTATTTGGTTGCGAGTGATACGGAATGGGGTACCACAGCTCGTTAGTACCATTCCCTTGCGTGCTACTGCGCTTACACGTGTCATTTTGTTTCTTTGTTTTCTTCCATCGAGACTTTTTTTTGTTCAGCCTGTTTCGTTACCACGTTCTAGATTTCAGGGAAACGAGCCATTACAGGGGACCATAGTAAATAGGACCAATGTTGTTTAGTAAAAATAGGTAAATATATAGGTTTTTACGAATACCATAGGTCCTATTAACTATGGACCCCCGTAATAATGTGATATCACCATCATCTTCATCGTTGTCCTCATTCACAGCGGTTGGGGGCTTTGTATGATGGCAGGGATCTTGCGGCGAAGGAGTTTGTCGCCAACTTGATTGTTGTGCTGTTGATATTGCTGTACAGTGTTCCGGTAGTGCGTGTAACTATCGAAACGTGCTGACAGGAAACAACGCTGGAGCTGTTGACAATCCAGTGAGTGCACCGCGAAAAAATGTGCTGACCAATGCTCTCGTCGTCGTGGCATTCCTATTGTTCGGTGGCGTACGTGATGTTTGGAAGGCCAACGCCGGGCACAAGAAGCTCAACGATGTCGACGAAGGCTCGGCGATCTTCCTCGACGAGCTGGACAAGGTGAGAACCGAGGCACAGGATACAACCGGTACAAGTCTTTTCCGCAGTGAAGTTTGCATGCATTTGACAGATCACGATCTAGATCATCTATGATAGATCCAATGCCTGCTCTTGCCAGAAGTTGGGCAGGATCCAACCCAGGAAACGTGTGCTACACCATGCAGATCATAAGGTTTCCACCGGGCAGCATGATCTAGATCATGCAGATCGTATATTTGAGGAATGTGTCTTGCTCTGCTAGATCTGGATCATGATATAAGGATCTGATCTGATCTGATCTGATCTGTTTGATGCATGGAATGTTGCGTGGCGGCGTGTGCTCGTAGCCGCGAGGGTATGCTTACGCGCAGTGTTGCATTTGTCGCTGTTGATGGTAGTTATTAATAGTCGCGGTCATCGTCATAGCGCCCAGGCATCGGGAAGGAACTTGTGATTTGGATTTTGCGTGAATCACTAGCCCAGTCCCTTCGAAGCAATCGATAATCATTAACCGACAGCCAACGAGCAACGGCCAATGACCAGCACTCAACAATCATCGACCACCAACCAACAGTCAACAACAACCAATAACGAACAGTCGATAACCAACAACGACCAGTCAGTAACCAACAGCCAACGGCACCAAATGAACAATAACCCAGGTTCGCCACTACTAGTTACACTATTCAATAGTTGAACAACGCCATCGTAACAGGACACCACCCCTATTGTTATCCTAAGAAGTATTTAATGAGTACTCCGCTCGAGTAGGACACCGTCTCTACAAGTATGATGATATTAGTACGTCGCCCAAAGTAGAATGCCATCCCAAATACGATATTTGTCGTTCTCAAAGGGGGCATAGCGTCAGCCGTCGATGTATCGTCAACTATCAATAAGCGAGGATTTATTTCTGGATCGCCAGCAATAAACACCAGGTCCTGGTATAGAAACCAACTCCCCGGAACGTAATCCAGGGTCAATAGGAGAGGACGAGGATAATGTTACGCCGGCCGAATAGGGCACCATCCCTACTTTACATATGTTGATTCACACTGTTGGGGTGTATCATATCATAGTAATCAGAACCCACGATGGAGCCCAAAATCGCATCTTCCCCTTGTACACCCCCCTTCTATGTTTACGAACTCCTTTTGTTTATCCATCACTTTTCTTTCCGGCCTTCTGGACAAGCCGTGGTGACAGGCATCTTCCCTTCTCCCCCCCCCCCCCGGTACTTGGTTGCCGTCATTTTCATCGCGCAGAGGGTTCATTTAGCATTTTTCCCCACTGCTCGTCGACTTCCATCGAATGTTCGTATATTCGGTTCTGGTTGATATGCTCCCTCGTAACAATCAATACCCCACCGTACATATCAGGACACCATCCGGAAGGTTGCCCTGTACGCCTCCGTGGAAGTACAACCCCTGGCGGCCTACTTCGGAGGCGTCGTCGCCCAAGAGGTCGTCAAGGTCACCGGCAAGTACACGCCGCTCAACCAATGGCTGCACCTCGATTTCTTGGAAATGCTGCCCGATGAGATTGCCACCGATGCAAACCCCAGCGGAGGCCGTTACGATCACATGGTGACCCTGTTTGGGGAAAAGTTTGTCCAGGAAAAGATCATGAACGCCAAGACCTTCATGGTGCGTTATGGTTGGGGGTGGGGAGGGGGGATGGGTGATGGTGTAGTTGGTGTTGGTGTTGGTGACGATGGTGGTGTAGCTGGTATCGGTGTTGATGTGGTGGCAGTGGTTTTTCAACATTCGCGCATTGCTTCTCTAGGGGTGCTCAATGTTGGAACGTTGCAACCGCTTGAGAAGAGCGTGATTGACCCCCCCCTCCCCCTACGAGCACCGATACGGGCGGAACGAAGTATGTAGCCTGCGCCTCGGCTGCATTTGTTTGTACGTGTCGTAAGCGGTGGGGTATATCATACGTCCGCGGTAAACGGCGCGTGAGATGGTATGCTTCGTGACTGGTCTTGCTCGATGGGCTGACGTGGCTAACTGATTCATCAACAGCTGTTCTCGTTGTGCTGTACTATCGGATGTGCTTTTGGCTGCGCTTTTGGCTGCGCTTTTGGCTGTGCTTTTGGCTGCGCTATTTGCGGCGCTTCTAGCTGCGCTATGTCTACACACTTACCGTTCGTGCTGTTGGCTGTGCGTGTGTCTCTGCTTGTGTGTTTTGTGTTGATGTTTTTGTGCAGGTGGGGTGTGGCGCTCTAGGGTGCGAGTTCCTGAAGAATTTCGCTCTGATCGGCCTGGCTTGCGGAGAGGACGGCATGATCACCGTGACCGACAACGATAGGATCGAGGTGAGGTATCATACTGCTGTAACAATAGAGTGTCTGCGCATAATATTTTTGTTTATCAAGGATTTCCGTCGGAAAGGTAATCATAATCGAAAGCCTTTTGGCATGCGCATAATCGTAGACGAAAAACAGCTAAATATTGGATTCTTATGTTTGAAAAAAAAACACTTGCGGCAGCGGCAGCACTTTTTTTTTGTACCAAACGAGCCGAACACAGCAAGAAGTCGTGCAAGCAGCAGCAGTAGTACCCACCTGCAGCAGCAAGCACTAACAGGCAGAAGTGCGATCTATCTTGTGCTCCTCGACACTCGCTGTGCAAGCAACGCCGCCACAACGAGAAGATCGCCCTCCTTCTTCGTCGTCCTCTCTGGCCGAAAAGGGGTCGAAGACCAGGGGCGTGGCGGCAAGTGTGCACGTGCTTGCAGCACCAGCACAGCGCCTGCGACAGCTCTTGCAGCAGCGCTTGCTTGAGGCAGCTCTCTCGCTTCCAGCAGCGCTTGCTCGCAGCAGCGCTTGCTTGAGGCAGCTCTCTCGCTTCCAGCAGCGCTTGCTCGCAGCAGCGCTTGCTTGCAGCAGACCTTGCTTGTGTGCAGCAACGCTCGCTTGCAGCAGCGCTTTTGTTTGCAGCAGCGCTTTTGTTTGCAGCAGCGCCTACTCACCGCAGTGCTTGCTTATTGCCGCAGTGTTTCCAGCAACAACAGCACTTACTTGCAGCAGCAGCAGCAGCACACTATATGCAGTAGTAGCAGTAGTCGGTGACGTACAGCAGCAGCAGCAGCACCTACCTAATAGTATCTGCTGCTGCTGCAGCAGCAGGCAGCAAAGGCATGCAGCATCAGCGGCAGCAATTCTTCTCGCGAAACTCCGCCGGTAGCAGACACATGGTCCGAGGGTCCGAGGCCACTCTCGGGGCAAGCTTGGCCAATCCAAAGCGTCCGGAGAGTTTTCGGCCAACAGAATGCAGCGGTCGAATCTCATATCATACAAATATGGCTCTAGTATAATATGCTATCCAAAAATGCATAACTTCGTCATTTTTATGCAAATTTGATTAGGATATTTGATTAGTCGTCGGTAACGGGGAATAGATAAGCAAAATTCGTAATATTCTTTCTTTTGCGCAGACACTCTAATATTCAACGGTATTTCTGTAGATTAACGACCGCACTCGTACAATACGAAGATAATATATCTTATGTAGGACCTACACAAGTGTTGAAACTTACGCTGGATAAGGTCCATGCGACGGTTGGGTCGGAAGCTTGGCACCCACAGTTCGGACATTGATAAATAGAGTGTTTGCGAAAGAACCGATTATGGTTGGGTCGAGAACCACAGGCTATTCACCAAACCAAAACAGAATCGGGTTTGAAAGTGATTGCGAGAATCCAAAGCGATCATTTCGGTTTTGAACTGGAAATAATATTCTAGGAAAATGGAATACAGCAACAAATGACAAATAACGAAATAAAAGTACGAAAAATGGAACACCGACGGCTTCGTGCGAGATGCTGCTTGCTGCTGCTGCATGGCTCGCTGCGTGTGTGTGTGCTCTGTGCTCTATGGCAGCCATGCGAAGAGTGCCAATCGATGCGACCGAAGCCCGTTGTGCAGTGCGTGCGTAGGCGTGCTGTGTGTGGGTGTGCGTGTGGTGCGGTAACACGCGCCAGAGCCCTGAGTACCGCTACTGTGTTGCCGCATCAAGAACAAGCAGCACAGCAGAGCAACAACTTCCGAAGCAGTCCACAGCGCACAGGGCGCCGTCAACGATGTTGGCGCTGCATCCTGCCAGCCCTCCGCCGCATATGGCCGCATGACTTTGCCGGTCTTCGCGAGGGCCTCGCGTTGATACGGCCTCGCCAAAGGGGCCGTGCGCTCGGTTAGATAGCTTGGTGGTGTGAGGCAACCCATGTATCATGCCTCCCTCCTCGTGCTGGGCTACGCTGTGCGTATGAGCACGTGACGTAGATGATTATGATTTCTTGCCAAATACGATGTTTCATTCGCCCGGGGCATCTCCGGGTTGCCCTGGCCAATGAAGCTATGATCATAATCGAAACCCAAGAAGCCAAACCCAACCCGTAAATTTTATGAAGATATGGCCCATATGAGCCGATTTTGGGTCCTTATTTTGGGAAGTTGATTATTTTTTGGGATCGGGAGAATAGAAATACGCCAAACCCAATTATAATCGGAACTTCGCAAACACCATAATGTCGGTAAGGAATACGGAAATCATGGATGGTTTTTGGTAAACGATGTATGGGTGATGATGGAGTGGTGTTGCTAGACAATAAAATGATCGAGAATGAAACACCGGTAGCTGTGCAATATTCACGGCAGTGCCAATGGGAACATGAAGGCGTGTGGCAGGGGAAGGGGCGTAGAGGGTAACATAATTTAGCGTTACTAGTGCATACGCCGTTCAAAGCTGTTATATAGCAGTGTTTCTATGTTCCATTGTCTGCAGACACTAACCTAATCCGCTGGGTTTTTTCGACAGCAGTGTTCTAGTGTTTTGTTCCAACTGTCGCAAACGCTGATACCCGCTGGGTGTTCTGACTTGTTTCGTTGTTTTGGCGCGTGTTTTTGGGATGATTTCCTATGCCGGTTCCTTGTGCCGGCTCGTTTCTTATTGGCAGGTGTCCAACCTGAACCGACAGTTTTTGTTCCGCGAGCACAACGTGGGACAGGCGAAGAGCACCGCCGCTGCCATTGCGGCGAAGTCTATGAACGCCAACATCAAGGTCCGTGAGAGAGATGGGCATATTCCGTACTGCTGTGCTGCGCTGTTGGTTGTGTTGATAATTGTGCTACTGTAGGAGGCCGCGGTGTCACCCGTTGACTGGCCTGGTCGGCAAAAACCTGACGTGCTCCGCCCCGGCATTATAGGGATGCAAGGGTTTAAGATCACACCAGGTACGAAGTACGACTACGGCCATGCATGGCATGATTACACCCCTGATATATTTTACAGATGCCAGGAGACCGCAATTTAACCCCTTGACGGACCACCCCCGTACACACCAGTTAGTATGCGGGAACGTAGCAATTAGAACCATACATGGTGTGCAAACATATGGGGATACATGGTCTTTGGGTCCATCGTGGGTTCTGATTAGTATTACGGGTGACCATAGTAAATAGGACCTACGGTACACACAAAAACCTATATATTTACCTATTTTTACTAAGAATATTTGGTCCTATTTACTATGGTCCCCCATAAACATACCCACCCCCGTAAATAGTGATATGTTAACCCTTTTGAGACCCAGGTGTAGGGACCTAAAAGCACGACAGGTCCGGTCTTTCTCAACTATCCAACAAAAGAGCCTGCAGTAGCAGAAGTTCAGCATGCAGCGCGCGTGTGGTGTCCTGAAAATACATCTCCCTAGGTACACCATGTTGCACTTCGGACACATCCTTATCCCCATCCCCTACCCCAGTAGCATGCCTCCTTAGACTGCTGGTTGGTGTGGCCGATGCTGTATTCAACCATGTCAGTTTTTTACGGCAAGTCTTTCCTCTAAGGTCCCCAAAGAGGGGAAATATAAACCTTTTTTAGAACTGGACTGTACAGAGACACATACCTCAGTCTAACTTAAGTCATTTGGACCCGAAACGGGAGTGCAGTCCGAGAGAGGTTACGGCCTTAAGAGACCTTGACCCATTGATTGACCGCCCCCACACTAAAACAATTGTATTAAGGCGTAAAGAGGCATCGACGTGCGCAAAATGACCGGTTTCCTCTGCCACAGTTATTTTGGTTGTGTTCATCTTGTGGGAAGCTAGCTGCCCCTGACTGACCTGTCTGTGTGTTTTTTTTTTACTTTGTGGGGTGAGAATAGGGGTAGGGTGTGGGTGGGTGGAGTTTAGCTTTTTTCCGCGGGTTTATTGGGGCGGGGGGGGTGACGCGCTGATTGGGGCCCGCGAGGTGCTTTGCTTGCTGCAGCAACAAATGCCAGAGATATTTTTTGCATGTCTCCCGGGGTACGTTATAAATAGAGTACATTGCCTTGTCGCGGAGGGGGTGAGGGGTTTCGAGGATATATTGGGGTACGTTATCCTGTCGTGTGGAGTGGGTGAGGAGTTTTGATGGGTTTCGATTAGGCGATGAGGCGATGGTGCGATGGTACCTATGACGGTATCTGCATATTTTCAAACCTGGCCCACACCAGTTCCATGCAGTTCGTCCCCGAAACGTGAGGTGCATTTTTGTAAGCGGGTTAAAAGGGGAAAATACTGTTTTTTTTTTTTCGGGCCTTTTTTAGGCGACTAATAGCCCCACGAATACGAGGGGAGCTGTTTTACGACTTGACCCAGCTTCAACTAAAAGGTTGAAGTACACCTGTGACTTTAATCCCCACCCCTAACCCCTATCGCCTGGAGATGTAATGAGGAGTTAGTGTTGTCTATTCAACCATTTTGTGGAAGCGAGGCCCTCAAGTCGTGAACGCTTCTGACAAAGCCTGGAAAAATTCTCGGAATTCACACGTACTGAGGAGTTAGTGCGGTCTAATAATCAACCGTTTTGTAGAAGCGGGGTCAAGCCGTGGTTGTTTCTGAGAATTAATTCAATAAATCCCCTCCTCTCCCCCTTTCCTACCCTTGCGTTGATCGGTTGGCGGCGCAACAGTTGGATGCACGAGAGGACTTCGTTTCCGCAGGCACGGAAAACCTTTTCAGAGATCACTTCTGGGAAGGGCTGGATTTTGTCACCAACGCTCTCGACAACGTCAAGGCTCGACTCTACGTTGACTCGAGGTGATGCCTACCCCCCCCCCCCCCCCCCCCCCCCCCCCCCCCCCCCCCCCCCCCCCCCCCACCCCCCCCCCCCCCCCCCCCCCCCCCCCCCCCCCCCCCCACCCCCCCCCCCCCCCCCCCCCCCAATGCATTCGAAGCTGTCATCGAATGCAAGTCCGTCTCTAAAGCGGTTCTTAGTAGGATGCAGTTCACCCTTCATGCGTCTCGCCCAACACCTCACGGCGCTTCGCGCTTGGCGCAAGCAATGTCTGCCTGGTTGGTGAAAACCCGACGTGCTCCGTCCCGGCGTTGTAGGGATGCGAGGGTCTACGGTCATACGACTACGGCCATGCATGACATGAGTATACCCCCCTCCCTCGCGTCGGATGCTTTATACCGCTGCGGACGGGTCTACGTTGACGCAAGGTGGCGCCATCGCTTCCCCCCCCCCCCCCCCCGCTTCCAACGTTTTATACGGCTCCCTGCGGACCTCGTGACTGGTTTTAGCTTGTCTTCCCTTTGCGTTGTTCTTGAGCAGTATATCGGCCTGCGCTTGGGTATGGGGCGCGGGCGGTGGCGCGGCGACGGGGAGGGTGTCTTATGTTGAGGCAATTTCCCTCCCAACAAGCGTGCCACTTTTTTCCGCTGCGGACCTCGTGACTGGTTTTGTATTTTCCTTTAGCGTTAGTCTTATCGGGTGTGTCGGCCTGGGCATGAGTTTGGGCATGAGCATGGAGTGTGGCGCGGAAATGGTGATGGCGTCTAGGTTCGCATGTGTTGGTGACCCTCCCCCCCTCCCAATAAACATGCCACATTCGCCATATCTCGCCTGAGAAGGTATTTATTGCTAATAAATTATTTTGTTTTGTCGCATTATTCGCGAGGTTTTGGGTAAAGTCGGTAGTTTGTTCGTGCGTGCGTTGTCGTTGGCCGGTGTCACCTGTTGATGCCATTGAGGCGCTGCTGATGTCGTTGCACGATGTTGAATAGCGGAAATTAGCCGAGTGTTCTGATGGGCAAGCCGCCTGAGGGGCTCATGAAGTGTCCACATCTGTTTACGAAAATGTGATGTATATGGCCCGGCTCACAGAATTGCAGTCGATGCGACTGATGTTGTACACAACCGTGATGGAGATGTGGGGGTCAGGGTTAGGCTTAATGTCAGGGCTGCGTTTTCTTGTCTTGTACCTGGTATTCGTGTTCATGGGTTCGTGAGAATCGCCTCTGCTGCTGTATCATACATACGCCGGGTGCTGAACTATTTCATCTTTCCTACAGGGTTAGGGTTAGGGTCAGGTTTGTCTTGTCTTTTCTTGTCTTGTCTTGTGTTGCCTTGCCTTGCCTTGCCTTGCCTTGCCTTGCCTTGCCTTGCCTCGTCGTGTCTTGTGTTGTCTTAGCCTTGTGAAAAGCACCTCTTTTACTGCTGTACCAGGTGTCATACATACGCTCGGTGCTGCGTTATTTATCATTTCTTACCTGCTGTTCCGTATTTTGTGCTGCAATGAAATACGTCATACTCCTAGGTGCGTGTTCTACGGCAAGCCCTTGCTCGAGTCGGGCACCCTTGGCACTAAGTGCAATGTGCAGGTGAGTCGAAGGGCGGTTACGGTGTGATGGAGTGATCAGGTGGCATCGACGCGGCGTGCCCTTGTTCACCGGGTATACCACGCTCAAAGTATTTATGCTGTACAAATATCGCCCTGCCGAGGGCTACTGCGCGGATCGCGCGAGCAAGCAAACGATCGGATAGCGTTAGGCCCCGAGCGCGCGTGCGGGGTTTCAGTCGAGTGACTGCTGTTCTCGCACTCGAGTCGTTGCGCAGCCCCCCGCTAGCTTACAGTATGCCATCGTATACCGTAGTGCGTGCGCCGCCTGCGTCGTGCGTGACGCTGTTGTGTTTCCGTGCGAAGTTTGTGTCTTGACGCTGAATACCCCTCGGTCCCCTATCTCCCCCGACCCTCGCCCGTCTTTTTTGCTCCCCGCTACTGTGGGAGATGCAAATAGCGAATCCCCTTAATCCTTTTTTTTCTATGTACGACGAATTATTGCTGCAAAAAAAAATCCCGCTCTAATTCTAACTATTAATAGTTTGTTCCCGAACCGTGGGCGCAATTTTAAACGGGTCAATATTAATATAGCAATCTATTGGGTGGTATTTTCGTATTTTCGCCCCCCAGCTGTTGTGGGTTGTGGCTTTCTTCTTTTGTACCTGGTGCGGTCGTATGAACATCCTGTGTAATTTGTTCCTTTTCTTGGTTCGTTTTATTCGGCATCCCCGTTTACCGCGTGCTAGGCACCGCTCTGTTTTTGTGAGAATAATCTCCATTTAGATCCTTAATGTGAGCATCGAAGGTAGATTGTATTCCCGGGTAAAGCGGTTGCGTTTACCACCAGCAAATGCTACTATTACGGAGGACCATAGTAAATAGGACCAAATATTGCTAGTAAAATAGGGAAATATATAGGTTTTTGTGTGTACCGTAGGTCCTATTTACTATGGACCCCCGTAATGTCGTTTTTACCGCTGTGTACTTGCCGCCTGAATTTTGGGAAAGTAGCGTTTTCGTGGAAGTAATTACCGCCGCCGTGCCCGGACACCTTTCGCGGGAACAATAACTATCGCCGCGTATTCAGATTGCATTACCGTCCCGTTTCGTTGCAGTCTTGAACCTTTTACGATAGTACTGCAGTCCCGTCTTGGGGACAAACTATTACGGGGGTCCATAGTAAATAGGACCAAATATTGTTAATAAAAATAGGTAAATATATACGTGGTAGGTTTTTGAGTGTACCGTAGGTCCTATTAACTATGATCCCCCGTAATACGTGGAATTTTGAGTGGTTCGTCCCCGAAACGGTACTGCAGTGTGCCTTAAAAGGGATACTACGCACTATCGAGGAGTTGTTAAAATATGTTTTGCTCGTTTGTTTCCTTTTTTTGTGTCGTGTGTGTCTTTTTGTTTCTTCGAAGGTGGTCGTGCCGCATGTGACGGCTAGCTACGCTGACGGGCCGAAGGACCAAGTGGACGACGCGATCCCCATGTGCACCCTCAGGAACTTCCCCTCCCTCACGGAGCACTGCATCGAGTGGGCGAGGCGAGTCGGTTCACCCGTCATGTGTTTTTGCTTCTTGATCGTGACGTTTTCTCGGGCGTAGAGCCACCTGACCTGAAGGGGGCCCGATCGCTTCCCAACCCCCTTTCGTCGAGCGACGAACTACAACATGAAAATTATTACCTCCGATTACCTCCGTGGCGTCTGCCGCGTGCTGCTCGATCTTATCATCCGGGGAGGACGTGCCGGGGTCTGCCTCTTTGATGCTCCGTACGTGGCACGCCGGAGCATGGCCTATTGAACCCTTGCTCCTGCCCTTGCCCTTGCCGTTGCGCTTCCTCTGACTCTTAACCGTACCCTTGTCCTTACCCTTACCCGTACCCCTGCCGTTGCATTTACCCCTCATCCTTATCTTTGGCCTTATCCTTGTCCTTGTTCTCGTCCTTGTCCTTATTTCATCCTTATCCTTTTCTTTTCCTTATCTTTTCCTTTTCTTTTCCTCTTCTTGTCCTTTTCTTTTCCTTTTTTTTTTCCTTTTTTTTTCCTTTTGCTTCTATTTTTCCTTTCCTATTTCCTTTTCCTTTTCCCTACCCTGTTTTTTTTCCTGTTCCTTTTCCTTCTGCTTTCCCCTATCCTTTTTTTTTCTCCCTTATCCTTACCCTTGCTCTTACTCTTACCCTTACACTTACACTTACACTTACTCTTGCTTTTGCTGTTGCTGTTGCGTTTGCCGTTGCCATATGGGATTGCGGGGTTGATGTGCGCAGGGCGCAGTTCGAGGATCTGTTCGTGGGGCCGTTCGCCGACGCGAAGAAATTTTGTCAAGATAAAGAAGCCTACCTCAAGCAGGTGATATGTACCGCGTACTGCTGTATAGTGCATGTAAGCTTGTTCAAATGATGAAGAGGACTACCTCACGGAGGTGGACTATAACATCGACAATAAAATAGTACTGTGTAAACGTCAGGGGGGGGTTCTTCCCGTTGGCCATGAGGGATCGAGATTTGGGCTGGAAGTTGTCGAAAGGCGAATATAATCTCAGTTATGGTAGTTTTCATGTCATGTTGTTTTTGTTGTCGGGGACCACCTGCACTTTTTTTTTTGTCTCCTTAATTTCATGAATATCAATTTTTACAAGCATCTAAACCCGGTTTTGGTACAGATCCGCGAGGCGACTCTGGATTGCCCCAACAGAGGCAAAGCGGCGTCGGCGACCGCGAAGGCTCTTGAGGACCTTGGCCGCCTCCAGCGCACGCTTGGCTTTGCCAAGGGAACTACTTTCGAAGCGTGTGTGGAGGAAGCGTCGGGACGGTTCTACTCGCTCTTCAGAGACCGGGTGCTGCAGCTGGTCCACAACTTCCCGGAGGTATGCGGGGATGGGGATGGGGATGGGACTGCGTGGTGTTGGTGGTGCTGACGGTGGTAGTGGTAAATGCTGGTGGTGCTGGCGATGGTAATGCTGGTGGTGGCGGTGGTGGCGATGGTATTGATGGTGTAAGTGGTGCTGGTCTCGTTATTGGTGTTGCTGATGGTTTGTTTGTGACGGTCTTGTTGATTTTGATCGTGTTGGCGATGGCGATGCTGCTGTTGCTCTCGTTGCCATTGTTTGTCAGTGTTGGTTTTGGTGGTGTTGGTGACCCATCGTGGTGTGCCGTTGCGTTGAGATAACCCGTGGCGCTGTACTCATACGTGCGTTTCTCTTGCCTTCGTAGTTTTCGGGCCATCAGTAATTCATCACTGACTACGACTGTTGCTGTCTTGTCTGTGCCAATGCCATTCCACCCCCCCCCCCCCCCCCCCCCCCCCCCCCCCCCCCCCCCCCCCCCCCCCCCCCCCCCCCCCCCCCCCCCCCCCCCCCCCCCCCCCCCCCCCCCCCCCCACCCCCCCCCCCCCCCCCATGCCTACTGACCTGTGGCGAAAACCAGGATCACGTTGTGGCGTCTGGGGAGAAGTTCTGGACCGGTGCCAAGCGCTTCCCCCGCGCGGCGGAACTTGACGTGTCCGCGGAGCAACACACGGCTTTCGTCTTGGCGACAGCTAACTTGTTGGCGGCCGGATGCGGGCTGTCCCCCCAGGAGGAAGGCCTGCTTGGGTTGGACCACCCGCAGCGCGATGTTCAAGGTGTGTCGGTCGGGTTTTAGCGTGTCGTTGTAGCCGTTTTAATTTATTGCATGCATCTGCAACCGCAACTGCTGTACTCACGCTTTTCGCTCAAAAGTATCTGGTACTTGCGAACTTCAGTTGATAATTGTTTTTGGAAGTGCTGTTAATAGCTTTTCGGCGGAACGTGTCTCATTGGTCACTTTATGTTGGTATTACGGGGGACCATATTAATAGTAATCAGGACCCATCATTTACACGAAAACCTACGTATTCCAGTATTTTCACTATCAATAGGCTTATTTATTCCTGATTACTGGGTTTCCCGCAATAGTGTTTCCTTACCCCCCTCCCTCCCCCCCTCGCCTCCTTGCTCACATACATGTTGCCGTGTATCTCGCCAGCGATGAAGCGCGTGCTTTCATCCCTAGAGACGTGCCCATGTGGGAGTCTAACGGAGAGAAGACTGACCTTAGCGAGGGGAACGAGAGGGACAAAGAACCGGAGGCGGAGGAAGCGCCAGAGGTCAGGGGGGGCAGGCTTCGTCTCGTTTGTGTCGATAACGAAAGAACGCAAGCAGCAGCCGCTGCCGACGTAAATCCAAGTACTCACTAAATAATGCGATAATCAGAACCAAAATATGGTGGGTTCTGATTAACCATGCCCCTCCACTTTGTACCTAAAATACAAGGAGCATTTGTATACTAAAATTCAATCAACACGGCCCTTACATCTAGAGACAGAGTAGTACTATGGTATTTGCTTGGGAGAGGGAAAAAAAATAGAGTAAAAACGGCGATTTCAGCATCGGCCATATGCCGGCGTCCCCGGTGGCTTGGTAAGTGGTCCGCGTGCCTATCAAGATCAATTTCGTGGGTTCAAATCTCACCGAGTGCATGCTCGTAGGGACTTTTTCTTGCATAAAAAATTGATAAGCGGAAAGCGCGAGAGCGTGAGTTAGCTACATTCGATGAAAATCGACGAGCAGTGGGAATGCTGAACCCTATGCGCGACAAAAAATAAAGGCACGTACCGGGGGGGAGAAGGGACGACACCTGTGACCACGGCTTGTCCAGAAGATCGTCGAGGGTAAAACCTCCTACGAGTTGGGCTGGAAAGTAAAAGTGATGATGATAAAATATATATATATATATATATGAAGAGATGCAAAACCTGCTAGAATTGGGCTATAGGGTATTACGCTAATTAGGCCGTACTACGCACAATGCAAGGAGTTGTCGCGAGACACGCCCATGGTATGGGTGATGGTATGATGCACGATTCACACCAGATGTGGCAATGCCGCAGCTTCTCATTTGTTTTTGTGACGATTTCGGGCCCCCCGAAGGGCCAAGAGTAGTGAATTCCTACAGCTGTGCTGGTACATAAAAAATGTTTGTGAAAACAGAGTCTGTTAATTCGGCCTTTGGTTTCGACCTTAAAATGTTATATCCGTTGACCTCACCAGATGACTTTTTCCGTTGATTTCATCCGTGATATATTATATATAATTCGTATGTATCCGTGCATTTCATCCGTTTTGCTTTTTGCGTTGATTTCATCTACGAATTTTATCTTTTAATTTCGTCCGCTGATTTTAGCCGTTGATTTTTCCTGTTAATTTTACCCGTTGATTTTATCCGTCGGTTTTATCCGTTGATTTTATCCAGGAGGACCTGATGGACATGGAGGGGGCTGCGATTGAGCTTGGGAAGCTTATCGAGCAGGTTAGCGCAAATAAATCAACGGTCTTCTCTTGCCTGAGTCGTACATACCACTCTGTTCGTTAACGTACGGACGGTTTTCGTAGTAGTAGCAGGAAACTCAAACAGTGGTTATAGTTGCCGGGCGATACAGATGCCGTGGCAGAGTGCCTGGCACCACATGATGAGGTGTTGTCGACGTTTCACACCGCTTCTTCTGGGGTGCTCGTACGGTGACAAGACAGAAAAGCGGCCCGCAACTCGCTCGCTGCGTTCGGGCTTTGTAAGACATTGCATATGTCGGACAGATACATCATGTACAGATAGATCGTTTAGATCCGTACCTGCTGCTTTGAGGTGCTGTGCAGGATATATATATAGTGCAGATCCAACCCAGGCAACATGTCCTACAGTGGATCATGCAGGTTACACCACTCTCACACGGCAACGTGAGCTAGGCTGTACAGATCATACAGATCAGGGATCTATCTGCCCTGCAAGAACTAGATCATGAACTGTGGGAATCGATGATCTGTACATGGTCTGTCCGAGATGTTAATCCTTCTTGGCACTTTTTGTACCCGGGGGTGTGGCGTCCTGGTCATCGGTCGGTCGGGCTTTTGGCATAATACACACCCCGAGTTCCATAGATTGAGGTCTTGTTCCCCTCGACAAGGGGTAAAGTACATGTCCTGCATGATACCGAACCCGCCCATCGTGCGCGCAATCGAAGTATCACCGCTGTAGTATCACTAGCATCACATATACGAGTTGGTTGTTCTCAGCGGCCAATCCCGACTCTCCCGGATAGTACCATTTGTTTATTTGTCTCTGCCCCCCCCCCCCCCGCTCCCCTAGTGGAGAAATGGTTTGTGGAAAAAACTGGCGGAAGTAGGAATCAGAGGAAGGATGTGGAAAATGATGAAAAATATGACGGAATGTGCGAGAAGTGCTGTGATGCTGGACGGGGAAACATCGAAGTATGTTGATATTTTACAAGGAGGTGCACAGGGATGTACGTTGTCACCTAAAATATTCAATATATATATATTAACGACCTGATAGTAGCAGTCGAGGCAGCAAGGCAGGGAGTAACGGTAGGGGAAAAGCTACGGTGTCAGGATTGATGTTTGCGGATGACTTCGTGGGGATATCAGAAACACCCGAAGGATTGCAGAAACAAGTAGAGAAGGCGCTAGAATACACTAGGAAATGGAGGGTGACGGCGAACGTCAAGAATGCGCAGTAGTTGTTTGTAACGAAGATAGGTTAAACCCGGTAAATTTCAGTTGGAAGTTGGGAGAAGATGAGTTTCCGATCGTAGACCAGTATACATACCTTGGCGCAGAGATATCAAAAGTCTGCTCTTGGGATACACATAGCTAGAGTATTAGGAAAGGGTAAAGCACACGTAGGCAAGATGGATGCGATCCTAACAGACTCGAACCTTGGCACTAGGATTAAGAGAGGTATCCTGATGAATGTGATAGTACCAAAGCTAGAATATGCAGGAGAAGTATGGGAAGGGAACGCGAAACTCGTAGAACAGTTGGAAACAGTACAAATGATAGCAGCTAAAAAAATCCTAAAATGCTCAAGTAGGACTGGTAATAGAGTATTAAGAGCAGAACTCGGAATGCACCCACTCAAGACTAATATAGATATGAGAAAGTTGAAATGGCAATATAAAGTAAGGAACATGCCCAAAAAGAGGTTGCAAGCCTTAGTTGATAGAGCTGTATGGGAGAAAGAAACAAAAGAGCGAGCTGGAATAAGGTGGGATGGCGTAGTTGAGAAAGTATGGAAGGATCTAGGGGGAAACCAAGAAGAGATGATGTCCGCCGGGAAGTTTGGGAGGTACAAGGCAGAAGTAGAAGAAAGGATAGAAAGAAGGGAAGGCTAGCGCTAAGAAACAAGGTGGAATCGGAAAAACACTTAGAGATATACGAGGGATTGAGGGAAGGAATAGGAATGAAAACGTTTTTGAACGGCCCAATGGACTTCACGAAAATGCTGAAACTGCGCTTTCGTGTAGGTGACCGGGACCTGCCAGAAAGAAGAAAGAGGTATACCAGTAGCCGGGAGGAGGAGGAAGTAGATGCACAGATGTGCCCGTGTGGCAAAGCAATAGAGAGTAGAACTCACATAGTAGGAGAACGTGAAATATACAAGGAGGAACGGGATGTGTTAGAAGAGGAGACGAGGAAATAGACGACTGTGACATGGAGGAGTTTGGTCCACTGAATAGCAGCGAGAAAACGATCGCTATCCTAGGAGATAGATGGCGGCCACGGGCGGCCAGACAAGAAGGGGATAAGATTGGCAAAGGGTTATTATGTAATATATGGAAACAACGTAATGAGCGCCCAATTGTTGGAGGTGTCTCTATTAGGAGCAGGAACGGTGCTCCGTCTCGAAAGGGATGCGTGGTCAATGGTCAAATAATTAACGCAAGCAACAAATGAGTACGCCCCCCCCCCCCCTCCCTCCCCCCCCCTCCCCTAGTGATAACAATGTCTACCTGGTCGGTGAAAACCCGACGTGCTCCGTCCCGGCATTGCAGGGATGCGAGGGTCTATGGTCATACGGCTAAGGCCATGCATGATACTGAGTATACCCCCCCCCCTCCCCTAAAGCGCCACCTTGTGCTGAAGAACGCCCCCCGCTGTCGCTGTTTTACTGTCCCTCGTGTCTTGTGTATTGATGTGTTGTGTGTTCTGTGTTGCTCTGTGTTTGTTATGTGTTGTGTTGTGTTGTGTTGTGTGTGTTCTGTCTGCAGCTGTCGGCCACGGATGTGAGCAAGCTGCGCTTCGAACCGGCGGACTTTGAGAAGGACCAGGACCTCAACTTCCATATCGACTTCGTCGCCGCCGCGAGCAACATGCGCTCGTGGAACTACAGGCAAGAGACAAGGAGACAAACTTGTTCTTTCACCCATCTCAAAATTAGAGACTACAGTATTAATAGTAGCATTAGGAAGAGTGGCAGCAGTAGCAAGAGTAGGGGTTATGGTACTACAGTAGTGCTAGTAGTAGTAGCAGCAGCAGCAGTAGTAGTAGTAGTAGTAGTAGTAGTAGTAGTAGTAGTAGTAGTAATAGTAGCAGTAGAAGAAGCAGTAGCAGTAGCAGTTTCAGTAGTACTACGTACAGTACACTAGTATTAGTAGCTGCGGTAGTAGTCGTGGTAGTAATATTGAATAGTACCATCAACAGTTATTAATAGTAGCAATTGTAGAAGTAGTCTGAGTAGTAACTGCAATATGACACCTGCTGTTTGACCTTGCTCGACCTTGGCAATACTTGAGTTTTACGCTCCCTAACCTGGACGTTTTTCCGATTTTTTTTTTTTCGTTTTCCAAGCGAATGGCAATTCCTTATTGATTTGGCACGTTTTGTTTTGTTGTCGCAGGATTAAGGAGGCCTCGCGCCACAAGATCAAGATGATCGCGGGCAAGATCATACCGGCGGTCGCGACCACTACTGCATCGGTCTGCGGCCTGGTCATGATCGAGCTCTTCAAGGTTCGCCGGCCCTCCTGCTCCTCCTCCTCCTCCTCCTCCTCCTCCTCCTCCTCCTCCTCCTTTCTATTTGTTTTTCTTGCTGCGTTGAAACTTGCCAAAGCGTGAACTGTGAGCTCTTCGTGAGTTTTGACGGAAAAGTTCCAATGCGCAGTCTTGTTTAGCGAGCTGCATGACGTTTCGCGGCGGTCACACGTGCTACACATTGACTCCCCCTTTGGGCCTTGCGAGGGAGAATGTGTGAAAAACCAATGACGATTCCAGCGTCGGTGCCGGCCATTCGCAGAGGCCGGGGTTAAGGGGGTAGGAGGGTGCAACGTAGGGGTATGTACGACACGACACGCGCGCAGCATGATGGTACAGTGCTTGTGCTTGTGCACGGTCGTAGTTTGTTTTGGTTTGCTATCGCTGGGTCCCACAGGGGGTTTCATTTAGCAATATCCCGGAAAGAGTGCATTATTATCATAGGGCTGTTGACGGGTCGGGTCGAACCTCGCGAGGCGGGTCGGGGCGGGTGGGTTGAGGGTGACCCGGCCCGACGGTGAGAGTTTGAATACCTTCTGACCCGACCCGACCCGACCCGACCCGCGGTTTGGGTCATGACCCGTGACGAGCCTTGGTATTGTAGCCCTATTTTTCATGTCGTAAAAAACAGCGCAACAACTGGGCGGTTTTCCACAAGCATACGCTGATGTTTCTGTGGGGCTTTGGTACAAGCACCGGCAAAGCAACGCAGCATCCCGCCGTCGATTATTCGTATCAAGTTGTCGGGAAAACGAACTTGCGTCTTTCTGTCCGGTAGAATAGTCGACCCGGTTGTCGATGGTTTGGTCCCTTATTTTCGTTTTTAAGCTGAGTTTCTGCCCCTTTTATATGATAGTTTGTTGCCAACGGCATCGAGACGGAGATGCGACAACGGTATGACAGCACAGGAACTGGGCTGACCCATTCGCGAGTCAGAACGCGCCGTGCCGATGTACGCGTTGCTTTTGTCTACTCGCGCGTTGTTTTCCCATTTTTTTTCCGGGTGCGTGAGGTGTGAGTTCGACCGGTCGAGCAGTCGATGCTCAGCTTTGCAAATTGCGTGATAAAAGTCGGCTGCGCGTGTTTCAACTTCGTATGTTCCTTGGGATTTTTCTTTTTTTTGTGCTCGTAACTCGTTTTTTTTTCTCTCAGACCCTGTTTTCCTGTGTGATGTAGTGTTTCGTGATTGTGATTGTTGTTTTTCACTCCTCTCCTCTCGTTTACCCTCCCGCAGGTGTTGCAGCGAAAGAAGCTGGAATGCTACAAGGACTCCTCCAACAACCTCGGCCTCAACAGCTACTTCTTCTCTGAGCCAGGCACGAAAGCCTTATCTTCCATTGGAAACCCTACACCCCCAGACCCGTTTTCAGTACGGGTAGTATTACTGCTGGTTACCGGTTACCGCTAATGCCCTATCCGACCACTCTCAATACCATCTAAATTACGTGATATCCCTGTCTGAGTAACTCAATTTTGTGTTTGAGTCCGTACTCTATTACGGGAACAGATAGTAATCAGAACCGCCGATGGACCCGGAAACTACATATCCCCCCCCACGGTTACACATCATATTTGGTTTTGATTAGTATGTATTACTATGCTTCCCCGTATTTAGTTTCTCAAATTGAGTTGGTTTAGTTGCTGCCGGCCTTACGCTCACCCTCAGCCCCACTGTCGCGCTCTGTGTGTGGTGGCCACGCCTATCTGGTGTCTGTCTGTCGGCCTGTCCGTATTGTCTTGTCACCTGTGAACAGCCCCCCCCGAGAAGGCGAAGGACGAGTTCGACCCCATCGCGTACGCAGAGGTCAAGTGCGTCCCTTCTGGCTTCACCAAGTGGGACAGGACTTGGATCGACAAGGGCGACCTAACGGTTAAAAACAATTTTTGGAGGTGTTTAAGGAGACCACAGGCGAGTGGGTCATGCTCGATATCATGCATGGCCGTAGTCGTATGGCCATAAGACCCTCGCATCCCTGCAAGGCCGGGACGGACCACGTTAAGTTTTCACCGACTAGGCAGACAACGCTTGCACAAAGCGCAAAGCGCCGTGAGGTGTTGGGCGAGTCGCATGAAGAGTGAGCTGCATCCTACTAAGAACCGCTCGTGAGGCGGACTTGCACATGGATGACAGCGTCAATGAGTTATTTTTGTTACCGGTGTGGCCACCTCCAGAGGCAGCGATGGAGATACTATGTAACTGCCTCGTGGTTTCCTTAAGGTAAACACTACCAGGTACTGATACGATCATTCCCCTTGTACAAAATCAAGATTCTCCCCCCCCGCACAAATGATCTGTAACTCGATCGCCAGCTGTGACCGACCGCCAGAACAAAAAACGGTACCCCCGGTTGTCTAGCTCACGTGGTGAGCGGCATGTTTTATAGCGTCATTGCCAATCGACGCCAACCCAACCTATATAATATATAGGGGGCGAGGAGGGGGGGGTGTACTCGATAGGAGAGATGTGCTCGATCTCATGCATGGCCGTAGTCGTATGACCATAGACCCTCGCATCCCTACAATGCCGAGACGGAGCATGTCGGGGGCGTACTCATTGGTTGCGTTATTTTGTAAGTTGACCATTGACCACGCATCCTTTCGAGACGGAGCACGGTTCCTACTCCCATGAGAGACACCTCCAACATTTGGGCGGTTGTTACATTGTTTTTTTTGCTACAGTAATATTATCCCCTTCCTGTTTCGCCGCCAGCGGCTACCATCTATCTCCTAGGGTTGCGATCGTTTTCTCTATACTATCTTGTGGACCAAACTTCTCCATGTCACATTCGTCTATTTTCCTCATCCCCCCTTGACACATCATGTCCCTCCTTGCAAATTTAATGTTCTCTCACTATGTGAGTTCTACTCAATTGATTCGCCACAAGGGCTTATCTGGGCATCTACTTTCTCCTCCCCCCCCGGCTAGTGGTATACCTCTTTCCTCTTGCTGGCAGATCCAGGTCCCCTACACGAAATCGCAGTTTCAGCATTTCCCCAAAGACCAGTGGGCCGTGCAAATACGTTTTTCTCTTGTCGTAATCCCATGTATAGCTCTTGAGTGTTTCTCTGATTTCACCTTGTTTTTTAGCGCTAATATTTGCCTTCTTTCTATCCTTTCTTCTACTTCTGTCTTGTACCTCCCAAAATCTTCTCTGCGGACGTCATGTCTTCATGGTTTCATCCTATATCTTCCATTATTTCTCGACTACGCTATCCCATCACACTCCAGTTCACCCCTGTTATTTTCTCCTATACAGCTCTATCGGCTATGGCTGGCAACCTCTTTTCTGGCATGTTCTTTGCTTTTTTTTGTCATTTCAACTTGCTCACTTATCTGTTTGTCTTAGTGGAGTACATTCCCAATTCTGCTCTAAACACTGTACTACTCGTCGTACTTGAGCATCCTGGTATTTTTGTAGCTGCTGTCATCCGTACTGTTTCGAGCTGTTTTACGAGCTTCGCGTTCCCTTCCCATACTTCTCCTGCATGTTCTAGCTTTGGTACAAGGACATTCATCAGGATACACCTCTTTATTGTAGTATCAAGGTGCGAGTCTGTTAGGATCGCATCCATCTTGCCTACGTGTGCTTTACCCTTTCCTATTAATAGTAATTTTGCTGTGCATGCATCCCAAGAGTAGTCTCTTCAGATATATACACTTACCTTAGCCATGCACCCCTTTCGGGACGGAGCACCGCTCCCACTTCCAATCGAGACACCTCCAACATTTGGGCGCTTACGACGTTTTTTCCGTGTGTTATTTTGCAGGTTTTTCTCATATTATCCCCTTCATGTTTCGCCTTTTGTGGTCACCATCTATCTCCTAGGATAGCGATCGTTTTCTCACTGTTATGCAGTGTACTAAACTTATATATGTCACATTTGTGCATTTTCATAATGTCCTCCAACACATGCAGTGGAGCGGGGGGGGGGTGGAAGGAGATGGATGCTTATTTAAGGCTACACTCCCAGTGACGGGCTTGTCGTGTGTCACCCGCTACCAGGCAATGCATCTCAAGTGGTCATCGAACGTGTGCCATCTTGATTTGCCTTGCTCTGACGGGCGTTTCCGCTTTTTTTGTCACCTGATATTTTGTCCAGGTCTGACGTGCACGCTCCTTTTCCACCACGTGAGCGAGATCGAAGGCCCGCAGAAGGGACGGATGCTGTACGACTCGCAGGCAAGACGAAACCGACGGCTCGAGCCACCCAAGGAGTATGTTCTGTTTCCATTTCTTTTTTTCGTCCCGTACATGATTTCCGCCCTTCTTTTCTCTCTTTCTCCTACTGTAGTCGTAACTCCGATCCGGGGTCACATAGCGGGCTCACCTTCCCCCTCTCAACTACGGTTCGTGACTTGCATTTTTTATCGCGAAAATGCTGTATCCCTTTCTTTCCTCGTCGACTCGCGTCGAATTATTGAATAATATAAAATACCTTTTGCTGTGAACTGCTGCTGCTTCGTGCTGAAAGATATTACTGCTCAGTATGGGTTGTGTGTCACGGTGCTCGTAGAATATTATACAAAGTTGTCTAATATCTGATACTGCGTTTTAACTGCCGGCGGACACGTGTCACTTCAAAGCACACCGCCTACTGTAGCCTACGTCTTTTTTCAACGTGCTCCAATGCCTTGCTACTTTGCCCCATACCATACGGTAGTTGTTTCGTTTATTCGACCGATGATGACAAGCTATCCCATACCACATTTGTTCCGTTTGATGGATTGAAGATGATGGAAATCTGTGGATGTCATCTTTGTCCTGTTGGCCGGTTGATGACGATGATTCGAGTGTGTTGCACACCATTTTCGTCCTGTTTTATCTATTGATAACGACCATGCTTACCTGCTCCATGCTGTTATTGTCCCATTTGACCCATTGATGATGATGATGATGGTGCAGCCGTGGAACGCGAAGCTAAAGGAGCTCTACGCGAGTGCGATGGACAAAAGCCTCACGGAGTGGGTCCTGGAGCGCTTCGAGGGCGTGAGTTACACGCACATGTGTCCAGCGATACTGTACGATATTTCACGATGTGATAAGACACGACACGACACGACACGATACGATTCGATATAGGTCGATACGATACGATACGATACGATACATTACGATACCCTTGTGCAGTTGTAGTGGTAGAATCTATAACATATTATCGGACCGTGTGCCGCTGTATTAGTGAGACTGTCATACCATGTGTCGCTGTATTGGTAGAATGTCATGTCGTGTGTGGCTTAATATTGGTGGACTATTGACCATCACCGTGGTCTGGTTTGAACTGCAACATTCCTGCTTCTCGCACAAACATGCCAATGGGATGGTGGTAAACCTACTGTAATTGTTCGTAGCACCTTTCTGTCAGTATTTTGTGTTGGTCGGACTGTCTTCTGGTTTGCTTAAGTTCTCTTTTCTTTCATGTGTCTGTCTGCCTGCTTGCCTGCCTCTCTTGATCTCGCTCTGTTTTCTGTCTCTTGTGCCTCGGCGTCTCTGCCTGTCTGACTGTCTATCGCTCTTTGTCTGCCTGCCTGCCTGCCTGCCTGCCTGCCTGCCTGCCTGCCTGCCTGCCTGCCTGCCTGCCTGCCTGCCTGCCTGCCTGCCGGCCTGCCGGCCGCCTGTTTATTGCGCAGTCGCCGTCAGGACCCGTCATTCCCGAAGGCCGCTGCTACGTGGAACTCCAAGTGTCTTGCGTCAATGACGACGACGATGTCTACAAAATTCCCTCGGTCGTCTACCGTTGGAAACACTAGAAAACTCTACAAACAGCTAAGCATTGCAAGAGGGGGGGGGGGGTACGGGTAGTCACCACTCCTATACCGATTGATTGCCGACACGTGCGGTCTCGTATGTGGGGTGTTCGTTTCGATGATGAACTCTGTTTTGCGTCTCTCTAGAGCGATTTGTGGTCACCTCTAGCGGAGACAGACGAAGAGAAGGAAGAGGAGAGTGGGGGAAGGAGGGGGAGGGTGAGGAGTGGGTGGTGGTGCGATGTTTTCTTCCTTGGTCCATTGTGTTGATGCCGTCGGTTGTTGTGGACGCAGAAAGGCTTGACGTTGGGTGTTTCGCCGGATGTTGTCGGTCCTGTTCCGGTTCGTGTTGAGTGTTTCTTGGACCAGTATTCGGTTCGGGTTCGGTTCGTTCGTATTCGGTTTGTGTTCGGCTTGTGTTCGGTTTGTTTTGGACCGTGTTCTGCCCGTATTCGTTCCTTATTCGGTTCGGATTCGATTCGTTTATGGTCCGTATTCGGTTAGTCTTTTGTTCGTGTTCGTTTATTTTCGGTTCGTGCTCGGTTCGTGTATGGTCCGTTTTCGGTTCGTGTTCGACCCTTGTTCGGCCCGTATTCTATTCGGTTTGGTTCCCTTGGACGCAATGTGCTCTGTAGCGTTGAAGTGGCGCTGTAGCCTCCCAAGAGTGCGATACGAAGGTGTTAGGGTGTAGGGTTATTTGTTTATTGGAAAAGTTCCAGGCAGGAGTAGGGCGGAGGGCGTTTGTTTGTCGTTTTGATATTACATCAACTACCGGTATGTGCTGTACGTACGTGGTAACTTGGGGGAAATGGAACAAGCCGTGCGGAAAATAACTGTACCGACTCAACCGCTTAAGTTGCTTCTTTCGCGCGCAACGGAAGTCGACCAAGCAGTGCGGAAATGCTCCGTTCCGGCTTGAATGCGCCGAAAATGATTTTTGCACAAAGAAAAAAAACGAAATATGCTGTGGAACCCCGCGGCAGCTCGGCAGATACATGTTGTTATGCCTACACGGTAAATTGTGCTGAGCATGTTGGAGCTTCGTCAAACGTTCAGCTTAAGATCATGCTTCAGTCTCACTACGCGTGTGTTTGGTGAGGACGTAAACGCGTTATGAATTTAATTTCACCTGCGACTTGCCCGCCAACATGATGCGGGTATGGATACATGTGGATACGGATATTGATGTAACTGCCCGGCGGTTGGCCGCGCGCACGGGCGAAGTGCATTGGAACCACAACCATCCATCAGACGGACCGCACTTGAATACAGTACAGACATGCTATTGCAAGGGTTGAAGTCCCAAGATGGCGGTGACGGGGTAATTACGTGTATCGAGTCACCTGTACATAGTGCGGTATGTTCTTACTTCAGTAGTGTTTTTTCAGTTAGTAAAACTGAGTCTCTACTCTGATAATTGCAGATCTGTGTGTCTGTCTGTCCGCAACCCTTATTTTTTGGAACTTACATCAATGCGCTGCAATTATCGATATATTAGTTCGTTACAGTTGATATTAACGTGACGTGTTCGACTTTTACAGACCTTATATACTGAAACATACCATACCACCAGGCAATATTTAGCCATATAATATATCCACCACACCGTACCGTCATACCGTACCAACACACCAAATCACATACCGTGATTTTTCCATGCAGAACAGTACATCCACCGAACCATATCATCATATCATATCTGACCAACGTACAATATCACATACCGTGCCACACCGTACCGCACCACACCATACCCATACTGCACCAACACCACCCAAGGGGCTCAACCATACGAGGACACAAGAAGAACATGCACCGCGCAGAGAACACTCGAGCACGAATGAGTACAGATACCATGCTTCTGTACCAACACCACAAGTATGCACGTGAGGAGCAGGAGGCGTGGAGAAAAGCATTGAGAGCAAGGGAAATGCTGTTGAAAGTGATTATTTAATAGCACCACCGCTGTGTTTAACTTGTCTGTGGACACCCCACCAAAACAAGGGCAATGCTGTTGAACCGAGGGGCTCAACCTTACGAGGACACGAGAAGAGCATGCTCAATATCCTTGTAGATTAAAGTAAGCATGCACGTAAGAAGCAGGAAACGTTGAGAAGAGCATGCCCCGCACTGAGAGCACTCGAGCACGCGTGTAACAGCAGGAGGGGCTCTTAAATCGGGTACCCCACTGATAGTCGACCACATCACATGATCTATGCGAAATGATAATAGACTCTGGCCGGCCAGTAACTGAAGACCGTTGGGGTACTAATGTTTAGATAAAAAACGGTTCTTGCATTTATGTTCAGAGTGGTCAGCAGTGCTATTAGGGGTACCTACAGTAGTAGTAGTAACGTCATTTGAGAGGGGTCGGTAGGCGCGCTTTTTTTATTTAGTACCTTGTAGGCCATAATTAATTGGGCCAAGATCACAACATGAAAGAGGATCGTGATTATAACAAGCTGAATAATTTAGAAAAAGTCAGAGTTTTGCAAATGGTCTCTACAGCAGCAGTAGTTAAAACAAGACGGCGCGGCAAAAATGAGACTGAAGCGAGACAAATACCGAGCAACTATTAATTAATAGCAACAACCTGTATTATAAGCAGATGATACATTTTTTTTTTGCCCATCTCATATTTTATCTTCGCTCTTCTGTTTTCTCTCTCGTTCCTACTCTCACAACTCAGATCCGGGGTCACAAAGTAGGGTCGCTTCTCCCACCTCCCCACTACGGTTCCTACCTTTGTTTTTATCACGAGAATATTTCAGCTCTTCTTCTTTCTTTCCTCGTCGACTCGTATCGAATTGTTGTAGGTGCAATGCATTGTGTTCATTTCAAGCGGCAATCAAAAATAGGGCTACCTGTGGCACCCGACACCGCCTGGTATACGGTAGGAGTCTTAGTTTACTTCACGCTAAACAGCCATTTCCACCCGGTAACATCCAGGACATCCGGTGTCCATGCCTTATCCTAGACAGAGACTATTAATAGCTCGCGCGACAGAAAGTTGTACTACTAGTAGTTGTGCATGGTTTCTGCGCTGTGACGCGCATCGCAGCACTTCAAAACCGGTTATCTCAATGAAATCGATCCCAACGCTGTAGTACTGGTGCAGGTGCTCCAGCCGCTGTGGTGCGCTGCGGCTGGTAGTACTACATTTGAAACCCAAGTGTTGTTCCTGCGTAACCGGGGTTGTCCCTGACTTGTTATGCGCCCAGAGTCTCTGCCGATTGGCAGCATTTGGGGGGTGCCCGGCACATGCCATGGGTGGTACCATGGCAACCCCCGCGGCATCCCCCACGGCACTCCATGACAACCCCAGGGTATGTCATGGCAACTCCCACGGCACCCCAATGTCCACGCCACCTAGGTTAGGGCTTGGGTTAGGTTAGGGTTGGTTAGGGTTAGGGTTAGGGTTCCATGGTATACCGTGGAGGTCCGTGGGAGGTTCCGTGGTGTGCCGTGGAAGATGCCGTGGAAGGTTTTGCCGCAGGTAGTGTCACAGGACATGCCACGGCATGCATGTCGCGAAAAAGGACATATACATAATGTAGATGTTCAATGCCCTTTACGAACCACGACGAATATCCCGTATCCCCGACCAGTACGACCACAAGTAGTACCGACAGCCAGCACGCAAAACCTCAGTCTGAGCCAAACCCCGCCTGCTGGGGTGCCGTCTTTGCCGGTGCCGGCTGATCTCTCTCGTCACTCTCGCCAACTCCAACTGCGACCTCACAAAAAAGAAGACAGTAAACTGATAAAGTCGCTCGAATGCCTTTCATCGAGGGAAATAACAATCCCAGGTATGTATTGTTCAAGTGCTAGGCAGGCGGTGTGCCGAGCTATCGTCTCAACTTGAAAACACGAAATAATACTCTGTGGACTATATGGATATAGATGAATCGACAACATATAAAGTGCATTAGCCAGAAAACGGTACCAGGTATTCCGGAAGTGTTTGCTCCATTTGCTATTTGCGACACCGGTGTCGTAATTTCTTGTTTGCGACACGGTGTCGCAAATAAGCGGCTTATTTGCAACACCGTGTCACGTTTGCGGCACATACTTCAGATTGGCTCCGCACCGCCAGGGATGTGTTAACACGGTGCAGGGCCATGATTGAAGCTATCGCATGGCCGAAACGGGCCAGGACTCGAGGAGATATCTTGCCTCTTGGTGCACCCGCAAAACGTTCAGATCGGTGTCGCAAATAAGCCTTTTTGCGACACGCGTCGTGTCGCAAATACCGTATTTGCGACACCGCGACGTGGTTGCCGCACACGTTCCGGATCAGCGACGTACTACCAGTAGAGTCTCAGTACGGTGTAAAGTTACCGCTGAAGCCATCGTGTAGCCTAAACGGGCCAGTACTCGAGGAGATATAGGGTATCCTAGTACACCTATATAGGCTGATGTCGCGAATAAGCCTTATTTCGCGTGTATCCAGAACGAGCCCATTACAGTAGTAGATACTGCTGTGCGTTGTATCCTGGTCATCCTGGTGCACTGTCAGAGTAGTCAGACTGGTGTCGTAAAGCCGCATTTGACGACATCGCACGACGCGCGTCGCGCGCGCCCCGTTTAGAGCTCGGACTATACCACTGTACAGCATGTTTCCACGAGTACATCGATCGTTAGCCACGTCATCGTGAATCAATGGAGTTGAAATTAACTTGGTTATATTGCCGCGCCGTGTTCTGATAAGTCGTACATGCTATAATTGAGAGCGCCGGTATCGTTCAAAGCGCCGGGTGCTCTGTTTACGCGTCTATTAACATGGACACAAATGAAGGGCACAGAAGTTTGTGCATGCTTGGCTCTGTATATGGTTTTTGTACTTGTCTGTGGATGCTATCGAAATAGGTGGGTGTATGTCATCTACATACAGCAGTATCATAGTATCGTAGTAAAATCGGCGTTCGTTCCGTGCAACCATCATCACCCGTTTAATTGCCCTTGAACAGCCGTGTAAAAGCGCCTATCCCTCAAGCGTTTACCAACGCCTATCGTTCTGCCGCACAGAACTGAACAAACTTTCGAAACGCTGTGCACAGTTTTTGTCGGATTAGTTAAGGCAACGAACACACCCTATCTATAGATGCACAGAGGGCGGCCATACTGCAGCTTGCCTAGCTATGCGTCATGTTCGTTGTACGCGTTCCTTCCGACACATTATCCTACTTGTTGTTGCACCAACAACAGCAGTCCACAGTATCCGCACTGCTGTAGTATAGACACATAATAGTCTAACTTAGGGCGCATGCGTAGCACGTAGTTTGTAAACGGATTCCGGATGTTTATCTCTAACGGTTGTGAAACATACAGTAGAAACCCACAGCAGACTGCATGAGTTCAATGTCAGCGGCAGAAGGGCTAGACGCCTTGTTTATGGTGCCGAAGAAATCGGTATGTGTAACTGTTGATTGATCCCTAAAGGTATAGGCGCAGCTGGCACGGGAACGCGTGGCTGACTCCAGACATCAACACGGAACTCCTCTTTTATTACATCCTCGCTGTAGAGTTGACTCGCCTCACATGCATGCAGTAGAGGGTTCCACCTGACGAGTGGCATTGGTGGGCACACATTACCCCGATATCCCAATACCCTACTGCCGGAATCCCTTTCCAGCGTGGAACTCCCCAATCTACCATGGATCTTATATGTCGTGTATCTGAGTATAATCAACATCCCCCCTACTCAATATACACGACCATACTCATATCCCCCCTGCTCCTGTGCACGATCAATATTCCCCTCAGCTCTGTACATGAAAATGTACGACATCGCAGGGCTGATATATCTCAATAAAACTATCAACTCGAATCAAACTCTGAAAGTCAAAAATCCAATCTGAAACTCAAAAATCAATTTCTTGAATCAACACTCAAATCCTCAAATCAGTATTCAAATGCTCAAATCCCCAGCCTCTCTGTTGCAAACACATAAAACTCTCGAAATCCAATGCCAGGTAAAAACGGCATTCTTCTCGGATTCAGTCAGGTAAAACGTCATTTTCCGCAGAATTGGTCCGAAGATATTCAGTGGAATCTCGTCAACTTCGTACAGTGATCTCCGGGGCCCTCCCCTCGCCAAACGCTACTGGTGTCTACAGGCACACTTTCATAATAATTCGTATTGTCTCCAGCGCGCACGCTCGAAAAGATCAACTTACGAATTCGGCGAGACTTCAACTCCCGACCCACCCTAGGGAATTATATAGCACTACCTGCTAGACCACTCAGTCAGTACTGACTTTGAACAAAAGCACAAATTTTCAAGAACCAAAATAATCAAACTCTCAATTTCCGAAATACTACCCACACCTTCCAAATCAGAAAAAAATCATATGGACCGCACACGCCCCCAGGCGCTTCATAGTCTCTCTTCAACCTTATAAAAAAAAATCTCCCTCTATTTCATGAGGAATTAACGTAAATCATATAAAAAATATCACAGTAGTCCTACTCATCAAAAATAAAATTAAGCCAAGAAATTAAATGCCAGAGATCGCGAGGAACCCCGTTCCCCCCGGACAAGAGTCTCCCCTTATCCCCTACTCCCGCCATCGATACACAGATCGCGACGGTAATGCGAGATAGCATACATTCCTCCACTTGAATTTTATTTGACGTTGGGACTAGTGTGTTGATTGATCCCTAGAGGTATAGGCGCAGCTGGCACAGGAACGCGTGGCTGACTCCAGACATTAACACGGAACTCCTCTTTTATTACATCCTCGCTGTAGAGTTGACTCGCCTCACATGCAGTAGAGGGTTGCACCTGACGAGTGGCACTGGTGGGCACACATTACCCCGATATCCCAATACCCTACTGCCGGAATCCCTTTCCAGCGTGGAACTCCCCAATCTACCATGGATATTATATGTCGTGTATCTGAGTACAATCAACAGTAACGCGTGTAGGAGGTCGTGGAGTTCGTAGGCTGCTTGGAAGGTGTCCTTCGATGCCCTGCAGTATTGTGTAGAGTTCCCACCGTGCTGTTGTATGCTGTACACACTGGTGCGCGGGTTGGAGGTTTTTCCATAACTTCAGACAGAATGTTTGCGGAGAGAAGCCCAACCATTGTGGAAGATTCACCAACATCCCGCAACTCCAGCAGATTGTGCGCACTACTGACCTGCCCCACGCAAATCATGCGTAGTCTCCTCGTCGTCCAGCTACGCAGTCAATTCCCGATTATTTTGGATGCCCTGGTCGGCGAGGCAGTCTGATGGGTTATGTATAGTTTTCACACTCGTAGCCTATCGTGTTTGTGTGTTTACTATAACATTCTGAGATAGAAGTTTAGGATCGACGTTTTCTTTAGGATGGGATTTAGAGACTCTAATGGTAGTGCGTTGCCGACCCGGAGCGTGTGCGGCAACTACAGCGCGGCGTCGCAAATACGGTATTTGCGACACGCGTGTCGCAAATAAAGCATATTTCCGACACCAGCCAGAAGATTCTGCGGGTTGTACCAGGATACCCCATATCTCCTCGAGTACTGGCCCGTTTATGCTACACTATGGCTTCAATGGTAGCCTTACACCAGGCTGAGACTCTACTGGTAGTGCTTTGCCGATCCGGAGCGTGCAGCAACCACGGCGCGGTGTTGAATACGGTGTTTGCGACACGCGTGTCGCGAATAAGGCTTATTTTTATTTGCGACAGGAACCAGAAGATTCTGCGGGATGTACCAAGGTACCCCATATCTCCTCGAGTACTGGCCCATTTAGGCTACAGGATGGCTTCAATGGTAGCCCTACACCATGCTGAGACTCTACTGGTAGTGCTTTGCCGATCCGGAGCGTGTGCAGCAACCACGTCGCGGTGTCGCAAATACGGTATTTGCGACACGCGTGTCGCAAATAAGGCTTATTTGCGACACCGATCTGAACGTTTTGCGGGTGCTCCAAGAGGCCAGGTATCTCCTCGAGTCCTGGCCCGTTTCGGCCATGCGATAGCTTCAATCATGGCCCTGCACCATGCCAACACATCTCTGGCAGTGTGGAGCCAATCTGAGGTATGTGCCGCGATCGTGACGCGGTGTCGCAAATAAGCCGCTTATTTGCGACACCGTGTCGCAAATAAGAAATTACGACACCGGTGTCGCAAATAGCATGCATAAGATCTGGCCTTTTACTCGTGAACTATTATAATTGGTGTTACTTGGCGAGCCTTGCCAAGAGTTCGAGGACGGCGCTCCAGACACGGCGAACAAAGCACGCACGCGCGGCGAGCATCTCGGAAAGCTCTCCCGGAAGGAAGCGTTCTGTTCGTCACGTTAGCGAGAAATGCGTCACAGTCAGTTGGCGTGATGGGAGGAATTTTCATCTCAGAGGGATGTCGAACGAAAAATCTGGCCGGGTTTCCCCTCCTCATTCTTGGTTGAGATAGAAAATATTGGGTCCACCGCGTCTAGAATATCCCGTGGCTGGCGTCCTTCGGCCAACCAGCTGGGGGGGATGTTTCTTCTCTGTATCACCGTGGATCCACGCGGGGCTTCCGTTTGGGGCGTGGCAGATAGGGTAGCGGGGACAATGACGAGTCAATCCCGAAGCATGAAGTCTTCCAGCGGATTCAGGCAGGAAGCTTATTGTAGCCCTTCTGGACTCACTTCCATTCCGCTCTCTCGTTTGTTAGTATAAGCATCATGAACCAGCTGTGCATGGCAGAAGAGCGACTGCCTTTTGAGTGAGACTCGAGGGCTCATGTACGACACCCAGACCGCTACGGATGCTTTGGTAGTCTATACATGAAGTCGATAAGCTTCGGCGTATATATATAGTGATCTTGGAGAGGTTCTTCCGTGGTCGTGAAGCACGCGCATGCAGTTACTGTAGTGCTGCGTGCGATTGGACATGATTCGCAATCAGCACGTGTGCTGTACAGGACAAACAACATGACCCCTTAAAATAGCCAGAGCGATTCTCACTATAAATACATATTCCCTCTTACAGTATGACAAAAAATAATGCATGAATTTCCTTGTTTCTCTTCGTCCTCCCTTAATACACCTTGCTTGCCGAGTCCTAGGCGTCTGTCGTTCACTCCCCTTCCGGGTCTCATGAAACCCCCTCCCACTATCCCGGCCCCTCCCCCCCTCCGTCCGTCCGGCCTTCCCCTTCCCCCCGAATACCGACTGAATTCCGAAAATAGCTAGAGCTGACTAACTAACTGCTGCTGTGATGATGTCGCTGTGGTGCGTCGAACAACGAACGGCATGGCACCTATCGGAATGCGATCGAAAAAACTATAAACAAAAAAGCGCACGCAAAACCGGGAAAAAAAAACGGTGTCGTCCATTGTCCATGGGTGGGCGGGCGCATGGACGCGCATGTACCGAAACAAAGAAAAAATGATTTTTGTCCTACTAATACTAGGTACGTTTGCTACGTAGAACCTAATGAAAAACATAAATAAAAAACAAGAGCAAAATCATCGGACAGCAAACGGCAGAGAAAATAACAAAAAGTAGAACAAGACCAAACGACGCCAGGAAAAAACGTACAGGGCACGGCACGTTTGGTCGACTATTAACAGCTGTTTGTTGTATGTAGCTGTTAGTTCTTTACAGTTATTATTGTTGTACTGTAGGAGTAGTCCTGTAGGTCAGCTCATTCGCAAAAAAAGCAGCACGAAGGAAGATACGAACCGAAGCAGCACTGACTGGTTGCTGTAGCTACATAGCTGCAGTAATCGCAGTCAAGTTAATCAGGATACATGTACTCTGCTTGAAGCAAAGCCGCGAATGCGATAGACAACACTGCTGTAGGAGGAACACCACCACGACTACAACTACGCGCTGGCAAAGACACATCAAGAAGAGCAGCAGCAAGAAGCAGCCCCAATTTCAACACCGTCCTCTTCTTTCTCCTTGCCTGGTACTATAATACTAACTACTACATTATATATTACCTACACACGCAACAGCCAAGAGTAAACCAAGCTAAGTGGACACTCCGACTTACGCTGCTGCTGTTGTTGCTGATTAATAGCAAAATCACAAAATCGCAGAGAAAAAAGGTACCAGCTGCAGCAAGCAGCAAGTAGTATTTAAAGTATAAATATTAGTATTTTCAGGAATCGCTTACTATTGAAAACAACCGGCTACCAGCGCGCTACGCTTTACTATAAAAATGATCACAATTCATTCAAAAAGCCGTCTGCTGCAATAACACCCCCAATATTGCTGCTGCTTCTGAAAATAGTAGCAGAAGAAGTAGCGGTGGTATAGTGCCCGACCCTACGCCCTCAATTAGAAAACAAAGCTCGTGAAGACAGGCAGACGTTTCGTCGCTTGGATCGCTTAACGAAAAAAAACGTGTCGTCTACGAGCACGTACAGCAATCAAGCCGCAGTAAAGTAGTGGTAGCATTGTTTCCCATCCTCAAGTTCTCTTTCTCGTCGCCTGCCCATTCACTACGAACTCACTGCCGCCGTCGCCTGCATCGATCAATCAACCAACCAATCGATCATCATCGTGTAATCAAAGACGACCAGCTACACCACCACTCACTACGTGTATAATATACGTTGTAGTAGCAAGATCGCTAAAAAATGAAAATAAAAAACAACTCAACCCTTACAGAAAAACTGCGCCCACGACGTTTTGGGCGACAAACTACTTGGGATTAGTTAGTGTTGGAAAATAGTTAAGAGCAAGCAGCCAAGCCATACACGCTCTTCTCCCCTCCTACTTCTGCATCTTAAAACTTTAGCTGGTGCTGCTCAGATACACCTTGCCGTTCTCTATTCCGCGCGGGAATGCGGGTTGGGGTGTGTGGGCCCAAAACTAGCACAACTGGGTCGGTGCATGGTGCTGGGCGGAGAAAAACGCACGAACCCCCCCCGCAACAGCAATTGAGCTAATACTCTTAAAACCACAACAGTAGTAGGGCTACCATAACAGTAATTTACGGCTGCTATCAGCATCACAGTAGAGCTACTACTATCAGCACATCAGCAGTAGAGCCACTACCAGCACAACAGTAGTAGGGCCACCACCAGCACAACAGCAGTAGCGCCACTACCAGCACAACAGCACGCAGTAGAGCTTGCCATAGCAGTAGAGTCACATACTACCAACCAATACTGCTTCGGTATTCGCTATTACCGTTATTATTCCCCGCACCAACAAAACCCACTATATTTAGTCGTCAGCGTCTCTTCGTTTTCGTAAGGCCCCAACCCCCGACCACCGACTTTTCTATTACAGCAACCGAAATCTACACGTACTCGTACCTTCGAAAAACCAAGTCGAGAACATCATCAACAGCAACGCTATCGACTGAAATAACCTTTTTCCCTTTCCTCTCTGCAGCAGCAGCGGGCAGGTCAAACGGGCAAAAAACGACGACCACAAGAGACAGACAGACAGACAAACACCAACAACAGCTACCCACTCAAAAAAAATTGACCAATTGACCAACAAGTTTGTCGCAATGGAAAAAGTGGGCAAGCAAGTGAACCAAGCTCGAACAAATCTATAGGGAGCATAAATTCTTCTTCGTTCACCGGAGGGCGTAAGGCTTGCATCGGCCCCAACAAAACGACGTATCGTACTGCAGTAACGTAGCAAGTTTCTCCTACAGTAGCAACAACAGTTTTTGCCCCAGCAACAGTAGCGCCTACTCAAGTGACAGTGGCTCCTGCTGCTGCAGTAGTTCCTACCGTACTGCTCCTTCCTGCGTACTGCAACTGCTGTTGCTGCTACTACCACCGCGACATAGCCGAACCGCGAGCAAACGCCTCCTGTACAGTATCATAAAAGAAAATGACTGATGGGTGTGGGCGACAAATATGTCCCCCACACAAGGTGACAACTCACTACTAATATGTAACAAATCGCCCCAGGACTGACGACCTGTTGAATAGCGACATCGATCGGACGTGTTGAAAGAAGCAAACAGTAGACGCCTGACCCATAGTTCCACGAAAGAGAGCAATCCCGTCGTCAGATCACACTACGTCATCCTCATCCTCCTGTTCATCGTCATCACCACCACCCCCGTCATAAAAAACTACCCCCCCTCCACTCGCTAAACACGCCTTTGCCTCTTGTGCTGCGCCACGTGTGGAGGGCGCCGGGAGCACAACAAAGACAGCGGCTCAACTCAGGCGTACCAAGTTAGAGCGTACCATTGTACCCTACCAAACACAGCCACTATGGGAGAGGTGTGACGCGGCCACCAAAGTTAACGCTAACGCTAACCCTACCGCCAACGCAAACAAACTGATAAGAGGGTGGCAAAACACGTCCTCGTTTCCATCAGTCACCCCCACCCCCGAAACCGAACCGAAAAGTAGAAACCATAAGACCCGTCACATAGAAAGGCTTGCGCGCTTTGTTTGTTGCTTCGTCTACCTTGTGCGAGTATTGCCAGCCACTGCCCTTGAGCTGCTGCTGCTGCCGCCGCTGTTGGCTGAGCTCAAACCATGCGTGCGAGCGTGCATTCTCGCGCAGTCTCCCAACAAAAAACGCCTACTTAACAACTGCACGCACGCAAGCAGCAGGTGTCACCATCATTTGCACGGGTGATAACACCAACAACTTGTCATCGGGACGTTCTGGCACATACTCCTCACCCCTCCTACTCCCTCCCCCTCCCCTAACACGCCCCTCCCTCCCTGATCTCATCCGATAAACAACAACAACAATCCAATACCGATATCGAGACCACTACCAATATCCTTTCATTTCACCAAAACCGTTCTTTCCAGTGTCGCCTCTACGCGTGTGAGCGCTACTGGCAAGGGGGAGAAAAAATACTACATCATCCACGCAACGAGCATTATTGGTGGTGAGAAATACATATTTCAAAAAGAGAAGGCGCTTTGTGGCGATCAGGCGGTCTTTTTATTGTTTGGCTTTGACCCCCCCCCCCGCTCCCCCCTCTCTCGATCGCCTCCCCAAAATCCTGAAATAAAACATAGAAAATAAAAAAGCCGTCCACAGGAAGGAATATTCCCCTCTTTTTCTCACAACCCATCGCCCCTCAACTCACCACCACAAGCAAAAACGCCACCTTTTAACAGCCACTGCCTTGGGATAAGCAGTCGAACATTTAGAAAAAAAAGTACGTACTCGTAGAACAAAAAAGTGAAAAAAAATCCAAGAAAAACAAACATGAAACAAACTAGAAAAAAAAAGTGCACTCGTAAAAACAAGACGCCAAAAAAAAACAAAAAACAAATGCCGGGCGTGAGTGTGGGTGATACAATAGGTCCGAACCATAGCAGAATCGGCCGCCCAAGCTCCCCCCCCCCAGACACCGCCTCGTCTTCGCAAGCCATAACTCATAATTATCGATTGAAAAACGTCACGTACACAATACAACACTCACTGCTGTTTCTCGTGTATACATACACGTACCAGGTACTGCTTTTCGCGTGTACAAAATACCCACAAGAGTCCATTCAGTCGGTGCCGTCAGTGCATAACAGCTGCTGTGACTTTTCACACGAAAGCAATAAACAGCCGTCCATCTCCCCGACTCCACAAGAAAACGACGAAGGGCCAGAAAAGCGAGTAAGCTGTCGTATATTTATCTCTCTCGCAATTTCCTATTCCTCCCCTCTTAGGTCATTTTATCTCTGCCTGCTCCCTGCCCCACTTCACCCCGCCCCTCTTTTTTCACACACACACAAAACGATACCGTCCATGCCCACAACGTTGCGAATCGTCCGGTTTCCGCATAGAATGCAACCCCGAAGCACCAAGAGAAAAAACATGATGCTGCTGCTGCGGCTGCTGCTACTGGAGGAACCAGCCGTGACAGGAAACGCACGCAAAAGAGAGCCGAACGAGCGGAATAATGGGAGGAGGAAGGAGGGAAGGGGGGGGGGGGAGGAAGCAGGGACGGAGGGAGGGAGGCTCTCTCTTCGAAAAAAACATTCCAACCCGCCACTACTTTGCAAGCACTCGCACTGCTGACGTTTGCTCCTGGGCCGAGAGATTACCCCCACCTCTATCCCTGAACAACCTTCCCTAACCTCAACTCCAGTCGTGGCGAGAGGATAGTGGGTGGGGGGGGGGGGGGGGGGTACAAATCGCTCGGTAAATATCGTGCCACCCCCAGAGACCCCCCCCCCTCCCCTGACTCACCAACAATGACGGCACGGCTAAGGTAACATCTATTCTACCGTGCGCGCTGCTTGTGATAAAAATAACCTCGCCTCAACCCCCATTTTAGTACAACGCTACCGACAGACAGGGTAGGCCCCTTAAAAGTGGGCTGATGAGTGGGTGGGTCGACTTTGCCGCGAAATTAGCCGTCTTTTACTGGCATTTATCGAAAAACCGAAACACCGATCAAAACCGAACAAAAAACGACGCACAAGCCAGTCTACCGCCGCAGCGAGAGAGCCCAACCCAAACCAACCCAACTACCGGCCCCGCGACAGTATCCATCCTCCTCATTGATCGGAGTGGATTCCGCCCGCCCTTGCTAATATTGTCGTAGAGGATTCCGTCCACCATCGCCAATGGTCGGAATGGATTCCACCCATCCGCGCCATTGGTCAGGACGGATCGCGTCCGCCATCGCCATTGGTCGGGAGACGTCTCTCCGTCGTTACCATCTGTCAAAAGCTCCGGGGGGAAGTTGGGAAAATTCCCGGAAACTTCTGTCAAAACACCAAGGAGAGTCGGGCTACCAATCAGCAACAAACCTATAACAGCAACAATGACAACAAAACAGTACAAGGGATATACCTCGCTTTGGTGTTCGCGGTGCCAAGAGCGCAAAAAGGGGATACGTGATGCCCCACCAGCCCCAACCCCCAACCCCAGTACCATCCCCTGTCCCCGGGTCCGAAAAATCCCTTCCCAAGCATCAACAAAACCTCTGGGTCTTCTGCACAGCAGAAGTGATAACGGTCGCCGACAAGGGACTGCGGTAAATGCCATTGCTTTGTCTTAATACTCTAGACTATGCACCGCCTTGAGTAAGAAGGCCAGTCAGTCAGCCAGCGGGTCAATCAGTCAATCCGTCGATTTGCCAAATCGGAAAATCGGTCAATCTGTCAAAAATATGTCGATCAAACGAATCGTTTCATTTTTTCAGATCGGTCAATTATTCAAATCCGTCGATTCTACCAGCTGGTCAAATTCTCGAAGCGGCCGATTCTTCCAATCGGTCGGTTTTTCAAATCGGTTAAAACCGGTATATAGGAAGCGAACAAACAAACAAAAATAATCAGCGCGAGCCGATGTGATGCATGATCTTTACGCGGGGGCCCTTGAGGATGCCCAACTCGCGGAAGTCCTGCTCCGACATGATGCACAGGGTAGAGAGATCCACCTCGGCACTTTGAAACACAGGGACATACTTCGTCAGCCCAAGCTCTTCCAGAAGGTCCTCGATATTGCCTTCCAAAGGGCAGCCGCCGCCGCCCCCGCCTCCCCCCACACCAGCAACACCGCCTCCACCGCTACCGCCGCCGACCCCCAAGCTCCCCACGCTCCCCGGCCGCCGAGTGTGCTGGGGAAATCCGTGAGCCTCGCCGCCTCCAAACTCGCCCGAGCCGCAGCTGCTGGCGCGTCTCTGGTGTAGGAGGAGGAGGAAAAGGGGGAGGGGGAGGGGGAGGGGGAGAGAGAGGGAGCGGGAGCGGGAGAGGGCGTGGAGCGATCGGTCAATGGGCCATGATGAATAAATAAGTCAGTCTGATCAAAACGAAAACAATCAAGCAACAATAAACCGTTGGCTCAACCAATCAACCAAGGCGTCGATGCATCAATGAATTAATCGGTCAACTTATCAACCAAAGCATCAGTCAATCAATCAATTAATCAGATACATTTTCAAATCAGTAGACTAAATCAATACACCAGCTTTGCCTAACATACGAGGTATGCAGTATTCTCGACAAACCCTTCGCCAAACAATAGTGTATACGACTTGACCCAACTGGGACAAAAACGGCTGATAATGCACACAAAATCCTACTTACAGCACCATTCCGACAAGTTTCCAGGCCGGTCGAGAAGAGGGTTGTATAGGGTTTCGAGAAAATAGACGCATGACTCAAACATTTTTTTCCAGGCTAGGGTAAGACGTACACGGGGCTTTCCACAAGCGAGGAGCCCACGTCGCCTACCACCTCGGCGCCTACCACCTACCACGCCTCACCTCGTCATCGACGTAGTCGTGCTCGAAGCCCGGCCGATTCCCCGCTCCGGACGACTCCTCAAGAAACCCAAGGCCCGGAAGGATCGACCCGCTGCCGGCGCCCAATCCAGCAGCCCCACCACCACCGCCTCCGCCTCCACTCACGCCGGGCGTCGGCGCCGTAGACGCACGCACAACCGGCGCACCCCCTGGCGCACCCCCCGGAGCGGGGGCGCTAATGTTCGCGTTAACACCGTCAACGGCGAAGGAGAAAAAAGAAAGATCGGATGATGGACCCCCACCACCCACACCTCCACCACCACCACCACCGACGCCGACACCGACACCACCACCGCTGCCGCCACCTCTCGCACCCACGACCGATGCGCCTTGAAACGGAGCCACTGCTGTGTCCCCCGGGGTTGCCGGAGCGCTGGCCGGGTAGTGTACGGGGAGGTGGGGGTGCTGCGCGGGCATCATCACACCCGGAACCCCGGGCGGGGGCAAAGAGTTCATAGCTACCGGTATCAACGATGAGGCCGGGGGGGGCTCGGCCTGATGCACATTCCACGATGTGCGGAGCTGGGAGGGGGCGCCGTTACCCCACGCGTTGGCCGCCGAGGCAGTCTCAGGACTGCTTGAAAAAGTAGGGGGGGGGGTGAAAGGGGGGCGGCGTGGAGGTGGGGGAGGCGGCGACAGTTGGCGGGGCCGGGGGGGGGGGGGGTGTGACTAGGGGAAGAGAGGTGGTGTGATGCCATGTGCTTTGTTTTTAATATCGAGGGGGACAATGTTTGTCTTCACTCGGCTCGACGATTTAGCGCTCTCATAGCAGTGGCGAACGATCATGTGGTGGTGGAACCCGGCCGGCGTGCATGTGTATTACCACTGTGCCATATCCAAGTACCCGGTATGCGATACCCCAACATGAGGAACTTCCTGAACAAAGACGCATTATCAGAAGGAGGGTACGCTACGAAGCGCTCCAAGAACCCTCACAAGCCCACCGCACGAAGAATACCGCACGCGTCAAGAGCAAAACCAAAAACCCGAATCCAGACCAACCCGAATGAAACCAAACCAAACCAAACCGAACTGAAACCGAATCAAACCATACAAATTCAAACCAAATTAAAGCAACACAACCAAAAACCAACGAACCTGCAAGGAGCCGTCGGTGGGCTGCCATCGCTGCGAGACATGTCACTCTCGATCTGACCCATTCGGTGTCCCAGCTCCCCCACCCCCGCCGCCCCCACCCCAACCCCCATCCCCGCCCCCCTCATGCCGCTCGGACCGGGGCCTCTCCTGTCACCGCCGTGGCCGTTGACATTACCGTTAACATTACTGGTGACATGCCCGTTGATATTACCGTTGACACTGGCGTTGACGTGGCCGACAGGCCCTCCTGGAATTCCGTCCACCACATTGCCGTTGCCGACGATGTTGGGGTTGGCGTTGGCGGGAGGTGGTTCCGTGTGTCCCTCGGCGATGAGGCGCTTGAGCATCGCCACAGCGTTGTCCACGTTCTTTCGGTCCCCCGTCACGCAAAACGTCGACATCTGCCCGAACCAGACGCCGTAAGTCATCAAACAGGGGGGGGGGTTGTCAGAAGGGGTCAGACGGCAGGCGCGTGCACAAACAGCGTGCTCTACATTATAGGCTCGGCAACAAGAAATACGTACTCGGGAGGAATGCTGAAAACCTTGCTGTGATACCAACATCGAGCAGCACGCTACAGCAGTAGGCTACTGTAAATCGTAGCTCTATAGCATTCGTGTACAAATAGCTCCCGCCGCTGGGCATATTTTTAAATAAATTTTTATTAGCGTCCCCCCAAAAAGTGAGCTCCGGGGTCTTACTGAGCTGTTTCTTGCTCGTGGGGCCATACTATACCAACGGTTCTATGCACCATTATAACTATGACGACGCACCCTACGGCTTCTACCACTCCCCCCTCCCGAACGATCGCATGAAAGTGGACGAAATCCAAGTCTTGTTGTCAAACCTTGCAATTGGCGAAGACACAATTGGCGCCGCTCTCCGCTTGAATCTTGCGGCTGAGCCTCTGTATGGACGGAAGCAGGTGTACCGGGCACTGCACGGTTTGCGTGATACCCCCCCCACCGCCAGCCTGAAACGACAAAACGACACGAGAAAACGAGACCATAAAACAATACGATAATGAGAACGACAAAGCGACAACGCGATGATATTATGGCACTACACAACGGAAACGAAACAACGAGAGGATTCTACTATAATACCAAACAATGGAAAGACGAGACGGTGTCATGATACATGATTGATAAAGCGATAAGGCGTGAACTCATGAGACGGAACGAGAAAACAATGAAACGATTACGTAGCCAATCAAAACAAATGTGGAGACAGTGACAATTGAGGAGGTTCAACGACGAGATGGTAGATGATAAAACGACGAGACGAAACAATGCGATGTTGACACATGGAGACTACGAGAGGGTGAGACAATCAAAAGATCACGCGATGAAACAACAAGACGATGAAATCATGAAACGGACATTTGATGTAAGCTACTAGTTAATACCAAGTACTTTATTGTACTGCAAACCTCTGCGGATACGCAGGCGGACACACCAATACTACATCCAAGTACCTACCTGGTATACAATATATATATGGTAACAAGGCGCGTACCGTAGTGAGGAGGGGGGAGAAGAGCCTACTATTAATATGTGACACTGAGTTGAGGGAGAGAGAAAAAAGGGCGAAGACAATACGTGGGATAAGAAAAAAAATAAAATAAATAAATAAATAAATACCAATAGCGGAAGACAACTTTATGCGATTGTTTTACCTGAACCTTGGCGATGAAGGTGGGTGCGGTTTTGACGAAACCGTTGACGGCTTCCATGCCGCCCTCCACCTCCTGCACAGCCCTCGACTCGATAATCACACACTGCGAGTCCAAACGCGGACAACGGACGGGTTTTGCATCCCAGGAACGTCGTGCAACAGGGAGGGGGGGGCAAATTTCCGGTCGGTCTGCGTGATGCGATACAAGTGCAAGTGAAACCTCTACACCGGCGATATAGGGCGAAGTTGATGCGCCTTATTTACCCATAATCTGGGTGGAGAAGAAGTAAACTGAAACTTCAGCTGCCCTCCGAGGCTTGGGCGCGAACGCTAGTGTTACCGCCAACTGTTACGAGGGGCTACGTATAGTATTCAGAACCCAAGAAGGACGGAAAAAAAAAACACACACCCCCGCATGTGCACATACCATATTAGGCTCTCTGAGTGCCATGTTCTCCCGTAATAACGTCGTAAGAAAGCGGTGAGTGCTGATTACTATGTTCTCCCGGGACGACTCTGTAAGAACGCGGTGAGTGCTATTGTAGCGTAGCGCGACATACCCCCCCCATCCCGTCCTCTTATCCCCTCGCTCCACCGGACCACGTCGGGCCCCACGTCGACACATGGTCAACGTCGCACGCTAAACCCCAGAATCAAATCACGCCTCCACTAACGTAGAGCACCAGCATGCCAAAACCCTTACAAACTTCTTTCCATCTCTGTCCTGTTGCACACTTGCATGTGATATGTACAACAAATACACATTACGTCATCAGCTAAGGAACATCAATGTACCAGTAACTAATACTAGCTATTACCGGGCTTTCAGCCATTCACCCGCAATACAAATACGCAGCTTGCAAAGTTGAGTATCAACTATTTAATCAGTGGAACTCACAGCTGACGTATTTCAAAATTTATAAAATACCACCAGATGTCTACCGAGCCGACTTACAGCAAACAATTCTCGAGATATACGTACGTACATAGAATCCAGGGCCATTCGGAGAATGGAAGAAAGGGGCATCAAACTCATATTGCTTGCTCAAACTGCGTATGCATACGAGGCGTCGCGCATGTGCACTATTACGAGCGAATGCGACTTTCTAATTTAGACGGCGCCAAAAAAACAGGCGTCCCTTTCGAAATGCCTGAAGCGCCTAGTGCACGCCGTCCACTAACGCACAAAAGTTGACGGCAGTTACATATCTCCTGCTGCACGAGTTCCTAGCGACAGCTATGCTACACTTTGAATCTACTGACGGGATCCTGACCTGGCCGGGGACGTCGACCCATAGCTCGGTGCCCGTCTGCTGCTTGAGCATGCGCGCGTTGCACCCCTTGTGTCCGATGACCCAGCCGATGATGGATGTGGGGAGGTGAGCCACTGCCCGATACCGACCGCCCTAAGTACGAAAATCGAAACCGAAACCCGAAACCGGCGATAAGTAAAAACACGAAACGAAACGAAACGAAACAAAAATGAAACGGCACGAAGAGTAACGAAACGAAGCGAAATATAACAAAGCGACAGCACACCATGACCAACGAAACGAACCGAAACAAAACGCAAACTATTGTGAAAGGTCACGAAGCGCCACGAAGCAAAAATATGCCGGTTGACTGTACATTGAGTTTTGAGTCGTCAACACCACTCAAAACTTGATATAATACTCTTAGCGGGGGGACTTCATTGGCGGCTGTCCGTCAAAGGGGCAAAAAGGGTGCAGCCAACCATCTCATCATATTCGGCCATGCATCGATTGACATGAAACGAATCAAACGGAGTCGAAGAGTCGCAACCAAACTAAAACGAGCCGGGACATTGCGAAACGACACATACAATACGAAACGGAACATTATGATACAACACAAAGAATGCGGGAATGCGAGTTCAAGGTTAAGAGCTCTACGGCATGGCATGCAACCTATACTATTTTAATAACAAAACACTGAAATCTGGAATCTAGAGATATTGATAGAGCTAAATAATAGTATGACCCCACATACGTACTACCACAGTGAGCGTAAATCTTAGGATCGGTTGATCTTCATATTAATGTCTAAACGTCCTTTATACTTCCACCCAGAGGGGTATACTCTACAGTAGGCTTACCATAGAGCCAGTGAAAAAACATTCGATGAGCGAACGGTAAAAAATAAAATAAGAATGTCGTCACGCAGCAAGATACCCCCCAATCATAACGAGGGGGCAATGGTGGCGTGCGTCTAAGCGTCAAATAATCGCCACAGGAAGCGAACGAGCCAAGCCATCAATCTACCAAACCATCACATCATCCACCTCGTTGACCCTCCTGGTGTATAATAGCATCTGGGGGAAACCCCGGCCAATATTTTCACGAGGAAACGCGCGACCGATATATCGCGCATCTTGCAGAGTTGAGCATCGATCGATCGGGAGAACTCGGAGCTAATGTTTTATTTTTATTTCGTTCAACAGAGCAAACAATAACCCATCAACCCATCAATGCGTCAAGAGACGCGAGCTTCTTCGAGCGGGTGACTTCGAGTGTCATTTGTCGCACCGTCATACCTGGTATTCAACTGCACAATACCAGGTAACGCATAATAATGCTATGAAATGTGTGCACTAAACAATGCAAAGTACCGCCTAAAGTAAAAACGCTTCATAATTCACCACGTGCTTGCAACAACAGAAAAAAACAGCAGCTACTCATATGATGGAAAACAGCATCTGTTCACCTTTAATGACCGCCAGGCATGATATCATGTATAACATGGTATATCATACCAGGTGGCTGGTACCAGTATATGCGTAGCACGCTGTGTTTCTCGTGTACAGGAGACTGTGTTGCGCTGTGCTGTTGTGCGCAAACAATCCAGTAGCCACTCCAATAACCAATATATCAACCGAGCCAGCGAACCAATGAGCAAGCGAATGCGTGAGGCCGTTTTGGGTCTTACTGCTGCGCTGCAACAAGCCATTAAAAAACCCACCGAGCAAGTAAATAAGCAAGCAAGCGCAAAGGCGAGAAAAAAAAAGGCAATATAGGCAAGAAGGCAAAAAAACTAGAACGCACCTGCTCGGAGGTTCTCCATGTCAAGGGCTCCTCTGGGGGCATGTGTGACCCGATCATGTTTCTGTTTTGATCTGCAGACAGCTGCTTGAGGCGGGCCTGAGAGACCCCGATCCCCACCCCACCAAACAATTGCAGCAGCATTGCACCACACACATGTACGGCCGCCGAAAACGATTTCACGAAAAAAGGGAACGAGGAGGCACAACAGGCATGAGGATAACGGAAGCGTGCGGTGATGGTGCACCTTGTTGTGTGTTGCGCGTGACACTGGTATGTTAGTATCAATATTACCACCAAGATCACGATCACCGTCACCACCACTACAATTACCATCACCACTACTACTGCTGCTACTACTATTATGTAGTGCTTCAGTAGTACTAATGCCACTACAACCATCACAATACTCCAGTACCACTACTGCCACTACTACTACAGCAGTAGTACGGCTACCACCACCACCACCATCACCACTACCAATAACACTACTACAGTACTATCCAAATAGACCCGACCCAACAGATTTCAAAGCATCTCACCTTGGCGGATCGGCGTAGCTGCTTGAGACCGTTAACACCTTTCGAGGCATCGATGGCCTGGCCAAGCGACGCCTGGTTGCCTTGGTCCATGGCCTCCTGCAGCCGGAGCTGCACTCTATCTACCGCGGACGTCATCGCTCCCTGCCCGCAAACCTGACAAGAACACACAGACGGACAGCACAGAGAGCACAACAGCAGGAGATCAGTTTAACCTCTTTCGCACTCCAGAGGGAAAAGGTGCATCGACCACATGAAGCAGCACGGCAACATATAAACAGGTAGCACAACAGCAGTAGTGCAGAAGTAGATCAGGTTAACGCCTTGGATGCGTTCTGATGGAGATAATACAAGAGTAGTGCAGAAGTTGACCAGTTTAACACCTTTGATACGTTCTGATGGAGAAAACACAACAACAGTGCACCCGTAGATCAGTTTAACCCCTTTGACAAGTTCTGATCAAACGTCGTGAATCAAATCATGACGACGGCATCGACCGCATGAAGCATCCCGGGGTGTTCGGGTAGGAGAAGCGCTGGAGAAGGGCAATGTACTTAGGGAGATGCACAAAAAAGTACGTACGTAGGGAGATGTACAACACGCGTGCGGCATGATGAGACGTGTACTGCTCACGCTCTTTCTATATATCGTGTGGCACGAAGGTGAATTAATGTGAGCGGAACTAAATTTTAGGAGTTAGTATCGTACCCGGTAGCTTTTCGTGAACGCGTAAATCGGGGGCCGGATATATAGAGGGGTGGTAGTGCCGCATGTGCTTTTTTTTAGTTCACCGTACCCAGGAAACCAAAGTGTCGACACTACTGTAGGTGAAACTCGATGAACATCGTGACGACCCCCCCCTAACACTAACTAAACTTAAGAATAGAAAGGCAGCAGGGGCAGACCAAATAGTGAATGAATTTATGAAGTACGGGGGAGAAGGAATGCTTACCATGATGGTTATGTTGTATAACTGGACATGGAAAAACGAGTACGCACTTAGGAGGTGGAGAGAAGGAGTAGTAGTAAATTTATTCAAGAAAGGAGATAAGGCTGACCCGGGGAACTATAGAGGGATAACGCTACTAAGCACAGTAGGCAAAACATTTTGTAAGATTTTGAACGATAGAATGGGAACGATGATGGAGAAGGAAGACAGAATAAGCGAAGGACAAGCAGGGTTTAGGCCAAACCGTAGCTGCGTAGACCATGTGTACACGTTAGGTAAGATTATTCAAGGTAGGAAAGACGCGGGACTAACAACGTACTGTTTCTTTCTAGATGTGCAGAAAGCCTACGACACAGTATGGAGAAATGGATTGTGGAAAAAACTGTGGGAAATAGGAATCAGAGGAAAGATGTGGAGAATGATGAAAAAGATGACGGAATGTGCGAGAAGTGCTGTGATGCTGGACGGGGAAATATCGAAGTATGTTGATATTTTACAAGGTGTTGCACAGGGATGTACGTTGTCATCTAACTTATTCAAGATATATATTAACGACCTGATAGTAGCAGTCGAGGGAGCAAGGCAGGGAGTCACGGTAGGGGAAGATACGGTGTAGGGATTGATGTTTGCGGATTACTTCGTGGGGATATCAGAAACACCCGAAGGATTGCAGACACAAATAGAGAAGGCGCTAGAATACACCAGGAAATGGAGGGTGACGGCGAACGTCAAGAAATGCGCAGTAGTTGTTTGCAACGAAGATAAGGTAAACCCGGTAAATTTCTTTTGGAAGTGGGGAGAAGATGAATTGCCGATCGTAGACCAGTATACATACCTTGGCGTAGAGATCTCAAAAGACTGCTCTTGGGATACACATAAGGCAAAAGTAATAGAAAAGGGTAAGGCACAAGAAGGCAAGATGGATGCGATCCTAACAGACTCGAACCTTGACACTAGGATTAAGAGATGTATCTTGATGAATGTGATAGTACCAAAGCTAGAATATGCGGGAGAAGTATGGCAAGGGAACGCGAAACTCGTAAAACAGTTGGAAACAGTACAAATGACAGCAGCTAAAAAAATCCTAAGAAGCTCAAGTACGACTAGCAATAAAGTGTTAAGAGCAGAACTGGGAATGCGCCCATTCAAGACAAATAGAGACATGAGAAAGTTGAAATGGCAATATAAAGTAAGGAACATGCCAAAAAAGAGGTTGCCAGCCATAGTTGATAGAGCTGTATGGGAGAAAAGTAACAAAAGGGCGAGCTGGAATAAGGTGGGATAGCGTAGTTGAGAAAGTATGGAAGGATCTAGGGGGAAACCAAGTAGAGATGATGTCCGCCGGGAAGTTTGGGAGGTACAACGCAGAAGTAGAAGAAAGGATAGAAAGAAGGGAAAGGCTAGCGCTAATAAACAAGGTGGAATCGGAAAAACACTTGGAGATACACGGGGGATTGAGGGAAGGAATAGGAATGAAAACGTATTTGCATGGCCCAATGGACTTCGCGAAAACGCTGAAACTGCGCTTTCGTGTAGGGGACCTGGACCTGCCAGAAAGAAGAAAGAGGTACACCAGTAGCCGGGAAGAGGAGGAAGTAGACGCACAGATGTGCCGGTGTGGCAAAGCAATAGAGAGTAGAACTCACATAGTAGAATGTGAAATATACAAGGAGGAACGGGATGTGTTGGAAGAGGAGATGAGGAAAATAGACGAATGTGACATGGAGGAGTTTGATACAATGAATAGCAGCGAGAAAACGATCGCTATCCTAGGAGATAGATGGTGGCCACAGGAGGCCAAACAGGAAGGGGATAAGACTAGCGAAAAATGTCTATGTAAGTTATGGAAACAACGTAATGAGCGCCCAATTGTTGGAGGTGTCTCTATTAGGAGCAGGAACGGTGCTCCGTCTCGAAAGGGATGCGTGGTCAATGGTCAAATGACTAAGGCAAGCAACAAATGAGTACGCCCCCCCCTAACACTAACTGGTCGGTGAAAACCCGACGCGCTCCGTCCCGGCATTGCAGGGATGCGAGGGTCTATGGTCATACGACAACGGCCATGCACGGCAATGAGTACGCCCCCCTAATACTAACGCCTCCACCCCACACTACCTCCTTTCACGATATTTGCTATCGCACTGGAAATAGGACTCAAGACGATGAGTGCGTTCCGTATCAGCACGCGTAAAGAACAAGTACCACCCAATTGGTACCGATGACTCAAGACGGACAAGGCGCTCAGTACTACTCTTACAGAAGTTGCTTTAAAATCTCTTAGCTAATGATCACGGAATAACTCGAACCATCCGCTGTCTCTGTAGCAACGAGAATCAGTGTGGGCACCATCAGCATGCGCACCACATGTATGGGCCCCAGTGCGGTATGCGCACTATTGATATTAGTTAGGGGATAAAGGACTATTGTAGTAGTGCGGGCAATGGGTGTTCTGGATGCCGTTGAGTCGAAAAATATATATATACGTGTAGTGATAGAAGCGCCAAACGCTACAAAAACTTGTCTTTGTAGAAACGAGAATCAGTGTGGGCACCATCAGCATGCGCACTATATGTATGGGCCCGAGTGTGGTATGCGCACTATTGATATTAGATAGGGGATAAAGGACTATTGCATTAGTGTGGGCACTGGGCGTTCTGGATGCCGTTGAGAAGAAAAAAATATATACGTGTAGTGATAGAAGCGCCAAACGCTACAAAAACTGGACAGTTCGCAGGGCTGTGAAAATACAAACACTACTTTAAAGGCGGCAGTATGACGTACAGCAGTACTAACAGCAATACCATACAGCACAGCAGCCGGCAGTATTAGTGCCAGAGCTTGTGATACACACATACCAGGTATCATACTACAGTATATGTGAAATGTCAACTCCCAGCGGGAGAGTAAGGGAGGAGGGAGATTGCCAACTGTCCTGGGAAAGCGTTCGAGCGTTACTTTCAAGGCGTACTATATCAACGTCTACGAATGAAAGGGTGAACCAAGTCAGGATATATGCACAAACATACGTTTACCAGGGAGATGACAGATATGTCACACCAAGCTTGCAAATATAAGCTTTGAGTAAAATTCGATTCACAGCATTTTTTTTTCAACATACTATATATACTCATGCGTACCTGGCAAAGGACAGACATTACTACAGGACCCCATACTATAAACCTGTACTGGTACAAGGGTATATTATTAACGAGAAGATGAGCACTTAGAAAAGGCAGGCTCTGAGCTTCACAGGAAGATAGGAAAATCCAGAGCCCGGTATACTGAACTTAGTCTAGTCCGCGCCCACCCCCAAAAAAGGAACCCGGCCTGGATCCGATTTCCTGAATACCAACACACTGTTGTATTACCGTATGAGACATACCAGCATACTGGCTACTGTCTGTGCAATCGAAATGGGAAAGGACCTGATCCGGCCATTCGGCCATCCTTCCAACTACTTCGGGTATTCAGAGAAGAACATGGTGAACCCAAGAGGCGGTTACAGCCTGGGGCTTGGTCAAGGGATGGCATCTTGAGCGTCCAAACTATGTGCGTGCAAAAGCAGTTGGACGTTGCGGCATGTGCACAGAATGGCACTACTCCGCTACCTGCTCAGACGAGACGATATATAAAAAAAAACCGATTTTCCTTTGAGGCCGCGGGACGGACGTTTTTCCCCCCATTCCGTCTACATATATATATTTTTTGCATTAGTCTAGCGATTAGAGAAGGATTATCTACCCCGATGCCCAGTATTTTGTATAAGGATTTAGCATGGGCATAATTTTGGTTTAGGCAATAAAAGGGTGATTTTGTGTCTCCTTCGCAAAAAAAAACGCGCGGCAATGTGGAACCAAGTTCTGTCCACAGGCTTGCACACCTAGGAAATATCGTGATCTACAGTGGGTCATCTACTTTCTCACACGCCGTTGCGAGCGGTTGAGGAGGATCTGCATATTGACTACGCATTCAAACCGTAATATCTATCATGTCCTAGATCATGCATAATACACGGCTCGCACCCGGCGACATGAGCTAGCTCCTATATACGTAAAAACAAAAAATCTATCTGCCCTGAAAAATCTATATGAAGTGGGAATCGACGACCTGTCCGAGGTGTGCAACCTTGTAGTTCATACGACGAGTCGGAGTTTTCTCCCGCCTGCTACCAACAGTGAACTATTAATAGAGCTGCGCGGCTCGAGGTCGGTGCTCTTGACGAAACGAACAAACCGTGGTTCTGATAAAACAGAAAACGAAAGCATGTTTGAAAACGACCCGAGGTCACGGATGCTTGCCCATTAACATAACATCGACCAGAAGCCGTGAAACCGAGCGCCGCCCTGTATATGGTGTGTGAGACTAGTGCTACGCCGAAGATGTCCGTCGTTAGCTGGCAGAACTGGTCGAATCGCTGTGTTGGCGTGTGGTGGCTGGGATCTTATCTTATCAGTACGTACCAGGCTAATAATTAGGGCTCCGGCGCCTTGACAAAGCACGTTTAGACGCCTGAATATGTTTTTTTTGTCTACGGCGAACGTAAAAAGGTGCCTGAAAAAAAAAACTCAAAAAGCCACGTACAACATTTTGTTTGTGCGACCCGCGTTGCGCGCCTCCCGACACTTGTTGCGCAAAATCGCAATTCTTACCCAAATGATGCTCCAGGGCAACAGTGCAACAGCTGGTTAATGACCTGATGCGTACGCTCACCAAATTTTTTAGTGATACCGAAGTGCCGTTCGAGAGACCTGCAGCTCCTAGAAAGAAGCAGATACAGGGGGAATTTGTCGGCTGGCGTGATGGTGCAACATATCAAAGACACATCCTCGTTACACTTGGAACGTGTAGAGTTAATTTCAATGCCACGAGACCACGCTTCTGACATGGCCTGAAACGTAAAAAACTGTGTTTTTCCTGAACCACCGCGCGTGAGCGAAGCTGTCGCCAAAAGCGTCCTTTGAAACCCCGTGACTCAATAATCATTGTAAAATAGAAGAACTTCCAAACCCCTCGGCACCACGACAAAAATTCCCTGCTCCGGCCCGCCGGCTTTATTTTCATCTGCAGCTTGTTACTAATAGTTTTTTGGTTGTAAAACCCTGCCGCCAACGCTAATGACAAAAAAGCCTCGACTCGCAAAAAGTGACACTTCTTTTTTTCGCAGAGTAAAACTACCCATGAAATATACGAAGCACCCAAAAAAATAAGCCAAACTGTGTGAACGCAACGATGTACGACGTCAGTGGATAATTGTGGTCATTTTCTACCCCGGATCATTCCCTGGGGGGTGTCGTATGGTATACAAGGCGCTTCGCTCCGCGGGCGGCCTACGCCGCCCGCTACGCTCGCTCAGGAAGGAAACATCAAATTATGCGAAGTGGACAGAGGTCCATGATCGATTTTTTTTTTATGGCCCCTGTAGTTAGCTGCAAACTGGCGACTTGATAATGCCAAGAGTCCCGCCGCCATGCTTCAGGAGAAAACAGCTCGGACGCCACATATGCTTCGCGTCGCGGGCGGTTTTCCGCTACTCTCGCTCACACGTCGTACATACGTACATACCCCAGGTAGGGTACTTATTTTCTTCCTTGGATATGCTCTGTGTCTGTGTACTCGTATTATGTACGAAAGATAAAGCACAGAACGGCACAGCAACACATCAAAAACAATGAAAATGAAACCGAAAATTTCTAAAAGAAATAAAATCCCCGTCCCCTGTCGTGTAATAATTTACTACCTGAGTGGAACACCTTACACCAGTCAAAAAAAGAAAAAAATGAAAAAAAGAAAAAATCTTACAGCAGAGCTTCCCTCTCAGCCTCGTACGCCGCCCGCCCCTCTCGCGACCATCTCGCCACCGATTCAGTCCGGGTAAAGCTTCCCCCTCTCTCTTCCACAGTGAGCCCCGTCGCCCGCCTCGCGTGAAGCCCGGTGCTCACCGTGGACCTCGACGCAAGCTCGACAATGTTTGTGCTCATTCGGGGTACCTCCCTCTTGTGACTCTCAGCCCGGTCGCAAAAATAAGCACCGCTTGAGTAGTATCTTACAATCACGAACGAACCTTAAATACGCGTACGTACTCTATCCAAAATCACAAATGGAGGCCAGACAGAGCCTATTGATGCATCCCTCGTGTCTCGAGGCACACGCGACGCCTAGGCACGAAAGCGGCGACCGCGCTCCTTGCAACCCCCCCTCTATTCGCCAGCATCCGCTGACACCCGCGACGGTGCCGGGTTCGCCCGCGCAACCGTGCTCGGAGTACACGCACGCACACGAAACGAAAGAAGAAAAAAGGGAAGAAGGACTGAAAGTACGACGAGAAATGAATGGAGAAAACAAAGACTCGCTGGAACGGTCCGGCAAGTAATAAACGGAGGCGATTCCCAAGTGGGAGCTCTGAGAGGCCAGGGATGTACCAACCGAGCACGCTCAGAGATTGAGATATAAGTAAGTATATCTATAGATGTCGCATGCTCGTACAGCACGTATGGATACTGGATCGTAGTTCCCCTCTAACGCGGCCAGGTCCGTGCGATAGGATGAGTTTCTTGCTCAAACAAAAGCGAACGCTTGAAGAACCTTCAATCAGAAGCTATGGTACAGCAATATATTAATATCAACAGTCGACAAAAGTCACTCGTAATGCTGCCTCAAGTTGTATGATATATTAATAATGCAGCCTACAGCACAATACTCTTGATACGGCGTATTGATGCACTACACGTTACATTAATAGTCGACTTACGTTTGTTCTTCAACTAACCATCAAGTACAGACAAAATATAAATGTGTTCATCCACAGGATATAATATGCGGTACTGGTGCTGCTTCACATATAGACCCACGCTGGTACTGATGTACATAAGAAGAGACAAGACACTGCTTTGGATATTGATACCAACCCAAGTTCATCCTACAGCAGCAGCAGTAGTCCAACAGCCCCGAATCTTAATATGAAACAACATACTTGGAACGAGTGTACAAGGCGCTTCGCTCCGCGGGCGGCCTACGCCGCCCGCTACGCTCGCTCAGGAAGGAAACATCAAATTATGCGAAGCGGACAGAGGTCCATGATTGAATATTGTTTTTTTATGGTCCCTGTAGTTAGCTGCAAACTGGCGACTTGATAATGCCAAGAGTCCCGCCGCCATGCTTCAGGAGAAAACAGCTCGGACGCCACATATGCTTCGCGTCGCGGGCGGTTTTCCGCTACGCTCGCTCACACGTCGTACATACGTACCTACCCCAGGTAGGGTACTTATTATCTTCTTTCGATATGCTCTGTAACTGTGTACTCGTATGTACGAAAGATAAAGCACAGAACGGCACAGCAACACAGCAAAAACAACGAAAATGAAACCGAAAATTTCTAAAAGAAATAAATCCCCGTCCCCCTTCGTGTAATAATTTACTACCTGAGTGGAACACCTTACACCAGTCAAAAAAAGAAAAAAATGAAAAAAAGAAAAAATCTTACAGCAGAGCTTCCCTCTCAGCCTCGTACGCCGCCCGCCCCTCTCGCGACCATCTCGCCACCGATTCAGTCCGAGTAAAGCTTCGCTCCCTCTCTTCCACAGTGAGTCCCGTCGCCCGCCTCGCGTGAAGCCCGGTGCTCACCGTGGACCTCGACGCAAGCTCGACAATGTTTGTGCTCATTCGGGGTACCTCCCTCTTGCGACTCTCAGCCCGGTCGCAAAAATAAGCACCGCTTGAATATTATCTTACAATCACGAACGAACCTTAAATACGCGTACGTACTCTATCCAAAATCACAAATGGAGGCCAGACAGAGCCCTTTGATGCATCCCTCGTGTCTCGAGGCACACGCGACGCCTAGGCACGAAAGCGGCAACCGCGCTCCTTGCAACTCCCCCTCTACTCGCCAGCATCCGCTGACACCCGCGACGGTGCCGGGTTCGCCCGCGCAACCGTGCTCGGAGTACACGCACGCACACGAAACGAAAGAAGAAAAAAGGAAAGAAGGACTGAAAGTACGACGAGAAATGGAGAAAACAAAGACTCGCTGGAACGGTCCGGCAAGTAATAAACGGAGGCGATTCCCAAGTGGGAGCTCTGAGAGGCCAGGGATGTACCAACCGAGCACGCTCGGATCGAGATCTAAGTAAGTTTATCTATGTGTATACCCGTAATACCAATTTAGAGATAAGTTGCAATAACTCAGTCCCATCAAGTCAAGGTGTTCCACTGGGGGGATCCTCTGCATCACTGTTCCATCCGCCAGGGCCTTCACCATCGCCGCACCACCCGCGGGGGCAACCAGTATCTCGGATATCCGACCCCAGGTAGCCACACGCAAGGCAGAAATCCATTGAGTTCTGCCTTGCGGGTGGTTACCTTGCATCGCAGCGCAGAGATATTGAAGGCCCCCGCGGGTGATGCAGCGACGGTGGAGGTCCCCACGGGAGGAGCGGTGATGCTGGGGAGCCAACCCCTCCAGTGGAGCCGGAGTGGCGGGCGTATTGTCTCAGGGAGGGGCGACAGCGCCCGATGTGGTGGGGGATGCAGGACATGCAGGAATGATCGTCGTTACTTTTTTTACTTCCTTTTAATGCTCTGCTTTTTTTGCATCGGTACCTCTGCCCCCCCAGTTCGCTTACAAAGTTTAAACCACTGACCAACTTAGTCATCGCTGACTGCGTGGCGCAGTGGTGCATTCCTTGACACGCAAATAAAAACAAATCATGCGTTCAAATCCCACGAAAGTCGTATTTCCACTTAACCACCCCTTGCTTTGGTGGATACACCAACGCCGGCACACAGGAACGAAGGCGGCAAGGCTAACGACACTACTTGTATACTTCGTACTTGTGTATAGAAAGATCACAGATCACAGATTTACAGTAGATTGGGAACGCATGTAATCACCATCCGTCGTGCTCGCCTTTACTCTATTGTTCGTACATATTTGTTGTGCTGCTGAGCATGTATCGTAGCAGGATCAAACGCCAAATCGTATTACAAATATCCTGCTGCGCGAGTTCTTAAGCGACAGCTTTACTATCTTATCGGGTATTGTACGTGGAACACAATCGACCATGTTATTAGGATGCCGGTACAATACTTCATAACAGGTATGTACCTTATTTGGCACCTCATATCGGGTACTGTATGTGGAACACAATCGACCATGATATTAGGATACCGGTACAATACTTCATACCAGGTATGTACCTTATTTGGCACCTCGATCGTAATAATACTACAGGGGACGATAGTAAGCAGGACCCATCATAAACACAAAACCCTGCATATTCTAGTATTTTTACTGGTCATATTTGGTCCTGACTACTATGTTCCCCACTTACAGCAACCAGTGATCCTTGTTGCAATCCAATGCACTGCTGTACGTACATAATATTGACGAAATCCTCGATCTCACAGCTCATGTTTTAAATTATTTACAAATACAGACTTGCACACGCACCCCATGAACTTCGCACATTGTTCACTTATGCTACTGCGGCTGTGCTGGCCGTAAAGATCACAGCGCGCGGTAGCCTGCGCGAAAAACGGGACGTACGACAAAGGACTGTTCATATGATAATGTTTTTAAATATTATGAACAAAGCCCGCATGCAAAGGTCATCAGAGGACCAGTACCAGTGAGTACCAGTCATTTCAGCCACTGGCACCCTTGGGACTCGCCAGTACCCAAGTTATTTCTCCCCCTACCCTGGGGACTCGCGAGGACCAAATCGCGAGGACCAAATAAAACCATTTCAGCTCCCCGTACCCTGGGGACTCGCGAGGACTCAGTAATTTCAGCGTCTGGTACCCGGGCGACTCGCGGGGACTAAGTAATTTCAGCTGCAGGTACCCTGGGGACTCAGTACTTCAAAATGATTCGGACTCGCAAGGACTCAGCCATGTCACCTTCTGGTACCCTCGGGACTCAGTGTTTCAAAATGACTCGGACTCGTGAGTCAATATATGAGTCCCGATGACTGGTACTGGAACTCTGACAACCTTTGCAAAGCTGTGAGATCGAAAATGCCCTCAAAACTCATCTCGGCAAATTTGCGCAGATAACGCTTCCAGTGTCTGGGAGTAAGTGTACTCGCAGTATTTCAGGTTTACCGTAACAATGCGAGCAAACGCCCCCCGGGGCGTTACGATTTCGCAGGGAAAAAGACCACCCGTGGTGTTTACTGTGATATGCCGGGGCGTTTTCCGAAAAAAAAGGTTCGGTCTTTTGCCCCCTCCCGGGACGATACGATAAAACAACGGAACACAAACACACACCTCTCACATGCGGGGCGATACAAGAAAACACAAAAAATGCACACCCCTCAAACGCACCCGCACAAAGCACAGCAGCAGGTATTGGCCATGTCGCAACCCAGCAGCACCGACGGGGCATTAATGTTTGGGTTTGGTACAGTACAGGAGATACCGTGTTCGCGGGGGGTGAGACTACACAAGGTTCGCGCCGGGAGCAGCAGTGCCGGCAGATTGGACATTTATATGATATCGGAGCTGACATGTTTTATACTGACTGAAACTTTGCCTCATCGTTATAATCTGGGCTGTCTTACCTGGTCATCAGGAAGCGAGCCCATCATCATCGCCTGCCGCCAGCACAAGCTGCTATAAACGCCACCACCCAATGTATACTACAGTAGAACGGTACTCGTTCAGACAGCTGGGTGACAATGATTTCGAAGGGCAGAGCGTTTGAAACATGTTTGGTTCTCTGTCCGTGCCTGACTTTGTCTGGACTGTTTTTACGAGTATGCAAAACATGTACCTACCCACATACCAGGTACCAAGTTCCCGATGTAAAGCATCCCTTTGCTGGCTTCGGAAAGAGCTCCACATCCGACACTCAAAATCACATGCCAGCTCGGCCACGGGGCGTTCACCCCAAAAAGATCGGGGGGGGGGGGGGGGTGATCGCTGTGATACCGGGGCGTTTTCCGCACTTTTGTCTGGAGGGGGGGGGGGGGGGGGCGTTTACTCCAGACTTCGCCCGTTTTAGCTGAAAATAGCGCCCCGTGGCATTATCGTGATGGGGGCGTTTACTCGAATTATAACGTTATGTACTGCGGATACTGCGAGTACTCGCAGAATTTCGAGGTTCCGCACTGCGGATACTTCCGGACTCGCAGTATTTTGGGGCTCGATACACTACAGTTGTGGATACTCCCCGCGCTTCACGTGTTTCAGGGTTCTGCACTGCGGGTACTGCAAGCACTGGCTGTATTTCGTCCGTTGGAAACTGAGGGTACTGCGAGTACGCCCAGCACCAAAGTACTCCCATATGTGCAGTATACTTGGAGCATGACGTATATTTCGACCATCTCTGCATCGCATCGATAATGCCATGTGTACCCATTTTTTTGCAGAAAACAAGAACAGATGATCCCACGAGTGGGGGTAGAACCTAATTACTTTCGGGGGGGGGGGGGGGCGGGCGGAGTACTGAGAGTACCGGCAGTATTTGGGGAGTGTACACTGCGAGGACTCGCAGTAGTGGTCCACGACAATTAACAGCGAGTGGAACATGTCTATGATTCTCGTGCCACCAACTGCTGCAGCTGATTCGAACGTGGTCTTCCTTTGTTTTCTTTTTTCTTTTTGCGCTTTGATCCTCAGTCATTCTCTAATTGATACCATTCATCTTTCTTCCTTTTTGTCCTGACGACAGGAGAATTGTAGCGTGAATGGATGACGAGCCTGCTTTGCTTGTTTCGTATTGTCTGACGCATCCTCTCCGGGGGTGGGGGCATTGTTGACGAAAGCAGGACGGAGACGGCAAGAAGGGTAGCAAAGTGCCAGACCGACTATTAATTGTAGGTACAACCTAGCGATGCTACTCGTACCACAAACTGCTGCGGCTACCTTGAGGCCGTTTCCTATGCGATTCGATTTTTGAGCTTCAGATTTGGACCCGATGTCATTTTTGGATATGAACTTGAAAGAGTCTTCCTACGTGGAAAAATCAGATTTATTGTGCGTGTAGAGATTCGAGCAAACGCCGAGACCAACTGCTGTTTTTGTAGTTTGGCGCCGCGAAGAGACGCGCTGGGTGCGCTGCCCTGCGCGTAGGACGTCCGAGCCCACGCTGACTGCCTCTAGTCTGGTGGCGAAGAGAAATGGCGAGTGCGCTACAGTCAACCTGTCTTGGTATTTTGTGTTTCATTTTGTGATGCTGCAGCTGCTGCTGTACAGCTGCAGTGTAGACTTACGAGTACGTATCAACGGAGAGGCGCGTGCCGAGTGCGCTTCTCTTGGTCTCTAGGTCCGAGCCCGCGCCAGCCGACTCTAGTCTGGCCACGGAGGGACGGAGGGACGCGCCGTCCGCGCGTCGGGCGCGAAGCAACGTCGCTATACAGCTGTATCACCATCCAACACATCGATCGTTCTGCTGCTGTTTGCTGTCGTGGATAACATCTTGAATTTAGAGAGCATGCCATTTTTCGATTTGAAAATCTGATGACCCAGGTCGTCGGATTTTGGGGACTTGGGTCATCGGATTATCAAATCGAAAAATATCCGGTCGGATTTTGCATATTTGGACTGCATAAGCAGGGCCATTCGTTTTTGAGATCGAAAAATCCCAATCTGAAGCTCGAAATCGAACCGCATAGGAAACAGCCCGAGGGCGTTTTTTTTCTTTGTACTTCAGTTTGCCTGTTATTCCCCTCTGTTTTTAGTCTTATCAATAGTCCTAATTTTGTTTGGATCCATCAATAGTGGTATAGTTCCTCTAGGTGGTTCTTATAGATCTTGTAGTGTCTGCCCTCAAGAGGACTTGTTCTTTTTTCTCTCTACATTTTTTTTTTGCTTTTTCCTTTTTTGTTTTCTCTTTCATAGAACGTATATGTCACGCCTGTCGTATCCAGTATGATATGACATTGCATTTTCTACTTTGTTCAGTATCTCTGTATCATCGGAGTAGGGTTAGGGTGTGGGGTAGTCTTGTGACCATAGAACTTGTATCTTTAGGACTGAAAACTCGGCACGGGATACTGGTTGTGCTGGATGTCGACGGGTAGAAATAACTGTCATGTACTGCTCATACTATTGTAGTACTCACGGTATTTGGTATTTGGGCCTCCAGTACTGATCATACTCCCAGTATAGCACCCGCAATAGTTACGCCGCCAGTACTGCAATATTCGCAGTACTCGGAGTATTAACAGTTAAGTATATTGGAAGTATCTGTGCAAGCTTGATGTTATACCGAGCGTGCTACCGGGTGTGTAGGTTTTGGTGTGGTCCACGTACAAAAGTAGCCATTGTAGCTGTACATGCATTCACATCAAAAGTACAGCAGGCAGTACAGCAGTAGTAGGATACAGCAAACAGCAAAGCAGCAAACTACTGCGAATACAGAAACAGGTACGACTTACGGTAGACTGCAGACTGCACAACTGCTGTACTTCGTATGTACTCAGGATCACAATAGAGCTTGCTTACATACGTACATCAGGTTCACTGCGAGTACTACTGCCTGCCTGCTGCTGTGGGTATCTACTATGAATACCCATTTTTGGGAGACAGATGTGGCGATAAAAAAAAATTAACACGAACAGCAGCGCCGTCTATTCAAACGTCTGCGTATGTATGACATCCTTTACCAGGCATTAAGAACATGCATCAGTACAGCTATCAGCACGCAGCGCGCGTGAAGTGTTAAAATACAGCTCCCTACGATGCACTTCGGACGCATCCCCTTCAGCAGTAGTATCCCAGTAGCCCGAACTGCTTCGTGCACCCGAATGGCTGATTGATGCTGTTGTCCACATTTTTTTGCGACCATTTTTTCCCCTCAGACCTAAAGGGGATAGCTATTATTGTTATTATTATGCTTGCCATCCGACAATGTGTAGTGTTGTTCTAAAAAAGACTATTAATAACAGAAAACGAAGACCTCTCCATAGCAAATCAGATGCCTAGTACGAGCACGAGTTCCATGTACTGGCACTACTGCTAAACTACAGCAGTAGGGTAACAGGGTGTTGCCGCGGACAATCTGACGATGGCCATGATTCAATATGAGAGCATCATCAAGAACGGGCGTAGTGCTTGTACATACTACCTGTTTAAATTAGTAACGGTGGTTTTTATCACGTCTTAATTTCCGTTGGTGTCTCAAACTCAACGTGGACAAAAAACATCACCTTGGCGGACGACCTATATTATGTTCGAGGTGAGAAAGGGGGCGAACCAAAACACAACAAACCTAACAGGTACCCAGCGCTGGCACCAACGGAACAGCAGTTCTGAGCGCGAATGGTGCATGACGCAATGACGCACCAGGTATGCACACCCAGCATCGCCGCTGCGGGCCAACACAACAACCAACACAACCACTCGGGGAAAAAAAAAAACATTTTTGAAATATCGAGAGAGTACTCGAAAAAAAGGGTACAACAGCGAACAGCCAAAGTAGCACAAACAAACACCGGATTGCACACAGAACATCAAACATGACAACATCTGGCGCCCAGAGTCTTGAGTGCGCCTGCCAACGAGAGTCCATGTGTTCCCTTCTGAGCACTCGCGCAAACGGCCTCGCCAGCAGCCTTTTCCGATCAAACAAGCGTCATCGCAAGAGCCTCCCTCTCAACACAGAACAACACAGAACAACACTGAACAACCAACCAACCCCCAATTTCGTATGCGATTTTCGTATATTTTATTATTATGCACTCCGGCTTCATATGATACGTACGTACGAGCACTCGTATCACCAAGGGTATGGGACACAAATTTCGAGAGCGTCTCTGGATCGCGTGGAAATTCAAAAAAAAAATGACGGCAAGATGTAGCACCTGACACGCAACCGCCCTGGGCCGGGCGACCGCCAATGAACGGCCGGGGCGTGCAACGAGCGGGGCTGCTAAGATCCTCGTGAAAATTGCAGCCAGCGGCGTGCCTCAAACGCGCTCGATCTTTGCTATTGCTCCGATCATGATTGTTCTTGCACACTCGTGCCTTCGTCGATGCCGATGCAAGAATCAGCAACACGGAGGGCACCAAGGCTGCCTGCTGTTTGCTATTTTGATTTTTTCGAAGTGCGAAACATCTTTTGTGCCTCTACAACTACGGTCCGGGCGTGCGAGGAGAGCTCCGGGAGCTTCGATCCAGCCGCAGATCGCCGGGGCCCTCGGTAAGCATCCCTCAGTGCACGAGGGGCTTCCGCGGCTTGCATCACATCGCGGCAGCGGTGGCTCGAGGTTCCGCGTCGGTCAGAGGGTGCCTTGCGATGTAGTCTGGCTGCGCCCCACCCCTTCTTTCTTCTGACTGCGAGAGAGTACTTTACTTGCTCGTATACTTGGGCAAAGCCATATACTTGGGCAAAGCAACGCGTTGAGCCCACAAGGCCGGAGCAGTGCCGGGATGCCAAGATACATAACACATGTCGGGCGACACCCTCGTGCAAAACACAATCGGATCCGCATGCAGGCAGGCGCTTCCCGACAACGGATCGGGCTCAAAGCTTCGCGACGCGCGGGGCCCGTGCAGGCCGCGGAGACGTTAGGTCGCTCCTGCTTCTTCGACAGGCTCGAGGGCAACAAGGCCGAAAAATATAATTGTGGTGCAACAACGTCCACTGGCTCTGAAATCCGCCCCAGCTGAGCGATCGCTGCCGGGGAAGCTCCTAAAACTTCGCCCTAAGCACCTCACAGCTCCGAGGCACTCAGGCTTGTGTTCTATTTGCGCGATCATGGATCGTTTCCGCGAAGCTCTCACAGGCCAGCTCTATTTTCGCCGCGATTTTGGGGACTTGCAAAACAACAAAAATAGACAGAAAAAACGAGGCAAAGAGGACATCTCTTGATCTCCAGTGCCTTGAGGGGAGCACGCCCACCTGTGGATAGCGCAGAAAAATCTTGCCCGTCTCGAGGGGAACTGGCCAAGGCTGGCAGGCGTTGCCTGAACGTCGTATTTTGCAGTCCAGAACCTGTGGTATGCTCGAGCGAGGGCGTTGCAGCCCTGGGTTCAGTTGCCCAGTTGCCTCACTACTCCGCAGGCAGAGGTCTGGAGACAGTTACACCGGCTATATTGTTTACCGTTAATTTTCGTATTCTTTTTCGATTTTTTCGATAATTTCCGGTAAACAAAAAACCCACATAAAGTATGGGTGCATACTTGTTATTACTGATCAGATGTCAATGATGCTCTATTTTGTTTTTATAAATTTTGAAATACGTCAGCTATTGTAGTGAAACATCATGTAAAAAAAACCCGAAAAAGTTGGGGCAAATTTTGAAATTAAAAATATCCAAAACCACTCGACCCTGTCAGAGTCTACGTACGTGTGGTACGACGGCGCTCAAAGATATACGATATGCAGGCAACGGCGACCGATGCTGGATTATCAATACGTAACTACTGTTGTTGTTACAGATGGGTAACATGTACAGCAGCAGTACTGCTGTAACGTTATGTGGACCAGGCCACCGAGGAAGGCAGCATCCTAATCGCACAATACGGCGAACCACCGCACCGGACAACTGAGCGAACCTTCGCCAACCCGTTTGGTATCCCACATGCAGCTCACATGTGCGGATTATTAATTATACCTGGCACCAGTACATTTTCCTCAACTATTTTACGGCTGCTGCTGTATGCGCGCGGTCTGTCTGACACAATCTGAGCACGCCCCACATATCAACGCACGTGCAACTACCCCCATGCTACTGCTCCAGATCAGCATGCAGAAATGTACGCAGAGAGATGTACAGAGTATTAATACTACTATTAATACTACTGTTATAGAGCGGAGTATGCACGCAGGGGGGTAATGATCTGATGTACCTGGTGAGTAAACTATTAATACTACTGTATCCGGTATGAAATCTGTAGAGTGGAGTACGCAGTCATAGACTCGTCAGATGTACATCATTAACACCAGGTAGGTTGGTACGTTTGTAGCTATATATACAGCAGTAACAATAATGTGATCGATGTGATTGAACGCAGATATATTATCAAGATAGTGGACAGAGGTGCTTACTACTAAAGAAGCTCAACATCCTTTCCACATTATGTCGCGAAAGCAAGAAGGCAGGCTCTAGAGCCACAAAGTAGGGGCAAACACAAGTATCACATATTAATAGTTGACTGTTGCACCTGCACTCTCAGTGGGGATACACAGCTGAGAGTGCATTCACTCGTTGACTACACGACGAAGACGTTGTGTATAGCCCCCCTCCATTCCATCTACTAGCTCTTCAGTATGCACCAGACTGCTGTTGCTTACCACCACTATCGTCTACATGCATAGAGGGCTGTTTCAGAGACCACGCCCAGGGAATCTATTACAAAAATATTCAAGTCTGGGCTCGGATTCGTTTAGGCCTATGGTAACTTGCGCGAGATCGTCCATCAACTGCCGCGCTGCTGTATCGTTCTGCCCAAGACTAGGGCGCAACCACATGTATGACGTACATCACAGATCGATCGCAAGCAAGCATGCTGTGTAGACGAAAACTAAGACGTAAGCTGCGCACTGCGAACAATTCTACCAACCCAAAACCAAAAGCAGTGTCCACGATGACCCCTTGAACCGCGTTCGCCGTAGGGTATAAGCGCCACTTGAAGTCGACAACACGCGCTCAAAAGGCAAACATGCATGTATAGAGGCAATGCCACCATCAGGCCGAGACAACCAATAATAGTCAAGCAGGCGATACCTCAACCAGACCCGATGGCCAACCCTTTAAGAACATAAACTTGGCGCTACATGGGCTGCATTGTACTCACACTGTCCCAAGCTGTAATAAAAAGCGTTAATACAGGTCACGTACAACAGGGAGCTGCGCGTGAGAGCGGTGGGAGTAGCCAGTCAGAGTCGTACAGAATCCAGCAGGATTATAATAGATGTATACATTACATGAACGGAACCGCAGCAATCCTATTTTTACGTAAAGCAGTACCAGCACAGACAGCATATTTCGCAGCCACAGAAAGTCTCGAGTCCGCCGACCTGCTTAACATTTCCTCTAACAGAGCCGGCCCTCACTGAACCGCCATTCCTACCAGCGATTGAACGCACTGCTTGCTGTACAAGCGGTACCCCTGTACAAGATACTGTACACACGATATAATGGGGCACAATTCTTTAGATCATGCTGGCACCGGGCTCCTGCTGAGTTCACCGGTATTCAACCCAAGCCCGGGGTCAGCAAGCAGCACGAGATGAGACGCCCACGCTCCACCCCCCGACAACCTCCATGCCACGCAGGCCGTCCCAGAGCATCAAGGGCACGCTCACTCCCTTGGTCCCTACGAGCGCCAGTACCCTGCAGTACGACTTTGTCCTACAAGCACCAGATGTTATCTGCAGTACGACGTTCTCCTTAGGCGCACAAGCACGCTGCTGTACGATGGTTTGTTTTCCGCCACTTGCGCTATAGACTATCTACTGCCGGTGCCTGTAGTACCATAATACTGTAAAGTACCGAAACTGTACAACAGTAGTACTGCTTATATTCCTGTAATGGAAGGCCCTGGCAGTCGTTAGTCGTTGTGCTGGTGCCCTTGCTCGGCAACGGGTGCCGGTAGCACCGCCCCCGGAACGGCGCGACGCTGGGCAGGGATCTGACCGCACGCCTGTTGGACTATCCTCGGCGCACGCATGAGCTGCGAGGGAAACCGGACCAGGGAAGAGGGCAGGGAATAACGTAGGGCTGAGACTTGGCTGATTTCAAGTCTAGTTTTGAATGTAGTTTTTATGTAAGCCATCAAAACTGTATTTTTAAATAAACTCTACACGTGGAGCCACAAAACGCGCGAGATATAAACAAACACACAGTACTTCGTAAATTACTAGTGCGCGACTTCTCGTCAGCCATCTCACAGCTCAAGAAAAGGTGAGATTTTGACAACGGGCTAGAGCCGGTACTAGCAGCAATAATCAATTGGCAAAAGCAACCTCTTTGCAACGCAAATACCTCTTTGCAACGCAAATACACGACAACAAAACTATAACCCATACAATAAGCACACGAGCACCCAGAAAGCTAGGCCGATATGCGTACCAGGTATGCATTTAAATATTTATCTTCCCCTTTATTTATTGCCTTCGCTCTTTTGTTATCTCTCCCTCCTAGCCGCAACTCAGATCCGGGGTCACATAGCAGGCTCCCCCCCTCTCCCCCCACACAATTCGAAAGGTGCGTGGTCAGTGGTCAAATGACTAAGGCAAGCAACACATGAGTACCCTCCCCCCCGGCCCCCCTAGGGTTCGTGACTTGCATTTTGAGCGTGAGAAGGGTTCACTCCTTTCTCTCCTCCTCGTCGACTCGCGACGATCACTAAGAAAGCAAGGCCGAGATATGCAGGAAAGCAATAAATTCGGGAGCCATTGTACTCCAGTGAGGGCAGAACACCCTATCCCAAAACAAGAAATCTAGCCTCGGTCGGCATTCCTGTTTCTTACTGCTGTAGATGTCCTGTACGGTACCCCCTACAAACACACTGGCTGATTGCTAGGCCATGGCACGAGCACCCACCGCGGTGCCTCGTGCTTAACACGGCGCGTCTAGTAGTATTTTGAGATTGGGTGCTCCGGAATTTCCTGGGCGAGCGTGGCGTTTTCCGCCCGCGCCCGTCAGGCGTGGGAGTTTGATAAAGTCACAGTGTGTGGCCAACTTGTCCATGTATCATCGCGATGCATTTGGGAAAAAAACGGTAACGAAAAAAGGCCCATTAAACCAATAAAATAGGTCCAAAGTACAACATCGGCATTCGTTGTTGGTGGAATATGCATCTCTTCTATAAAGTGCAAACTCACGCGCCGAGAAAAAAAAGGCTCCAGAGAAAGCAAATTAAATACGGTCGTACAGTAATGCCAGCATAAAACAGCAGTAACGCGTAGGCGATGCAATGATAAGCCCCCACCTGCTTGTATTTCCAGTCGCGCATCAACGCTACCTCTGGGTAGACGAACTCAAGGAAGTAAAACAGGTGACCGACGGCGATACCCAGCTTCGCGGCGTCAAGAGAGAGAACAAACGCCCCAGAAGGCAGCGGGCAAGGTGCGGCATCATAAAATCGTTTTTAGTAGTGTTCAAAGCGGGGTCGACCCCATCCTCGGACGATCGTGGGAAGGCTGGTACAACGTGTTCGAGCTTCACCCGTCGAAAGCAACCCCCCCCCAGAAAACATCCTTATCTGCACTCGTCTGCACTGGTTGCATTCGATCAACACAAGTCATAGACTACCTGCTTAAATTCTGCCTGGTACCTGGTACCACATGCTTTTTTGATGATTTTTTTTATGGTTTTTTTTTCGTTCAAAAAGACGTTTAAAATCTGTTTTTTTTATTTTTGTTTTATTTTTGATTAGTAAATCTGGGGTAGAGCACTGTATAAGCAAAAAAAAAGGAATTGTCTTTTGTCTTTTGACGTGCTGGTTCGAATCCGGCTGGATTCATTTATTTTGTATAAATATTTTAATTCTAATTTATTTATGTTGAAGACTTCATTTTTAGGTCGAATTTTTTTTCAAAACAAAACAAAAAATTAAAAAAATACTTACAGAAGTCTAGTAAAACATACTGATAAATAAACAAATACCAGGTACATATTTGGCGCTGGCACAGCATCCCGAAAAAATCGCTACCTCTTGTCACGCAACACAACTGTTTTACAGCATTCGGGAGGGGGGGTGAAGAAGTTTTTTTTTCTCTAGGAAAAAGAAAAACAAGCGAGAAAAAAATACTTTTGACAAAAAAAACTCGTTCACTGCCTCCTGTCATGCCTTACAACTGTTTTGCCGTAGTAATGACATTCAGGTTGAGGGCGCGCCTCGCTGTGAGCCGCGCACGTACTATCCTGCTCCGTAAACATCCACAGCAATATTTTGGAGAGTCGACGTCAACTGGCTGATCGCCAAGACGCCGAAATCTACAATCCCAAACAAAACCTTAAATATTCGGAGCTCACCAGGTCGGTTTCGAGCGGCGAGCCCAGCAGGGCGGAGAGGGTGAGAAGCACCCACGCCAAGTAGGGCGCGGTGAACGGGAGCATACCCAGCAAGTTCATCCGCACGTGCTCGTTTCTCCTGCCAGGATGTCAGGATCAGGATATCAGGGCCGGGATGTCAGGGCCAGGATACCAAGGCCACGATACCAGGGCCAGGATATCAGGGTCGGGATGGCAGGGTCACGGTATCAGGGCCGGGACTATCAGCGTCACGGAGTTAGTGCTAGGATGTCGGTGTCAAGGTGTCAGAGGCCGGATGTCAGGGTCAGGGGGTCGGGGTCAAGATTTCAGGATACGGCGAGATGTTCAAGACGCAAGATTGTTCGGGTGATCGATTGATCGACAAACATAGAAACATGAGACAACTCGCGGGAGAGAGGTGCTCGTTCGACTAAGTTTTGACACTTTCACGCCTAATCACGAACCTACAGACAGACAGTAGTACAGGTAAACCTCTAGCCTACAGTAGTGTTAACTGTACTACTGTAGATTTTTAAAAGGTCTACTCAATAATATCTCAGGCAGCGCTGCGCATCACACCTCATAGCTCTCGTTCAAGGAGGTCTAGCCGGTCATATGACAGTATGATCGGTAGAGCTATGAGTTGGCGCGAATTCACGCCTAATAACTATTCCATGGGTGCCGCCAGCCAACTAGCTGGTTTTAGTCGGCATTTCGGCTGGCGAAGCCTGCTCATGGCCAGCCGACTTGCCGACCTGAGTCAAGCGAGCGAAGCGAGCCAATCAGACCCTCCGTGACCGAGGGTACCCCGCCCTAAAAAAGAAAGATATATATGTCGTACTCAACAATCCTTCCTACAAGTTTGGAAACCCAATACTCGTAAGTCGGATAGTTGGCACCTCCGGGAAACGACTTTTAATAACAATTAGTTCGACTAATGACTACAGTAGTTGGCGACTAAAGTCGTGCCGATTCACAGCTCGAACGATGGCAAGACCGATGCACTCACTGAGACCCTTCCAGCGGTGGCCGCGCCCTACACGAAAGACAACCATTTCACCGCGACTGCTCGTAGGAGCCGGGTGTACGACGTGGGCCAGTTTCAAGAAAATATGTTAAAACTACTTGACTCCAAACCCGAACCCTCACCCCCACCCACCCCTCATCCGCTAACTTCTTTGGGACCCCGAGAGAGCGACCAAAACAATGATAATTTTAGTGCTACCACGTCTACGAGCAGCATGGGCGCCGAGAAGTGCGCGTAGGGACATTTTGCGCCCGTGCCGCACGACTCTTGCATTGTAACTTGGACAAGAATTTGTATCCTCAAATCACGCAATATCGGTTGTTGTAATCGTCACCCTTCACCGTCAACTTTCTCCTCTGTGTGTCCCAAGAGGGTTAACTCCCGTCTTACTCGACCACAATTCCTACTGCCTGGGAAGTTCTGGGAAGAAGCTGTATTGAGGATTTCGTGTGCACTATCAACCACGTCATCAAAGCTTGGCCGAGTCGTATACACTACTGCAGCATTACTGGCTCAAACTAAGGACGCAAAATTACACACGTCGGACAGATCATCTACAGAAGGATCACGATATAAATCATTTAGAGCTCAACCAGCCGTTATGACATGCTGTGCAGGATCTGCACAATACTGATTCAACAGGGGAAACTTGTGTTAGCTGGTGCAGACTACACGGCCTCCACCCGGCAACATGAGCTAGATCATACAGATCAATAATCTGTCCTGCACAGATCTGGAATGATCTGTCCCGAAAGACCTAGATCATTAAGTGGGGATCGGTGATCTGTCCGATGTTTGCATATGGTATTGGCGCGGGTAGCACGCGCCCGTAAAATAAACACAGCGGAGGAACTATTTGCAAGTCTGTCATTGAACTCGTTCTTGACTCGATCGAGATGCCCACCTTCCCCAGACGTACACCATCATGAAGGCCAACGGTCGGCCGAGAAAGTTCATGCCTAAGAACGGAGCTGCCCCGGTCATGAGCGTGGCGCAGAACAGCAAAAACCACACAAAGTCTCCGGTCCTGCCGCGGAAGTCCCCCTCCTCCAGCAAACGGCTATATCTCACCTTCCCAGAAACAAGGCGGCGAGGCATCGAGAATCGAGAAAGCGTATGAAAAAACGACTTTTGCCACCAAGTAAAAAAAAGAAACAGGGTCTCGTCCCGCACTGCCCACGTCTCCGAAACCTCCCAAACCATTCCCAGGGAAAATGCCAGAAGTTACCCACTTACCGTCGCAGGCGAGGGAAGGGCGGTGAAGCCGGTCAGTTACAGATGCCGATCGGCCACAGGTGCCCGTCGGCAAGAGATGCGGGATACGATTAGTACTACGCACATAAAAAATTACAATACCTGGTGAGTGACAGCACTTTTGCAGAAATTGGGCCTTGAGAATATCAGGCTCGACGTTAGCACAAAGCAAAAGACACTCTATGAAAATACGAAGAAACTGTAGGCCACACTCTGCCCCCACATATTTTTGGTCTATTGGCTAGCCCAAAACTGGAGCTTCTTAATTGGCGTCGAATACTGCTTGGAGTAGAGTCGGATATTTTGACGACTCACCAGAAAGTACATGTTGAAGAGGAAGTGCACATCAAGCGAGCCGAAGTAGAAGAAGTTGGTTACCAGCCGCCAGAACTGCCCCTTGCAGATCAGCGGCCAGCTGAAAAAAAGCTTAGTCCACGAGGTAGCGTCCAGCTGACAAAGCGCCTATAGATAAGCAGCAGCGAAGCAGAGACACAAAGGCCAGAAATGGCGGTGACGAAAGGCAAGAGGGAGGCGGTGAGGCTGGCTTTTGGCAGGAGATTCATGCATGCGATGCACAAAATCTTACAGTAGGCAGCTGATGCCGTTTGGCTTGCATTCTGACATCCCGACCCACTGCAATGCCGCTTTCATAATCGGGTACTATACTAGCGAACGCGAGTGTTTCTAGTTCCGACGGGGCTTTTCCAGGGACCTGCTTCGAGACTGCTGTCAGGTAGATCTACGCCGACCGCGACGATCTCGGAAAATCCACACCGGAGTAACATAACACATCAGCCACCAAATAGTCTTGTTTTCACAGCAGCGGCTGATCGCTATCGCATCAGCGCAGACAGAGAGTACAGCGGGCCCACAAACACAGCACCACGCGGCGGGACAGCGGCCGCCGTGACTATGCGTACCCAGTGTTTTGGATGGGAACGGCTCACTGGGCAATACCTGCTGCGCGAGTTCCGGCAGCTAAACTATCTTACAAGGTTCCCGTCCGGGACGTGCCTAGGGGAGTGGCGTATAAACGGATTGAAAACCATACAGCATGCGATTTTGTATCATACGCAAATGCCTCGAATATTACGACGCTATGAAGTATCGGCATATTACTGCTGTACATATAGACATGTACACTATTACAATTAATAGACCCTTTTAAAACTGCACCTGCATTATCGGGAACAAAATATACATAGAAAGAGTGTGGAACTGATACTACTGACTGAATCGTTTCTATAGATTTTCTTGACGATTCCGCCAAACATTGCTGTTTGTCAGTATGTTAATGCATGACTTTGTTGTGGCGCTCACGGCGAAGGTCTCTCCCGCACAAAACCGAGGACTGCCGACTACAAAAAAGTTCGAAAGCACTCCACGCGTGCACACGGAACACAGCAGTACAGTAGTGGGATAATATTTACAGAAATAGGAAAGGATGCACCGAAGAAGGGGCTGGAACTCTCGACCACACTCAGCTGCCCCCGAAAATCGCATTGCAGCAGCAGCAGCAGCAGGTTTGTTGTACCTGTGGCTGCATGTATCACACAACAGCAGAGATCCCCAGCTTTACAGAACGCAGGGTCCGATCAAAGAGCAACTACGTATTATGAAGAAGCCACAGCCATACAGCGTGGACAAACTACCGCACACGCGTGATGTCGCTTGCTGCTCTGCTGGCGGGCGGCAGGCGTGTATGGCGTTGTATCCAGCTGGCTGTAGCACGCGCCTTGCGCTGCTCATGTGCTGTTTGTTGTCCGTGTGGTGTCTGGGTACGTACAAAAAAAATGAAAAACAAAACATAGACATGACCTCTGCGAGGTCGAGCCTTGAAGTCCAAAATCGGGCATCGTGACCATTTTACCATATTTCCAAAGATCTCTAATATCATTCTTCGCGGCGCGCACGATACACCGCACACGCATGCACAGCAGCACAGCAGAAGAGAGCGAGGTGGTGATGACCGATGACGGACCGCAGCGTCCGATAAAGCAACAAGCCAAAGCAGTACACCACGGACCTGCGACACGCGCGCGGTGTGGCCCGCTGCTGCTTGTGCTGCTAGGCGGGGTTGTACCGTTGCTCGTGTTCTTTGCATGTTGTCTGATGCCTAGTGTAGATTTATGGGGGGGGTGTTTCGGGCGAGAAACACAAATCGTAGGAAATATAGGGACAAAGGTACTCATATTTACGTTTCCGTCCAGAATGTGCGTGGATCTGTCACACAGCAGCAGCAAAGACAGGTAGATGGTGTATTACGGACCGCAGGCTCCGACAAACACAACCAGCCAAAGCAGTACAGCGCAAACGGGTGTGTCTCGCACGCACGGCGTACGGGCATCAGCGTTGTAACGTTGTGCTCTGTGCATGTTGTCTTCCTGGTATATGTCTGGGCTGTGTGCTCATAAGCAAAAGACGGACAACAAATTCCCGTTACGCACGTCCCTGGTACCTGGTACAAAATAAGGTCTTCCGTACTAAAACCAGGGGCATCGTCTTATCCACTCCCACCGAAAAAAAAACTTCGAGCGCCCGCCACGCGCTCCAGAGTGCAGGGATCGCGCCCGGACCTCGACCAATGTGTCCGGCCGGGCTTCCCGTGCCGACTACTTAGCCTCTTTTGCCAAAACGTGCTGGTACGAAGTGATATGTTCGAAAGTACGAAAAAAACACAAGCATAACTACACATAAAACCCCTTCGGGGGTGGGTGGGGTGGTTCCAGCGGAGTGACGCAAGCTGGCATGCGACGAGGAAACTAATACATCAATCGTCATATAGCGGTAGTCGTAGTATGATAGTCTTCCTTAACGAGTGCAACGTGTGTTAGTAAAATGGTAGTGCTACTGAAGGTACTGGAAGCTCTACCCACGTAGCCAGAAACCTGGATCCGAACAGGATTTTGGTCGCGGTAAAGCTGCAACCATTGACCCCCCCCCGGCTGGTGAGGGGACCCTGTCCGAGGCGTCTCCGCTGGAGGTGCCCTGCCGCAAGAATGTTTTTACGCGATTTGGCTTCACTACGTAGAACTAAATAAATAATTATATTTTTGGGCCGTATCGCAAAGGCAATGTTTGGGTTAGGTTGTAGATTTTGGCTCAGGCAAAGTCCAAAATGCGAACAAGATGTACGGTGATACTAGCGTGTAGGGACTGCTGCCGTACTCTGCTCTCTTCCCGAGCGCACATTTCGATGGGCTTCGCGTTGTACTTCGAGGGGTTTTCATGGAATGTACGGAATACTTTGGAGTCCTTGCACCTCCCTCAATAGGAGAGATGTACAGCCAGCAACAGCGTATTGCCAGCAGATACTGGCCCAGTACCAAGCCCTATAAATGGGCGTTATGCAACCAGATTGAAGAAAACTCACCGTTTGTGAAAGCGTCACCATCGCGCAAGCGTCACATTTGCTTTCACGATGCGCAACGTAATTCTTTTCGTTAGTGCCTTAAGCTTCTCAGCAACCAGCAAGTGCGTGCTTGTATACCCACAGCAAGCTGCATATACAGTAGCAGCCAGCCGCGCAGCAAGCAGCACTACTCCTACCAACAGCAAGGAGCAGTAACACAGTACTGATGTATGTAGTCTAAATCAAGCAGCAGGAACACAACTATCGTGTACCTGGTACTACACAGCAGGTAGCGGCGACACACGTAGCAGCTGGAGCATAGTTAGGTTCATTAGGAATGACCTCAAGCACCACAGCAGGCAGTACCTACAGTGATAGCCTGTGTATATTAATAGCAAGGAACATACCTACAGCAGAATAGCAGCATCACACTGTTCACTGCGTGTTTGTTGTACCTGGTATGTGGCATACCAGATACATCGAGCAGCACCACTACCCTACTACTGTCACTATGAACTGACTTATGTTGTGTGCGGGTGAGTATTATATGTGCGATATGGCTCTACTGTTTGTACTGCTGTATCTGATATGTGCACACACGTACAAAAAAACGTGCATACAGCAGTGTACACTTATACACATACAAGGGGGCTTCGCCGCGGCGGGCTGATGCCCGCCGGTGGCTCCGCGCATGCCCGTAATGGCTGAGGGCGTACCGGTATGCAACTCGAGGCTGTTAGTGCGCCAATACTGCCGAGGGGTGCATAAAAAAAAACATTTTTGAGTGAAGAGAAATAAAGCGCTGCAAACACAAGCAAAACATTGTCATCCGCCATCCGGCACAACAACGCACTACTCGTTGGTACAGCAGCAAGCAGCACTACAAAGTACCCTCGGCGTCCGTACTGTATACTTTGTATGAATACACAAAACAGTTGAGCAGCTGTCGATCGAGTTAATTGACAGTACGAAGCGCCGGCGATTACGTTGGTGCAGCAAGCTCAGCAGCAGCAAGCAGCAGCAGCATAGCGTACAGGTAGGTATCATACCATAATTATGCTGGCACGAGACCTCCGCCGAGACGCCAATTGTCAATTACGAGAGGGTACGTGCAGCTTCCGAAGCAAATGGACCCTTCTTTCAGCTCTAAGATGCGGAGGCACATCTCCGAGAGGGACCGACTTGCATAATAACCATGCTCACGGGGGTCAGCAGCGGAAACATATCGCAGACATAGCAGCAGCAGCAGCAGCACATACATAGGAGCAGCCGCAGGACAGCGGCAGGAGCAGCAGCAGTAGCACATTATGCACGCCAGAAGCTGCCGCTGGCATGACAGACGGGGCAGGGGAGCCCGGTGAAGCACGAGGAGGAAAGTCACCATATATCTCGGACCGATCTACTCCGGGAGGGGGACTGCGTGAGCAGCAGTAGCAGCAACAGCATAACAACACAGCAGCTGCACGTAGCAGCAGCAGCAGAGCAGCGGCAGTAGCAGCAGTAGCACATCACGCACGCCCAAGGCCGCCCTCGGCACAGCAGTCGAGGCAGGGGAGCACGGTGGGGCACGACGAGGGAGGAATAATGGCGTCCCCGATGGAGCAGTATGTGAATCTCGTCCCTGCTAAGGTCAAGTTGTGGGTTCGAGTCTCACCGAGTGCGTGCTCGTGCTCGTAGGGACTTTTCCTTGCGTAAAAACTTGACGATCGGAAAGCGCGAGATCGTGAGCTAGCAAAATTCGATGAATAATCGACGAGCGTTGGGAATGCTGAACCCTCTGCGAGATAAAAATGAAGGCACTCACGGGGGGGGGGGAGGGACGACACCTGCGAACACGGCTTGTCCAGAAGCTGAAAAGTAAAAGCGAGATGAAAAAAACTGAAAAGAAAAAAAATAACCACACCCCCAAGGTTCAGCAACGAAATATACCGCAGGCTGACCTACTCCATGAGGGGAGCTGCGTGAGCAGCAGCAGCAGAACAGCACAGCAGCGGTGGCACGTAGCAGCAGCAGCAAGCGGTACATGACCCACGCCCGAGGGTGCCCCGGCACAGCAGTTGGGGCGGGGGAGCACGGTGGGGTACGACGAGGAAAGGCATAATCGAGGGTCAGCAACGAAACATATTTCAGGCTAACCTACTCTGTGAGGGGGGCTGTGAGAGGGTGTAAAAGAAACACGACGTCATCGTCGTCGTACCTCGTCGTAACCCGCGCACGTACTCGTTCATAATTTCATTTTTTTCTTGGCGGATACATAAGAAATAAGAAAAATGCCTTCACAACACAACCGAAACTCCCGCTGCATGTAATACTGTCATCTGCGTGTACAAAAAACAAAATAGTACACACCGTTTGTACCACCACCACCGTACCACTCCTCCCGCAGCAAAGGCTCATCCGATGCCGTCGAAACCGAAGACCCCGTCTTCTCTGTCTTACGGGGCCTGGTCGCCCGTCGTGCACAGCAGCCGAAGCGGCTCGCGATGCTTATTTTGCGACAATATGGTATAAAATAGCCCACGAATCGTACTTTCAAAGGTAAAATAGCCCGAATCGTTAATTCGACACCCGTTTCTGCAACACCCAACCCTCAACGCACGCGCAACGGCGGGGCACGAGATCGGCCACCCCAGCCCATATTTCCCACACTCTAGCCGCCATGAGCTGTCAAAAGCTGCGGAGGCTGCGGCCTCTCCCGCTTCGGCTAAAGGACAAGGGGTCCAATCTGGGTGCTAGCATCGAAAACAGAATTTTTACCGTCACGAGCGAGCATAGATGTCCGTTGACGGCACATTTGCCCCTTGACGCACAGCTGTCAAGGGCATCCCAATGCCAAAAACTATCATCTTTTAGAGGAGGGCTTCACGGGCCAAAGGTAGGCCTGACGGGGCCAAGGTGGGCCGTCAACTAAAATCCTTCGCCACGAGACTGATAAATTAAGCACCGGTAGCTTGCGAATTGAATATCGATCACTCAACTCGTCGAACTCAGTATCGACCACTCAACTGTTCCGACTCACAGCTGACGTATTTGAAATGTCTCTGTAAAATTCGAGCACAGCACACCCGGCCAGCCAGCAGCCAGGGCACGGCGCAAGCACGCCCGAGGCCTCTCCCAACACAGTCGGGGTCGGGGATCACGATGGGGGAGCTTCGGGCAGAGAGTTAAGCCTCATCGCGCGCTACCACGAAAACGGAAAAAAAAAAAACGTCTAAAAAACGCTTGAGGAGCGCTGAGCACACCGTCAACAATATCGTACTTGTATTTATATAAATTCCACACCGTTGCCAGGCAAAAAAACAAGAACCAAGTCAGGACTACAGTAAGTACTGCTGTATATGCGTACGTTCGTGGTTTAGTCTCTACCCCGTTCGTAAGTATATGTGCAAGCAGAGTCGATCATACAGCAGCAGCAACACCATACAGCACAGCAAATGAACGTGTCCACTGCACAGAGCGTCAAAAGTAGCAGCAACACCGCTGTTAACGTTGTAAAATACCAGACGTATATATCCATAATACTGTAAAAACCACAATGTGCGTAGACACTCTTCCGTACTATAAAACTCGCCTACCAGGGTACTTCGGAGCACGCCCATGGGAATCCTCTCGCCTCTGAGGACCTCATAAGCTCTTATTAACAGTTTCCGACGAAAAAAATGATATTTTCACGATCAACGCTCGAGTGCTTTTACGCCGATTGGGATTTCATTTTTCAAATATTTTACTTTCACCGGCAAACCGTTCCCCCTTCTGTTTTAGAAGAAGGGCCTTCTTGTTCTGGTGTTTTGTTTTCTATTTTTGGGACTTTTCTTCCTACCACGAACACCTTGTCGTCGAGTATCTACCGCAAGCACATCACAGCACATCACAGCATATCGCGGCACAGCACAGCTCATCAGCCTTGCACAAAGCAGGAACGCAAGAACGTGCCGACCTAAGTGCTACATCGCAACCCGGCTGACAAAGTTGGTGAGAGTAATCGAGCTCTCATTATACAGCTCGCTGTGTTCTCAAGATGACCGAAAACAGACATGAAAATCTGCCCGGCCTACGAAAACATGTGATTTCGTACTGGCAGAGCTCTTGGCATTGGCAAGTCATCAGTTTGCATCTACAATCAATCGTGGGCCCCTCGGTCCGCTTCACTCGTATTTTTTGTTTTCCTTGTGAGCGAGCGTAGCGGGCGGCGGAAGCCGCCCGCGGAGCGAAGCGTCTTGTACGTACATATCATACATACATAATGTTCTATACACTCGACAAAAAAAAAAAAGAAAGAGCGAGTGAGAAAAAAAAGGAAGAAAATAGCCGTAAGGTGCCGACGAAAAAAACGCCTGGCCTGTACGTATTTTCACTGCTGTACTAAACTGCTGTTGTACTGCATTTATCTGGAGGGAAAACTGCACTTCGTATTTCTGTTTGAAGCCAGAGGAGGGTACACTACGATAGAACGCCGCGAGCACACGAGCGCCGTTCGGTGCAATTGTACTGCTGTTAATACTACAACAGCAGCAAGCGGCAGGAACAGTGCCGGTAGTACTCCTGTACAAGTAGTGTCTTCGCAGTTCGTGGATACGTGTGCGGAAGTACGTAATGCTCTGTGTGCGTGATACGTACGTGAACACGTATCATACCATACGTACGTTGCATATATATCCATCCCACTCTGTCCGGAAATGTAAAGACGATTGCGGTGATAAAATGAAAATCATATCGATCTTTCATTTCGGGACAGAGTAGTACATGATACGCACCGAATCCACGAAAAAAATGCGGAGAGATCGTTCCAAGCGAACGCGTACATTCATACATACATGCATACAGACCTCGAGGTTCACCCATAAAAAGGTCATATACCTGTGCGACGACAGCCAGAGATGCGGCCACCCCCCGATATCGTGCCGACGCCGTCACGCTGCTGCTGTTGTACAAGTACATGCTCGAACAGTGCTCGATGTCGCCCGATGTGTGCGAGCGTGTGTGTGTGCTCGTTTATCATCATGCTCTTCGGCGTAGTGATGATGAGTTGATAGTTGATACGCCGGCTGAACAAACAATGACCGTATACTTTTCTGCCGCACATAGCACACAGACCACAGCAGCAGAGAGAGACCTGTTTGTGAACTGCTACATTCTGCTGCACGACGGCGGATGCAGCCGCGCGTTGATGTAGAGACGTGAGTTGGATAGGTTTCCTGCGTCACGCTCAACGTGTGCCTCATTCAGCGATCACGTTGGTGTGGTGCCTCGTCCTCATTCATGTGCGGATGCGGGGTGAAAAAAGTGTAAACATACCACCGATATTTCATAGGGCAAACAATTTTTCATAGGGGGGATGTATGTGGACCCACTCGACTGCTTTTTGGAGAGAATGACTGAAGACTGAACTCGAGTTGCACCCCGCCTGACTGAGAACCGGGTACCCGGTGGCGGGTACCCGGAACCGTAGGAACCGGAACCGTCCCGGTCCAACTCACGGAATTACGGGTATTTGTACCGCGGGTACCCGGGTACTCGTCAATTGTTCTGTACGGAAGCCACAAGACTGGGGTATACCTTGATTCATACATACACTTCAGCAGCAGCTGTGCCCCTCACCTCTCGCCTCCCACTACAGACCGACAATAGAGAATACCCCTACCTGTGCTCGCACAACACGATACACACGAGTACACAGACGCGCACGACACCTCTACCACAGTGCAGGTGGCTCTACTTTTCCATGAACCACAGAATATAGACCAATCGTGAGTAGGCAGAACCTTTCGATGTTGCTATTCGTGGAGAGACCGACGTGATTGCGGCAATGAGATCGACCACCACATAAATAGTGTATGGTAACCCAGGTACCCTGGTACCCCGGTATCCGTGTCCGCCTCACCACGCCACCGCTCAAACGCAAAAAGGGGAGCAAATAGTGTATGGTAAACCGGGTACCCGGGTACCCGGGCACCCGTGTCCGCCTTACCACGCCACCGCTCGAACTCAAAAAGGGGAGCAAAAGGGGAGCAAATAGTGTATGGTAAACCGGGCATCCGGGTCCCACTCAAAGCCCAAAAGGGGAGTAAATAGTGTCTGGTAACCCGGTGTAAAGGTGTCACCTACTGAGCTATAGAGGTAAAAGATCGATCGATTACCCAGCCGAGGGTAATCCTTATAACACTCTCCCCCCCTTTGAACGGCGGGATCCGTCGGAATCGTATACATCTGTACGCTGACCTACCCGCTTCGTTTCATTATCTGTACGCTCACCTACCCGCTTCGTTTCATTCCCAGGGGAACCACGGAGATGTGGTTTTTAGGGATGCACGCGCTAGCGTTTCTATTAAAGAAACGTTCGAAGCGAGGTTCGAACCCGTGACCTGGACGACGTCAAACGTGAAGGTGTTTCCTACTGAGCTATACGAAGGGAAGGGGTAAAAGATCGATCGATTACCCAGCCCAGGGTAATCCTTATAACATCGGGTACCCGGGTACCCGTGTCCGCCGGGGCCCCGGGTACCCGGTTCCGGTTCCGGCTGGAACGCCCCCTACCCGGTCGGGTACCCGGTTCCAAATTTCGAGGCCGGGGTGCAACTCTAGACTGAATGGAGGAAATATAGTGGGATTTACACGTGGCCTGCTCGGCTTGGCCGAGTGGGAAAGGGCACCCCGTGAAACTGACTCTATTTTTTCGACTTCGCGAGTGCGCCGCGCGCGCCACGGAGCCCGGGCGAGGGCGAGACTTCAGGAGCACGCGCTCCGGGTAATTCTCCGTCGGTCGAGCCCGGCGGCGGCGAGATCGGCGAGGAGGCCGAGGAGAGAAAACGCGCCGCCGGGCAAAATAGAACATGTTCTTTAATATGTGACTTCGACAGCAAAGATGTCAGGAGACATATCAACACACACAAAATGTGCGCTGGCAAGAGTGTAGGGCCGAGTGTTCCACACTAAAACCTAGTATTTTGGTGTCAGTCAAGGCATGTCAAGGCAAAGTTGCTGTCTGTCAAGGGGTGAAAGCGCTGTCTCCTGACGACTTTGTCGACAAGCAGCAAATTTGAGCACAAAATAATGCGTGAATGTGCGGATGAATACATGGCAGATCGCTCACGCCTCAGACAGCCATACTCGAGGTTCCGTACGCCATAGGCCATACCCAATATTCTTCGGAACAGGCATGATGCGAACTATGCACGAGAGCTGCTCAAGGAATGTGGTACGCTCGAACTGGTAAAAAGTTAGTCTCATGGTCTTCTTCCGTGATGTAAATTATTATATTGTCCTCTGTGGAGGACAGGTTCGGGAAAGTTCCGTAGAATGGTCGCCGCCATAAATACAGCAGTAGTGGTCCCTCGATAGTGCCGATGCAGTGGTGCTGGCCGCCCGCTATAGTACCTGCGAAATCGGGTGGTACATACTCGTATGAATAATACGGGGTTAAACAGTGTGGCAGTGTGCGGAGTAGTGCCGGTTGCCGCTTATAGTGCCGGTATTGTTGCCTGGCGCAAACCGACATTGCTGTAGAGGGGGCATTACTGTATTCAGCAGTAATAACCTATATTAGTTACTGGAGCCGACGATTCAATGATCGCCAACGCCATTACCGTCTAACACGTATGACGAAGGTAACACAACCCCTCGGACGAATTTCGAAGCTGGGGTTGTGTTATCTGTGAGCTCGGATCTTTAGGGGCGTTTTTGACTAATAAAATGCCTATAATAGAGTGTTTGCGACAGAGGTGAAAAAAAAACAACTGTAGTTCCGCTAAAAAAGTGAATTTCCTTCCATTCCTGATTTCGGTGTATTTGCGAGTGAGGTATACAAAATCCTGCAGGCGACGCCTCCGAAAATAAGAAGGGAAAGGGGGAGGTGAGGCAACGCGGCAAACAAAAAAAAAACGAAAAACAAAAAAAAAGCGCGCGAGTAGCAACGGCAGCCCAGCAACGTTTCGGCAGCAGGGGTGACCACGGTGTCACCACTGCCATCCTACGACTGCAAGCAGCAGCACAGTAAGCGGCACCAGCAAGCACTAGCACCAGCACCAACCAGCTTCCATTTTGGGACTGCCTGCTGCTGCTGCTGCTGCTGCGCTCGGCCTACGCACGCCACAGCGCCGGCTCCGCCGCCGCCCCTGTTGCAGCCGCTGCTGCTGCTGGTGCTACTGCTGCAGCCGCAGTGTGATGAAATCGAAATGATACACGAGCTGTCATGCTGTCGCGCTCTATACGAGCACGAGTACGAGTACGAGTGTGAGTACGAGCCCTGTTTCGGGACGACGCATCCTCCACGTCGTCACCAAGCGGGCGAAAGCGTGTACCGTAGCAGCGGCGGCGGCCCGCTGGCACAATCCAACGCCGCTTGTGCTTACTCAAGCTACACCTCTCGAGCCTCTGTGCTCCCAGCGGATGTCGTGATGCGTACATCAAGCAGCGTGGTGACATGGAAGATGCTCGGTGTTTTGATCCTTCGAAATTTGAGATGCGTTCTGCGTCGGGAAAATGCTCGGTGCATGTGGGCCAATGAAACAGAGAGCCAAAAGTTACCGCAACTTTTGATGAAATCCTGACTTCGCTGAAGTACTTTGTTGCCTTTTTTTCAGAAATTTACCTCAAAAAGTTACCTCGGGAGAATTTTTGGAGAAGTAAAAGTTTTTTTAAAAAACACACTCTAAAATAGCGCAGTCTGCACTTCAGAATCGTCGTCCGCAATTGAGAAATTTCCTGGTTCGATGCAAACGCAGCCGCGTTTATGGCTAGTTTTGGTCCGTTTTGGCTGCGTTTTGGGGTCAGGGTTGGGGATAGGGGTTGGGTTGAGCCTTCGCCCGTACCTTTATCCCAACAGGACAGCATACCAACCTAAAGATCCAGGCTCACAGATTGTAGTACAGCAGTAGGACCTCTCTTTCCCTCTTCCCGTACAGCGTAGCCACGATTTTCGTTGTGTCACAAGTTGTTTTCCAGGAAATAGGCCCTGGAACCTCCGCCACTACTAATAGTGTATAAGCGCGATCGGCGATCGGTATTTGCTGTCCAATATGAATAGACTTGTGCAAATAAGTTCTTGGGGTGGGTACAGCTTGTATCGCGGGGGTCCATAGTTAATAGGACCTATGGTATAGATAAAAACCTATATATTTACGTATTTTTACTATTACTATATTTGGTCCTATTTACTATTTTTTTATTTTTTTTTTTTTTTTTTATCTATCATTTTTACTTCCCAGCCCACTCGTACGAGGTTTTACCCTCGACGATCTTCTGGACAAGCCGTGGTCACAGGTGTCGTCCCTTCCCCCCCCCGGTACGTGCCTTTATTTTTGTCGCGCATAGGGTTCAGCATTCCCACTGCTCGTCGATTTTCATCGAATGTAGCCAACTCACGCTTTCGCGCTTTCCGCTTATCAATTTTTTATGCAAGAAAAAGCCCCTATGAGCATGCACTCGGTGGGACTTGAACCCACGAAATTGATCTTGACAGGCACGCGGACCACCTACCAAGCCACCGGGGACGCTGGTCCCCCGTAATAGTATACCTGGTATACTGCTATAATACTGCTGTACGATACTGCCACAATCATGACCGTTTTGCAAGATGTCTCCACCCTCCGCGTACGTACCTGTACTCGTTTTTTTCAGGGCTTTTCGCGGGTCATGGCCCGACCCGCGGGTCGGGTCACGGGGTGTTCAAAATGTCACGGGTCGGGTCGGGTTGGGTCAGGAAGTGTTCAAAATCTCACGGGTCGCTTCGGGTCGGGTCAAGAGGTTTTCAAATCTCACGGTCGGGTCGGGTCGGGTCAAGAGTTTTTCAAATCTCACGGGTCGGGTCGGGTCGGGTCAAGAGGTGATGAAAAGCTCAAGGGTCGGGTCAGGTCATGACCCGCGAGAAACGGGTCGCCGCTCGCGGGTCGGCCCAGCGTGACCCGCGAGTTCTTTTCTGCTGACCCGCGGGTCGGACCCGCGCATCCGGCCCACGGATCCGACACTCAAAGCACTTCCCGCTCTCTTACCCAAAGGCTTTTCTCGTACAAATACTCAATAATACTCCTTTGGTATCTTATTCACACATTGAAACACTGCCAAATCCATATACGCATGCCCGCATCCATTTATACCCACTACAGCCAGGCCACATATCGCTTGTGGGCACAAAATGGATAATAAATTGTTTTTGAAGTGTCGACCCACGGGCCGGATCCACAGGTCGGACCTGCGGGTCAAGATAAATAGTCTCACGGGTCAAGGTGACCCGACCCGCATGAAACCCGTGTCTCACGGGTCAATCCGAAGGTGGCGGGTCGGGTCGGGTCGGGTCAGGAGGTTTTAATCTCGCGGGTCGGGTCGGATCGGGTCAGGATATTTTCAAATCTCACGGGTCGGGTCGGGTCGGGTCAACAACTTTTTAAATCTCGCGGGTCGGGTCGGATCGGGTCAAGAAGCTTGCAAAATCTCGCGGGTCGGGTCGGGTCAGCTGACCCGACCCGACCGGACCCGACCCGACCCGTGAGATTTGACCTGACCCGCGAAAAGCCCTGGTTTTTTTCGGTCATACGATTGAGTGCATCTGAGTACTTGTACGTACTCGTACAACAAATAAATTCGTTTAATTCGTTATCACAGGGCGGTTCAAGCACAGAGGTGGAAACGATCATCCTCATGTTGACTCAACTATATGGGGGTGCTTCGGGTCCCAGATCGGCACATTTACAAGTGACAGGGAAATGTATCTATTAATAGTGTGATACGAGTATAGGGGGCAGAAGAGCTAAACACGTGTCAACTGACCCTTTGCTCGTGTTCAAACCGTTTCGGTTCCGCAGGCCAGCACGAGGGCGGAGAGCGCAGTGTTTCTGCCACGAGCCTCGATTTTTTTTTACGATACTTTGCATAGGAATAGACTCGCTGCGTTCAACCCGACTCAGCGCTTAGACGGTCTCTTCAATGGCGCAAATTAACTAAGCACATACCAGGTGCCCAAAACGTTGTCCAGGCGGCACTCCTGCGCTCTGCTCTTACCGTTGTCACGAAAGCTCCTGTCAGGTAGACTCTTGTCACCACGGGAATATCGTAGTACCAGGACAACGGATCCATCGGGGCATTGTTCATCGTGGCCTATTCGTCGTTGCACCAGCCGCCGCACCGATTTTTCTCGGCTTTAACTTGCTGGCGTGGGATACTATCCCTTAGCGCTATCTCGTCTGACCTCAAGACCTATTCAGAGGCTGATGAAGACGCTTGCGTGCGTACACGGCGCACCGCTTTTTGTATTTTTCTCCGTTTCCGGAACATTCCGATATCAAAACGCCTCCACGATCTATATGTACTCCAAGCTTAGAAGTTAGAAACGACGAAAGAGAGGGCACTCGACAGCCGACAGCAAGCGGGACAAGGCGTGCAAGCGTAGGATCTACCTCGTCAGAACATACCACTACTGCGTTGGTTCAAAGCGTGCGACCACACGCTGTAAATCGCTAATGAAACACCACTTATCACTCCTTGCAGTTGCTCTCGTTGCTTTCGAGACAGCAGCAGCAGCTTCTGATCTAGGAGGTGGGCGAGGAGGAGGAACAGGAGGAGGACAGAATTGGTACCTCCGGGCGCCTGATGGCTCCTCTCAAGGACCGTACGCTCTGCCTGAGCTCGGGGAATGGTCGAGCTCAGGCTACGTTTCGCCCGGTGAGATATGCGCTGTGATATGTGATGGTGAGAAGATGAGATACAGGATAAGAATGTTCTCGCAGGAAAAACATGTTTCGTTGATTCGTTCGACTTTATTTGAATTGCCCATCGATGCACCTGCTGGTGACTTGCGACCTGTGGCATCGCGAGAAAGCTGTCAGTGCTGGCTTGGTGTTTGCGAGCTTCGTGCTTGATGCTTCACTAGAGCTCTGATGCTGCACAAGTTGAAGCTGGATTACCTCTGCGTCTCTCCTGATTGTCTTGATAGTCATGGTACAGCAGTAACCAAGTAGCAGGTACAAGTATGCATTTCGTCAGTACTCGGTACTCGTAGGCTGGGTACTGTAGAGCAGTACTGGCATGTATCATTGTACTGGCGTCCTGGCCGGGCACGTGTCGTTGTGTGCTTTCGATGCTCTCCATTACGTATGACGCTGAATATGTACCTGGTATTGTACGTACTGGTACGATATACCAGGTCCTGGTGCCATAATGTGACGGTGCTGTATTGACCTTGTTGGCTGTGTTGGCTGTGCTGTCCAAGTTGAGATGGGTGTTCCTGCCACTTGTCCCTGTATGCGGATGATGCAAGCCCTGGACCCTGGTACAAGTACTGACTGCTGTAGCTGGTATATGAGTGCGTTGAGTGTACCGTCGTCGAAACGCCACCTGCATCGTGCGACCCTCGCCAACTACAATGAGTTGTCCGAGAGGTGGACGGAAGTACTCGTAGTCCGTAGCAGCATATAATGCCTTGGCGTGGTGCAGCCGGCGCCTCAGCTCCCTTCGTATTTCGCATTTCGCTGAATGTGGGCGAAAACTTGGTCTTCATGGGTTTATGTTCGAGTATCTACATCAGTAAGCACATAACGCGGCAATGATATTTATCGTCGACGGGGGGGGGGTGCACTCGATATCATGAATGGCCGTAGTCGTATGACCATAGACCCTCGCATCCCTGCAATGCTGGGACGGAGCACGCCGGGTTTCCACCGACCCGGCAGACGTTGCTTGCACGGTAGGTGGAGGGGGGGCGGGGGGGTTCTGCCATGCGTACAATTGCTTTGCCCATCAAATAAAATTGCATCATCCGCACGTGCTCGGCCTTTGTTATTGCAATATATCTAACGTACGTGGGCAGAGACTACGGCATCAGCAAAATCCCTCCGATATTCCCCCGATACCCTTAGCAATGCAGAAAAAAACTGGCATACCGGTAAGCACGAGCGGTAAGTTTAGCACCACTCTTGCGGCTGTCATTGACGAGGTGGTGGCAACAAATTAGTTACTTGATACCATGGTACCTGGTACTGCAGGCAGCAGCACCCTCAGGACTACTACTGTAGTAAGGATCGAGCTATCCTTACCTTCCCACTCACTTTTTTTTATGTCGCATTCATGTTCACATTTTGATGTAAATAGACTCCCAAGTGCAATGGGGACCGGGAGGAGTTCCGCAATCACTGTCGGCGGTGCTTGGGGGCGGCGGTGGGGGAAGCCAAACAGGAGGAGCGTCCATAGGAGGAGTTGGAGTTGGAGGGCAGGCAGGAGGCGTTTCCGATGAAGGAGGACGGTTCGGGGACGATGACACCTCGGACGAAGAAGGGGGTTACGACTACAAGGCGGCGGCTCGGCAGTTGTGGTCGGGTCAGGATGATGACTCGGAAGACGAGGTACAGTACGTTATCACTGCTGCTGCGTACTGTACTACTGCTGGTACGGCCACTGCTACTGCTGCTACTGCTGCTGCTGCTTCTGCTATGATACGAGCATCAATACTGATTTATTTTCTAGTTGTATTTTTTAACGATCAGTTTTAGTTTCCAGCTTTCTGGACAAGCCGTGGTCACAGGTGTCTTCCCTTCTCCCCCCGGTGTACACATGCCTTCATTTTCATCGCACTGAGATTTCGGCATTCCCTCTGCTGGTCATTTTTCATCGATTTTTGTGTACTGGTATGATCTCGCTCGTGTTGATACTGCTGTTCTTGATGCATACTGCTAGCGACTTGATTGTACTATTCGTCTCTGTCTCACAGGGTTTGTCACCACAAGCTTTGCACCTGATATCTCTCTTGGATGAAGGATCGTCAGCGACGTTGGGTGTGTGCTCATGGCGTTCGTTGGGTAGACAAACAAGGTTCAATGTGAAGACAATACCTACCGCCTTCCAATATTTCAGCTCCATTTCAACTGGTGTGTTTGTGCGTATCAGTACGAATATATGCAAACGGCATGTATCATATCTTATTTATCCATACGAACATGGCACGATATCCATGCAGGACGGGTTGCTGCGTGGACAATGGGACGGGCTAAACTATCTTCCATACGAATGTGGTGCGGTACCCATGCTGCACGAGTTGCTGAGTGAACAATGAGACGGGACGAGGCTCGTCCGGATCAGGGACCACAGTGCATTTGCAGTATTGCACTACTGCAATGCGTTCAGTTGCATCGAGATATGTTGTTTTTTTGTTGCTGGTCATTATAATGCTATTTCGCTGCAGTGCGTTCGTTCGTTCGTTGTGCCCCGTACGTGCCGTGTTTACAGCACTGTCAGCTCTGTGTACTCTTAGTACGAGCCCTTGCGCACCTCGGATAGATCATCGATTCTCGCTTCATGATCTAGATCTTTCAGGGCAGACAGATTCCTGATCTATATGATCTCTATGATCTAGCTCATGTTGCCGGGTGGGAGCCGCATAATCTGCATTGTCGAGGACAATTTTCCTGGGTTGGATCTGTACTGTACAGATCCTGCACAACATCTCATAACGGCAGCTTAGGATCTAAATGATCTATCTGTAGATGATCTGTCTATCCGAGGTGTGAACGCTTCAGGGTTCAAGAGGGGGAAACAATGTCGAAACGAGATGACGATTACAGCATCGGGCCAGACGAAGGTAGCCCTAGCTGCCACGGTGCCAGATGTGCCCGAACTGCAAGCTAAGGCACGCGTGCAGAGGATGGCAGTACTCGTACTCCTGCACGCTCTTTCCAGGAGCTTGATAGTAGCGCACTCGTTTTTTTTTTTTACTCTATGCGCGGGTCCCAATGCCTGTAGTACGTGGCGGTAATACTCCCGAAGTATATTATTACGGGGGGGCACAGCAGTAGTACATAGTGATGCATAGTAATCAGAACCCACGATGGACCCAAAGACGATGTATCCCCATATGTTTACGCACTATATTTGATTATGATCACTACAGCATGTCTCGCCTGTAATAGCGCAAGCAATTTCCATTAAAAACGTGTGCAATAGACTGAGTCAAACCACCTCGCGCTTCGCACGTGGCTATCGCCTTCCAGGCTGCCGGAACTCCATGTTTTGGTCTCGCACCGCCTTTCTCGACCCAGCAGTACGGCAGCACACAGTCACTTAGTACGCAGTTCGAGGTACTACGGCAGCAGGTTTTTTTCCCTTTTTTGCTTGTGGCGCGATGTGGGATGACCCTGACATTGAGATCAACGCGTTTTGTTGTTTTGTTTTTTCGTTATTTTTCCTCCGTCTGTTTTTGGTGGGCAAGCTTTCCCGACCACCGGGAGGGGGACGAGGCGCGGGATTTCTTGGGGTCAGAGACGAGTGGGTGAGCACAGCAGCAGTATAGCACTGAAATGTCTCCCAGACCTTATCCTGATGCTGTAATCGTCCAATTTTCCTCTCTGAAGTCCTCACAGAGTAAAATGTGTAACGCTGACCGAGAAAACGTCGTTGAACAATAAAATAGTGGAAGGTTCAACGGTCAAATGAAAATGCGAGGTTGGCCGACATTCTTGTTTTTTTGGAAGCTCAAATTTCGAATTCCGATGTTTTTGTGGTTCACGTCCCCGGTGGCTTGGTAGGTGGTCCGCGAGCCTATCAAGATCAATTTCGTGGGTTCGAGTCTCACCGAGTGCATGCTCGTAGGGACTTTTTCTTGCACAAAATTGATTAGTGGAAAGTGCGAGAGCGTGAGTTAGCTGTACATTCGATGAGAATCGACGAGCAGTGGGAATACTGAACCCTATGCGCGACAGAAAATAAAGGCACGTACCGGGGGGGAGATGGGACGACACTTGTGGCCACGGCTTGTCCAGAAGATTGCTGAGGGTAAAACCTCCAACGAGTTAGGCTGGAAAGTAAAAGTGACGATTAAAAAAAAAAAAAAAAAAAAAACTGTTGACCGAGAAAACGGCACCCTCCCTCGCCTCCCTCCCGTCTCGGCTTGAAAGGGATCCCCGATAAATGACGGAGTCACGGCGGTGGAGGGTGGTCGGTGGTCCGAAAGCGTAGCTGCCGCCAAAGGAAGCTTCAAGAAAATATTTTCTCTCAGCCGCCAAACCAACAGTCGACAGAGCAGGGGTGGCGGTGGCAGAAGCAGAGGAGGCGGTGGAGGCGGGCGGGGGGGTCAGGGCGGGGGCGGGCGCGGGCATTCTCGGCAAGGCGCGAGAGGAGGCCGCAGCGGTAGGGGTTACTCCCAAGAAAGACCCCCCTACCATGGGAACTACCAGCGGGACGCCTTCGGAGGGTCTCATGCGTACGGTGGGGCCGGAAGGGATTCAGCGGGGGGTCAAGGTGGTGGTGGTGGCGGTCGGGGAGGATGGGGGGGTGGGGGCGCCGCGAACGGAGGCGGCAGTAGCGGCGGTGGCGGCGGCAGGGATGCTGGTGGTCAGGGAAATCCGTGGTCGAACCAGCAAGAGCCGCAGCCGGCGCCGATGCACGAAGCTCCGCAGCAGCAGCAGCAGCAGTGGCCGGGTGGCTCTGGTGGATCCGGCGGAGCCGATGGGAGTGAGGGAGGCCCGAGGGAAGGCTCAGCTGCGTACCCTCCCCCCCCCCCCCTCCTCCTCCTCCTCCTAATTTTCCGTCATCCTTTCCCCTGGAACCAGCGCTTTTTGAGGGGGATGAGGATGGTGGCGGCGGTGGCGTTGGGAGCGACGGTCGACCCCCCACGGTGGTAAAAGGGGGGACAACGACGTTACCATCCCCTGGGTCTGGTCAGCAGCAAAACTTGTATGGGCAAGTTGCGCCGCCTCCGCCCCCGTCCGCCGACGCTTATCCGCCGCCCCCGCCCGACCTTGAGGCCGGGGGGGGGTCGGCGATGGGGGCTGGGGTGGGGACGGCGAGCGGGCTGGACCCTAAAGAAGTGGAGGCGTTTTATGCGTCGCAGGCGGAATACGGGGATGTCGGAGCGCCCACGGTTGATGGTGAGCGGAAGGTTGGTTGTTTGAGTTGTCTTTTGGTGTGTGAATCAGATGGGGGATGGGTTATTGTTGGGAGGTTGGTGTATGCCGCCTTTTGCTTTTGGTCGATTTGCGTGATTTGTGTGATTTGCGTGTGTGAAACGGCGCTCACTGCTGTTGGTGCAGGTGTCGGTACAACAAGCCGCTGTACGTTTCGCTGCACCACAGTGCACTACGCTGCACTACTCCACACTGCCTTGAACTTCACTTCCGTGTTTGACGTAAGTTACCACTTTTCTCTTACAGGTACCACCTCCGTTGATAAAATAGACAAAACTAGAAAAAGAGCAAAGGTTTTATCACCGGGGTACGGTAGACATCACCCGACCACAGAGATACACCCCCAGTGGTGGAAAAAGATTAACGCGAAGCAGTCATCGCCCGCGGTGGTGTCTTACGTCTAATATGGTACCCTACACTACCCTACCCTACCCTACCCTACCCTAGACTACATGACACTACCCGGCACTACGCTACCTTGGTACATTACACTATGCTAAACTGCACTGTTCTGCACCCCGGTGTTCTGGTGGCTAACCTCGAATACCACCATTCATAGCCTATGAAGGCCGGGGTTCGAATCCGGGCAGAGAAACAACGTACTAGTCCGGGTGTCTGTCAATATGAGGACCGCTTGGTCTTCATAGCAATGTCTGAACAATCCCTTTATTATCGTCCAGAGTTGTATGAAAAAAAAATCTCACCGCAGAAAAAGCGCGAGAGCAATAGTTAGCAAGACTCAATGATAATCGCCGAGCAGTGGGGAATGCTGAACCCTGTGCGCGATGAAAATGGAAGCAAGTGTATACCGGGCGTGAGAAGGGAAGGCTCCTGTGACCACGGCTTGTTCATAGAGAGAGCTGGAAACTACAAGTGACTGTTAAAAAAAAGCAAAAAACACACTGCATTAAATTGGAGTAAGTGTGGTTGGTGTGCCTTGCGGAGTTGGAATTTTCAGGGCTTTTCGCGGGTCATGACCCGACCCGCGGGTCGGGTCACGGGGTGTTCAAAATGTCACGGGTCGGGTCGGGTCGGGTCGGGTCAAGAAGTGGTCAAAATCTCACGGGTCGGGTCGGGTCGGGTCAAGAGGTTTTCAAATCTCACGGATCGGGTCGAGTCGGGTCAAGAGTTTTTCAAAGCTCACGGGTCGGGTCGGGTCGGGTCAAGAGGTGGTGAAAAGCTCACGAGTCGGGTCAGGTCATGACCCGCGAGAAACGGGTCACTCGCGGGTCGGGCCAGCGTGACCCGCGAGTTCTTTTCTGCTGACCCGCGGGTCGGACCCGCGCGTCCGGCCCGCGGATCCGACACTCAAAGTACTTCCCGCTCTCTTACCCAAAGGCTGTTCTCGTACAAATACTCAATAATACTCCTTTGGAATCTTATTCAAATGTTAAAACACTGTCAAAATCCATATACGCATGCCCGCATCCACTAGTACCCACTACAGCCAGGCCATATATCGCTTGTGGGCACAAAAAAAATAATAGTAAATTGTTTTTGAAGTGTCGACCCACGGGCCGGATCCGCAGGTCGGACCTGCGGGTCAAGATAAATAGTCTCGCGGGTCAAGGTGACTTGATTGACCCGCATGAAACCCGTGTCTCACGGGTCAATCCGAAGGTGGCGGGTCGGGTCGGGTCGGGTCAGGAGGTTTTGAAATCTCGCGGGTCGGGTCGTGTCAGGTCAGGATATTTTCAAATCTCACGCGTCGGGTCGGGTCGGGTCAAAAACAAATTTAATCTCGTGGGTCGGGTCGGGTCGGGTCAAGAGGCTTTCAAAATCTCGCGGGTCGGGTCGGGTCAGCTGACCCGACCCGACCCGACCCGACCCGACCCGACCCGTGAGATTTGACCTGACCCGCGAAAAGCCCTGGAAATTTTGACGATGCCAAGCCTCAATCCCTACAGTACCCTTCGCCTTAGCTTTGTGCAATCTTTATTGCATTGCTTGTTGTCTCAAACTCAACCCCGTCCCTCGCCCCCCCGCCCCGCCCCTCCCTCCCTCCCTCCCTCCCTCCTTCCCTCCCTGCCTTCCCCCCCCTCCCTTCTTCCTCCCTCCCTCCCTCCCTCCCACCCTACCACCACATCCAGCCACACCAAAAAAGAAAAAGGGTTGGGGACGCGGGTCTAAGGACATGTCACAAGAAGACCTTAGTGCCATGGGGCTCAACTATGGCGAACCCGACAAACAGGCGCTCGCTGGTGCAAGCGGGAGTTTTGCGAAAGGGAGGCGTGGTGCTTCTGGGGGGAAGATATCGGTGGATTCCATGCGACTCAAGTACGAGGAGGGCTGGGGGGACGAGGCGGTGAGTATTGTTTGTAGTATTGGTAGTGGTGGTGGTATTGCTGATGTTGTTGCTGCCGATGCTATTGTTGCAGGTGTTTGCTTTGTACATGTCTGCTGCTGTAGCTACTCACGTATCGTATCAAAGTGGGTCAGTGATTGGTGTTTTACTCTTGATTTCGCTGTGGATCGAGCAAATAGGCACCTTACTGCAATCGCGGAGCTACACGATTGGAGGACGACGACGACCATCGACTGTATCTGCTGTAAGCGAAAGACCTGCGAACCCGCGGCAATCTGTCGGGACGTTTTTTTTAGCGAGAACGATGTTTCAATTTCACCTTTTCAGTTCAAGCACGACTCTCGTTTCGAACGGTCGCCCTTTAATTCCCAAAAAGAAATAAAAATCTCAGTCTTCAGCAGATTCACATTTGTTTATGCTTTTCTGTTGACGAAAATAACTCTGTGTATGTGGGGAAACGAGAGGAGAAAATAGTATTTTTTTTGCTATTTTTTCTGGCTTTCCGATACCCCCCGTTTCCCTCTCGCAATCACCTTCCATCAGGAAGGAGAAGGTGTTTTGGCCACTCTGAAGAGCATCGCCGGGAGTTCCATTTCTTGCGTGGCATTGCCCGGCAAGGCAGCGACCTCCTTGACCCCAGTGGCTGCGGCGAGGCTGCTGGCCATGAGCGGTGGGGTGTTCCCGTTATTTCTGTGGTGGGCGTTTTCAGTGGCGAGGGGTGTGCTTCCGGTCGTCATGGCGTGGGTGGCGTCTAGGTGGGCGGAAGGATGTGTGTAGGGAAAGGGGGGGGGGGGGGGTGGGGGGGGGGGGGGGGGGGGGGGGGGGGAGGGGAGGAAGGCGAGGAAGAAGGGGGGGCAAGCAAAGAGGGACGGTGGTGGGGGGAAGGAAGGTGGAAGACGGGAGGAAGGTGGAAGACGCGGAGACAGGAGGGGGCGGTGGGCGGGAGAGGAGGCGGGGGGGACGGATAGGGGAGGGAAGATGGGAGGAAGAGGAGGGAGGGGGAGAGGGGGACAGGGACGGAGGGGAAGAGAGGTAGAGGGTGGGGGGGGGGGGGGGGGGCGTACTCATTTGTTGCTTGCCTTAGTCATTTGACCATTGACCACGCATCCCTTTCGAGACGGAACACCGTTCCTACTCCTAATAGAGACACCTCCAACAATTGGGCGCTCATTACGTTGTTTCCAATATTACATAGAAACTTTTTGCTAATATTATCCCCTTCCTGTTTGGCCTCCTGTGGCCACCATCTATCTCCCAAGATAGCGATCGTTTTCTCGCTGCTATTCATTGTATTAAACTCCTTCATGTCGCATTCATCTATTTCCCTCATCTCCTCTTCTAACACATCCCGTTCTGTCTTGTATATTTCACATTCTCCTACTATGTGAGTTCTACTGGGTGGGGGGGGGGTGCTCATTATCATACATGGCCGTAGTCGTATGACCATAGACCCTCGCGTCCCAACAATGCCGGGACGGAGCGCGTCGGGTTTTCACCGGCCAAGCAGGCATTGCTTGCACCAAGCGCGAAGCGCCGTGAGGTGTTGGGCGAGTCGCATGAAGGGTGAGCTGCATCCTGCCAAGAACCGCTTTAGAGGCGGATTTTCTTGCATATAGATGACGGCATCAATGAATTGATATAATGTCTGGTGTGGCCACTTCCAGAGACAGCAATGGGTTTACTATGGAACTGCCTCGTGGGTGCCTCACCATATACACACTACGCGATACGATCATCCCCCTTGTGCGGAGTAAAGGTTCTCCCCGCACAAAAATGATCTAACTTGACCGCCAGCCGTGGTAGAGGGTGGAGGGGGAAAAGGAAGGGGGGGTGTGGGGGTGGGAGGGGGGGGGGGGGGGGGGGGGGGAGAGAGGGGGGAAGTGAGGGAGATCGAGAGGGCAGGAAGGGTTAGAGGGGGAGGAGGGGGGGGAGGAAGGGAGGGAGAGAAGTATCGAAATTATTTTCAACCCCAATCCCAAAGAGTCACGCACCAGACGCACACGCACGCATACGCGCGCGGCTCCGTTCAAACCGCGTGTCCCGTCTCCAATTGTAGAAAATGTTCGCAAACCGATTTTACCTTATTTTCTTTCTTCCCCTGAAACACAGCCCCCCCCCCCCCCCCCCGCGCTCACCCACCACTACCTTACTCTCGGAGTTTCCAGGCTTTTGGCGCAGCTTTCTGAAGCTACCGGGGGGCACTACGTCTTCTCCCCCTCCCAGTTCGGAGACAGTCGATTGGCTTGTCTCCGCCTCGCCATGCAGCAGGCGGGGGCGGGGCTCTCGCTTGCCCTTGCCGCCGGGGCTGTGCGGGGTTGGCTTCGGCCGAGGGCAAGAGAGCAGTCGGCGGCGTTGGCTCGGCGTGTGTTGGTGAGAGAGAGAGGGAGGGAGGTATTTTTTTGTGATGGCAGGCAAAAATGCCGTCTGACATGTTGTCCCCATTTGTAAGCATTTACGATTACTTACACGTATATATGTCGGGGAGATCATTATCTACTGCAACGATGGTTCAATGTCGCCACGTAAAAGTATTTGGATCATGACCATTCACAACTATTAGTAGCTGTTTCCTCGAAATAGCCGAGATGCGTCACCACATGGCTGCCGCTATTATCCACCCAAACCTACCAGAACCGCCACCAAAGATGCCAGGAAACCGTGGTTTGACCCCTCGACCAACCAACCGCTTCACTGAACCTAGTGTGTTAAGGCCAAATGAGGGCTTGACGCTCTAAAAAAAAAAACGGTTTCCTGTACACCTGGTAGCACGTTAGCCCTCCACATTTGTATGAACATGTTCTTCCCCCCTCCCGTCCCCTCCCCCCCCTCGCGGTGTTGGACGTGGTTCAGGCTGGCGTTTGCGTCGCGGGGGGGAACGACAGGCCCGCCGCCGCCGACTTTCGAGAGCTCAGTCTCGCACCGTGGGCGTACATGTGTCAAGTCATGGGGCTCACGCGAGCGGTGGCGGGGGTGGCGGCGGCGGCGCTGGTTTTGCACTTGGTATGGCCGATTCGTGGTCCGGTGGCCTTAGGAGGTGAGGGTGAGGGGTGGGGGTTTCTGGGGAGTTGGCCGGCGGAGGGGGGGGGGGGGGGGGGGGGGGCAGTGGTGCGGGGGGGAGAGGGGAGGGGAGGAAGGATTTCGGGGTGGAGGGAAGGTTGGGTGGGAGGAGGCGGGGGTGGAGGGGGGAGGGGGAAGGAATCGGTCGGGGGGGGGGGGGGGGGGGGGGGCGTACTCATTCGTTGCTTGCCTGCCTTATTCACTTGACCATTGACCACGACGCATCCCTTTCGAGAAGGTCGGAGGGGGAGGTGTTCGCCGTTGCGCGTTAGGCGCGCCTTGGTGAGTGTCGAGCTTGGTGCCTGTGTTTAGACGAGGCTGTTGTTGGGGGGGGGTACCGGAGATGGCGGTAGTGGTGGTGATGGTAGAGGGTGGTGTCGTTTTACCCATGCTATGCTAGGCTACGGATACTATGGACATGGTAGTGTGCTTTACTACGCAGCGCAGCATCATGTTTTCACCCACGCCATGCTAAGCTATGCTCTGCGTAGTACCGTTTCACGCATGCGATGCCAAAGCTGCTATCAATGCTTGCTAGTGTACTTTGCTACGCACAATAGCACTAACCGCACAACAACAATTCCGCTTTACTCGTAGCCATGCTATCCTAACCGCAACCATGCCCCCTCGTCTTGAAGGAGGAGCGGCGGGCCTTATCTTGTGCGAAAGCTTGGCCCTGTGGCTGACCGAGGGTCCCAGCCCTCCCCGAGCCAGCACCGCGCCTGCTGGTGAGCGAAGGTTGGGTCTTGTTGCGGAAGCATGCTACGAAAGGGGGGTGCCTTAGAGGGGTAGCGCCTTATCTTTCCGAGATTCTCCAATTGATGAGCTCTATATGACTAGTAGGTCATTGGTAAGCCATAAAAAAAATAGACCGTCGAGAAAAAACGAAAAGTGTCAACCCCACGGGCAGGTCTCATGCTCTAGGTGTCTTAACATATTGAACAAAAGTGGATGCTATTCCCGCGATGTTGGGTAGTGTCAGTGTTGTTAGTGCCCTTAAGGAACCTCGTCAGTCTGAAACGTTTTGGCGAAAAACGCACACCCTAATTGCAACCCCCTCATTGCAACCCTTAATCGCAACCCTTAATTTCAACCCATATCGTAGGATGCTTCTTGAGGTTGCGTTGGGTTTTGTTGGGTCCTGTTTGGGCGTTTATGCTGCGAGGTTGTTGTTGAGCCAGGGTGAGGAGAACTGCTGTGATGAAAAGGAGAACCGTGATTTGCTTTTTTTACGTTTTATACGCTGATTGCGTTACGCTTCTTACATTACGCTCCGTTCTCTTTTCTTACCGTTGCGCTGGTCACAACTGTAAGTGTACGAGGCATTCCGTTTCTTACGTAATTCATATTCGTTCTTTCATTTTCGCTGTATTTGCGATACGCTGCTTTACGCTATTCATAGTTGCCTTGGACTTCCAGCGTTACTTTCGTTTCTGTTCGTTGCGTCTCGTTTCGTTGGATTACGTTGTGGCCCTATACGTCGCGTCACATTACGGTTCGTTGCTTTACGTGAGCTTGCGTTACGGTTTGGTTACCTTACACTGCGTCAAGTTAAATCACGTTACGTCCCGTTATTTTCCGTTATTTTCTCAGTGTCACGTTACGTTGCGCCACGTTACGTTACGTTACGTTACTTTTATTTGACTCACGTTGCGTTACGTTGGGCCGAGTTTGATTTTACGCGACGTTACCTTGCGCTGCGTTGTAATCCGCTACTTTGCGTTGCGTTGCGCTTGGTTTCATTTCAGCTCGCGTTTTCCTTCGCGTATCTTTCCACATCTCGGACAAATCTTCGATGCCCACTTGATGATCTTGCCATTTCAGAGCGGATAAATTTAACACACCGAAACAGATCATCGGTCTCCACTTGATGATCTAGATATTTCAGGGCATATATAGTCCTGTTCTTGTATCATCTATGTGATCTGTATGATCTGTAAGAACTAGCTCACGTTGCCCGATGGGAGCCGTTTAGCCTGCATGCTCTAGGACATGATTCCTTGGCCGGGTCTGTACTAAACAAATCCTACACACGATATCGTAACGGAAGGTTAGGACCTAGATGATCTATCTGTAGATGATCTATCTGTAGATGATCTATCTGTAGATGGCCTATCTGTAGATGATCTATCTGTAGACGATCTATCTGTAGATGGCCTATCCGTAGATGATCTATCTGTAGGTGATCTATCTGTAGACGATGTATCTGTACATGATCTATCTGTAGATGATCTATCCGTAGATGATCTATCTGTAGATGATCTATCTGTAGATGGTCTATATGTCCGACGTGTTCTACCTATGCACGCCTTGACGCTGCTGAACCTATTTACACAACTGTGCGTTATTGCGTAGCACCTGGTAGTTTGTCCGTGTGTTTTGTTTTGCTTATACCTTTATAACATAAAACTGTGTGAGCCCCGCGCCGTGCAACGGTGAAACCAACGAGAGCTTCTGAGCCGGTTTACCTTGGCGTCTGTGGTGATGTTTTATCCCAGTACGGGGTACAGGGATGCCTTGGCCAATGAGCGCTGCCGATGCAAGGTGCTTCTTGTGACGGGTTTTCCTTTGAACCGGCACATGGCGTCAAACACCCCCCCCCCTCTCTCCCCCCCGGTGTACCTTTTTCTGGCTAACGCCCTAAAAAAAGCCTCAGCTGCTGTGACATCGAGAATTCCGCTGAAAATCCTATTTTCAAGCCTGCTTGTGATACTGCGATCGCGCGTACTATGTTTACACGGGCTTGTTTGCTTGTTTCAGGGGAGCTGGCGGCAGGCATGCAAGGTGGGGCTGTTGCCAGCGCAGAAGCCGAAGCTCGTGGCCTGAAAGAGGTGGGTATTGTCAAAATGCTTCTGTAGATACAATACCAAGTACCACTCTGGCCGGAAATATAAGAAACGTTTAGACTCTAATATGAGTACCAAGCGGTCCTTATATTAAATCCCAGAGGTATGTCACACGTCAGACATATCAGACCGATCAGATAGATCATTCCCACTTCATGATCTAGAGCTCTCAGAGAAGATAGATTCCTGAGATGTATGATCTATTTGATCTAGCTCATGTTGCCGGATCGGAGCTGCATAGTCCGCTTGATCTAGAGCATGTTTTTTGGGCTGTATTTATACTGTACAGATCCTGCACAGCATATCATGACGCCATGTTAGGATCTAGATGATCTATCTGTAGATGATCTATCTGTAGATCATGATCTTCCCGAGGTGTTCAGTATTCGCAAGGGTGTGTTTAGCAGGGCACATACTCTGGGGTACCCAGGCACCGAACCTGCTTGTTTTGTCATGGTCGGGTATGTACCCGGGTACCAAACCTGGTTGTTTTGGTCATACTCGGGTAGGTACCTGGGTACCAAACCTGGTTGCTTTGGTCTTAATCGGGTAGGTACCTGGGTATCAAACCGGCTTGTTTTGGTTTTAATCGGGTAGGTACCCGGGTACCAAACCTGGTTGTTTTGGTGGTACTGGGGTATGTACCTGGGTACCTCCAGAGTATATGCCTAAACAGGCCCTTGAAGTGTATTGATACACGTGCGATCGCGCCACATCAGATAGCATCACGTTTAGGCATTGAGCACGCCGCATAACATCACACACCACATCACATTGTCGCTATCCACATCCATGGATATCGCACCATGTTATGTAACATCAACTTTGTTGTCACGTCAACATTGCGTGACATGTATATGATATCACATCAAGGTTATGCCGCACATCAGTATTATGCCACGCCAATACTATGTCACATCAATCAAACCGGTTTTGTTACATCTATTCCTTGTCACATCAATAGCATGCCATACCGATGTTTGGTCATATCAACGTTGTGTCACACCATTGTGATGTCACATCGGTATTATGTCACCTCCATATCAATTTCGTGGGTTCAAGTCCCACCGAGTGCATGCTCATAGGGACTTTTTCTTGCATAAAAAATTGATAAGCGGAAAGCGCGAAAGCGTGAGTTGGCTGCATTCGATGAAAATCGACGAGCAGTGGGAATGCTGAACCCTATGCGCGACAAAAAATAAAAAGGCACGTACCGGGGGGGAGAAGGGACGACACCTGTGACCACGGCTTGTCCAGAAGATCGTCGAGGGTAAAACCTCGTACGAGTGGGCTGGGAAGTAAAAGTGATGGATAAAAGATAAAAAAAAAAACAAAAAATCCGGCATCCCCGGTGGCTTGGTAGGTGGTCCGCGAGCCTATCAAGATCAATTTCGTGAGTTCGAGTCTCACCGAGTGCATGCTCATAGGGGCTTTTTCTTGCATAAAATTGATTAGCGGAAAGCGCGAGAGCGTGAGTTAGCTGTACATTCGATGAAAATCGACGAGCAGTGGGAATGCTGAACCCTATGCGCGATAAAAACTAAAGGCACGTACCGGGGGGGAGAAGGGACGACACCTGTGACCACGGCTTGTCCAGAAGATCGTCGAGGGTAAAAACCTCCTACGAGTGGGCTGGAAAGTAAAAGTGATATCACGTCTGATCAGTATATTGTCACATAAGTATAGTGTGACATCAATATTGTGTCACGTCAACAATACCGGTGAGTCACATGTACTGTATGTGTTACATCGTTCTTACGCGACGTCAACATTTTGTCAAAATCATGTTACGTCACCTCAATATCGCGTCTCATCATTTGGTTTCGTATCAGTATTATGAAAAAAAAAACGAAAAAAAAAACGAAGCTTCGAGATGAACAAATATATATTCAAAACTCATCTTTGCAAGCCTGGTGCGAGAATTCGACCCCGCGTTCTGCAGGGTGTGTGGACGTTTAGAGTTGTCTACAATTTTTTTTGATAGGTTTGAAAGCGACGAATTTCTCTCCCTACCACGTATGCCAAAATCACATCAACATTATGCCACACTAATGTTATTTTGAACGAAGAATAATATCAGCCGCCGATGTCAAGCGAATCTACTGTACCACTGCACCTGGATACTTTTGAGGCGATCGCCCGCCATGTAAATTCCTCCAGATATTGCCGATATAGCAAGCAACTTCCGGGGGACTTTCCCATGGTCAAACAGGAAAAAATAAGAAAAGGTTAAGGTCATGCAAGTATCCCGTGTGCGAAAGTAGTATGTAGTCCCATCGCATCACATGGCATGACATCTATCGACAGTGCGTGACATAACATCAAACACTGTCAACATTATATGACATGATGTCATATGGTGACCATCGGTTGTCTATTTCGTGTTTGTCTATTTTCTGCTGCCGGTGTAGTGTTTGTGTTACTGCTGCTGCTGCTACGATACTGCTGCTGCTACTGCTACTGCTGCTACTGCTGCTGCTACTGCTACTGCTGCTACTGCTACTACTGCTACTGCTACTGTTACTGCTACTTTTGAGAATACTGCTACGTTTCATATTACCGCTTACCGCTACTGCTGCCTGGCTAGGTTTTGCTAGAGAAGCACTCGGCGTTGCTGGAAGCGGCACAGGAGACGGGGCGAGAGCGAGTCGTCACCCCCCCCCCCTTCCAATCGGCCAAGGGGCTAATCTTTTGCCTCGCGATGGCGGCGAGCGCGCTATACGCCCTGTTCGCCGCAGTGGACGAGGAGCTGGCGTACCACCTCGGGACCGATCGCGTTGCGCTGATCGCGGCTCAGGTGCGCACGTTCTTGCCCTCAATACTGTCCCTGTCATTGCTCTCACTGTTGTTCTTATCATTCTTAGTAGGGTGTTTGCGAATCGTTTGTTTGGGTTGGGTTTCTTGTAGTTTGTTTCCTGCCAGGACGTAATAGCGATCCCAACCTTTGAGAAGTGAGTTGCTGTGGGAAGAAGTCACTAAAATGACGTTTTTAACCCCCCAAGTATTCTTGGGGTTGGGTAAGTCTGCGAGTTGGTTGGCAAACGGAGCAGCTTCGGATTCACCTAACCAAACCAATGAGCTCCTCATGTTTGTCGGTTTCGAATGTTTGTATACCCCCGACCAGACTGGATTGTCGCAAACACTTCCTCTGCTGTTGTCGGTCTTGGCCATGCTATGCTCCTGGTTTTTTTTTTTTCTTGTCGTTATGTTAGTGTTACATGTTCTTGGTCTCTAGTTTTATCTTGGTCTTGGCTTTGTTCTCGGGCGTGTCTCTGCTCTCATTCTTGTTGGTGGTGTTGTTGGTGTTGGGGCTCTGGTGACGATGTTGTTGATGGTGTTGTTGTTGTTGATGTTGGAGTCGTTGTCGATGCTGCTCATATGGAGGCGCCCATTCTGCACTCTGCTCTGCCGTGAAGGTGATTATGGTGGTGGTGTAAGCTGTGGTACAGGTAGCTGTGTTATTGCTGTTGCTTTTGTCCGGTGTACCTGGGTTCCAAACGAGTGAACAGCATGCAGTGTTATTGCTTCTGCAGTAGTAGCATACTGGTGGCATTGAATGTACTGCATACATACAGCCGTGAAGGTCATACGTACCGCGCACAGTGCTCTGACGGTAGCCCTCGTGCGGTGTTGATCGTTTTAGTAGGTAACTTCTGGAAGTAGACTGTCTTCGACCTTTCGTCATCACCATGTGTCAGTTACGGTTGGCCTGGCCGGTTCTTACCCCACCAACCTCCATCGAAAGGGATGCGTGGTCAATGGTCAAATGACTTGAGGCAAGCAAGAAATGACCCCCCCCCCCCCCCCCCCCCCTTCATCACGCCCTCCTGTCAGCTCCCTCCGTCAATTCCCCCCTCTTCCCCCTCTCCCCCCTCATCACGCCTCCCTACCAACTCCCTCCGTCGTGCCTGCCTCCCCCCCCCCGCCCCACTCCTCCACATCACTAATAATACCCCCCCCCCCCCGTCCCCGTCCTTTATCACGCCTCCTTTACCAACTGCCTTCGCCATGCCTTAGGTTTGGCTAGCGCATGGTAGTCTCCAGAAGGTCCTTCACTGCCTCGGTCAGATGGCCGGCTTGCGCGCTACGGCGGCTAGGATGCACGCCATGCTCTTCTGCTCCGCCGAAACCGGGTGATTGCCACGGACGAAGTGACAAGAGCGAGGGATCTCGACAGTTGTTGTTGTTGGTAGTGATTGCGGTTGTGGTGGCAATGGTTGATGGTCGTTGGTGTTGGTGGTGATAGTGGTATTGTTGTTGCTGTTGGTGGTGGTTGTGGTCGTGGTTATGGTGGCGGCGGTATTGTTGTTGGGGTGGAGGCGTTATTGTTGTGGTGATGGTGTCGGTGCTGTTAGTGATGGTGTTGGTGGCGATTGTGGTGTTGCTGTTGTTGTTGTTGTTGTTGTTTTTTTGTTGTCCGGTTGGTGATATTGCTGCTGTAGCTGTTGTTGATCGTTGCTGCTGTTGCTGTTGCTTCCCTCCCCCCAACCCACATCCACATCATTGACCCCCCTTCCCCATCCACACCACTGACCCTTCCCCCAACAAAAACAACAACTATATATCATGGCGTTCGCGACGACCGCGACCGGGCAGGGGTGGCAAGGACGCCGGGCTGGGCAGCGAGGGGGGGTGGACCAACGACGGTCCCGAGACATCGGATGGGCTCCGGCTACAGGGGGTATCCCTCACCCCCTTCGGACGCAGGGTCCCGGCTCTGAATGGGGTTGACCTGCACGCCCCCGCGGGTTCGGTTGTAGCTGTTCTCGGCCGGGAGGGGTCAGGAAAGGTGCGCGAAGGGGGATAGGGAACAGAGCGGGGTGGGTGGCGGGATGAGTGGGATTGGCGGGGGGGGGGGGGCAGGGGGGGAGTGTACTCATTGTCATGCAAGGCCGTAGTCGTATGACCATACACCCTCGCATCCCTACAATGGAGGGGGGGCATTTAGTACACCACCGGGTTGGTGCTGTCCTTGAGCGGGAGGGATTACAGAGCGGGGGGAAGGAGGTCACTTTTGGCATGTATCTCAGAGCTATCATAACCCTGCTGTTGCGTAGAAATATTCTTTGTCAAGTTTCTGATTGAGTTTGTTTCGTCGCGTGGAGCTGAAGGTGGCGGTGATGCAGATTCTCCTAGATTTGTTCTAGCCCTCTCCAACGGATACACCCAACGGATACATTCAACGGATATATCCCCCAAGAAGCGACGCGGCTGAAGGCGCGGTCGGGGGTGGCCTCGAGTGAATCGCGCAACAAAAGAATGTTGGGTAACCCATTTTTGTTTCTGTACGGAAAACAATAATGTACCAGGTATTATAGCTCCATTCCCCCCCCCCCAAGTATTTGTATTATCGAAATTTGGGTGCGGTTATAAAGAGAACCGACGCCTGAAACGGAAGGGTTTTTGAAAAAAAAAAAAAAAACGGTGGGGGTATCTAAAGCCCGTACTTTTCCTGAGGCTCCTTTTTTCAGCAGCTTAATAACCGAAAACCGACTTTTGACAACAACAACAACACAAAAATGAAATGAAAGGGGCTAAGCCCGAGTCGCAGTACCCTCGGTGTGACTAACGCTTTTGATTGTGTAACGGTTTGGGATGTCGTTATACGCGGTCTTCATTTTTGTTCCTTCAGTCATGTTTCGCGATGGACGCACGCTCCTGCCTGCACGTTGTCCGATCGCCCAATATAATATTATTGTTGACTGTCAGGAGTATTTCGTATTTTTTCATGTTTTTTGTGCGTGGTGTTGTTTTTTTTCTTGGTTTTTCGTTCGACTTTCCGTGTTTTTTTTTTTCTTCGTGGGTGTTTCGTGTTTGAATGTTTTTTTGCTTTTTCGATGGTTTTGTTTGGTATTTGTGTAGTAGTACACACATCAGATCAAAATATACTGGGTAGCTTGTCAGTTGAGGAGTTCCCCGCCACTGGAAAATGCTGGGGATCGAAAGTGCAACCCCTAGTTGCAAACCCCTAATTGCAAACCCCTGATTGCAAACCCCTAATTGCAATCCCTAATTGCAACTCCTACCGTAGTTTTCTGCCGTAAATCGCGGGTGCTGTTTGTTGTAAAATAGAAATGTAAGTAAAATTACAAGCATTTTTAAGCCGGAAAAAAAAACGCGACTTCGCGCAGTAGCAGTCGCAATTAATTGCGAAAAAGGGATTTACCAGGTATGTACTTACGTACCAACATATTTGTTCGTTTTTCTTTTCGCTTGGCTACCGTACGCCCGCTGTGCCAGAGGCGTTATCCTTCTTTCTCAGGGCCCGATCCGGGTCGGGATCAGGAGGTCTTCAAAATCTCAGGGGGTCGGGTCGGGTCGGGTCAAGAGGTTTTCCAAATCTCACGGGCCGGGCCAGGTCACCCTGACCCGACCCGATCCGACCCGACCCGCGAGGTTTGGTGTGACTCGTGAACACCTCTGTTGTTTTTCGAGCTCCACCCCACGGCTTTGGGGGGGAAGTCCTTGAAGTTTGAGTCGGAGAAATCTTCCCAACACGAAATATGGAAAACAATTATTTTTATCCTTGGCCGACAGTTGCGGGTTCACTCTTCGATGCCGCTCTCGCTTTTCCCCTCCCCTCCCTGACCTGCTTCTCGTTGTTGCTCGGTTCGGCTTTATTCTGCCTGGATTTCCATTTATTCAGACGGCATTAGTGCAGGTGGTGTTGGGGATGGCCAAGGCCGACCGGGGGGAAGCCATGTTTCAGGGGAGACCGATTGGGGAGTGGGAGACGGAGGCTTATCGGGAGCGAGTGGCATGGCTGAGTCAGGTCAGCTTTGTTCCCGACTACGTACGGTCATCCACGTCATGAGTACACCTCCCAACCCCCCTCTATAGCCTCTTCGTATACACCAGGTACCTCATTTACGTATATATTTTTCATTTTTTTCGTTTGTAGTGTTGTTTTTTGTTGTTTTTCTGGACGCTTTTATTTTATTTTGTGTTGTTTTATTTTATTTTATTTCGTTTTCATCGTTCTCTTTTTTTGTTGTTTTTGCCGGAGGGGGGGGGGGGGGGGGGGGGGGGGGTACTCATTTGTTGCTTGCCTTAGTCATTTGACCATTGCCGGGGGGGGGGGATTCTGTTGCCGACGTACCCTTCGGCTGTACCAGTCCGTATTACTCATAATAATCTGTCTGTGGCATTATGTATCGTCTACCTGTAGCTCTTACGGCCTTGAAGCAAGGCAAATTATTTCGTACCTACCGCTACCAATTTTCCAGTGTTTGATATCAAGACGAAAACGAAGAAAAGTCTCCCATCGAACGGCAAAACTATATACCAGGTATACGAGAACCTGGTACCTGGTACCTGGTACAACATTTAGTGTTTCTGTACCCCAAGGCATGCGGGCTGAGCTTGCCGACTCTTCTGCAGTTTGTGACGCCCGCTCTTGCAGAGACGTGTAAGTCTGTTCAGGTCAAGCATGCTGCCATAGGAGACCGCGGTTCAGCCCCTTCACTAAAAGTGCTGTAGTATATACGTAAACGCCAAAAGAAACAAAAGGGCCTTGGCATGCCCCAAAAGACCGGCTTCTCCTTCTGTATATAGCATTTTTGGTCCAGCTTTTAAGGAAATGTGATATATGGAGGCGTGTGTACGTACCCCGTACTCGCTCGCGTAATGCCATCATATTGCCATCACCGCCCCGCCCCGCCCCATCCCACTCCACCCCACCCCACCCCCGGTGATGGAAAACGCTTTACTGGGTACATGATAACGCCTTTTCGACAGGTTTCCGGGCGTTTCGCGCTTACCGCGGGAGAAAACATCGGCGCTGGGGATGCCTCGGAGTTTTGTAACCGCCAGCTGTGGGGGAGGGCGGCGGGTCTTAGCGGGGCCGACGCGATTGTTGACGCGTTACCGCTCGGGTATGATACCTTGTTGGAGGATGGGGGGGGGCCTGCGGCGGCTGCCGGTGGGGGTGGAGGGGGTGGGGAGGGGGGGGGCGGCAATGGGGAGGTGAGGATGTTGGTTGTTAGGTCTGGCTTGATCGGGTTGGATTGGGTTGGGTTGGGTTTAGTTTGGCTTAGTTAGCGTGGGCTGGGTTGCTTCGGTTGATTGGTTTGGTTGCTTGATTTATTGTGCATTCGGTGGGTATTCGTTCATAATACAGAGGGGGGCCACGGTTTTGACAGAAGGGCGTGTCAGGCCTATTAATGTATACCTCTCTAAATACCGGTGTTCTCTTAAACCGGAATGGGTATTGTGTACCAGTAGCTTTAGTATGCCCGTGTCAATCCATTTTGACTTCTCTTTTACATCGGTGCGTCTCTTAAATCGAACTCTCTCAAAAATCGTAGCCCCCCCCCCCCCCCCCGCCCGGCGTCGGTTGGCAACGACACTGTAAAACATGCCGCTCACTACGTGAGCTAGACATCCAGGGTACCGTTTTTTTTTTGTTTTTTTTTTTGGCGGTCGCCCACAGCTGGTCGCAACGACACTGTAAAACATGCCGCTCACTACGTGAGCTAGACATCCAGGGTACCGTTTTTTTTTTTTTTTTTTTTTTTTTTGGCGGTCGCCCACAGCTGGTCGTCTAGTTAGATCGTTTGTGCGAAGTAAAGAACCTTTACTCTGCACAAGGGAATTGGTCGTATCACGTAGTGTTTAAGGTACGGCACCCAAGAGGCAGTTACATAGTACTCCCATTGCTGTCTCTGGAAGTGGCCACACCGGAAATTAAACTAACTCATTGAAGCTGTCATCCATATGCAAGTCCGCCTCACAAGCGGTTCTTAGTAGGATGCAGCTCACCCTTCATGCGACTCGCCGGACACCTCACGGCGCTTCGCGCTTGGTGCAAGCAATGTCTGCCTGGTCGGTGAAAACCCGACATGCTCCGTCCCGGCATTGTAGGGATACGAGGGTCTATGGTCATACGACTACGGCCATGCATGAGATCGAGTACATCTCTCTTATCGAGTACACCCCCCTCCCCCGCCCATATATTATATATGGGTTGGGTTGTCGTCGGTTGGCAATGACACTGTAAAACATGCCGCTCACTACGTGAGCTAGACATCCAGGGTACCGTTTTTTTTTTTTTTTTTTTTTTTTTTTGGCGGTCGCCCACAGCTGGTCGTCTAGTTAGATCCGTTGTGCGAGGTAAAGAACCTTTACTCTGCACAAGGGAATTGATCGTTATCACGTAGTGTTCAAGGTACGGCACCCAAGAGGCAGTTGTCGACCGTCACCGATAGCAGACCGCGGTATTCATAGTAGACTTTTCTTGCGCGCTCAACATTGGCTGTGCCGCCGCTATTGATTTTTTTTTCCGCCCGTTTCTTGGTTTTGTTTTTTGCTCTATTCTGGCCGATTCTGGTAGTACGTTCGTTCTGGTCTTTTCATCTGTTTGGTTCATTCTTTTTCTCTCCTTTTTTGTTCGTACATTCCGTTTTTAGTCCACTGGTTCACTATTTTGTCCAATATCCGTACATTCCGTTTTTTGGCCGTTTTCTCGCCCGGTTTGTTTCTCCCGTTTCTGTCCGCTTGTTTGCTGTGTGTTTGTTCTGGTCCGTTTGTTTGCGTTTTGCGTTCGTTTCCGACCGTGACGTTCTTGCGTTTCACTTGTCTTTTTTCCGGTGTTGTTTTTATTCTGCGTGTTTTTCTTTTACGCTTTTTTGGTTCGGCTTTTTAGGTCGGGACTATCGGAGGGCGAGTGGCAACGGGTGCAGCTCGCGAGGTTCCTCATGCGTGCGGATGTGGCGAAGCTCTTGGTTCTGGACGAGCCCTTTAGGGGCGTCAGCTCGTCCGACGCGTATCGAATGCTGGCTGCGCTGGGGGCGCAGGCCCGCGCAACCGGACAGGTATGTTGAGTCTTCTCAGTGTTGAACCCCGAAGCACGTGAAATAGACGGGAGTATGCACAGTGCTGAATTCTCGATATACTGCGAGTAGTACTCGCACAGTATGTGCGGTACCGAAACCTGACATACTGCCGGTCAATACTCGCAGTGCCTCCTGTTTTGCCCTTTGTTCTTGCCATCAACAAAACAACGAAACCTAAGCAAATATTGTGCTGGTCGTAAACTATTCATTTTTCTCTTGTGTTGACCGTGGTGTTGTAGTCAACAAACAGTACTCCTCTCTAATTCCGAGCGAGTATAGCATACTGTTTGTTGTCTGCAGTTATGCAGGGGGTCTCGCTTTCTGTGTGTGTTGTCTTCATATTGAACCGTGCTTTCCACCCAACGACATCAGCACACCCAATGTCCTTCCTCCCTGAAGACCATTAATCCCACTTGTAGCATGGCATCTGGGGATCATCGTGAGATCCTCTGGCATATCCACGGGTTTACTACTGGTTCGTAGCCATGCATGTTCTTGCTTGAACCGTTAAATTGGACACAAGACCTGCTGTTTTATCTCAATACTCAGTTTCTGGAGTTTTTGATGAACGCATTTTAATGCGAATAGAATACATAGATATATATACAATGATTCGCGACGCCTGAGAGCGAAGCCTTTGCTTCCGATTTCGTCTTGAAGTTAGGATGGGATTCCAGACGCCTTCGCTTTCCTGGCTTCGTGCTTTTGCTTTTTCGACCGCTTTCCTCGAGGGTCGCGCTCGCCGGGCGCCGTCGGGTGTTCTCCAGTGCGCGCATCTCGGAGTCTCACGCCACCGACGAGCGCGGCGACCCCGAACTCGAAGGATATTTGCTGGGGCGAGGAGACACGGAGGTTCTATTTTTCGCGGTCCTGGATATTTGTTCGCTGTTGTTGCTCCGCAAAGAGAGACAGACTTGATCTTATAGTAGTTCTTTCCTATCCGAGGTTCGATTCTCGGCCTTGCTGATGCTACCGCTTTATTCTCCCGACTCCCTTGGTTTGCGGGCCGCTATCGGCCTGTTCGACCCCCTCGGTCTTGCCTTACTCGGTGGCTGTCTTCCCTTGCCCCTCTCTCTTCGCGAGTCGACTACACGCGCCTTCTCGGGGTATCGCGCCGCTCTTGGGACCAGATCGTTGGATATCCCGGTGATTTATTTGTGTGTTTTAAAAATCGGCACGTCATTTGTTTTCGCCGGAGGAATGGGATGGAGGTTGCTGGAGAGTATGAATTCGACCGAGTGTTGTGCGGTCGATAAGAAAAACCGACCGATCACATCGGAGGATATCATACAGGTGGTCGTACATGCCCGGACTGTCTACTGCTGCTGCAAGGTCTGATCTCTGGAGGCGCATTGAAATACGAGTACTACTACGGCAGCAACAGTACAGCAGCAGTAGCAGCAGTAGCAGTTCAGAGGTGTTCTACTTGGAAGATGTACAAAGCAAAAGCAAATATCCATAACAAGCGCGCCCGATGAGCGTGTCTGACGTATCACGCAATCACGCAGCTCCCAAACAAAGTTGAATTTCAACCACTCAATCGGTCGTACTCACAGCAAACGGTTTTCACTTTGAAAAAAATCGTATCCATCTGCCAGGTATCTACTATATCTACTAAAAAAAAATTCAAGATACTACAATCCCGCTTAAGATACGATCCTTCGTTACCAGGTACAGGTATACTAATGTAAGATAAGATGTTCGCCTTACCACTCTCTGGTGAAAACACGTCAAGTTATTTCGGCGAGCACTACTGGAGGTAATCGAGGGTTCTAGACTGTTTGCTTCCACTGTGAGTACTCGCAGTATATCGGGTTCTGTGGTGTTGTGGATATTGTGCTGCGTGTGCTTCACGTTGTTCCGACCTGAATAGTTCGGGGTTCACACTGAGAATTCTGCCCATGTTAGCGGTGTACTTTGCGGTTGTCAGATTGTGCTGTATTGCCGATCGATATCAGGTACCAGGTATCAGGTATCAAGTGTTCGATACTGCTCATACTCGCAGCATCTCGGAATATATGCCGCGATTACTGCCTGTAGTCATGATGGAGCATTTCATACCAGTGTAGATAATGCGCGTATACTGGTTGGTACAAATACGCATAACGCGCCCTGTACTCGCAGTAATTTGGGCGGATACTGCAAGCTGACTGTTGTCTGCTGCTGCTGCTGCTGCTGCTGCTGCTTCGGTAGTGCTGCTGCTGGTGTTGCGGCTGCGTCTGCGCATAGCAGCAGCAGCAGCAATGGTGCTGTTGTGCTGCTGCTGCTACTGCTGCTATCGCTTTCATGTGAAAAGGAGGGGCCATCTCTCCTGCACAAGCACCGTTGGCAGTAGGTACAGCTCGCCGTAGGTAGGTGTATGATACTTCGGCGTGGGTATGGAGTACTTGGCAACTGGGCAGATAAAGGGCAGCAGTACTATGGTACATAAAATGCAAGTAATGTCAGTTCTGAGAAATGTGAGAAACCTCTCAGATCTGAGCTGACTTCTGCCCCCTCCAGGACTAAGATAAAAAATATCGATGATTTCCTGCCCCATAATAATAGACGGTTCTGATTTTTCGGCTTCAGAGATCGCTGAAAAAAAAAAAAACGAAACAACGTCGCAACAAAAAATCATAAAAGTCAAGTAAAAGTTGGTCAATAGTAATGCGAGTGAGACAGAGCATCAACCACTGAGAACTGAAACTCGGCATTGCCTTTTTCCTGCACCACTTGGCATTGACCTGATCCTGTTCGTACTATTAATAAGATTGAATGGTGTATTTGTATTGCTAAAAAAAGTAGTCACGAATTGGCACTGAGGTATGTTTCCCTATCCGGAGCATGGATGCCGGCAGGTACCCATGCGAACCCCTTGTATATACATATATATATATATATATATATATATATGTTCCGTAAGGTTTTACGTGTATGTTGCACCCTCTTCCCCCATATATATATGAGTTGGGTTGGCGTCGGTTGGCAACGACACTGTACAACATGCCGCTCACTACGTGCGCTAGACATCCAGGGTACCGTTTTTTTTTTGTTTTTTTTTTTTGGCGGTCGCCCACAGCTGGTCGTCTAGTTAGATCATTTGTGCGAGGTAAAGAACCTTTACTCTGCACAAGGGAATTGATCGTATCACGTAGTGTTCAAGGTAAGGCACCCAAGAGGCAGTTACATAGTACTCCCATTGCTGTCTCTGGAAGTGGCTACACCGGAAATTAAACTAACTCATTGAAGCTGTCATCCATATGCAAGTCCGCCTCACAAGCAGGATGCAGCTCACCCTTCATGCGACTCGCCGGACACCTCACGGCGCTTCGCGCTTGGTGCAAGCGATGTCTGCCTGGTCGGTGAAAACCCGACATGCTCCGTCCCGGCATTGTAGGGATGCGAGGGTCTATGGTCATACGACTACGGCCATGCATGAGATCGAGTACATCTCTCCTATCGAGTACAACCCCCCCCCCCCCCCCCCCCCCCCCCCCCACCCGGTTGTGATTGGCAAGACAGGCCTGGCTGTGTGTAGCTTCGATGATAGGGTTGAACCGTTGTGCAGGAAGGTTGTTGGCGCGACCGACTCTATGTTGAAAGATATCTCCGCCGCGTCTGAGTCAAAATCGGCAAACGAAACGTAGCTCGGATCGACTGCATGTTGATATGTGGCAAAGGAAAAAAATGAACTAACCAGCACAAAATAGTGCACCGTCGTAGAGACAACTCTGGAGGTTTTTCTTTTGTCATGTTTTCGTTGTTTAATAATATTGACTCTAAAACCCCCACAGCCTGGGAGCGTTGAAGTTATCCATACCTCGGACAGGTAGATAATCGATTCCCACTGTCATGAGCTAAATCAGGGCAGATATATCCCTGATATATCCCTGATCTGCATGATCTGTATGATGTGTATGATCTTGCCCGTGTTGCCGGGTGGGAGCCGTGTAACCTGCATGATCTAGGACATGTTTCCGGGTTGGATCTGTACTTGCATAGATCCTGCACAACATCTCATAACGGCGGGTCAGGTTCTAGATGATCTCGATGATATATCTGATGTAGATGACCTATCTGTAGATGATCTATCTGTAGGTGATAAATATGTAGATGATCTATCTGTAGGTGATAAATATGTAGATGATCTATCTGTAGGTGATAGATCTGTAGATGATCTATCTGTACATGGTATATCTGTAGATCATCTGTCCGAGGTATAAATGTCGAAATTAAGTTGTAAGGAGCATTCCTTCGAGCTGCATTCGTTCTGGCGCAACCCGTTGACTGACCGCCCTATTTCTTAAAATTGTTGTCAACAGTAGTGTACCGTAAGGAGTAAGACCGTTGAGTTCCCACGGGGAAGTTGCTATTACCGAACGGCAACAACGACAACAACAACAACAGCATCAAAGTGCCTTCGGAGAGATCTGTTCGAGAGCCTTGGGAAAATACAATGTTTGGCTTTAGCACCCTTGCCGTTCGTTGTCATGGAAACTATCAATAGCGCCGAAAAACGATCGCACCCCAGTGCGCACTCAACGCCCTTACTCCTTACAGAATCTTGAGGCCTAAAGAGGCCTCCACGTGTCCAGAGAGACCGGTCTACTTGCGATGGCAATATTATTTATTTTGCGCTCCGACAGTGTATGGTATGTATGTGGTATTGTACATCTTTCAGTCCGACTTGAATCGATTATCCTCTGTTACCGCAGCAGTAGTCTGTCTCCTATCACTCTGTTATCTGAACCGGCTAATTATGACGTGCTGCTCATTATGTTTTGCCTGTTATGTGCTGGTCATTGTGTTTTGCTTATTGTTCCAGGTATTGTTATGTTTTTCTCTCCGACAACGTGCCGCACATGTTCCATTTCGGGTAGGAATCGAACATCTTCTGATACCGCGGTAGTATTCTCTCTTCTTTCACTCTGAACCAATAAATATCCCACTCTCCCTGCTAGAAGGCTCCTGCATACACCTCCCCTCCCTTGGCTAACCTTCTGTTCATCGTGTGCCGATTATTATTTTTTACCCATCGTGTGCTGATTGTGTTGTGCCTGATACTGCCCTCTACTGTGGTGCTGTAATGATAGGTTGTTCTGGTGGCAAGTCAAGACCTGTCCATCGGGAGATGGGCGGACCTGTCGGTTTTCCTGGAGAGTGGAAGCGTTTCGGAAGCGGGACCGTGGGATGATTTGCTCGCGCGGGGTGGCTCCTTCGCAGCGGCCGTCCGCGAGTTCGACGCCGTCTGAATACGTATATGCTGCCTTGGAGCACACTGCTATCAATAGTGTTGCTGTTTCTGCAATAATACTGCTGTAGGCAATATAGGTAGTGTGCTACTGCTGTTTATGCAACACTGCTGTAAGCATTACGTAGGCAGTGGGCACCTAGGCAGTAGGCAGATGTTCTAGGCATGCACGCGATAGAAGGTGCAATGCTGCTGTAGGCAATGTGTAGGCAGTGGGGTACCACTATTGGGCAGTACGTAGGCGGATGTTTTAGGCATGCATGCGTTAGAAAGTTCCAGTGCGTATTAAATAGTGGGAGCGCGAAGAGCCTATTATAGTAGTTCGTACCTCATGAAAAGGAAACGATGAATAGTGCAAGTATCGAGGTGAAGAAAAAAAAAGGTTCAGTCTATCTTGGAGTTTTTCGCCTGTCGTTTGTGGTTGTACTGAAGTAGCTCTGTTAACCCCTTCACGCCCCGGACTTATAGATCATGTACATATAGATCATCTAGATCCTAGCCTGCCGTTGTGAGGTGCTGTGCAGGATCTGTATACGTACAGGTCCAACCCAAAAGCCTGTCCTACTGTAGATCATGCTGATTATACGGCTCCCACCCGGCAACATGAGCTAGATCATACAGATCATACAAATCCGGACATTGTCTATCTGCTTTGAAATATCTAGATGGTGAAGTGGAAAGGATCTATCGGATCTGTCCGATGAGGAGAGCCTTTTTTAGCACTCACGTATTATATTAATACACAGCAGCATAGTGACGAAAGAAAACGACAACGAGTGCGGTCTTACCGAAAGCGTCTATTATCCTCCTGGGGGACTCACATGCATGTGTAGACAGGGGAAAATTGACGATATGTAAAAGCCTACGATCACAGCATCGGCCGCTGCATGATTAATTAGGAGATGATACTACAAGTTGATGCCAGAAATAACAAAAAACAGGAGTCGTACCTATATACGACACGGGAGGGCGCAGGCAACGTGGCCCTATCATATCAGCCCCGCTTGGCGCTCACACTGCTCGTATAAATGGTTGATACAACCGAACGAAGCATGCTCTACGCCAGGGGCGCACCATGTGTTTTACAGATTTTTCGGAGAAATTTCTGAGGCTTCTCAGTTGAGGAGCTCTGCACTAGAGTAGGTTTTTTACAATCAGAGTAGGAATCACATATAGAATACGCGCGTTCGGTTTATCACAATAATTGTAAAATTAGGTAAAAATGGAATATAGACGAGGCGTATTACGCAGCTTGCAAAGTTGAGTATCAACTATTTAATCAGTCGAACTCACAGCTGACGTATTTCAAAATTTATAAAATCAGAGTAGGTTGAACTCACAGCTGACGTGCTTTCTTAGTTTCTTATAAAATCAGAGTAGGTTTTACTATCTGTGAGCTCGGATCTTTAGGGGTGTTTTTGACTTAAAAAATGCCTCGCGCAGTCTGCACTTCGGGATCGTCGTCCGCAATTGAGAAATTTCCTGGTTCGATGTAAACGCGGCTGGGATTTGGGGTCAAGGTTAGGGTTAGGGGTTGGGTTGGGTCTTGGCTCGTACCTAGATCCCAACAGCAAGCAAAATACCTGAACAGCCTACCAACCCAAAGATCCGGGCTCACAGATAATAATAGGAGCTCCTGCACTATTGGTAGGGGTGCACCATGTTACAGAATTTTCCGAGAATTTTCTGAGGCTCCTCACTTGAGGTAAGTCGCTGGTGAGTCGCCGAAAAAACCGGATGTGTACTTTAGGCCCGGTGAGCAATCCCAGGGCTTTTACTCGTAGCTTGGTCTAAGTAGCGTTTTTTTCTCGTGAACCAAAAACGACGCTGAGTACTAATCCCATCAGTCCGAAACAACAAACAGCCGAAAAGTGTTGTACAGTACCCCACTGTAGTCGCAACCCCTACGAGACTGTGGCACGAGTCGCACTCTTTTTTTTCCGGTCGCTGTAAATGTACCCTAAAAAGGTTGATTGAGTCTTATTTCGAGTGAAACCCGGGACTGACACTCCCGTTCTGGAGACGAAACATATTTGAAATTATCGTGTACCGTGCTCAGACTCAGGCTCATGTACAGCGCAGCACCGAAAGGGTTTGTTTCGATACTGCCTTGCGCGCTTTTTGGTATATACTGGAGTCCCGTTTTGGGGACGAACCACTTGATAAAACTGTAAGGAGTTTATCCCCTAAACGGGACTGCAGTCCTAGTGGAGTTGAGCGTGCTTCTAGTTGAATCTGCTGATTTTTTTTTCTTCTTTTTCCTCTGTCAGTACACACATTCGCCCATAGTAGCAGCAGTAAGTAATAGTGACAAATATCCGCCAGCGGGGGTTCCTATTAACAGCGAGCACTGCGTATGGTGCCCCGTCTGCAATGGTTATATGCGATCGAAACATATTTTATACATGACCAATGACGATGGGATGGATGGGCATTTCGTCGACACTTGTGCAGGTACTTCAAGTAGAAAAGTTTTGCGAGCGGACGCGATCTACTACTGCTGTACCAGGTATAATAATATCACTGCTTTAATGGAAAATAGAACATATAGGGACTCCTTTGGAGATGGCTGAGGCGACCGACCAGAATCTACGATCGATCTCAGGGATCTGTGCTACCTTCCACCAACAACGCACACGCTCTCTTTATTATTTTGCTTCGTAAGTAGTAGTGCAGTGCACGTACCAAGCCTAATTCGGAGTTTTTTGTCCCCACAACCGGAGTGAGTGTGGCCCTAGCGGGGTTTTAATACCAATCAATCCCACCCTACAGCAGTACGAGGAGTATGTATGTATGTGTTGATATTCGTAGTCTCAGTATTCCGGAAACTTCTTCCCTTGGCACACTCGCCCGCCCCCACCCGTTCGTCTGTTCGGAAAAAGACGGAAGACTTTCATCCTTCAATCAAATGATCCACTTTATTTCTAAGACTCTACCACTCTTGTGCCGAAATATCGATCAGGATCATTTTTTTTTTTTTTTTTTATCATCACTTTTACTTTCCAGGCTAACTCGTAGGAGGTTTTATCCTGAGACAGCGATGTTCTGGACGTGCCGTGGTCACAGGTGTCGTCCCTTCTCTGAACGGTCCTTGTATTTCGTTACAGAATGGTATCTCTTAGGTTTTCCATTTGGAGTAATCTCAAACCACCACATCCGGTGTAGAAATTTGAGGTGAAGATCTTCAAGCAGAGATACGATGATGATTTTAAAAAATTACTCAAGATACAACACAGGTGGCCGGAATCCCCCCCTTGCACGATCTGGGCGAAATAAGATCGTTGTGGAGACGTTGAACGATGTAGCAAACCCCGCATGGTCTTGACTACCTCTCCGTTCGGAACGCCTAACGGTCTGCTACTACTCTACATTGTTTAACGTCTCCATAAAATGATGCTTTAACACCCACATCGTGCAAGGGAGGCTCCCGGCCAACTGTGAATGGAGATTGATTGAACGATATGTGTGGTTAGTTGTCTTTGCCGCGTCTCGCCCTGACTACGCCTGAAGGCTCCACCGCAGCATCGCCCCACCAAAAAAAACTACCAGGCAGAAAACACGCGGGAAAAAAATCGATCCATGTACGATTTGATGTAGTTAGATTTCGATCACGGCATACCTGGTAACTGTTTTCGAATACGTCATGGTATACCGCAGCAGAAAGTAGTTTTCGCTATTTACATAGTATTGTTGTGCTGCGATATAATAATAGCCTCTGAGGGTATGCTGTACCCGCTACAATGGCTTTCGAACATGGCGTACCGTCCCGCAATAGCTTTCCCCCTGCGCATGTTCTACCACAATTGACAGCTGCGAGCACATGTATTTGCTCTTTACGCGTATGTAGCCTTCCATTATTCGATCACGACCTTCTGCAGCTGTTATACCTTTCGGCTATTCATGGTGTAATTGGTGTAGCGCAATAATAATTGTAGTTTCGCTTTTGGCATAGGTGCGCTAGGTGCGCACCCACAACACTATCAAAGTTTATCGATCATGGCACACTGAGCTCAGGTAGCTCTCGATCTTGGCATACATACCATACCGCCATGCAGCAGTAGCTGTCGATCGTTCGATCATGACAGAATGTACAAACAACAACAACAGTAGCTTTTTTAATTGACATACCAGGAGGTAGCCTACTGCTGCTGTTGCACCGCAATAGCTTTCGATCCTGACCTATTCAAGTACTAATTGATAAAGCTACTGTAACAACAGCTTTCGATTATTATCGTGCTCCGCATCGCGGACCCCCTCGTAACAACAGCACTACCTACCAACAGCAATAATGTCGCAACAACAGCTTCACATCTCGCTTGTTCCAGCGTGTATTCGCATCGAGTCGAGCCCAAACCTATATCTGGAAAAACAATAAACTATATCACGATGTATGTCCGTAAAATGTCAGAAGTGTTTGGGCGCGAACAAGAATATCCAAACGGTCCTCACATTTCCGGACAAAACGGTAGACTCTAGCGACACACACAGCAAACAGTAGCGCTCGAGAATGCCGCCGGCCAAAAATGGAAAAATAATTGTTGTCAGGCTTTTGCCTCCATCGGTGGTCATAAATATATTTTCCCTCCTTCCCTTTCCCTCCCCCTTTCATTTCCTCGCGCTTCTTATTCCTTGTATCCGTTGGAATGATGTATCCGTTGGAACAATGTATCCCGTCGGAGTAGTGGATCCGTTGGAATATTGGTACTGACTTGTATGGCTACACCAGACACGGCACCTATCGTGCACGTTGGCATTGGCCAAACGGTGTGGGCTACGCATACAGCACGCGGGCAGACAGAAAGACAGAGAGACACACGCACACACACCAGTTGGGGGAGGGGGGGGGGGGGGGGGGGGTCTGCAGCGGTCGTACAACAACACCAACAACAACGACAGCAGAAAACAACGCTCGACAAACTTGAGGAAAACCGCAAGCCAGCTGTGTCACCAGTCACCAAATTGCGGTGAATGAACCGTCCCCTTTTTTCGTTTCGCACCGCAACTAAAACTGTACGGCACGGCACGGCACTGCTGCAGGTCTAGACCAATCAGCTAGAAGGGTAGTCTCCCCACTGCTAGAGCCACAAAGCCCTATGAAGGAACGGCACTGTAGCAATCACAGCAAAAGGGCAGCATCCCCGCCGCTAGAGCTACAGAATCCTATAAAGGAACGGCACTGTAGGTCTAGACCAATCACAGCACAAGGGCAATCTCCCCGATGTTAGAGCTACAGACCCCTCCCTACAAAGGAGAAAAGTAGAGCAGAGCAATCTCCCCCGCACCGGAGCTATAGACCGCTAAAAACCAAAGTAGAGCAGCAAAGCCGGGCAGAAACACCCGCTCCCCCTCACTTCCCGACAAAACCGGTTTGAAAACGCGCTGATTGAGAGTTGTTACGCGTACAACTAATGCGCCCAGAAAGCTTTTGCCCCCACCCGAATGGCAAAAAAATGAAGCAAAAAAACCCCGTCGTACCGGAAGAGCAAAGCCGCGACTTTTCCAATGAAACTCCGCGTTACCCTAAGTCCTACAGACAGACAGCAAGCAGCACATACAAAGGCGCAGAGCCTTCTCGTGGTGATAATAAATACCAGTGCCACACCTGGCTTTGGGCAGGAACGTATATTGTGCATTAGCACGCATTATTTGCACGCAACGTTTCAAGGTTGTGTTTTGTAGGGTATACCCGGGTATCAAGCTCGGTTACGTCATACCCGGGTAGATACCCGGGTATCCCCAGAGTTTACGCCCTACTAAACATACCCTTGCAACATTCGCATTTTTTGCTGCATACTCTGAGGTACCCGGGTATCGAACCTGGTTACGTCATACCCAGGTAGTCACCCGGATACCCCCAGAGTATATACACACCCTACTGAACATACCCTTGCAATGCTTAATTAATAGTAGGGTATATACTCTGAGATACCCGGGTATCAAACCTGGTTACGTCATACATACCCGGGTAGATACCCGCGTACCCCCAGAATATATACCCTGCTACACATACCCACGCAATATTTCGCACTTTTGGCACGCAAAATCTATGCACGCAGTATTTGCACACAATATTTCGCACACAAACGTTTGCACATAATACTTGCACACAATGTTTGCACACAATCATTTGCGCACAACTAATATGTGCACACCACATTTGCACGCAACATTTGCATACCAAGTCGGGCGTACGCGGCGATCGATCACAAGACGAACGTACTAATAGCTAATAATAGTGGTACGTACGTACGTACGTACGTACGTACGTACGTACACACCAGCCTGATCGATAAAAATGACGGACATTTAATTGGCCACAGAAGGTTCCAAATATACCTCAGATGTTCGACCAGACTGATAATAGCTTTAGCTCTGACGGGGTGGGATCGGTTCGCGCCTCATTCGCATTGTCTTTTTCACACCCCCGTATGACAGGCAAGAAGGAGACAACAGCACCAAGCCGGCCGATCACGCCATAACAGAATGCGCTTGTCTACTGCCGCACCCGTCCTCCCCAGGCAGCGAACCGGGTCCCTGCCCGCCCCCCCCTCCGCCCCCGCCCCCCCCCGCTGCCACCATTGACGCCCCCACTCCCTCCCCCAGAAGTCCCACCACTGCCGCCGGCTTGTCTGCTACTGCTGTGCTTGTGTTGTGGTGGCGGTGGTGTACGCGAGGCGCTGCCGCTGGCAGAAATAAACATGGGTGGCGGCACCCTAGGGGGGGAAGGCGGAGGTGGGGCAATGCCGATACCCCCTCTGCTGTAACCGGTGTTCCTACTGCCACCGCTGCCACGGCCGCCGCCGCTGCTGCTACTGCTGCTGCTACCGCTTCTGCCGCTGCCGCTTCTGCCGCTGCTGCTGCCGCCGCTGTTGCCAGACCCGAGGCTCCCTTGACGTCTAAAAACATCGGGCTTGCCCCCCCCCCTCCTCCTCCACCCCCCCCCTGTCGGCGATCGGCTCCCGCGTCCCCTGCTCCCCACTCCAAGGGTCGAAAACGAAGACCCTCGAGCGTCAACCAACCGGGCGTCGTGGGAACCACCACCACCACCCGACGCAGCACTAGACGCCTTCTTCTGCTTGCTAAACCGCGCGCCGCCGCCGCCACTCCCCCCGGCCGCACCAGAGCCCGCGAGCGAAGAAGCAGACGCAGAACCAGAAGAAGACCCGCCCGAGCGAGGTGGGAGGCTGGAGAAAGAAGACCTCGCCTTGAAGGCACCCCCGTTACCGCCGCCACCGCCACCGTCACCGCTGTTGCTGCTGCTGCTGACTGTGGTGGTGTTGCTGGGGGTCGCGCTGATACCGCCACCGATAGAGCTACCGCCGCCGCCGCCGCCCGCGGCGGCTCTAGAGTAGTATGATTCTCTTGGTCGGGGGTGGCCGGTGGGTCCAAGGCCACGAGAGGGCTGCGATCGCGGCAGCGGAGACTTTTCCCCTCGGGGGGTCGTGAGTACCACGCGGTGGTACGTCTGAACAGGGGCTGTGAGGAAAAGATGTGGAGGAGGGGAAGGCAAGGGGGGTTGGGGGGGGGGGGGGGATCAGGTCATGCATGGCGGTAGTGGTGTGACCATAGAAGGGAAGGGAGGGCTCGTACTAATAGTATCGTCATGTTGGCTCTGGTATATAGCATCAAGGGCAGTGATTCACCGGTCTATGATACTTCCAAGTATATCCTTCATGGGGAACGTAGAAAACGAGCGACAGATGTATCACGGAGCTCGCAAAGTTCAAGGGTGTGTTCAGTAGGGTACATACCCGAGTATGACCGAAACAAACAGGTTTGGTACCCTGGTACATGCCCGATTATGACCAAAACAACCAGGTTTGGTACCCGCGGGTACGCACCCTATAGTATGACCAAAACAACCAGGTATGGTACCCTGGTACATACCCGAGTATGACCAAAACAACCAGGTATGGTACCCTGGTACACACCCTAGTATGACCAAAACAACCAGGTATGGTACCAGGGTACATACCCGAGTATGACCAAAACAACCAGGTTTGGTAGCCGGGTTCCCTTGAGTGCGTACCCCACTAAAACACACCACTGCGGAGAGAAAGTAGAGTATCGACCACACATTCAGGAACATTCGTAGTATCTCTATGGCGTAGCTTTGTGACCACAGAACTTGTATCTCTCTAGGATTGAAGAATCGGCACGGACACTGGTCGTGCTCGATGTCGACGGGTAGAAAGAACGGTTTAAAGTGAAGAAAACAACAACAGCAGCCGACGTATCCATTTTGTTTTAATAAATAACTGTTTTCGCTCACCGCCATCCACCAGCTTGATGAGGATGTGCAGCGGATCTCTCCCCTTGACGGTGACAGCCGCGTGAACGGCGGGCGGTGGTGGTGGTGGCAATGGCTTCGGCACCGACAGTGACCTGGACAATGCTGCTGGTGGCGATGCCCTCGACAGTGCAGCAGCTGGCGGTGCTGTCCTAGACGGCAGTGCTGCTGGTGGGGGTGCCCTAGATAGTGCTGCTGGCGGTACTGCCCTAGACGACAGTGCTGCTGCTGCTGCCGCCGGGGGCGCCCTAGATAGTGCTGCTGCTGGCGGTGTCCTAGATAGTGCTGCTGCTGTTGGGGGTGCCCCTCTAGCCAATGCTGCTGCTCCTGCTGCTGCTGCTGCTGGCGGTGCCGCCCTAGCCAATGCTGCTGCTGTTCCTGTTGCAGCCGCTGCTGATGATGATTTTGAAGACAGTGATGATGTTGGCGATTTCGATTTTGACGAAGAAGACAATGATGACGATGATAGTGGCGGCGGTGGTGGTGGGGGTGGCGATGCCGGTTTCGATGGCACCGGCGGCGGGCGAGATGGCGGCCTCGAGGACGACTTTGCCGACGAACTTTTCGGCGAATGCTTGGGCGAAGGTTTTGACGAGGTCCTGCCCGAAAGCTTGCTAGATGACTTCGACCCTGTCCCTGGACTGTCGATAGACTTGTGATGTTCAGATGAGGCCTGCTGGGGAGGGCGGGGGGGGGGAGGTAACCAGAGATCATCATTTTTAGAACGCCGCGAATTACGTGACATGACATGACGTGGCGTTGACGTGACATTGACCTGACATCAGGTGTTATTCATGTAACACTAGCGTAGAATGACGTGATATTGACGTGGCATCGGTGTAAACTTGACGCGAAACTTACGTCACATTATGTAAAAATTGACGCGACAAGACATGGCATTGACGTGACAAGACGTGGTAATGACGTGACATTGGCATGACATTGACGTGACACTGACAAGACATCGATGCGACAAGACGTAACTTTTCCCTTTAGTACCACACTTACATATAGCCTAAATACCGCTCTAATTCCAAGTGCTTTGTCCCCACAATGGGCGTGCAGTCCTAAAGGCCTTAATCCCTGCGTGCCATACCCCCCTTGCTCTTTACTCAACTGTAGTCCAAACACTCACCGAGGATCTCGCCGACCGAGACGATCTGCTACCCCGCGATGAGCCGAGGGCACACTTGTCTAGGTGAGGGGCATATCGGGCGGCGCCCACAGCGCGATTACAGCTCGGACACGTTATGCTCGTCGATGGTTCCTTGGGCGGGACGCGGCCGTACACGTCTCCTCCTGCCGCAGCCGAAAATGCGTGTTCCGGACAAGGTAAGGGTTTCCCGCTTTCTATACGTGGTAGGCTTGATCAGGGCTCTTCACCCGTCATGTGTCATGACCTGACCCGCCAGTCGGGTCAGTAGGTTTAAAAACCTCACGGGTCGCGCGGTCGGGTCGCGTCGGGTCGGGCCAGGAGGTTTCAAACTCTCACGGATCTGTTCGAGCCACCCTTCCGCGACCCGACCCGCGAGGTTTGACCCGACCCGTGAACAGCTCTGGTTTTTACAACTATCCATTCGGTGTTCCAAAGAAAAAACAAAGGTGAAACTGGAACGAAAACTACTGTACACGAGGTAGCAAACTACAGCATCGGCCACGCGAAGCAGAAGCAGCCCTCCCTAGCAGCCAGAGTGAGGTTGTGTGTCCAAAGCGCAACGCAAGGGGCTGTATCACACGCGCGCCACACCACAACCTACACTACCGTATGTGCTGTTGTATTAACAGTATCTACTGCCACACGCTTTTCTGAGACGGCTAATGTCACCGAACTTACCTGACCAGTATCGTTTTCTAGGTCGCTATACTTGAAATCAAGCCTAAAAGGTTAACAAGACTAACCATGGCGGAAGAGAGTTGGGCACACACAGCACCACGTGTGCCATCCAGCGCCGTGGCCAACAAACGCGGCCGTCAACAAAAAAGCGGGGGGATTATGGAGCGCGGGAGGAGCACGTGAGAGCGACAAAGTGCAAAAACGGAAGGCCGAGCCGCACCGGTGCCTCAGGGCTCGTCGAACAAAAACAAACGTCGGGTGAGAGAGCTGGGCGACGCGCGCGACGGCGGGCCAATCGCGGAGAACGATAGGAACGGCGCTAGTGTTGGATATCGTCAAGTTTGGAAATATTTCGATATTTTTCTCGTTGTGTTTTGCATTCCATCCCCGGGCATCCCCATGGTCTTTACGTTTCAACTCAGATATCGAACGAAAGATTCAATCCATCAAATATCGCGATCGTATTTAATACGATAGTTTTTTTGTTTTTTATCGGTATCGTATCGAATACTTTATTCCGATATCGATATCCGATATACAAAACTAAATGGGGTAGACGGGACACGTTGCACCGCCCCGAAACTACCGTCAGATCCAAGATGCTTTCGCGTCATTTTCCCCCCAACATCATAGGGAAGTCTTAAGGTGCATCTTGTATTGGACATCAAACGATAACCGAGTTCGATTCCATACCGAGAAACAAAAAAACTAATCAATACGTACAATTTCGATTTTTGATACTTGCATCCAAGCTTTCGTTCAGTGTTAGCATAAAGAACATGGGGATGCCAGGGGATGGAGCGCAAAAACACGTTACTCTCACATTAACTCTCAAATCAGGGAGTCTGTGGTCATACAAAGGTGCTAGAGCCCTACGAAGACCCCATCAAACATGAAAAAAAACAACTTCGGGTGGTAAGCACGACGATTCCCACCTGAAAATACACGAGACGAAGAAGGCGCACACATGAAGTAAAATCAATGTGCAAACTGAACTAACATGGCCGCGGGTAATCCTCGACTACAACTATTACAGCATAGAGCCCCCCGTTCCCACAACAAACCATCTCGTGGCTGCTGACTACAAGCGGTTGATGTCTGGAGTGCTGCCTGCAACGTACGAAACGCACGGTAGTCGTGAACACAGAGAGGAACACGCCTGCTGTCTGGGGTGCTATCAGAGTGACGACTCGTGGATATGCAGTGAAAGAAGAATCAATCGAACCAAAAACCACCGTACAAATATCGACGATCACCTTGTCTTCCCAGACTGTCTGGCAAAACGTGCAGCACAGCTATGATACCACGTCCCTGATAATTGCGGGGGTCATTCTTAATGAAGGGCATACAACTCGCCAACACTACAAAGACCAGTCACGCAAACAACAGGTGACATCACGGCCTAGTGAAAAAAACAGAAAAACGAACGATCACTGCTGCTCTCGTGATGGTGTGCGTGCCGGTTGTGGGTCTCGGTGTGCCGTCCTGTTGCCGTTCTCCATGGCCGCCTCATCACCTTAGCCCCATCGGCCTGCTCCTTCGCACGTGCTCTCGTTGCCACTCCCTTCCAGTCGGTTCCCCTTCTCCCCCCCCGTCCCCAAAAAAAAAATCTCCTCGCACTTGCGTTTCTTATCTGAAAAGAAAAAATCTCGTGCAGGGTGGGTTCAATCCGTTTCTTCCCCCGCTCGTCGACGCTCTGTCCCCCTGATATTTCGCCGTCGAATCAAGCCTCCTGCCGTCGCAGTTAGACTGTGCCGTAGTTTGGCCTGTAGTGGCGCCTACCTCCGCGCATGGGCATCCCGATTGAGCATTGTTGCTCTGCCGCTGCTGCCTAGAAAAGACGCGCGAATCGTAGGTGTATGTGCCTGACGCACCACGTACGACCCAACTCTACTGTCACGTCAAAGCCTAGCGCCCACACGCAGCTGCAAGGTCTCACTCCTTGAGGGTAAGTCCGGCCTTACACCCGCCAGAAAGACTTACCCCACTCGCTGTAAGCCTGATAGAGCATGCCTCGCAGCATGCCTTGCCAAGGCAGCGAGGGGAACAGAGGTATATATGACATATCAAAACTTTCGATACGATATCCAACACGTTCCAAGATGCTTTTGCGTCATGTTTCTTGAGTATCATGGGGGACAAAAGTGTAATATTGTGAGCCTAGAAAATCTGGGGTTCGTGGAGCGGGATTGAACACTGACACAACAGGTATATGGAAGGCATGTTTGGGAAGTTGCAGGATAAGTTGCATCACCTGGGGTTGCCTTGGGCGGCGGGTTTAAATACTCCGCCCATAATCGCTCATTGGTTAGTAATCCCGTGTGAAGCTCTCGGTGCAACTGCACAGCGACGCGAAACGAAACGAAAGGAAGAACGAGGGAGACCAGCGGGCGGTGAGGTTGGCGGGTGGCGGCGCTAGAGAACAAGCGAACGGGAAAAAAAAAAATTGGTGTCGAAGACTCGCGAAAATATATTGAATCTGTATAGTCTATATAAACCCTTTTAAGTGCAACACATTTCGGCGGATATGCCATTTATGACTGAATATATCAAGAGCAAACGCCTAGTATTAAAATCCATAGTTAACCAAACTACGATATTGATTCTTCGTATATGTACACCGATGTACAAAAAATACTATGCACAAATGTCGGCACCTGGCGGTTCTTTTATTGAGGGCGAGCCAAGGGCGAGCGGCTTTAAACTGAAAAAACTATGCTGGTAATACGCCATGTAGGATACTTTTTTTTTTATGGGTTGTTTTTTTTGTTTCTTAAACAAAGCGTTCCAATACCCACGCAATACCAAGTATATCAAGAACGGAATATTCTTCGGCTGTTCGTCCTCAAGAAAAGACAAGCACCAGACACAGAATAAATCGTTGAAGATATTCCTGGCAGTCTAACCTACACCTGGTATAAATTCGAGGTAAGCTACTCCCCGAGATGAGACACGACAGCAAGGTGGTTACGGCTACGTTGCTACGCATCGATCGGAGTTTCGAGCTGACGCACTCCGCAGCTCCACGCGGACGAGGGTTCTTCTTATGCTCACGAGTACACTATGTCTTGTTCCGGCGATGAGATACGTACGACAAGAAGAAAACAACATCAACAACTCCACCACCAACACCAACAACTGCATCAACAACAGCAACAGCACCAACGCCTCATGTACACCACCGACAACAACAACAACCGCACACGGGACCACTCGACAACAGCAAAAAATTCTCGTACGGCGTGCTCGTACCCTGGTTTGTATACGAGTATCGTACCAGGTACCGTGGTATCGAAGTGTATGGTACCGGTACACCATCACACCAGGTACCTGATACCTGGTACCTGGTATTAATATACCAAGTATGCGTATCACCCCGATATACATATATATTGGGTGAGTAGAGTAAGACTGCACACTGGCACAGCAGTACTGCCAGTGCGCCGGTGAGAAGCTACTGGCAGTAGCTGCCCACTGATATTTGGTATCCCTAGGCTCAGGAAACACGACATATTCTACGACGGAAGAGAGGAGAGAGCGAACACAAAAAAGCGACGATCGTCTCATCATCGCCACAAATTCCAACCCTACTCATAATACTACTGGTGCGTTTTTTTTCGTTATCGTTTTTTTTCCGCTGTTCTTTGTGTTCATGTCCGCAACCAAACCCCGCCCGCGATAGTGTACCTGATAGAGGGTATATCCCCGATTGTGATGAGCTATGAAGCGAAAACGCCTACGTACTGGTACTTTTTATGTACCGACGGCGCATTCCGTGGGGCCAGCTCACCCGATGGAGGGGAAGGGGCGATTGGCCTCGCTGTCGCCAGGCGTTACCCGCTTCGTTCAACTCCAGTATACTGATGCAGTCCAGTATACTGGCTGCTGACGCAAGTCAGCAAAATCTCTTCTGGCTACGGCTGCTCGTATGACACATAAAACAGCAGAATAAATTCGTGAAACAGGTACTATACTTGTAGTACCAGGTATCAGGTACCCGGGTGGATGACAAGAATGGGCATAGAGTACCTCAGGTATACGATACATACTACTGTGTGGTATGATAATATTTACCGCCTGTAATTCGACACTGCTCTTATCACCTGCGGTACTTATTGCTTACCTCGAAAACCACATCCCGGCAGAGGGAGAGCTCGAACGCCGAATAGATCGCCTCGGCCTCTCGTCGAAGATCGATAGGTTCCTATCAATATCATTACGAAGCAGTACGTACGGGTATGGATGCGGTATACACGGGGGGTCATAGTCACGAGTGCGAACCGTACGTACCTGGTACACACGTACGCAAGATTTAAACTCGAGGCTCGAGACCGACATCTGACCCTAGTCTTGAACGTAATAGTCCCTAGAACCCGGGGATGGACCCTAAAGTCTCCCCTAGTCGTGAACCTCGCCCACGTACACATCTACTCGTGACTATCATTTCCCGTATAAACAGCACCAGAAACAGAGCTACAACACCAGCATAGTCAGCAACAGCAGCAGCAGCAGCAGCAGTTTCAGCAGTAAAGCAACAGCAGCAGCAGCAGCAGCAGTTCAGCAGTACAGCAACAGCAGTATGACTACTATTAATAATAATAATATATGCCTCGTATAGAAACTGCTGCTGCTGTTGTTGTATACCCAGCGCACAGGATTGTTGATTTCACATTAACTCCTAAAAAATCAAGGAATCCGTGGTCACAGACAGAGGCGTGCTCAAGCCCTACTCGTGGGAATATCCGAAAAACCACAAGAAAAATCAAAATTCGGCTGAGAAGTACGACGCTTGCGAAGCACGACGCTTCCCACCTAAAAACACAGGAGAAGAAGGGGTACACAAACACTGATACCCCACGGTACTATTTATTAATTAAGACCTGGCAACATTTTATGTGCAAAGAAGTACTAAAACTGCTTCTGTTGTTGCGCGTATCATTAAATCACTGAGAATACGGAAAATAACCACTTGAGTACAGAACAGACGCGGGCGTATCACAACCCGAGTTAGTCCGGCCTGTGTCATACTGCTGTAGTAGTGGGGACTGGGAACGAACATGTGGCCCCTTGCCGACAACGAGAGCACGGGGGATCAGGCGTCCCTGAAGTCAGCAAGCCGCACTCGTGCTACGTATGCATTGGCTTGAGTATGGACGAGGATCACTGCTTGTACGAGTACTATTAATCACCTGTACCACCAGGTAAGTACTTCAAAGTTGACATACTCTTGCAGAACTCGGAGCACCGCTGCTGCTACTCACTACTGCTGTACTATTATTGAATCAGCCACACGTTGTTGCTCAGTGCTCAGTACTTTATATAGTCTACTGCTCGTATACTCTCAGCGGCGCTGGTTGTCTTTTCCGCTCTTGTTGAATGTTACCCCAGCATGTATATTGAAATCAACACCAGCGTTACAGGTTATAGACTCGCGAAACTAGAGCCGGACCAGGGAAAGCAGCACACACGCTCACCGATCCATCCGGAGGGTGAATCAGCCAGTCCTCCGTAACTCTAGGACGCTTGCGGGAAGGCGTCAAACCCTGCATGAGAACATCATCTTCGAGGTCCTCGCTGCTGTTGTGTGGGGCGGATCCGTTCTTACTGACTGGTGTTGCTGTTGTTGTTGTTGTTGCTGCTGTCGCTGCTGCTGCTGCTGCCGCTGCTGCCGCTGCTGCTGCTGCCGCTGCTGCTGCTGTGGTCGGAGCGCGGGATGTGACGACTCTGGTCGCCTTCCGCTTTGCAGCAGTAGCAGTGCTGAAGGCCTGGCCCTCCTTCTTGGCCTCCATTCTCTCCTAGAGACACAAGCCGAGATCCTAATCCCGGCCTTCTCTCTCAATGATCGATAGTTGTCGAGCCGTGTGACGCTTGGTTGTGTGGGATGTGTGTTGCGCTGGCTTGGCAGAACTCGCCGAGAGAAGAAGACAGGCGGCTGTCATTTAGGAGGAAACAATCACGCATAATGGTCGTTGGAAACCCAATCAATATGTAACGACATTATTTTTCACCGTATTTGTTTCGACTCTTTCTTTCTGAAAGATTTTTTCGCACTCGCGCCGCTGTGTATGCCTGCTCAAAGATGCCGAAGCCTGCCGCCCGCAGGCCTACGTAACACGTGTGTGGATGCGGTATGAAGCGCGCTTTCGTGAGCATAGCTAGCAGCTACGTAGGGTTCTGTGTGGCGACCGTGCTTCGGCGTCGTGGCTACGACGTTGTTGGATCCTGCCGCACAGAAGGCGAGTCTTTCGTAATAGTATCCAAATTCGAGTATCCAAATTCTAACGTCAAAAACTTCACCAGTACGTACTGAAAAAGGTTGTCCTCTCTTGGCGTTAGAATCTCAACTATTGATATTAAATGCTCGCGCGTAGACTTGACTGCTGTGCTACAGCTTGCGCTAAAGACGGGCGCAGAGGTCTGACAAGTCGTTCCTAATTCGCTGAGATTATAGTCCTGAACCCCCTTACCTTCCCTTTTTCATCGAGAACAGACACGGAAGATATCGAGGGCATAGTATCGGAGACAGTGGGCGTGAACGATGAGGCAAGAACGGTCCAGCTGGCCCTACGCTCCAACGTGGTTGTACTATGCCTCATCGAGGATCTACGAGGCGCCGACGCCGTGCTCGCCGCGCTCCGGGTTTCAAGGGGCGAACCCGGCGGGCCGAGCCACCTGCTGGTGCTGTCAACCACGATGACTTGGGCGAACACCAAGCTCGTGCCGTCCACAGCAGCCTCGACATCCGAGGTGGCGTCACATCACTCGCTCTCGCGCCCAGTGTCTATGATGGCCATGAGCAGACATTCTCCTCCAAGCGCCGGAGCTCTTCCAAGAGCGTCCTCGTTTATGGGCGGGTTCTCCCCGTCCCGTGAGAACTCTCGGGGGGCGCTGGGGACCGCAAGCTCGAAGAACTCGGGCCGGTTCAACCGCGGTGGTGGTGCTCCCGGCTCCTCCTCGGGCTTCTTCAGGCGGCGTCACCACCCTGCTAACACCCCCCGAATTAGTCTTGACAGAAGGCGACTACCTCCTGCGGCAGCCCCCAACAGGGTACCTCGAGCACAAGCGGCTGGAGGCGCTAGCGCTTAGTCTGCAATCGACGTCTATCAGCGCTTGCGTGGTGGGCGCCGGCGTGCCGTACGGCTTGGGAGAGGGTCCCCTCCTGCGACTGTTCCGGGAGGCATGGAGGGCAGGGGACGCGCCAACCCCTCTGCCTACATGTGCATCGGGCGACAACTACCTAGCCCTCATTCATGTCGTTGACCTGAGCGCTGTCGTTGGGAAATTACTCCGCCCTGGTGAGTGCGATGCTTCGCCAGCTCCGTTCCCAAAGCCGTACATCCTGGCTGTTGAAGGGGGAGGGTTGCAGTGCACAGCCAAAGAACTCGCGGAAGCGATCGGAAGAGGCTTCGGAGGAAGCGGGGAAACGCAGCCAATTACCGAAGCGGAGCTCGAGTCTATCCTGATCGAAGACCCCGCTGCGTTATCCATGCTGGTCGACGTCCGATTTTCAAACGATGGCGGTGTCCTGGAACGTATGATGGCGAATGGTGAGTGTGTTCGTGAAGTCAGAAGTCTGGATGGTCTGGTCGTCTGGACACCCCGCGGTCGGAGGATATGATCCTTCGTATGGTTTTAGTTTATTAAACCATTATCACAATGTAAAGCAGAATGATGTCAGCTGTGAGTTCAACCGATTGCGTGGTCGATATTCAGCTTTGGAAGCTGCGCAGTTCCTCGGCCTCGCGTGTTCTGTGCGTCATTTATATCTTACCATGTACGTTTTGGTTTTTGTTCCCCATTTAATATCTCCGCCCTTACTTTCTCTCTCCCTCCTACTATTAGTCGTAACTGAGATCCGGGGTCTCATACCAGGCCCACCCCCCCCTCCCCCCTACGGCTCGTGCCCTCATTTTTATCGCGAGAAAACTTCAGCCCTCTCTTCCCTCGTCGACTCGCGTCGGAATACGCCGACCCACGCTACGCGCTCTCAGCAGCTAATCGCTTCCTTTATTTTTGCCAAAAAATTCACAATCTCACCACGGTGGGATTCGAACTCACGAAAAGAATGCTAGCAGCAGCATTCGAGGGTGCCACTAGACAACCGGGGCGTAACAAACAATACTAATACTCGTAATATATCATGCGCCATATAGCGTTATGAAAGGTTAACATCATCCGTCCGAGGTGTGAACCTGTCTACTGTAGACTACCCAGTCAGCGCTTCTGACGTACCAGTAGTTCTCCTTGTCTACACACTGTAACAGTGTATCCCTTATCACCAACAGAGCGGATGATATACCTGAGCCGTGATGAGGGATTAATTCCCCGTTGCGCCTATGTACATGCCCACATCATCACCGCTCGCAGTGTGTACATGATGCGTTGATCGCGAAGCGTTTTCGTGTCTACGGCTACGCGGGGTCGCTCGTTCTCAATTGTTCGCACCGTCAGCCGCACACCATGCACAGTAGCCTCATTGCACGGCAGCATCACAGTATTTATTCCTACACACTGCTGGTGTTTGCTGCGTCTTCGCGGTACAATCGTTCTGGTCGTTGTTTTCAGGGGAGTTGGAGCCGATCGCGCGTGGTCGAAAGGGTTTGTGGCTTCGGCGAGACTGTTGGCCCGCGAGTTTGTGGCAAGCAGATCGCTCACGCCGATCAACGGTGTAGTCCTCGGTCCGCCGGGTGGGAATCAGAGCACAGTCTGCGACCAGGCAAGCATTAGCCCCTACTTAAAGTTTACCTTAGATGCTGTTACTCGTGCATACACGTCCATGTGAGCGCTCACGGCCAACTGATCGCAAACGTTATTCGGAATAGATCGAGGCCCTATGTGTGAACACTGAAAGTGCACGCTACTGCTGTCATCGATGCTCGCAATTAATATATTCATACTGTTCGCTATAAATGTATTAATGCTGTAGTTCGAACCTACCGAAGTAACGTAGTCAGCACCGGCTGACTAACACTAACAATAGCCCAACAGACATTACTATTCCCTTCCAACGGACAAAAAACATGTACTTTGGGGACTCGAAACACCGATGAATCCTGTCGGCAATCCCCGAATGGACGAGCACTACCAAACGTCCGCGACCACACCCTGTTACGTTATTATTAATAGCTATGTTGCCTCTTTTTTTTCAGATATCGAAGCGATACGGCGTGAAGTACGTAGACGCGAAGGTCGCGATGGACTCAGCTTTTTCGGCGTTGGGGAAAGCTTTGCCGGAGCCCGCCCCCCCTGAGGCGAAAGCCCCGCTACCGGCTAAGGGGAAAAAGGGCAAGGACAGCAAAAAAGGTAGGGATAATCGGCGCCGCTGCCAATCTGAGAAAAGGAGTGCATCGATCCGCGTACGTACACACAAAAATTATGCAGAGCCTGCAGTAGCACCCTTTGACTCCTGCTAGAGATGAGCGTACACAAATTCAAGTAAAGTGTCTCCAAGAACATGGGTGTAGTTCCAAAAGTACTAAGAAACTCTTAGTTTGGGCTGCGTAGGCTCAAGTTCTCCGTCTTATTCTTACTGCTACAATGTGAGGAAGGGCGTGTCCTACACTAATTATCAGAACAACAAGACGATTTTCTTAGGTTTCGGGGAAAAAATCGGACCAAATAAAAATATCAACCCCTCAGTTTCTTAAGTTACTCTCAGTCGCGCTCATGCATGTATCAGGGTGTAACCTACTGAGACTGAGCTATAGGGACAAATGACCCATCGATTGCCCAGTCCAGGGTAATCCTTATTTTAACACTCTGCCCCCCTCTAGACGGTGGGATCTTTGGGGCGTCGGTGCCGTATACGGCCGTACGCTGACCTACCCGCTTCGTTTCAATACCTGGGGAACCAGGGAGATATGTTTTTAGGGACGCACGCGCAAGCGCTTCCATAAAATAACCATTTGAAGTGAGATTCGAACCCGTGTCCTCGACGACGTCGAGTATGAAGGTGTACCTACTGAGCTATAGAGGTAAAAGACCGATCGATTATCCATCCTAGCGTAATCCTCAAAACACTCTCCCCCCCTCTGAACTGCATCATACACTTGTCTCGAGCTTAGAGTTAGAACACATGTACTTTTATCTTGAGCCCCTGCAGATTAAAGTTTTTCCTTGTCTCGAGCTATGAGTCAATGCACACGTAATTCTCCGGAGCTACTAACTGTGCAGTAGATTGAACTATTCCTCAGTCTTCCACGAAGGTACGTCTCGGGGCAACGCGTTCATCTCGGATGTTTCTGACGTGCAGTTGTCCTGCCATGGAAAGAGATGGATTACGCACTTGGGTCAAGATCGACTATACGTAACGGCCAATAATCTACGGAAAGCAGCACGGATAGTTGTGGAGTTCCATACTCGAGGATCGGCTTCCAGTTTTTCCTCTTGGTCTTCTAGGACGACGAGAATACAACTTTCCAAGGGTCTTTTCGGTAGGGTGGACCGGCACCCGGGGGTATTTTCAGTGGGCGTACCGAACTTAACGAAGTGTCGGGTACCGCCATCGAGTTGGTACGTACCAAACCATAAATAAATATTCGGTAGGGTATTGAGATCGTACCGAACCACTTCGGTAGGTTAAACACCCCCGGTACACTATGGACGCGCCTCACCGAATACTATTAATACACCCTTGCAATACTTTACTTCATATGCATGTCTTCTCCTGACAGTGTTCATCACACCTCGTGACCCAAGCTGTACAGACAGACTAGGAGGTTATCCCTCCAGGAAGGCTGTATGGATAGACCTTGACCTTGTAACTTTGACAAAACGGGCTAAAATATTCCAGGTACCTGATATTAGTGGTTGACTTCAAGCCCTAACTCTGACCCCAACTTCGACCGCCTGGGAAAATTGTAGAAACTTCTTGGAAGGAACATGTCATGAAAAGTAACACAGTAAAAATATGAACGACACATGCCACGATAGGGTAAGTATAGGTAGCACTATTCGCCCCCAAAAAAATATTTCTGACGTCTGACCGGGCTCCTTGACCCAATATCGTTAGAATGTCATTCGTGTTTTAGCAGTAGTATTCGTGATATAGCTACAATTCATCGGGTTGGGTGTTTTTTCGGTCAAAATCAGTTTTGGGCGTCACTGGGATATGGTGCGGTAGGTGCTACCTCTATCGTGAAACGCGTTCAACCAATTTGTCGAAGCTGGGCCAAGTCGTGAATGCTTCTGAGAATATTCTCGGAATGAAGATTGCCATCAGGATTTATGAAGTAAAACCATAAACCATTTTACCAGTCGAAGCTGGGCCAAATCGAAAACACTGCGGGGAAAATTATCGGAATCAAGATGTATTGAGACGTTATCTAGCGTGACCGTATCAGCTATTGTTAAGTCGAAGCTGAGCCCAGTCGTAAACACGACATACTGGGAGGTTCGACCGCCTCGGAAAATCCTCGGAAATGATACATGATGATGAGATCGCAGTGTGATCCACTGTAGCGATCGTGTTGCTGAGGCTGAACCAAGTCGTGAACACGAATGCATGGGCTGTACAAAAACTTCAATGCGTATTGCTTTAAACCCTAACCCTAACACAAATAGCTTCGATCCCCAGAGGGAAATTCTCGGGGGTGAAGACACAAGAATGGGTCTAATAGTGCGACCTATCAACCATGTTTCCGATGCTGGACCAAGTCGGAAACACTGCGTGATGCGAGGACTGCGCAGACCTCGCACAAACCCCGATGGAATGGTCGAAATATACCTGACTGTAAACCCTATTCTAGCCCCAACCCGGACCCCGACCGCCTGCGATTGCTTTTGGAATGAAAAGACAAGTGCGACCCATCGACCATGTTGCCAAAGCCGGAACGTGTCACAAACGCTATTATACTTACTGCCAAGACTGCACAGACAGACCTTTGCACCAAGTTCGATACAAAAAAGGTTGAAATAGAGCTCGACTTTGAACCTTTACACCCTTTAGTCAGGACTACAGTCCAGTTCCGGGGACAAACAAACAACTCCAATTCTAAGTAGTTTGTCACTAAAATGGGACTGCAGTTTTGGAAGGGGTAGCCCTAATCCTACTGACGCAATGCCATTTTTCTACAGTAACTCCGACCGCCTGGGAAGCTTCTTCGCCACGATATACATCGTCTCCTAAAAACCAAACAATGGGTTACTGATTGACACTACGTAGCTCGAGCAGTCGACGGATTTACTTCATGCACTCCTACCCCCTCAAAAACACGCTTCTAGTTAAGTGAATTAATTAATTTCATTGTCACCTGCATTTTTCGCCCAGGTGCTGGAAAGGGGGAATTGTCGCCAGAAGCTCAGGCGGCCTTGGATGCGCTGTCCCCTCCCGAGCGTCTTCTGCACGACATACAGGCGGCCTTCGAAGCAGCAGACAAGCCGATGTCTGAGTACACCAGCCTTGACGCGGAAGGGTTGGCCCGCCTCTTTTCGCCGTCTCTCGTTGCCAGGGCGGCTGGCCTCCTCCTTCGAGACACGAGAAGGCAGTGGAGTCGAAGGCGAGTCTTCCACGTGACCAAACTTAAACCGCGGCACAGCGGTGCCGGACCTCAGATAAGAACAAGAAATTCACTGAACAATATCAAATACCTGGTACGAAACTGGTACACTGGACCAAGCTACTGGCCCAGGCGAGGTTTTCTTTTTTAAGAAAAAGGGCCATTTCCGCACTAACTCCAGTATAACTGCTCCCCGAAAAAAACATGAGGAGCTAGTTGGGTTTTTTTTTCCTATGCCAGGCCGTACTAGAGATCCTTTTGAAATAATGCGAGTAAACGCCCCCCCTACGCGGACCAACGTTTCGATCTCGATTACTCCGTAACGAAGAAGATGCCAATACCTAACAACACGTTTCCGGACAGCCCCTCGACAAGATCTGTGACCCTTTTCGACGCTAACGTTCTTCTTGCTGTGGAGATAGCGAGTTTGAAAATCCAGTCTTGGCGGGGCGGGGGGGGGGGTACTCATTATCATGCATGGCCGTTGTCGTATGACCATAGACCCTCGCATCCCTACAATGCTGGGACGGAGCGCGTCGGGTTTTCACCGACCAGGTAGGCATTGCTTGCACCAAGCGCGAAGCGCCGTGAGGTGTGGAGGGGCGTCTACTCGCATTCTTACGGCGGTCCCATTCGGCCACAATTAATGAATACCAAAACGAAAGCTAGTCCCTTTCACGACTATCAAGAATATCGTACACTAATCCCAAGTATGTTGTGATGCGAATCTAAGGGGCCTAACAAAGGGGGCACGGAAGAGCTCCCAGGTAGCTAGTCCACACACAAGGTCCGTTTAGCAGGACAAGGCAAAATACCCGACGAAATGATCAAAAATACGAAATCACGGGAACACTTTTTTTTTTGCGGTCAACATCCATGCGTCCCGTCGCTACCGGAAAGGAGAGGTAACAGTGATATTCATCATCAACAACGTCAACATACGAAGCACACGTGGTGTTCTCGCAGGGGGTACATCCTGTGCGACATCCCTTCCCGTGCCGACGCTGCTCCGGACATATTCGGAGACGCCTCAATACCGTTGGAAACCCCGTCGCCGTCGTCAAGAGGACTCACCACCGGGACCGACCCACACCAAGCGGGCGAAGGGAACGACGCGCAGAGCTTGTCGGCAGCCAACCCTCGCCAATCCGTCGAGGATGAGGAAATATTGCCGACCCATGTCGTGTATCTGCATTCTACCACGGAGTACATCTTGGCACAACGACGAGAGGGGCCTACCGGGGGAGAAGGAGGGGGGGGGGAAGGGGGGGGGAGGGGGAGGAGGAGGAGGAAAGGGCGGAGGGGGGGGGGGGGGGGGGGGAAAAGGAGGAGGGGGGGGGGCAAAAGGGGGAGGAGGAGGAGGGAAAGGAGGGGGAGGAGGAAAGGGAGGAGGAGGAGGAGGAGGAAGGGGGGGGGGGGGGGGGGGGGGGGGGGGGGGGGGGGAGGGGTGGGGGGGGGGGGGGGGGGGGGGGGGGGGGGGGGGGGGTGGGGGGGGGGGGGGGGGGGGGGGGGGGGTGGGGGGGGGGGGGGGTGGGGGGGGGGGGGGGGGGGGGGGGGGGGTGGGGGGGGGGGGGGACAAGAGGCTGACGGTAGGCTCAGGAGTGAAATCGAACGGTACTTCGCGGAGGAAGGGAAGAAGGAGCCTGATTCAGCAGCAGCCGCGCCCTGGGAAGCAGCAAAAGCGAGAACCGAGCGATGGCCTTAATGATGGCGGGGAGCAACAGACCCGAACCGGCGCTCAGGAGAGCAGCAGCTGGGTTCCGGCCACGGCCGGGGCCCTGAGAGACCGCTACATGGCCAAGACTGCCGTAGTGGTGGATGATGGAGGAGGGGCGGCATCGCGACTCGTTGACGCGGTCTGCCTGCATCTCACCGGAGGACAGGTTCCAGCTTTCGTTGGCATGCTTTCCGGTGGGGATGATCAACAAGAGGGCTCCGGTCGGGAGGCCGGAACGGAACCATCAATCGGAAAATTCAACGACAATGACGACGGCACAGGTAAATATCTTGCTCTCTCTCTTTTTTAGATGGTCACTTTTGCTTTTCCAGGTCAACTTGCAGCAGTTTTCTCTAACGCTTAGCGACCTTCTGGAGAAGCCGCGACGACGGACGTCTTTCCTTATCCCCCCCCCCCCCCCCCCTCCGATACATGCAGCTGTCAATTCACTTGCGCTGGATGGGATAATCGCTGATCTGGAGACTGATGTGGTTCCGATCTCTTGTCGAGCGCGAGTACTCGATTGCACATGACGGTCAGAGCCCTGTCGTGCCCCAAAATGAATTCCCAAGCCCAAGTCGACACTGCCCGCGGGATGTCCCACCGCCAAAAAAAAAAACGCTTTAAAAAATCAGAGAAAAGGACAGGAAACAGCGGGGAGAGCTATGTACTGTACTCGTACTCATCGGGAGGGCATCAAAACTATTCAGACCCCACTTTGGACGCAAAGAACATGTACCCCCCTATGTTTACGTACCTTATATGGTTCCGATTACTATTTTCCCGCGTACTACGTACGTGGTTTGAATATGATGCACACGCGTGGGTTGTTGTTGTTGTCGCCGTTTTCATATGAAGTCATGGCCACGATGAAGCGCGTGGTCACCGGATAGGCCACAACACTATACCGCCCTACCCCCTGCACACAACAACACGTACGTACGTGATGGTTTGGAATTTCGAGAGAACGACGGCACCTTGAGAGAAGGCCCTGGCCGCCACGGCGTGCCTTACTTTTTACCTCAGAGCCCCTTCCGAGCGGAGCGTTGTCTTCGGCACGGTTTGGTGTCTTAGGCGCCTTCTTGAAAGAGACTACTGTATGACACAGCAGTAGCATACCGCGCGACAGCACCAAAGAAGTCGAAACCCAAGAAAAAGTGGCTCGATACTTTTGCGGAACATGATAAACAGGGCATGAGATGTTGTGCAGGAGCGGTAACAGCACAGATCCCACCCGGCAAACACGTGCGCAAGAGTCGCGTCTTCAGAGATCTCACACGGCGAGCATGATCTGGATCGTGCAAGGTTCATGTAAAAACAGGTGGCCGGGAACTCCCCGCCCCCTTGCAAGATTTGGGCGTAAAAAAAAAACTCGTGTGAGACATTGGACAACGTATATATAATGGCAAACCCCACGAGGTGTCGATAACGTCTCCATTCGGCACGCCTATTACGGAGGACCATAGTAAATAGGACCTACGATACACACAAAAAACCTTTATATTTACTTATTTTTACTGATATTATTAGGTCCTATTTACTATAGCCCCCCGTAACAATGGTGTGCTACATTGTTCAATGCCGCCACAACCCTTGTTACACCCCCACATTGTGCAAGGGGGGGGGGGGGGGGGGGTCCCGGCCAACTGTGAATCAGGGGCCTCTATCATTGCTGGACCCGAAATATCAAGACCATGAAATGTTTTCTCATCTGTCCGATGCGCGAATTTCTCTCAGCTATCACGGACGGGGAGGATGCGAACGCAAGGGCAGCAACATCGGCGGAGCACGAGGTCGGGGGCTCGAAGCCGTCGCCGAAAAACGCGCCCCATCTTGAGGGGGAACTCAGCTTGACCGAAGTGCTCGCGAAGCTGACAGCTCGAGACGCGAAGGAGGTGGACACGCGCACCCAGCGTCATCGGAAGTTTTTGACCAGCGGAGTGGTGCCTCAAGTTGCCGCGGGGCTCGTGGCTGCCGCTGAAGCTCGACCGGAAGACCCTCTTGAGTTTTTGGCGGCGTACCTCATCAGGTGCATTCGAGAGTTTTTTTTCGCTACTGTGTTCTGGGTTTCTTCTCCGAAGCGGGCGTGCGGCAGCTTTGTTATTATCTCGTGTAGGACCCAGACGTTTCGACAAAACATATGACATGTGGTCTGCGATCAAAAACCGTCCCTCTCGTACGGTGTAAGAGCGCGCCGTAGAACAAGTTGCACACACAAAAGTTCGAGTATCAACCGCTCAATCGGTCGAGCTCACAGCTGACGGTAATCGTTCGTAATAATTTTATACCACTCTGACCGGGAATATAAGCTCCGTTTGATGTCCATGTTACCGGTCAGAGCAGTAAGAAAGTTGTAGCGTGCAGCGCGTGTGTCGTGCAAGGCAATGCGTCGAAATTTGGGTGCTCCATCTTGTGATACCCTACTTCTCCAGCAGCCCGGGTAGCATAGGATGGCCGATGCTGTAATCGGGCGATTTGTTTTTTTAACACTTATTTTGCGGTTGAAGTTCCAAGGGCATTGACCCTGAATGCGACTAGCGACCGAAAAAACGACGAGTGTGATACTAACCCTTTTCGTACTGCACTGCTGTACAGAAACATGATGGTAAGTCTGACTTTATCTCCAAGTAATTTGTCCCGTGCGGCCTTACGGGGGTCGGAAGCTTTTGATATTAATAGTACGAAGGAAAGCGTGCAGCCAGTTACGATTGTCACACTGGTGCGCGCGTGTCAAAGTAACTCCTGACATTTGTATCGTGAGTTCGAGCACATCCTCCTGCATACTATCAATATATTACAGCAACAGCAGACCGGGCTGATTTCAGTGGCCTATTATGCGGTAATCGTCATCTATGCTCGACTTCCAATGTTCGATACATCGAGACGTTCGACAATTTCGAAAATGTCGAAACTTCCGATGTATCGAGAAAATCGATACTGCTGTGTACCAGATATATTCCAACACGAAAACTCCACCCATTCCACCCTTTGCGTCACAATTTTGTTCAGGGCGGGAAAATCTCTTCAGAGCAAGGCGGAGGCAGAGGCGGCACTGAAGTATCAAGCGGGGCTTGCCTTGCTGAGAGAAATGGAGGAGCGGGACATCAAGCGCGCCGCCCCGGCCCATCGCTAGACACCTCGGCCCATCGCTAGACGCCCAGGGTCCATTGCTAGACGTCATGGTATCGCGAGACGCCTTGGTCCATCGCTGGACGCTTTGGTCGCCATCGCCCATCGCTAGACGCCATGGTCCATCGCTAGCACATGAAACGGGGAATATAGCTATGGCGCGATGACGACGACTGCAGGACAATACATTCGCCGTCTGACTTTCGACGGCTTTCGTAGTTAGCTGGCGGTCGCTAGACGGAGGGGCGGTGGACACCAAGCGCGCCGACCCTCGGTCCATCGCTATATAGCCGTCATAGCCAATGGCTAGGCACGGCGAGATGACGACGACGGCGGGGCGAGAAACTTGCCACCTTTTGATTTCAGAAAAAGATGCTTCCAGAGGAGACCGTTGTATTTTTCGGCGCGTCAATACCTCTCATTTGGCCTTTAACCAGGGTTGCACGGAACAAAACAAAAATCGAAGCCCTACGTTCTTTTTGCTATATAGTCCCTCCCACAAACAGGGTAGTGGGGGGGAGGGTATATTAGAACCAAGTGAATACAATTCCAAAACACCAACGTCATGTTTTTAAGTCGTCCACAAAATATCACCAATCTGGTTTCTTGTTTCTCACTCGGACCTTGAGAAGGAGCTTGTACTGCTGTACTCGTAGGTAGTTTATCGTTTTTCGTGCACTCTTGCCTTATCCCACTATGATACCAGTACTTTTTCAGGCTTGGGGGAGGGATCGTCCAGGTCAAGGGTCTAGACCGCGGTTTGATCTATCCTAACATGTCTAGTTTGTCGGTCGTCGCTCGACAATTCGTACGTAACCACAGCCACTACTGCCATAACGTGGTCAGCTAAGATATGACATACCTTATTATTCTCTCGCTGAGAACTCGCGCTGTTGGATACCGGAATGTGTAACTGTCGAAACTGTCGTCAAACTGTTGTTCGCTGATGGAAGAAGCGCCGCAACAAAATTAAAAACTCGGCTTTTCAGTCCGACGGTGTGGTGGATCTCCGTGTCACATTGTCTACGTATAGGGCCTCCGGCCTCCCCTAGCTAAAAAGTATGGCATGCCCCATGTATGCCCTGTTTTGGGCGGGGGCTCGTATGAATTAGCAACGCTCCAATCGCCCTTTTTTCGTAGTTTCCGTGGCGCAAGGGCCGCGCGAAACACTGCTTTTGCTCACTACTTTGCCGCTTCGCTAAAAGTCGAGGGGTAGCTCAATCCCCGCCTTCATAACACAGCACGGACAGGGGTGCCCGTGGTACAAGGACAAAATGTGTGACACTGCTTCACGCCAGCTCGCTAAACGTTGAGGGGTTAGTCAGTTTCCTTGACAAGATAAAAGAGCAGAGGATCTCCACGGCACAAAGACAGTGCAAGACACACAACACTGCTTCACCATTTCAGTAAACGTGAGGGTTGTCTCAACCCTCCCTGATGTTAGGGGTGACCCAATCCTGCTGACATTACAGTATGACCATAGAATGCCCGCGGCGCAAAGGCGGTGTGAAACATTGCTTCAACACTTAGCTAAACGTTGTGAGAAACTCAACCCCACTCAAAATAGGGATAACTTGCCCCTCCTGACAATAGGAGCAGCTCAACCTCCCCGACAATACAAGTCGAGCAGAGGAGGTTGGATCGTGGAACAAGGTCAGCGTGAAACACTGTTTCGCCGTTTCGCTCAAAGTTAGGGATAGCTCACCGCCCCCCCCCCCCGCCTCCGACAAGAGCAACCACTCGTTTTTACGCGAGGGTGATGTGGTGTGCTTTGGGATCGCGGTTTTGCAGCGCTGTTTCGATGTTTGCCCGGCACTATTTTAACGAAAAGACTAAAAAAGACACCTCTTACGTACTTCGTCGTGAGATGGAAAACTTTGTCGAAAACAATATTTTCAAGCTCCAAGTGCGATACTTCCGTCGCGGATGATACTACTATACGCACGAACACCGTGAAGAATACTTTGACGGACGTTGTCTCACATGTTTCCACTTATCGAACAGATCATCTACAGATAGATCATCCACTGCAGATCATAACTTGGCGTGATGATATGTTGTGCATTATGTATCTGTACAGTACGGATCCAACCCAGGGAGCAAGTGCAAGATCTTGCAGTCTATACTGCTCCCACCCGGCAACATGAGCTACTGTAGATCATACAGATCATACAGATCATACAGATCATACAGATCAGTAATATATCTACCAGTATGTCCCTTGAAACATCTAGATCATCATGTGGGAATCGGTGATTTGTCCGATGATGCACGGAACTTGTCAGAACCCATTTGGAACTGTGCCCACATTTCAAGGGCACAGGAGTACTTGGAAGTAGAGCTGACTTAATCTTGCAGCGGCATAAGGGTGGCTAGAACCAATGAGACCCCGAGCCCAGCAGCACGGTCGCACAGGTCAGCCACTTTTTCGCTTGTGTGCGTACAGCAAATCGCGTGCAACACGCAGCGTGAGTGTTGTCCTCACGTGAACATCAGCACACCCGGTGTCCGTCTTGATTCTTCATCCTGGAGAGATACCGGCTGAACTGTTGTGGTCATAGCCTCAATCCAAAGCTTTATAATCTAGACTTAACTATTAATACTACTGTACGTTACGCAAGACGAGTACGGCAGTCCGATGGGGATGTTAGGCCTCGACGACATACCACCACGCCACTCTTGATAAAATCGTACCATGGTACGGAATCTGTGCCCCCTTCCGCCCCCACCCCGTGTCATCACCGCAATCCCTGTAAAGGGTCGTCAAGTGAACCCCTGTACACGAGTGGCGTAAAATAAAGCAAACTAATACGTAGTGATAAGCGATGATAAGGCTAAACCCGTCCCACGCCGGCGTACGGTGAATAAACTCCCGTGTACACACACAAGCCCGTATATACGTACAAGTCGGGTCGCAAAAGAGCATCCCCGCTACCCAAGTAAAGACTGGACTCCTGCTGTAAAAAACAAGAAAAATATAGAGAAACAACAACAACAACAACAACAATAACACCAACAACAATAACAACAAATACAACAGCAAGAGCAACAGCCTACGTACGTACAGAAGAGTGGGACGTTTTATACTCCTTCTACCGACGGAAACCCGCGGTTGCGGCGCGTTTCGTCGGTTTGACAATCCCACACGCGAAATATCTAAAAAAAGCGGCAGGCCCCGCCGCCATCAACCACGACGGGCACTCGTCCTACCGACGGAAAACATCGATCGCGCTACTCGTCCTACCGACGACTACTCCTCCTACCGACGGAAATAATGGACCGCTCTACAGACGGAAACCCGCGATTGCGTCATGTTTCGTCGGTCTGACAGATCCGCTCACAAAGGGTGGAAAAAAGAAGCAGACGCCGCCGCCTCCAACCACGACGGCAACATCTTCTACCGACGAAAATCCGCGATCGTACCACTCGTGCTACCAGAAATCTGCGGTTGCGGCGCGCTTCGTCGGTCTGACAACCCCGCGCGCAAAAGGCCGAAAATGAAGCGGCAGACGCCGTCGCTACGACTGCTCGTCGTACCGACGGAAATCTACGATCGCGCTACTCGTGCCTCCGGAAACCCGAGGTCGCGGTGCGCTTCGTCGGTCTGACGATCCCGCACACAAAATGTCGATAATACAGCGGAAGACGCCGCCGCCTTTAACGACAACGATTATTCTTTGTACCGACGAAAATACATGATAGCGCTACCCGTGCTACCGGCGGAAACTCTAGGTTGCGGCGCGCTTCGTCGGCCTGACAACGTCACACACAAAATCCGAAGCAAGGCGGCAGACGGAACCGCCACCAAAAACGACAGATACTATTCCCACTGACGGAAATCGTCGATCGCGCTTACTCGTGCTACCGACGGAAACCCGCGGTGGCGGCGCGCTTCGTCGGTCTGACAATTCCGCACGCAAAGGCCGGAAAAAAAAAAACGCGGCAAACACCGCCGCTACCAACCACGACGGTCTCGCGCACACCGTGAAGGCTAGCGGCAGCGGTAGATACGCAGAGGACGCGGTACCGCTGACAGCCACCACTGCCCCCGAGAGCGCGGAGCCTAGATAAGCACCTGCGTTACACCACCCGCACCGTTCCATAAAAGGGTAGGCCGCCTCCACGAAGTCACCGAAACACAGGTTGAACAGGAGGCCTCTCCTTGCGAGCGGCAAGTCCGTGGGGGTGCTGGGTCGAAGCAAGTGCGCGGCGCACAACCCTGCAGGAAGAGGAGGAGGAGGCAAGGGGGGGGGGGGGGGCAGTAGAAAGAGGAGGGGGGAGGGAGAGGGGGGGAGGCAAAAAGAGGAGGAAGATGGGGGGGGAGAGGCAGGAAGAGAGGAGGAAGGAGGGAGGAGGAGAGACAGGAAGAGGAGGAAGGCGGGGGGGGGGGGGGGGGGGGGGGGGGCAGGTTCAAAGGATGTGAATAAAAATAGGCCAGAATACGGAAGGTTGTATATAGACCTTGGTTCAGCTGCGACAACATGGTTCAAACATGTTTGACTTTTAGCCGTAACTCTACCCCCACTCGCCGAACCCCACTCGTCGAACCCTAAGCCTATCCTCAACCCTAGCCCTAACCCTAACCCCCGCTCTAACCTCGACCGCCTGCGAAAGTTCTGGGAAAAAAAACTGGCAATGACTGTATAGTGGGGAGTTTGTGTGGACTATCAACCATTGTTGTGAGCACTACTGAGAGCAGGGTCGGAGGGTGTGCCAGCGCGAGGTCGGAATACAAGCGGATAGAAGGGGCCTGGTTCCAGGAGGCAAACTTCTGAAGAACATTATAACCTCAGCCCCCGAACGTAGAAGGAATGTTCCAAGAAACTTCCTCGATCGGTGATATATACTGCACCAGGTGCCTCCTGCCCACTTGCAATATCTACTGGGGGTCGCATTACAAGTGGTTACCACTTGTAATATCTACCTGGTATAATAAAAATTCTGAAAAAGTATGAACCCGAACCCAGAAAAGAATAGTTCAGGAGATTTCCTCGACTCATGATTTATACAATACCTACCAGGTCACTGCTATTCCCTTATTATCTCTACTGAGGGTCGGAATACAAGCGGATAGAAAGGACCTTTTGTTCATGAAAAATATAAGAACCTATATGACCCCGAACCGAAAAGCCTGGGAAGATTGTTCCGGCAAGCGTCCTCGACCGATGAGCAATAAAAGCTACTCCCGAGCATTACTATAGGGTTAGGGTTAGGATTAGGGCTAATACTGCCCTTCGTTTATCGAGGCCCTACTCTGCGGTGCGGGCGGTTTCGGTAGCGTGGTCAAATGCGGCACCAGGGGACCACGGGGGTCACATCGTCATCACCTTCCTAACGGAGAGCCAAATCACCTTTTCATTCCTGTACTGGACAGACATATTCCCTCTAATTCCAAGTAAGTTGTCCCCAAAACGAGAGTGCATTCCAATAGGGGTTGTCCATTAACTAACCTTCTACGGAAGTGCGATGGCACGATTTCACACGTGGGACAGATCATCTACAGATCATCTACAGGTCATTCTCAATTCATGATCTAGATCTTTCAGGGAAGATGGATTTTCTGACCTGTATGATTTGTATGATCTGTATGATCTAGCTCATCATGTTGCCGGGTGGGAGCCGTATTGTCGGCATGGTCTACAGCAGTAGCATATATTTCCTGGATTGGATCTGTACTATTCAGATCCTGCGCAACATCGCATAGCGGCAGGCTTAGGATCTAGAGGATCTATCTGTAGATGATCTATCTGATCTGTCAGAGGTTTGCACGATCTATAGCCAAGGTCGGAATCATCTTCATCCTTTTTCGAATGTAGAACCGCACCAACGCCTAAGGATGAAAACGCCATACTTGGAATTAACCTCGAAAAAACATTGCAAACTGCGGAAGGGTCGAGGCACTTGTAAAAAAACTAATGACAAACTCTCAACGACTTGTCACTTCAATTTGACTGTGAGATCTCTGTGGTTAAGCTCAACTGACTGTGAGATTCCTGTAGTTGATACCCAGCGTTGCTGTTAAAAACAGCGCGATACGCCGGCCGCGCGTGCAAAAAACGCTCTTTCACCATTCGCACAGCAGCCACAACAGAAACAGCCGTGTACGACCAGCAAGCTCCGGCTCACCGGCGGCAACCATACACAGTGCGCACAGGTCCACCGCACCCCAGATCGACCCTCCGCCGCCGGCAAGCTCCAAAACGATCACCGGCAGAAACACCCGGTGATACCAGCCGACCTTCGACCCGTAGCACATGAGACAGCCCATTCCCGCTCCAACCACCGCCTGCTCACCGGCAAACGAAATCGTAAGGGCAAAGAAAAAAATGTATCGATCAACGGTCTAGGTTTGACCCATCAAGGGTTTCTGTAGGCTCGATATACCAGTTTCAGTGTGAGGAGGTCCTTGAAGGTTGTGCTTGACAGATGTCCTTGACGGATGTCCGTCAAGAGGCAAGAGTGCCGTCAACCATCGCATCATATTTGGCAAGGAGAACCGAGCATCGACGTACAGTAGACCCGACACTGCCGCTGCGCCTGTATCCCCGTAGCTTGCAAAATATGGGCGTCAATCTAATACGGTCGGGACCACACAGCTGACGTATACGACGATTTTGACGTCCCGTCCCGCCGATACTATCAATCCCATCTCTTAGTTTTTATGAAACAAAAGTACAACACAAGCGAACCAGACAATACCACTGTACCAAAAATAAGGCTGAAACTGCGATGTACACAGCGCGCAGCGCAGGGGAGGTGGGTGGTCCGTGCCTATCGTCCTTGTTTTAGTTGTGAATGGGACTTAATTTTCCTTCCTAGAATTCACGTGCATAAATCCATCGCAACTGTAGAACGAATATCTGTACTCCTATCCCACTAATAGCTTCAGCGGCACCATGTAAGTGATCTTCTAGGCGCCCGACAACTCCAACTCATGTAAACATACAGCTGCACGTTTATATCACTGCTTATGCTCGTCATTCTTTCGGCATCATTTGAGCGTTTTTAAGAACATACCCTGGCAAAATCTGGCATAGTTGGGAGTGTTTGGGTTTTTTTTCTCGAACATAGGTAGTACCAGTGGGGAGAAGATGATGTCGAGCATACTGGTAGATATTTTAAATCCTCCTCATCCATCACGAAGCACAAACATGAGAGAAAATGAGAAAAATTGACTTAGGCCTACTCCTATTGGTCGCTAGAGATACACAACCCCGATGGGGGCGATGCATGCATGAGTGTTTTCCTTCCCCCCACGTGTACATCCCCACACAAAAAAGCCCAGTCGATGGTATAAACACGCCATTACGAGGGACCATAATAACTAGGACCTAAAAATGTCCGTAAAAATAGGTAAATATATAGGTTTTTGTGTGTACCGTAGGTCCTATTTACTGTGGTCCCTCGTAATAACACGCTGCAACACCCGTGCACGAGTGTCACTGAGACTATAGACTGTAGCTGGTTCCTCGACACCCGGGAAGGTGCAAACTCCGAGCGATGTGTCAATATAATGTGGGGAATTATATCGACGAGACTTTCCCAATGCCGTTCTCTTCGTTGTGTGTGTGCCTCCGAAATTCGTCGCACGGGTGATATGTTTCTCATCATCTTCATTATAGTATACGGGGTACCCGAGTATTGATTCTTAAAAAAACACGGCATTAACCCCGTCGTGACTGCACCCACGTCTTGCGGAGTGAAACTACTTGGAATTAGTGTAGGATTGGCGGTAGCAAAAGGGGGTGAAATTAGACGAAAAAGGTGGATTTGGACGAAAAATGCAGGCAGGCAGACAGGCAGGCAGGCAGGCAAGCAGATAGGCACCGGACCTTACCAGCATCCAGATGGATTGTATCCTTAGAAGTAGCGCATCTGTGGACACCACCATGGCCCACATAATCCTGCAAGCGGAATCAAGATCGACGTTGACAGGGCACAAGTGAGGCTCTAGCCGAGGGGGCGCAACAGCGACAAATCCGGCAGGAAAGCGAAGGGCCGTCCACACACTGCCGCGTGAGCATCGTATCATAGCTGGAGGGGCTGTGGCGGAACCAAGAAGCCAAGACGGTACGACGATTTGTAATGAACTAAAAATCGAATCGATACGAAAACCCCAATCGATGCGTTACCGATACAAAAACAGAATCGATAGCGAAAAATGTAATCGAAACGATTTTCCTGGTATATATATACCGATTACAGAGAAACTAAATCGATACGATATTCGATAAGTCGTTTTTTGCGTTCAGTCTCGGCATGAACGCAGTCGGTACGATGTATCGAAGTTCGAGATTTCGATATATCGAAAGGACAGCAACGCTACCACAGCTATCATGATAAGTCAGACTCTATTGTAGTATTTTGCTACAGTACAGCATAAGAAGCGCTGATGCGATGGCGTAAGTCTAGAGGTGCCGTCGTACTGCTGCTGCTGTGTACCAGGTATGTATGACCGCAGTCTGCACGGAAAACCGGCCAGGTTTTCGTGGTCGCACTTCGAGAAGTTCTATACACATGGCAGGTCACAGCCCCCGCCCCCCCCCCCTATATTGCATATCAGGCATATATATATATATATAGGTTGGGTTGGTGTCGGTTGGCGACGACGCTGTGAAACACGCCTCCCACTGCGTGAGCTAGACAGCCAGGGTACCGTTTTTTTTCTTTTGTTTTTTTTGGCGGTTACCACGGCTGGAGGTCAAGTTAGAGCATTTTTGAGCGGGGAGAACCTTTACTCCGGACAAGGGATGATCGTATCACGTAGTGTGTATATGTTGAGGCACCCACGAGGCAGTTACATAGTATCCCCATTGCTGTCTCTGGAAGTGGCCACACCAGAAATTAATTCAATTCATTGATGCTGTCATCCATATGCAAGAAAATCCGCCTCTAAAGCGGTTCTTAGTAGGATGCAGCTCACCCTTCATGCGACTCGCCCAACACCTTATGGCGCTTCGCGCTTGGTGCAAGCAATGTCTGCCTGGTCAATGAAAACCCGACGTGCTCCGTCCAGGCATTGTAGGGATGCGAGGGTCTATGGTCATACGACTACGGCCATGCATGATAACGAGTACCCCCCCCCCCCCTTCCCCAGGCTACATATAATTACACGCAGCGGCAGCGGTAGAAACTCAAACCACCAAACAAAACGCGGAAATGATCAACAGGTCGACACATCTGACAGACCATCTACATATCATCTACAGATCGATTAGATAGATCATACATAATCTAGATCCTAACCTGTCGTCACAAGGTGTTGTGCAGGATTTGTAGAGAAACATGTCCTAGATCATGCAGACTATACGGCTCCCACCCGGCAACATGAGCTAGATCATACAGATCATACAGATCACGAATCTATCTGCTCTGAAAGATCTAGATCATGAAGTGAGCATAGGTGATCTATCTGCCCGAGGTGGTGAACAGCCACCGCGCCGCCCCGTTCACACTAAGAAGTGGGTTGTATCGCCTACGTCCGAAAACATCACCTCCTGCTCTCCCAGCTGTCGCTAGTGTTGTTGCTCTCACATCGAGCTGTTCTCATGTTAACTCAATTCCATAGGCTAGAATAGACCGTCATCACAAGATAGGCTCCGGTAACGCCGTAGTGGAAGACAAACAGAAGCAGACCAGGAAACATCTAAATAACTTGACTCGCACCAAATTAGAGATATACAAAAAACAAAAGCAAAAGCAAGAACAAAACTTGTTGCGGCAGGGCAGACCGGCAGCACTCACTCCAGTAGTGGTAAGAAGAAGCTCACGACCACCCCCGACACGATGCCCGAAGTTGCCGTAGCGTACAAGGACAAGGATGTCGCGGGCACCCCCCAGTCCAGGGCATGCCCGGCGATTTTCGAGCAAAGGTAACCTTAGCAAGCAGCGAAAATGAAAAAAAGAGAGAAAAAGACGCGACGAACACGAAGTGGCCGTGAGACGAGCTTGGTTCGTTATATAATAGTTCCTTGCGGTGTTGCTTCATAGTCACTTGCAGTGTTCGCGGGTGTGATTACTTGAGCTACTCTAGAAAATATGTACTCGCAGTCAGGAACATTACGGGACTATTCGGGACTATTCCGATATGTACTGCTTCGGTGCTCCTCCTGCCTCAAGGTAATGTTCAGACAAGTTTGGGAACGAATCGGGATACAGCTTCGGGAATACTTCGGTACGAGTACGACTTTAGAGGTGCCTGACGGCGAAGGAAGTGCGGTGGTGTGGTCGCAAGGCAGAATCTAAAGGGTACGTATGAAAATTGAAAGTTTGGACCCCTGCAGCTGAAGTTCATCAAAACCAAACATGCTACGATACAAGATGGGTGTTTTGGAATATGCCAACGCCTATTTTGGCCGGAACATACTATTGCGAAATAGGACCAAATATTGTTAGTAAAAATATGTAAATAGATATTTGTTTGTGTGTACCGTAGGTCCTATTTACTATGGTCCCCCGTAATAGTTTTAGCGAAGGAGGGGATCAGTCAACGGGTTAAACTGCGGTCTCCCTCGCAGGATCTCGGATCAAAAGCCGCACAGCCGAGTGCAAGCCCTACCCCCCGTCGTGCGGCTTACCCTAGCAGAATAATGGCCCCGTATCCCACGACCACGCAATAATGCCTCCGTAAAATGTCGAGGCGTTTGACGCGATTATGAAGAGGTGGTGTAGAAAACCCTCGGGGTGTTTTTTTCACGACTGAACAATCTCGTTACCTGCAAAGGTTCCCGCGATAAGAGCGGCCAATGTGTCATCCCTGCATATCGAACCGGCGAGGATGCCTGTCGAAAAAAAAACAACGAAAGTTGAAAGAAAAAAAAGTGGGCGGGCAAGCAAAAGGCCAGGCACGCAAAAAGTGAAAACGCAACGGAGCTGTGGCATAACGATCGGCTAGGCGGATGGTGGATATCGTCGGGGACCAAGCAACAGTCAGACGAGAGTACCCCGTCGTACAGCAGCACGAGGCCCAAAGCGCCCGCCCCCCCAAAAAGGGAACGCGCGAGAAGACACGGCCAACCGAAGAAGACCGAAACCTGCTGGAACAGTGTAAAGCTCGATCGAGATTTCCCCCCAAGTTCTGCCCGGTTAAAGAACACCTTTTCTCCGCATTTCCCTCTCTTTTGCCGCTCATTCTTCCTTTTGCTTTTCTCTGCGCATTTCCCGCCTTTTTTCGGCGGCACATTTTCTACTCTTCTTCTTCGCATTTTTCCGTCTTTCTTCCTCGCATCTTTCCGCGAGTTCCCCCGCGATTTTCCGCGCGCAACAAGCATCGAAAAAGCCGCGGATAATCAAAGCCGAGAAAGACCAACTCCACCCTCTCACCCGCTGCAGTGGCCGCGTCCCCCAAACCACTGACTTGCCTCGCGGCCACCGCTGCGGACACCACCGGCAGCGCCCCCCACAGCCTCACCACCCACTGGGCCGGGGTAGAGCCGTTGTCGCCAGCGGTGGGACCCGCGCCAAGAGCCACCGCCACCATAACCCCCACGTGCGCCGGGAGACAGCCCCCGAAAGTTGCCGCGGGGGCGAGCGGCTGGGTCAGCTCTCCGGCCGCGTCGTACGGGAGTCCCCAGTGTCCGGCCAAGCCAGCGGCGTAGGAGACGGCTTTGGACTTGTTGGTGGTCGCGACGGAGCCTCCGCTAGAGCCGACCAGGATGCAGCCCTTGGACATGGCCGTGCCCAAGGAGGTTCCCCCCGTGCCTACGATCGGCGCTTGGCGGTCACTCGCGGCCGTAAACGTTTGGCTGCAGCAGTAGCAGCAGTAGCAGCAGCAAAAAAATGCCAGGAGGCGGCAGTTTCGTGAATCACACCTTTAGAATCCTCCACACTAAAAGTAGTATATTGAGTCTAGACGGCCATCTGTGACGGGTCGAAACGGCCGTCTCCTGGCCTCTTTGGGCAGCAGCAGCAGCAGCCATGGAGGCGTTTAAGAGTTCGAACATCAATCAATCGATCGAAATCAGCAGACTACAATACAAGGGAAAAGCATACATCATGACAAAGTACGTATATTATGCACTACCTGGTGTATGAATAGATCGGATACCAATTCGGGGGTTTCAATAGAGGATGAAGGCATTCATCATCTGGCGTATACACATAACGACGAGGCACGTATAGAGTGCAATACATTGATACGCGTGGAGCACAGCCAGCAGCGAAAAGAAGTGCGAGGGTTAAGACTAGGTAGCCCACCAAGAGACGAAAAAGAGGGTAGCGGAGACAGCTAGACACACATATTGACATGTCCGACAGAGAAGGTCGGGGTTTGCAATAAAGGCGGCGTGGGAAAAGCTGGGACAAGCGCGTGACGGCTGCGGCTGCGGCGGTAAATCGGTAGTGGTGCAAAATACACGACGGGCTGATAGCCAGGTTCTGGTAGAACATCGGACGGCGTTACGGACGCCGCCCCTCAACTTCACAGCAGTCGAACTCTTTTATACTGGTTCACAGGAGTACAGTAGAGAGGGAAAAAGTGGCTGCAGTTGTCCTATTGGCCAACTAGTTTGAACCGAAACTTGTGATCGGTAAAAGAACTATCGCTGTCGGGTGAGACGTCATCATCCAGTTTGCGAAGTCCGTCAGAGGTCTAGTTTCGCGTAGAGGCTGACTACAGAGCGGGGTCGGGAAGTAGGGGGCGGCGGCTGTCACTCGAACTGTCACGCAGCGAGATCGGAGGAGACAGCTCACTCAAAATTCTTGATGGAGAGCGGCCGGAGGCAGCGGGAAGGGGAGGGGGATGAGGGGGGGGGGGGGGGTGGAGCCTCACAGCGGTGGGGGAAGGACTCATACGCACCCGGATCGGTGGCGGCGATGATGACGTTATCGTACGCGTGCCCAGGACATGTCATGAGGCCAGTGGGCGTGCCAGTCATATTGCCACTCCTTGGCGAGCACTACTATAATACGAGTATCTGGTTCAGTTATTTATGTGAACTATTGTTTCATTTTTTCCTGAGGTATTCTTCCACACTCCAGAGGAATTGGAGCCTGCGCTGGGACCACGGACTGGATTTTGGCGATAAGCTAACGTGAAAACAACAACAGTTTCTTACCATCGCAGCTGTTGTTGCGGTTGCGATTTATGAGCTAGGCGCCAGCAGCCGCTGAGTCCACGGAGGAACTGGTCAGCGTTGCCGAGATGCCGGGAGGGCCTCTGATTGTGCATTCGAGGCACAGGACTATAGTTGGCCGACCTCGGCAGGTTGGGGTGTAACGCCATCGCCCCTTTCAAAACAAAGCCGAAGGGAGACAGACGCAAGTCGCTTCAGTAGATACTACACTCGGTTTAGTCCTTCTCATTGTTCGAGGAATTTTTCCGGTCGAGAAATTTTTCCGGAAATTTCCTTCGAGGTTAAAAAAAAGGCCGAAGGGAGACTGACGCATGTCGCTTCAGTAGAGATTCCAACTGGGTAGATTGGACCTGGCTGGTCTTTATCATGGGTCGAGGATTTTTCGCGGATTTTTCCTTGCAGATTCGGGGCTAGGGCTAGGGTTAAACATAAAACGGGCAGTGGCATCGAATCCCGAATCATCGTCATTAAAAGCAGTCGACGGATGTTAAACTACCGGTGTAATATTCCGCTTCCTCCTTGCATCAGCTTACTTTCGAAGTTCTTGGAAAAAATCCTGAAACTCAACCCTAAGCACCTCTTCTATCCTTTCGTATTCAATTGCTAATAGTACCAGTACGTCAGCTGTGAGTTCGACCGACCGAGTGGTTGATACTCAGGTTTGCAAGCTACGCGACACGTCGGCCGCGCGTCGTGTTCTTCAATATTCTACGTGAGTGTTCTGTAATTCTTATACATGCGTGAGCTTGCAATCCGATCTGTGTTAAGAATAAAAAATGCACACATTCATACATCATCGTCTGCACTCCCGTTTCGGGGACAAACTACTTGGAAATAGACTTATTTAGTATCGGTTGTTGTGCAGTGCAGTAGTAAAGGCTGCGTACCTGTTTACGCCGCACACATCGCACGATATCGCCACCAGCCCGTGCAAGGGCAACGCCATCGCTTTGTTGGCACTGCCGTAGGCCGCCGTTCCGTCGTCTCGGCCGCCAGCGCGCAATGCCACCGCTATCCTGGCGTCCTCCTCTCTCGCCGCCAGGTTCACTTCTGACAACGTTCCTGGCGAGGAAAACAAGCGGGGTAACGTGAGGAGAGCACGCGGTTCGGGACTCACGCAACGGTAGAGGAGTACATACTGGTATATACTGGTACATACTGGAACATACTGGAACATACTGGAACATACTGGTACATACTGGAACATACTGGAACATGCTGGAACATACTGGTACATACCAGTACCGGTACATACTAATAGAAAATACTGGTACACACTGGAAACCTACCGTCTCAGGTGTCCAACATGCGGAGCTCTACCCCTCTCGCCCAAAAACAGACTTTGAAAAAAAAAAAGTGTTCGATCAACCCGACGAATAATATCACATATCAACCGGTGCTAATTCGACGCGAGTCGACGAGGGAAGAAAGCGCTGAAGTCTTCTCTCTCGAGACGAAAAAAGCAAGGCACGAACGGTAGCTGGGGGGAGGGAGGAGGGAGGAGAGCCTGCTGTGCTATCCGGGATCTGAGCTATCAACTGGGAGGGAGAGAGAAAAGAAGAGCGAAGATAATAAATGGGACGGAAAACATAAAATAAAAAAGGAACTACCTGGTACGTACGATAGGCATCCAACGAAGAATATCGTAAAAAAAAAAAAAAAGGTGCACATCTCATAAAGTAGGCCAGTTTCTCAGGTGAGGAGTCCCCGCCACTCATAAAAAACGTAGGCCGAAAGGTGCCTCTCCCCCCCCCCCGCCCCTGGCGCAGCACACTGCTCCCCAAGGTAGCGAAAATTGCTACCTAGTAGGTTATTGGCGCTGTTGAGCCGGTAGCAGGTACCTGGTACATTTTGGGGCTCAAAGATAGGCCTGTCCAGACGGTCCTTGAGCGAAAAATGCCTCTCCTGCGAGTTGAGCTGAGAAGTTGTCACAAACAAGCCTCCTATTGGTAGCCTTCGCGAGGTGCATGCTCTACTAGTAGAAGACATATTCGAGGGGAGTACAGTAATCAGGACCAAATATGCTTACTAAAAATACTGGAATATATAGGTTTTGGTGTAAATATTGGGTCCTGATTACTATAGTCCCCCGTGATAGATCGTGATCTGTCTGGTCTGCGCGTGCATCTGCGCAGACCATTGTACCTTGGGCGGCGATGACGAGGCCCTGGTCCCCCCTCATCACCCACAGCGTCGCCGCGGAGCTCGGCGCCGCCGAATCAAGCGGGTCGACGCACACCACGAACTGTACCGCCACCAGCTCGAGGCCCGCCCGGCTCAGCTCCTTCTCCACCAGGAGCAACAGAGACAGACCGTCGAACTGCCTGAAGGGAGAAAAATCGGGCAACAAGCAACAGACGACGACCCCGCGATGGCGTAAAAACAAATAATCAAAACGACATCGGTTGAACTGAACTACACGTTTGTTTTTTTTTTGTCCCTCCCATTTGCTGTCTTCGTCCTTCTTTTCTCTCTACGTCCTAGTCGTAACTCAGACCCTGGATCGCATGCGTCGCAGGTGTTCTTCTTCCCCCTTCCCACTATGGCCCGGGCGTTGTATTTTTATCGCGAGATGACTTTTTGAGCCCTTTCTTTCCTCGTCCACTCGAACGTTTTGTGAAAAAAAACTACTTGTAATTAGAGTAGAGTATTTTTTTTGAGTAGTTGGAGAGATAACGGTGGTCGGAGAGATAACGCGGGAAGCTGACTTTGACGGCAGGGTCTACGAGACGAATATGGCATAAATTTTTGCTCGAGTGAGGTTGCTTCAGCGTAAGCTTCGCGTCGAGCGCGTCGAGGCAACCGTAAGACCATTCCTGTCGGCTGCTGTGAGCTTCGAGCGGACGACCTTCCCTTGTCGCCGTCGCCACGCGCAAGCAGCGCACCGCTGCGCAGCGTCGCAAACCCTGGCGAAGGCGCAGCAGTACGCGTGGGTCGTTCTTCCTGCGTCGACTGTACAGTAGCGGGGAGGTCGCTATTTTTTACATTCTTGCTTGCGGACTGCTGGCGCGCGCTATTGATTGCATGTAGCTGGGGCGAATGGCAAGTGGCGGCATTCGTTTTCGGCGGTGGTGAACGGCGAAGAGGCCACAGACGTTCCTTCGAAGAGATAGGTATGTATGTACAGTGCTTACCCCGGTTTAAGAGCACTCAACATAAGATAACTTGGGCCTTAAGAGTAGCCAAGTCGGCATGTCCCGCCTATACTGGAAAACAATTGAAAATAACAGATCGAAAAATTCCGCAAAACTCATATTTGCATGCTTGGTGTGACACTTGTGTGACACTTCGATTGCCGCGTGCTACGGTGTGTGTAGGTTCTACAGCAGTGTTCTACAAAATCTGACAGTTCTTGTACCCAACGAATTTCGCTACCTACGCTATACGAAGCCATGGATACTGCTGTAGTTTTACGGCATGCTCCTTGAAAGCTATAAACTGCCCACCACACATAAAAAGAGCAGTGTACAGCTGATAGCGTCTGTTGCTGCTTACGACTGTCACGGGGTGCTCTTCGACTCGGGGTACCTACTGCCGTATGCGCCGCCGACACCCGCAGCCGCCCTGATGACCACCGCCGTCCGTGCCTCAACCATCGCATCACAACGCGAGGCGAGAGGAAGAAACGCCAACTGTTGGGCCGGGTGCTAACCTCATTCAAAAACACAAAAATACGCCTCATCCACCATTCTCATGTTCGCCTTTTTCTAAAACATAAAAATGGTCATAGCCTAATCCCCGACTAGATTGCTCCCAGAACGTGGATGCGGCATGTCAAAAGGGGTCCAAGCGAAGCATGTGACAAGGCGCTCAGACCCTCAACATCGCGATTCATCGCGCCAAAACCAAACGTCTCAGATCCCGACAATAAAAACGCGCGCGCTTACCCCTGGGAAGCCGCCCCCCCCCCGCTAGACCCCACAAGAGCTACCCGCTTCGCGCTGTCAGGAAGACGCGACCCTGCTTCTTTCGCAGGCGCCCACGTGGCCATGCGCGACTGCCCACGAGCTTCACCGCCGCTGCGCGGAGGGGCGTCGGTCGCGAGTATATAGCAGCGGTGGAGCGCACAAGACGAGAGGGCGAATAGGGAGAGTGGTAAAGAGCTGCACTGCACACGCAGGCGTGCGCGTGACAAAAGTAGCGGCTGTGATGGGGTGTGTCACAACACAAGCGCTACCGTACGGGAAGCACCGAATTTTTCTGTGAGCCCCTCCCTCCACTTGAGGCGTGCTATATACGATATGACTATATAGCACTTTTGGGCCAAACATATTTCTGACACAATTCTGTTCCTTAAAGCCAGTATCGTTGGAACACCATTTTTTTTACACTATACTTCGTGATGTACCCAGGCTATATACGGGATTGTTCATTACGCTTCACGTTTAGCCTGTGTCATAAACCATTTCTTGGGTGAGCTATAAAGCCCCTAGACTATAATCAAGTTGACTAGCATCACAACATGTAGGCGCTACCAATACCGAGGCACGGGTCTTTCAGAAAGAAAAAGGAAGCAACCGTCCCAACAAACAATCTCATTGCCAGGTGCCCAACGAACAATGTGGTATATTGTTTTTGCCGGGGTCACCGAGGGTTGATGTGTGCGGGGGGAGGCGCGGCGCGGGCGGGCGTCCGCGGGTGCTCGGGTGGCGCTCGGTGGAGCCCAGTCTTCCGCAGGGCGTACTAGAGCAGGCATAACTGTGAAGATCCAAACGACGACTACTACTACTACTACTACTACTACTGCTACTACCACTATTGTTACTACTACTGCTACTACTACTGCTACTACTACTACTACTACTACTACTACTACTACTACTACTACTACTACTACTACTACTACTACTACTACTACTACTACTATTGTTACTAGTACTACTACTGCTACTACTACTACTACTACTACTACCGACCAGCATAGATTGGTGAGGACACACGTCGGATATACACGACGAATGTTGGGTAGCCCCTCAGTTTCAGCTTCAGCTTCAGTTTCAGATGAGGTGCTCCGTTCGTGAAAAACGCCTAGACCCAAACGTGCAAACCCCTGCTGTAGCACTGCTCACAAAAATCGCAAACCAGGGAGAAAACTGGGAGGGTGTGACGACCTGCACTGAAGAGGGGTGCGCGCCGCTGTGAAGGGCGCGAAACCACCAGAGGGGTATGAGAAAGAGTGTCGAGAAAAAAAAACAGGCGGGTGGGAGGCGACGGGCTTTGAGGATTGGAATTATTTGACCAGGTGCCACGTACGTACGTAATAGTCATATCCTCGAGCCGCCCCCACTGCTGTAAAATTGCGGGTGGTCAGTCGTGCTATCGCCGCGGGGTTTGTCGCAAAACAACTGCATCTCTGGCATCCATCGGCGCCCATGTTAGGAAGCGAAACCTCTGAGCCGATGCCATCTTTCAGCTAAGAGATGATTCCACCACGGCTTCGGTTGATGACACAGCAGTAAGTAGCAGTGTTAATTGTCTATGTACTGTTAATGCTGCAAAATGTGTCCTATTCAAAACGCAGGTGGTATGTATCACCAAAAACATGGGTGGATGGAGCAGTCTAAACCCTCTCGGGGGCTTGACTTCACTTCATTTCACTTCACTTGATTATAACTTTTGCCATCACACCCAGCACACCCAGGGTCAGCACTGATGCGGGTTTTTCCTAAAAATAGACCAAGGCACAAGTTACGACGTGCAGCGGCCATACGCGTCCATCGTCGATGAGTAACAACGCTTCCAGCTTGCCATCTTGTACTCCTTCACCTCACCTTCTATTCGAGGTCCAGTCGACTTTTTTTAGGTGAGTGCCTTCTTCACAGATGCCTTCCCCGTCAAGGTTTGCCCATCGCTTGCCGCTGTCGCTAAGCACCAAGACCTCTCGCGCATCACCTCGCCCCCCCCCCCCCCCCCAACCCCGCCCCCGTCCCCATCGCCGCCGCCGCCCCACCACCAGCAGCAGCACCAGCAGCAGCACCGCTGCCACGCTTTACACTAACGACAACGCCGGCTTCCCAAGTAGCCTTCAGCGTCAGCACTTCTACGGCGGACCCCTCTCTGAGGCTGTCTCGCCAAGGCTTCGTGACCGTGCAAGGTGGTTGGAGGTCGTTCGACAGGCGGGAGATTTTGGCGTCCGATCGTTCGCTCCACCCAAGGAAATGAACCTTGTTCGTGGGGGGAAGGGGGGGGTGGGGCGGTCATGTTTTACCTGGTAAAGCCTACCCTAGGTGGGGAATAGGCGTATTCGTAGGGGGGGGGGTCATATTGTAAGGCTTACTCTGGATGGGCAAAAGGCTTGTTCGTGGGAGGGCGGGCGGGGGAACTCACGTCATGCATGGCCGAGGTTGTATGGGGGACGGGGGCGGAGTACCCATATGATGCTTGCCTTAGTCATTTGACCATTGTACCACGCATTCCTTGCGAGACGGAGCACCGCTCCTACTCCCAACAGAGACACCTCCAACAGTTGGGCGCTCATTACGTTGTTTCCATATAGTATACAAGGTTCCCCACCGGGAAGTGCCTAGGGGAGTGGCGCAAGAACGAAACAATAGTAAAACTCGGATGTATTACATGCACACCTGTTTGAAACTAACTGCATCCCGCCCATCATTGTTAACGTGATAAGGAACACACGCACACAGTTTTGAGGACAGAAGAACTGCTGCTGCATTGCTGCTGTTTGTGGAAAAAGTGTTGGATCATTACGTGTAGTGAACATAAAAAGAGGGTACTGGTAGGACGGGTACTGCTACAGTATAGGCCCGCTACAAAGAAAGTGCCCAACAAGAACACAATGCTCACTTTTTGGAGAACGCTGTGAAAAATGGGTTAAGAAAAACGGCTCAGAAGTGAACTCTACATTAAACCCTGTAGAATAGCCTAATAGTATGCTCATGACAAGGTTGTTTCAAGATGGCGCCTCAATAAGAATCCCAGGCTTGCCCACACTGTACCCATTCGGTTGACTGCTGTACTAATCACACCGCTATACTACTACTATTACTCTGTTCGCTGTAGGAAAAGCTCGGTAGTGTACAGCTGCAGCAAGGTAGGGTACACATCAGTCAGTGCTTCGTCGGACGATACTTGTGCGAATGACGTATTAATAGTGTACATGACATGTTTTATACCTGGTGGTATGGGAGAGCTTACGCTGGGGGCAGGAATCGATTCCACTTCTTGGGTGCCTAGAAAAAAAAATATTGAAAAAATGCCTGCAGACTGCAGCAAGCCGAGCAAATAGATGTGTGTGCATGGTGCGTAGCAGCCAACATGACAACAGCAACGAGCAACAGGTACTCCAAGGCACATACTTGCTGACTGCTGGCCTCTCCGCTGCTGCGAGCATCGCACCACTGCTTCAGTGTTGCCGCTGCTCTGCTGCTGTCTATCTACAACAAAAGCAGAAGAAGAGCACGCCAGCAGCAGCTGCTAGCAGTAGAAATCAATTTGCGCCGCCACACACCAAAGATGTCAGGAGACATGTCAATCAAGGCAAAACGTGAACTGTCAAGGGTGTAGGGCCGAGTTCAATACTAAAACCTACCTACAGTAGTAGTATTTTGGTGTCAGTCGAGGCATGTCCTTAGGCAAAATTGCTTTCCGTCATGGGCTAAAAATTATGTCTCATATGACATCTTTACACAGCAAGCGCAGACAGGCTCTGATTAACCATCCACCGTACAGCGCGGCTCTACCACACGTGCATGGTGTTGCCGACTGTTGATGCTATAGTTAGCTGGCAGTCAGCACGCCCTCTGCGCTGCTGGTGTCGATGTCTGTTGCCAGAGTCACACTGCTGTGTGGAACAGCCCCAACATGTTGTACGATCGCACGATCGTGCATAGCGTAATAAAGAGAGAGGTGTGTTGTTGCGCGATGATCGATCTCAGGGTCAGAGAAAAGCAGCTAGCAACAGCAATACAGCACAGACCTACGCGCATGTAGACTTGTCACACGTGCCCGTGGCTGCCCACTGCGCTACTGCTGCTGCTGCTGCTGCTGCTGCTGCTGCTGAACGGCAGGGTTGTAGTGTTGTATGCAGCTGGGGCTCTCTGCTCTGCTGGTGTATTGAATTGTCTGTTGTCTGTGTTGTGCATTGTCAGCTGCTGTATGGAATTGTCTGCAGTATTCAGAAGCAAAAAAATGGTACTGGTACATACTCCAACAGCACATGAAAAACCAAAAAGATGCGACATCTCAGAGGTACGTACGTACCTGGTACTAAATAAGGCCTCTCGTACTGAAACCAGGGAAATCGTCTTATCCACTCCCACCGGAAAAAACTTTGAGCGCCCGCCACGAGCTTCAGAGTGCACAGATCGCGCCGAGACCTAGACCAATGTGTCCGGCCGGGTTTCCCGTGTCGGAGTACATACTGTTTAGCCGAAAAGTGCTCGTGCGAAGAGAAAAGTTGGCAAAAGTACAAAAAATTGACATACGTGTACATATAGAAACGTCTCGCCAATCTTATCCCCTTGGCGGGGTATCTTGTACCTGGTACCTGGTAAGGCTTACGTTGGTGGGAAATCGCTGAAACTTTTACCAGTAGCTCAGGGTTCTGACCTTGACAGCTATTATTAGTCGGTGACAGAGTACTTTAAAAATGTACGTAAGATACCACTTGGACGGAGCTTGGAACTATTTTCTCGGAAGTTGGCCTCATCATAGGGCGCTTGTGTGCATTGTCAACCTACGTCGAAGCTACGTAACCCAAGTCCAAGTAGTAGACAGTAGCGCTGAAAAAATATATATGCTGTAGACTATACTAAAACTCGAAACCGAAAAACGTGGTGCCGCCGCAAAACTCGATTTTTAAATAAATTGGTGCTCAGGCCAAAAAAACGAAAAAAAAATGGTAGTATTCAGCAAAACTCGAAAAATTGGTACCGCTCAGCAAAACTCGCGAGTTTGGTGCTGTTCGTACCTGATATTCGTTTTTACCATTCGTTTCGATGTATCGTTTAGTCCCGACATGAAAGTTACGGGGATAACATAAGGGGACGGAGAGCGAATCGCGCTCTCGATACGATATTTATCTAAAGTTGAACATAATCGAAACTCCAACCTTCGTCAAGACCGCCAACACTATTACAGTAGGGATGGTATCACGCTGCTGGCTAAGTGAGGCATCGACCAATTGGACTGAGCACCATTTTTCATGGAGTATCGACCAATGGATTTTGACTCACAACAGCAGCCCACTGGCGTACCGTATACCGTATACTACTATTACGGGGGACCATAGTAAATAGGACCTACGGCACACACAAAGACCTATATATTTACCTACTTTTACTAACAATATTTGGTCCTATTGACTATGGTCCCCAGTATTACGAGAAATTGTTGGTAATGAGGCGCGACTCAGTACCTGCAGTAGTCAAATCTGCGATGCATCAATATGAAACAAGCGTAACGACAGCCGTCGACGTAAATTCAACTAACTGAAGGTTCATCACGCTACGCGAAAACGCATTGTGCAGAACCAACACGAACGAACATCTACGTATCAGTGCCGTTCGGGTTATCTCTCCAAGAAAAAAAAAACGTCAGCAGCAGCAGCAGCAGACGTGGTGGCGGCAGCAACAACAGTAGCAGCAGTAGGACACACGAGGCCAGGGTCAGCGTTGCTGTACGCTCGGCTTGTCGTTCCAACGCTTGAACCCATTGTACACGTACTCGATCTTGTTGTGTTTTTTCTGGTTCCCGAACTCGAGGTTCTGCAAAATAATTTGAAGACGAAACATCTGCAACCGACATGTGTCCAACAGACAGCAGAGCTTGTCGTAGCAGGTGCCACCACTACTACTGTTGTGTGACATCTACATCGGAGCTTCTCCGTCCCCTCATCAGCAGAAGGGTCGGCCTGACAATATCACCTGCAGTATGTCTTAGGGACACGGCCCGAACGTTGTTGTGGGTAGACGCATTCTGCCTCGTACGAGTACTAAAGTAGTAGAGCTGGGTTTCGTTCGGTAGATCTATAAAAACAAAAAATCGTTATGTCATTTTACGTCTCTGATATATATTTTTAAAACAATGGCCCAGCCATGTGCCTCTAAAAACACACGTTTCCGCACCAAGCTCGACCAACTCTGAACGACTTACAACCGCACCAACACGAGAGGGTTTCGTTAGCTTGTGTGCGTGCACACAGCCCGCCGGGACTGGGATTGGTGTCGTGTGCGTTGAGCGCTACTGACAAACGTGGCCGAAAACCAAGTAAAATCACACATACAGAGCAACTAAAAACAACCCACCCTAGGCTCGTACGATACGTCATGTTTTTTTCTCTTGAAAAACCAGGGAAACAAGGCTCGCGCTTCGCGCTGGCGCATCTCATTATAATAAAAATAACACACACTCCTGCCATGAATTTCCGAGACCTCGTAGCTTCTCCGAAAATAGAAAATATAGGGGGGAAAAGGAAAAAAACTGCAAACGAATATGGCGCCTTCGTTGGGAAAATCTCGTCGAGGTATTTCCATACGTAGACACATCGCTCGGCGTTTGCACCTTCTCTACAGCAGTACGTTGTCGAACAAACCAGCTAGGAAATTCGTCCGGGGGGGGGTGTGCTATCTTATCACCCGTGTGATAGTGTTACACTCGTACCTCACTGCCGTCTTGTGTGTACGTATTTACGCATTTGCATTCGCTCTACCAACCTCTTTCGGTGTTGAAGATAGCGACCAAAACAATGGTTGGTAACTTCAAGTGTTATCAACTATGTCCGGCATCGTCAGCGCCCGGCAGTACGGGTAGGGTCATGATGCGCCCGTGCCGTACTACCATATGACTCCTATCAACCATTGTAACTCGGACGCCAATTATGCAGCAATCACCCCAAAATCACGCTGCTGTGGCCATTGCTATACCTGGTATCATACCAGGTAGTCGTCAATTGGTATCACCAATTTTCCTCTGAAGTCAAGAGGGTTATTTTATAAATAACTCAGTCGCTCTGCCCCGCTTTACATTTTACATGCACAAGGTTAGACCCGCAGGAATAGAGTCTAAAGAGCCTAATAAATGCGCATATGGCTTGAAATGATTTCAGAAAAGTTTACGGGAATGCTTTGCTGAGCTCTCTAAATCCAAGTATGCATCTGGTACAACGCCACTAAACAAAAGCGGGATACGTCGCAAAACATTATAAAAGCCCATTCGCTGGTGCCCTTGCAGAGCTTGCAGCGCTCGGCTATTAACCGCGGGATAACAAGGATGCACCAGAACAAATAAAAACGACTCTCAAAATGGCGATAATTCATGCTCGATCCAGGTGCATACGTACAGCACAACAACAGCAACTACAGGATGGTTAGTACAGCAGTAAGTAGTAGTGCGGCCCTCGGTAAACTCTGTGCGGAGATCACCTAGAGGCAATCGTCATGCCACACGTCGGAAAGCTCGAGGAACCCCGGCTTGCACCCGCCACCCTCACCGTGATGTCGTCCCCTTCCACCTTCGACACACGGGCCTCTCTCCAGTGACCCTCTCTGACGGCGGTGGTCCTTCTTGTCGTTGCAGTTGCGGCCTGGAACGCGTCGACTGATACGCCAACACCCAGCGTAAACCTCCACTTGTGGGCCTTAAGCAGCCCGATCACGAAGTCCCTTCTCTTCGCCTCGTCGCTGACACGCAGAGGCTCGCTGTGGTGACGCTGCAGTTTCCGCTGCATGGCTGCTACGCTGATGGTGGTGCGGTCTGGGTCACTGGTGATTTCGGCGTCGTCGATCAATGTGCGGCACCCCTTTTGAAGAACGCCGTAGCGATTTCTGGAGCTCCTCAATAAATGCGGCGGAATTTAGACAACCAGATAGTGTGCAGATGTTCGAGCTCGAGGGGCGGCCTACGGGCGAGCTGAAATTCGACTTTGTGCAAGGGAAGACTGCTGTTACCACTGCCTACGCAAGGTGATTGTTTTGGTGTCAGCTAGAGATGCGTTGGTGAGAGAATGAGACAGCTTTGGACGTTCGAAAAATGGTTCAATATCACTTGAAAAGAAGGAGCTACAGGCTTTTTCGTGCTTTGTGTTAGTAAATAGGGCCAAAATATTATGCAAATATTGGTAAAAACATGCAAATATATAGGTTTTTGAATCCAACGTAGGTCCTATTTACTATTAATATGGTCCCCCGTAAATAGGAAACGGACTCACTTCCACAGCGCCACCGATTATGCAACACATGACCTAGGTTATCGCCACGTATACCCACATGATACAGGTACCCTCTCAAGTTCGTTTCGGCAACCAGGGCATCCGATGGAGGGTGTTCGTGGGTGGTGAGTACCGCACCCCGGTCCAACCTTGCCCCGACTCTCCTAAAATTGTCCGCCCTGTCACCTGTTGCGTACGTACGTCGGGTATGATCTGATTCATAACGAACAGCTGTGTTCCGATTTTCCGATCCCGTCACAGCTGCAGTGCACGTTCGACGTTCGACAAGTACCGGTAGCTGTAGATTTTAGTCCGCCCCTCTGCCCGAGAGGTGGTATGTACGTTCTACATTCGACAGCAGTAATTGTAGACAGCCCCTCTGTCACTGCTGCATCTACAGCAGTAGGCGAGGCAAACGGGGTACTATCATACTGCTGTAGCGAAACCATTTTCCCTCACGTCTGCCAACCGTGGCTTCGCGTCCCCGAAACCTCACGGCGCAAGCAACGCCCGCTCGTGCGTCAATTCTGCAAAATTCAGTACACGCTCGGCTACGGAGGAGGTGCGGTCTGCGGCGACCAGGTAACGATCTCTTGTTCCGTCGGGGAGGAATGCACTGCGGCTCTCACCACCCAGGGGTCAACAAAGGTGTGTTTCATTGCTGTATACCGACACCTCTTGGATGTCGAGTACAGTATGCGTAGTTACGGCTGCTGCTGCTGTGGACCTCGTTTTGCGTGCCTCGTTGCTGTATGCGCTGTTGCTGCTTTTCCCCTTACTGCTGCATGCCTCGTTGCTGCTTGCCCCATTGCTGTGCAGCGGTATTCCGTCAGGCCTACCTTTGGCCCGTCGAACCCTTCAAAATATTGTATGCCTCATTACTGCACGATGTACTGCACGATGTAGTCTCGTGCCTGCGTTGTTACTGCTTGGATGCCTCGTTGCTGTACGCATCATTGCTGTACGGGTGTACCCGATGCCACATGGTTGTGTAGGCCTCATGGCCGCGTATGTTTCAGTGACGATTGCCTCTTTGCCGTATGCCTCGTGGGAACATGCATCCATTTTGCTATCATACATGCCTCGCTGATGGGCCAGGTGTGCACGATGTGTCTTTGCTGCATGCATCATTGGTGTACGTATGCCGCATTGCTACACGTATGCATTAGTGCTCCGTCATGCGCCTCATCGCAGTGGGCGTTCCTCGTCGCTATATGCCCGATTCCTGCATGTCCTTGTTGCGACGCAGGTATACAAGCGCACAGCGCAAAATGCTGGAGCGTCCGAGCAAGAGCACGAGCGTGCCCAACGCGCTTCGCAGTCGCTGCTCTCTCGAGTCTCCAGGGGGGGGGCTGCTGACAGTCGTCCCCGATCCAGTGACCTGCTTCAAGGACTCCAGCTTTAGACAGGTGGGACGGCCGCCGCCCCATCGTCGCGTCATAACTGCTGTTAGCACCGTCTCGTGGGAACGCGCTCATTGTCGCTCGTTGGTCGCGTTGCAATTGAATCGCGTACCCTCCCGTCTATTTCTCACCAGTAGGAATAATACTGCAGTGCGGCACAAATGAGTGGCATTGATCTGCATTTCCCTAGGTGATCACGTTTAAGGTTTGGTAGAGGAAAGGCTGTTTCTGGGATTTTTCGGACTTGAAAGTGAGGAATCTATCCCGAGTAGGTGTAATCCTACAAAAAAGACAGTCACCTCTCGCCGCGACATGCCTACGATCAGCCCTCTTTCTTGACGCGTAAGATAGTGTGTTTGGAAGGTGTGAAAACCCGAAAATTCGCTCGGATAATTTTCTACCACCGCACGAATGGCTACTCTTTGCCGTGATTTCCTACAACGGTACGATTGGGCAGCATGCGGTGTTTTTTAGAGACTGAAAACCTTCGAACACCTCGAAAATTCCGCTCACCTTGTCTCGCTTCTGCTGCTGTGCGCAGCGACCGCCTTATATTGCCGTCGCCGCTCCATTCCGCCAGCACAGCGACAACCCTCGCCCAAACAGCACCAGCGATCCCGGCTAGTCGTACATTGTCGCCACCCACCCCCACAAGTTTCTATGTACTATGTATATGGATCTAAGTACTTTTTGGAAAAAACGTCATGAACTCCTAACTGTTGGAGGCATCTCTGTTAGGAGTAGGGGCGGTGCTCCGACTCGAAAGGGATGCGTGGTCGATGGCCGAATGACTATTGCAAACAACAAATGAGTACGCCCCCCCCCCCCCAACACTCCCGCCAACATCCCTCCAAACAGCACCAACGATTCCTTCTCGAGCGCGGTTCGAGCTTGGTTCTCGTCGACTGGCTCACGAGCGGTCGCATGTCGAGAGGCGAAGGGTGGGACTTCTCCCGTCTGGAGTCGCGCAACGAAGTCATGGTGCAGGTGAGGTGGTATCACATGGTATCATACACCGGAAAGCTACGAGAGGGGGAGCACTTCAGTTTTTTCCTGCTCTTTTTTCTCGCTCAAGGAGCTCCTCCATACCCGACATAAACGAAAAGAAGCTGACCCTGACAAAAAGTTTATGCTTCTTCCACCCGATGGACTATTCCATGGCCTACTGTAGGTGCATACGGTGCTCAGCACTGCTGTAAAATTACCATTTCGGGGGACCATAGTAAATAGGACCTACGGTACACACTAAAAACTATATATTTCCCTATTTTTGTAGGCGATATTTGGTCCTAATTACTATGGTCCCCCGTAATAATTGGATTTGAACGATATGGTGTCCCCGAAATTCCCGCCCAAAAAGTATTAAGCACAACCAACCCTTCTTTTTTTTTTTTTTTTTAGTCTAATGTATCGAGTCCCCGAAGTCCGAAAACAACCGCGCTCACAAGTTTCCGGGTGGGATCGGTATGACACGGCTCTTGCACATCGGAGAGTACAGGATCCAGGAGATGTACAGTAGATCGTAATCTGTCTTGTCTGTGTGTGAAACGTCGTTTTTGGACAGGGGGCGTCGCCCATCGGGCTCGGACCTCGGGGACAAGAGGGCGGGTGGGAAGCGTTGGTCCTGGACTCGCTGGTGTTGGAGGAGCTCCCGGGCCTCTCCATTCGCGAGAGGATGTTGGGGATGAATGTGAGACATGTCGGTCAATGGTCTTGCGGATCGCGTTCATTAGGCTATCATAGCGCAAAACCTACATTTTTTATGAATACGGTGTTGAAGAAAAACAGAATCAAGATTTTGCAATTTAGGTCGGTCGGTCGGTCGGTCGGTCGATTTGCCGTGGCAAACGAAGCGTGCCCGTTCTCATCCAGAAAGAGGGTAGTTTACCACGTGTCCGACACTATGGTTGGCGGGCCTTGTGTACGAGACAAGCCGGACTAGCCCTATCCGTAACCCCAACCCAACCAAACTTCCGTGCATGACCAACCAAACGCCAGTATTTGGGTCTCCGAAAAAGTAGTATCTGGCCAGGAAAGAATGTCGTGCCAGCAGTTTTCTGATTGGTCAGAAAACGTAAAGAAGTGTTTTGATTGGTGGAAAATCCCTGAATATATTGGTAAAAAATAGGCAAGGAGTTTCGTGCTTGGTGGAAAACCAGAATCAAATCCCTGGATGATACGTGAGGTCATCCAAGGTGACGCCACTCTTGGTCTATGTGCCCTTCTACGGCCGTGGATGGCGTCACCGTAATATCTGCTTGGTTGAACGTTTTATAGGAGAGTTCTGACTGGCACGAACTCCCTTTTGGTGCGTTAGAAAGGCGTGTTGATGTTGCGGGGGACCATAGTAAATAGGACCTACGGTACACACAAAAACCTATATATTTCCCTACTTTTACTAACAATATTTGGTCCTGTTTACTATGGTCCACCGTGATAGTATTGACTATTGAATCGTGTTGAGTATGAACATGGAATACCTGTAGTGCTTAACCCGCCAGTCAGATTCTAAGTAATTTGTCCCCGAAATGGGACTGCCAAATTAAAGAAGGGTCAAGGTAGGCGTACTTTCCCTCTTTTGGGGTTGAGCTTTTATTAATAATCTCTTTGGAACTGTGCCCATATTTTTTGTGCAGAAACCACACGGAATTAGACATGAGTACGTTAAGAAAATACTGGTATATAGCAATTGGGACACATATCGATTGCGCTGTGATTGTGCGTGAATAGTACTGTAAATTTCGTGCCAATGAGCGAGCGAAACGCTAGATGGGCCAAGGGATCGCTGCTTTTCGGTGCCTGCCTCGTAGTAGACTGCCGCCGCCGCCAAGATAAGCGGCGAGACCGCACACGCCACGTACCATGTACAGTCGTCTGGTTTGAACAGTCCCTCCCATTCCTCGACGCTATGTTTCGACAGCTTGAAAAGCAACCAATTACCTACGCACGAGTCCCAGAACTCGCCTAATACCAGTAGACATCGGACATCCCAGAGATCACGTAAGTAGAGACGAGTCCCATAAATCGCACAACAGCAAGCGGTAGATATTCACATCTTAGTGGGAGCCTCAGCGATGGCTGCCTTGTTTTGCTCGCGCATGCGGACACAACTTTCCAGCGGATCTGTCTCCGCTTTGTTTTTCCGATCCCTCTCTTCCGTCCTTCTCTCCCGCGCATATACTGGTTTTGGTGGCTCGCCCTTCAGGTGGTTGGTGTTGTCATCCTTCTCGGGCCTCGAGTGCAAGGCTTGGTTTCGACACGCTGCTGCAAGTCGAAGCCGGGAAACGGTCGCGCTTCCCCCCCGGCTTAGAGCCGCAGCGGGGTGCCCGCGGTGGTTGTCTGGGGGCGGCGGGGGAAGGTGCAGGGGGACCGAGCGCCAAACAGGTACTGAACATACAGCTGCATCTTCGAGATACTTGGTAGTACTATTACAGGGGACCATAATAAATAGGACCAAATATTGTTTGTAAAAATAGGGAAATATATAGGCTTTTGTAGGTACCGTAGGTCCTATTTACTATGGACCCCCGTAATATTATCTTTACGAAAAACGGAGGACAGGGATTAGAGTCCACCATCGAGCTAATTTTTTTAATGTACACCCTTTCGCACATGGGGCAGATCAGACAGATCAGATAGATCAGATAGATCATATAGATCTATCCCCACTCCAGGACCTAGATCTTTCGAGGCGGATATATTCCTGATCTGTTCGATTTACAGTGGTTCATGTTACCGGGTGGGAACCGTACATGCTTCCTGTGTCGAATCTGTGCACCACGTACAGATCCTGCACAGGCTGCACAGCATATCTTAACGACGGGTGAGGATCTAGATGATCTATCTGTAGATGATATATATCTGATACATCTGTCCGACGTGTAAATAAGTTTACTACTGCCAATAATACTGCATGCATCGGACAATATCATATCCCGGTTTCATGGTGAAGTTTTTTTCAGGGGACATATATCCCTGCTGTAGACTGATCGATCCTACTTTCGTATAGTTATCACAGGGAGGGGGGATAAATAGTAATTATAATCCACGATTGACCCAACAAAAAATGTATCCACCTACGTTTTCACACCATGCTTGGTCGTGCTAGCGGCTATTACGGGGGACCATATTAAATAGGACCTACAATACACACAAAAACCTATATATTTCGCTATTTTTACTAACAATATTTGGCCCTATTTACTATGGTCCCCGTCATACATACCAGGTACATACTACTCTGTCCCAATATATAAGCACCGGTTTTGGACTAATTGTTAAACGAGAAGGTTCTTATATTTGGGGACAGAGTGGTAGTAATACCAGGGTACATAGTAATCATAACCCGCGATGGACCCAAAATACAGTATACAGGCATCTCCTTATGTTTCCACGTCCCATTTGGTTCTGATTGCTCTGTTCCCCCCTATGGTACGTAGTCTACTTGTAGCCCGTGTCTTCCGGGGGGGATAGGTGGGATCTAGCTCTCGTGCACGACATCTATCAGGTATGATGAAACATCCAAAACGAACAGCAGGTAGAGGAGTTATTATTCACGCGGGACCATAGTAAATAGGACCAAATATTGTTTGTGAAAATAGGCGATTGTATAGGTTTTTGTGTGTACCGTAGGTCCTATTTACTATGGTCCCCCGTAAGTAGTAAGGGATCTATTAATAGATCGTGATCTACCCGACTGGTGTAAATAGTAGAGTGTTCAACTCTATTCCCAAGAGGCTTTCTCCCCCACACATGGTTGCAGTTTCCTGAAGGGGACAGGGGACGGGAGAAATAATGGCTGAAAAGCGTGGCGTTTCTGCAGGACTGGTCCTATGGAGCATTCAACCTAGCTGTAGACTCGCCCGAAGAGATAAGTAATACTGCTGGCAACAAGGCTGCTGTTGCTGTGCTGCCGTACTGCTGCTGCTGCTGCTGCTGCTGCTGATGACGCTGCTGTTGTTGTCCTTCTGTAGCGTCGCTCTTGGGAAGCCGTGCGAGGCCGAGGCCAAGTCCGCGCACTGTCCTTTGAAAACAAATGTGCAGATGATGGGGCAAGAAAAAACAAGCGTGCGAGCATCCCACACATGACCCGATAACCGTGCTGCCTGCCTTGAAAATGCCTCTCCAGCAGGCGGCGGCATCTGCTCGAGCGGGGGGGAGGACTATTTGCTCGTTGAGCCCGCTGCACGGTGGGTGCGACGCGTGGTGTGGAGGCCTCGTCTATCGCTTCGCGGCCGAGAGGACCGAGGACGCCCGCGCGCTGCTGCACGACCTCCTCCTGCCGCTCAAGGGGACACTCGGGGGGCGGGCTGCTTTTAACCTGGAGGGGGGGTCATCTTGAGCCTTTTGACAACTGATAAATATTTTCAATAGACAGCTTCAAGTGTCGATTTTCCAGTGTGCAGTTCGTCCCCTAAACGACGGTGCATTTCTCGGTTAACGGTTTCACACCATGGATAGATTCTCGATTCCCACTGGGTGATCTAGATTTGCCAGAGCAGATAGATATGTCCCTCATCTGTACCAGGTATGATCTGTATGATCTAGCTCTTGTTGCCGGGTGGGGATCCGTATGATCTGCATGATCTGGAACGTTTTTTCCTGGGTTGGACCTGTATTTTTACAGATCTTGCACAGCACCTCATTGCGGCAGGTTTGGATCTAGACGATCTATCTGTAAATGATCTTTCTGTGCAAGGTGTGAACTGTTGTTACTGCTGAAAAACTTGTCCCGCATTGATTTCGAGTATTTTAGAGTGTCTACAAAAAAACGTGGGTGGTACCGATCCCTGACTCTTGGTTTTCGATTGAGCCGTTGCCGTCCACGTTTGACGTCGGTAGGGCAAACTCGAAGGTAGCAGAGCAATTTGAAGTCTGGCGGAGCAAGTTGAAGTTGGCACAACAAGTTGAAATAGGCAGAAAACAAGTGGAAGTTGGCAGAGCAACTTGAAGTTAGCCGAGCAAGCCGAGGTCACCTGAGTAGTACTGCTGGTACTGCTGCTGCAGGTCTTTCGTTGGGAGTTTTGGAAGCCGACGCCGCTTTGAGCCAAACGGAATTTTTCAGGAATTACTATCAAACCGCACAGCAGTTGTTAGTGCAACTCTTTGCAGAGGCTTTAGTAGAATGATGGGTGAGCTGAGCGCGTTTGCGGGGTGGGCGCCATGCCGCGTTGAGGTTAGCCAGAGATGCCACCACGACAACAGACCTCGCTGTACGTCGCCAGTTGTATCTTCCCTCGTTAGGGCTGCACTCCAACATTTTTTTGGGAGAAACTACTTGGGTTGGGAAAGTGTCTGCATTGCACTTTCCTTGGCATCCGCGTTCGTCACAGGGGGGAAAAAAAAGCGTCACGTAAAAACTGACGTACCACGATGTCCGGCATTGTTAAGACCGTATGGTCTACTGATACCCGTACCCAAATTGTCCTTACATTCCCCAACAAAGTGGTATTCATTGAAAAAAATAGTCGTCATATCATTCGCCCGTTGATAGGGCTGTGATTGGCTGGCCGTAGGTCGCCGACTAGTTACTAGTTGGCTAGGTATTGCATTTGGTTACGCGAGGTGCTTGATATTGGGCTGCTAGTTGGGTGACTATAAGGGAAAAGTTGGCTAGGTATTACAGGCAATTGCGTGGGGTAGTCGATAGGACTGTGAGTTGGCTGACTATTAGTCGGCGACTAGTTACGATTAATACTGCTGTAGTTGGCTTGGTATTACAGTAAGTTGAGTGGTAAGTCGGCGACTAGGTATTACGGGGGTCCATAGTTAATAGGACCTATGGTATACATAAAAACCTATATATTTACCTATTTTTAATAACAAATTGTGGTCCTATTTTCTATGGTCCCCCGTAATAGTTGGCTTGGTATTACTGTTAGTTGGGGGGAGTTGTGCGTCTCAAGTAGGGCCTATCTGGCGGGCGCGTTCGTTGTTCGAAAGGGCGTGCTTTGTTGAAAAGTAGTAAGTCGGCTATTATTATTAATAGTTGGATTACGTCGCCACCCAACTATAGTAAACTACTACTGTACTACAGTAGTATTAATGTATAAATAGGCGTATTTTGGATTTTCTGTATATAGGACCTCTGGCTCCACCCAGCGCATCACAATTTTTCTATTCGACCTCCGGCTTCGCACAGCACTTCAGATCTTCTATACGGAGACCTCCGGCTTCACCCAGCACTCCACAGATCTTCTATAACGGGCAAAGATGGCAGGAGACAGAGTTTTCACCCCTTGACAGACAACAACTTTGCCTTGACTGCCTTGACCAGGCCTTGACCGACATCAAACTACTACATTTTAATCTGGAACACTCGGCCCTACACCCTTAACAGCGCACGTTTTGCCTTGCTTGACATGTTTCCTGACATTTTTGATAACGAGGACATCTGGCTGCTACACCCAGCACTTCACGAAGACCTCCGGCTTCACGTTTTTTTGTTTCTTTTGTTTTCTCTCATTCATATAATGTGTACGTCATTCCTGTCGTTCCTGTCGTATCTCGTATGATGACATGGCATTGCGTTGTCTACTCTGCTTACCGCATAACAAAACGTAGTATCCCTGCTGTGGCGTAGTTTTGTGACCGCATAACTTCTATCTCTCTCAGATTGAAGAATCGGCACGGACACTGGTTGTGCTGGATGTCGTCGGGTAGAAAGAACGGTTCCACGTGAAGAACACACAGCACGACATCAGATTTTATATGTTGTTTTCTTCACATTAAACGGTTCTTTCTACCCGGCGACATCCAGCACAACCAGTGTCCGTGCCGATTCTTCAATCCTAGAGAGATACAAGTTCTGTGGTCACAAAGCTACGCCACAGAGATACTACGTTGCCACGTATGCAATGCAATGCCATGTCATCATACTGCGTACGACAGGCACGACATACACATTCCATGATCTAGAGAAACGAAACGAAACAAAGAGAAAAACAAAAACAAAAAACAAAAACAATTCGAAAGAGAAAAAGAAACAAGAGAAAAGAAACAAATATATACCTGGGTATATATATAACAACAAACCATCGTGCCCCCCCCGCAGGGGATCTGGTAAACACTTGAAAATGAGCTGGAAAAAAAAAAGGAAAAAGAAGAAAACACCACTAGAATAGTCGTCAACAGAGTAAGACTAAGAACCAAGGGAAAATAACAGGCAAACCAAACAAAGCACAAAGCATCCTCCAGGTAGCGGCAGCAGTTTATGGCACAAGTAGCACAGCCAGGGTTTCCCTGCTGGCCCGCCTGGTATACCTTGCTACCCTGTCTGCCACCTTCGTCAAGCGTTCTTCAACTATGCCCGGCCCCTCGGCGTCAGAGAATACGAAACAAGCAAAGCAGGCTCGTTATGCACCCACGCCACACGACTCCTTCAATAAGGCTTATCAATCGGAGAAAGGAAGAGAAAGAAAAGAAAATGAAAATCACATAGGGTCAGCGCAAAAGAAGAAAATAAAATGAAACAAAAATAAACAACAACAGGAAGACAAAGGAAGACCACGTTCGAACCAGCTGGACCAGTTGGTGGTACGAGTAGTATAGGCATGTTCTACTTTTTAGTCTGCCCGGTACCTGGCTACCCTATCTGCCGTCTCCTTCCTACTTTCGTCCACTGCAGTTTCCCTTCTACTCCTCTTCCCCCCCCTCTCCGCATTCCCTTGGTCGGGTTTTCTGCTACTCCTCTTGTTGCCCCTCCTCCCCCCATTCCTTGGACACCACCCACGGCGGATGCGCGGCGCTGCTCATTCAGCTCAGCCTCAGCCTCGTGCCACCTACCCATGAACCGTTCGGCTGCTTCGAGGAGCCCCCGGTACCACTTCCCCGCCTTTTTTGCAGCAGTGGGCCACAGCGCGGTCTCAATTCCAAACACCAAGGGAGCAAGTTCCGTTGACCCTTCGGTGGCTCGGAACTCCCTAAGGTCTTCGACTATGCATCTATGCCAAGTCTTAACCTGTCCGCCAGGTCTCGGGTTCTCCCCACCAGCAATCGTCCCGAACTTTACCCGACTGGGTAAACGATCCCTGCTTTGCCGTGCCACCCCCCCCGCGAAGAAGAGACGCCGTTTGCGGATGGTCGTTTCGATACTCTCGCAACGTGTCATCTTGAGGGCCTTCGCGTACGAGAGGGTGGCATGGTCAGTACGAAGTCGGCGCTGGAAGCCAATGACTCGCAACAGGACTTGGTGGTGAGCCGTTCGAAGCTTGGCATACGAGGCCCTGGTTTCATCCAGCACTTTTCAGATTTTTCTGTGCGAGGACCTCTGAGTTCAGCTAGCACTTCAGATTTTTTATACGAGGAGACCGGCTTCACCCAGTGCTTACTTTCTACACGAGGATTTTCCGGCTTCACCAAGCAGTTTCATTTCTTCTATACGACGTAGGATCTCCGGGATCGCGCAGCTCAAACGTAAGGTTTTTTCCCTGTAAGGAAGGCGTAAACGCATCATCCACTATATTTCAGGCGGCCGTGAAAAGTCCTGCTTACGCTCTCTTGGGACTGCAGAGAGGAAACATGACGGAAAACGACGGATAGCAGCAACAGCGACTGCGTGATTCGGGGATCATACAAATTTGGCGTCCCAGTTGCAACGCAAAATGAGTCGTACGGCATGATGCGCGCAACATGATCCTGACCGGTACTACTGCTGGGCGTGCCAATTTCACCACCCGTTGTTGTGGTTGCTGTCTCGGGAGATCCCAAAGGAGTTAACCCTGATAGTACATATACTGCAGTCTCGTTTTGGGGACAAACTACCTAGAATTTGGTTGGTTCGTCCCCAAAACTACTACTGCTGTAACACTGTGATGCCAGAGACATCGTTTCGAACGTACGCGCGTAGCCGAGAGCAAAGATGTCAGGAGACAGCACTTTCACCCCTTTACAGAGACGGCAACTTTGCCTTGACATGCCTTGAGTGCTGACGCCAAACTACTACTGTATGTACCAGTATAGGTTCTAGTGTGGAACACTCGGTTCCTACACCCTTTTTTGACAGCGAACGCTTTGCGTTGCTTGACCATGATACTATCTATGTCTCCAGATATCTTTGGCCGGGAGAGCGCTCCATCAATAGCCGCCATCACGGGGGAGCACAGTAGTAATCGGATCCAAAATCCGTACGATGTGTGAACATAGGGGGCATTTATGTTTTTTCGGGCCCGTCGTGGGTTTTGATTACTGTTACGGGGGACCATAGTAAATAGGACCTACGGTACAGACAAAAAAAACTATATATTTCCGAATGATTACTAACGATGTTTGGTTCTATTTACTATGGTCCCCCGTAACATGTATTAACTAAGTACTGCTACGTATTGTTATTGCCCTCGATGAAATGCATTCGAGCGCTGTTCTCAGTTTGCTTGTCTCTTTTTTTGTGAAGTCGCAGGTGGAGTTGTTGAGAGTGACGGGAGAGGCCAGTCGGGACCAGCACAGACGGAACCCCAGAGTGCTGTGTTTGGCTCAGGCAGAGCGTCTACTTGTTGACTATCGATACCACTTGTTATAGTACTCGGCGGGGACATATATCCAGCAGCAGCACACGAAGACGGAACGAGCACCCGCACCAGTACCACAGCAACGAGATCGATATCATTGAGGTGTTGTAACAGTCAGAAAGCTGACGACGCTCTCTTGGCCAAAAAAACATCGGTTGTTTATTACAAAAAGTAGACGACAGATTGACAAGAGATCTCTGTACCGCGAAATAGTTGTTAGTTGGCGAAATGAGAACTGAGGTGGATGCATGCTCTTGTAGGGGGCAAGAGCTTGCCGCCGGCGTCCTTCGGTATCCTCCCAAACCTGAAAAAAGCCCATTTTTTGTTGTGTGTTGTTACACATTCGACAGATTGACGTATTTTCAACTGCCGGGTTATTATTTTTGCGAGTACCGAAGCATACATACGATGAGGATCGCGAAATACAAATAAAGGAGAAAAGTAGAAAGTAATCAACTAACTGCTGTTGTATAAGACCTACGATAGTATGCAATTTTGGGTCATTCGTTTTGCGAGTACCGACATATATGACGAGGATCGCAAAATACAAATAAAGGCGAAAAGTAGAAAGTAATCAACTAACTGCTGTTGTTGTAAAGCGTAGTCCCGCGCCCCCGCCTAGCTTCTCGTGATAAGTGCACAAGCAGCTCACGGCACTGCTCGCTGCCGATTGATAGGCCTAGAGGCTAGGTCTACTGTTGTAGGCCAGGCGGGCGGGCTCGTAGTGGGTCCGGGGGGGGGGGGCTCGGCTACGGGGGATATGCGGGCGGCACCGGCGGCACCGGCGCATTCTCCGGACAAGCGGGCGGGCTCGCCGCCGGCTCGGCCCGGGGCCTCGGCTTCGCCCCGGGCGGGACAGGAACCAACGGCGCGCCATCGGCTGCACTCGGCCATGTGGCCAACGACGAGCCGGGCGGGCTCGCGGTCGGCTCGGAGATGTACGGGGACGGCAGCGCCGGCAACCCGTTTACCGCCCTGGGCAGACAGGTCAGTAAAATCATGACCAACCGCGCGGTGGCATCGTGGGCCAACCCCGCGACTCGGCTATGGCAGATCCTATGCGGCGGCCGCCCGGCGTCGATGCAGAGGGCGGCCGTGCAGGGGTACGTGGGGGCCTCGGTCAACATTTCGGCCGGCGTCCGTGGCATGTTGAAAGCGCTGGACGACCTCGACTTTCTGGCCTTCACACCGCGCGGCGGAGCAGGCATCACCCTCCCACTTGCGCAACACCTGAGCATTTTGGGGCACGCGATCGTCACGATCGCGTCCCGCGGACTCCCACAAGGCGGCGCGGATCTCCAGTTGGCGCACGCTCGCTTGGAGGCGCTCGCCCGAGCCTTCAGCGCGGGGGCGACGATCCTCAACGATCACGTGCTGGAGCACTTTGCGGTCGCCGACCGCCCGGCGAACCGGGCCAGGCTGGCGGCTCTGGTGACGAAGGATATCGAGACCTTCGCGCTCGACCTGCGTTGCGTCTCCGACTCCTGCGGCCACGCTTGGGCCTACCCCCCGCCGGTGGAGTCCTTCCCCGCCATCCCGGGGCCCCATTGGCCCCGCCTTTCCGGATACGTGGCCCTTGGCGGCCTGATCAACGCCGAAGTCCAGCAACCTCGCCGCACCTCCGCCACGGTGGCCGGGGTCGGGGTCGGTGAATGCCGGCAGTGGGGGAAGACCGGCAAGTGCCGCTTCGGTGACGCCTGCGTGTTCACCCACGTCGGCCCCGCTCGCAAGACGAGCAGCGGCAACAAGCGCAAGGCGGCTACCGGCGGGGGCTCGGCCGTTAGCGGCGTCGCAGCCAGCGGCGCTGCATCCGGGGAACCCCCGGCCAAGAGGGCCAAGGGCAAGGGAAAAGGGGGGGCGGGGGGCGGCGGTGCGAGTAACGGGAGCAGCGGCGGCGGCAGCGGCGGCAATAGCAGCGGCAGCGGCAGTGGTAGCGGCGGTGGTTCCGGCAGCGGCGGCAGCGGCGGCAGCGGCAGCGGCAACGGTAGCGGCAGTGGCAGCGGGGCGTGGAGCGGGGGGGTCTTCACTCGCTCGGCGGCGGCCAGGGCTGACGAATAGGGGGACGGGCCTCGCCCCTCAGCAGGGGCGAGGCCGATCGTAGGGCGTACGGAAGCAGCAGCGCGAGATGCGCAGCTTGCACGTCCGGGGTCGGCGTCCGTTGGGGGACCAGGCGTGACGAGTATGTTTGACCGTTGTGTGGTGTTGTTGCGCGATATGCAGCATGTCGCATCCCCTACTAGCGCGTCTCGGTCGGAGGTTATGGACCGCGTAGCTCAGCAGTATGTACAGTATTTTCGGGCGAGTGGTAGTCGCTTTGGGTGTATGCGGGCCATCGAGACATCCCTGAACGTCCCGCGTGTGAAAGAAGCCAGGATTCGTTTTTGGTTCGGACGACAGAAAGGGTTCCCTGGGGTAGAGCAGATAGCGGATATCGTCGAACACGGCGCGCCCGTCCACGTGGAGGGGAACACAGACATTGGCGCGGCCTTGGCATACTCAAACCATAGCAGCGTAGCCCGACACTCTGACACTATAATCGCGAGGATTTTTGACGACGTACGGTCTGGGCGGGCAGTCATATTTCTGCGCAGCGAGGCGCACACCATCCCCGCTTGCGGTTGTCTCCGCTAGCCGTAATTGTAACCCCGTCTAAAACCCGGATCATCCACGATCTGACGTTTTCGTCGTCGCAGCACGCCCACAGCGTCAACGCGGATACTGACTTCGAGCGAGCCCCCCCCGTGGCGCTGGGCCACGTGTTGCGAGACGTTGTTTGGCGCATTTTGTACCTGCGTCGGCGGTTTGGACCGAGCGCGCGTATTGTATTGAGTAAAATCGATGTCACTGAGGCAATCCGTCAGGTTAGCGTACAGTGGGCAGGGGCGCCCGTATTTGGATACGGATTTCGCGTGTGGATTGTGACCGACCGCCGGCTCCAGTTCGGATGGCGCAGTTCACCGGGGTTCTTTTGTATGTTTTCGGCAGCCCTCGAACACGCGCATAGCCACACGTCGTACGAGGATGCTGTGGTGATGGATCAGGGACGTATCGCGACGCAGCACGTCGCGGTCACCCCGCCGAGGGCAATCGACCGGCCGACCCCCTTTCCACCTGGGTGCCGGGTCCCCGTCGTGAAGGGGGGGGGGGGGTGTAGCCAATTTTTCGCGCGGTATTATGTAGATGACGGGATACTAGTGGAGGTACAATGGTGGCCCGACGGTCGGCGCTGTAGATGCGCGTCCGCATCTCTGGCGTCGGACCATTTTCGGCTTTTCGGGGAGAGATCCTCACGGGACCCCTCTCTGCTGTCTTCTCGAAAGATATCACAGTGGGACACCGTGTTGTGCGTGCTGGGGTGGGAAATTGATACCGTGGCAATTACTATTTCCGTTCCCGTAGCCAAGCTGGAGCAACTCCGCGACACGCTGAGCGAGTGGCCTTCGGACCGCGCGTTCGCGTCCGAGAGAGAGCTCCGCTCTCTGACCGGTCGGTTACTGCACCTGTGCGAAGTCGTGCGACCAGGAAAATACTTTGTTCGACGCATGCTCAACCAAGTAGGCCTGGCCCCTGTTCGTGCGTGGAGCGAGAACTTCCACGTGCCGCACGCGCGCGCGGCGTCGTCCTCAGGGATTTAATTGGGTCCTGACTTCCACGCCGATGTATCCTTCTGGCGTCTGTTGGTAGAAGGAGGGCTAGGCTCCGTGGCGGGTCGCCTCTCTGCCCCCCTGTGCCGAAGCTACATGCAGTCGCCGGCGTTTAAACTGTGGTCAGACGCTTCCGGCGACGCCATGGGGGGTTATTTTTTGGGGCCCGTTCCCGGGGCCGGCGTATGGTGGCGTGTCGAATTTAACGCCGATGTTCGCGCTCGCCTGCGCGAGAAGGTTAGTGGTTGGAACGATCTGTCGATTAATGTTCTCGAGCTGCTGGGCATGGTCGTGACAGCGTGGATATTCGTTAACCAGTCGGACGTGTGGCCTAGTTACGCGCGGGACACCATCCTGATGCGGGGAGACAACACGTCCGCTGTGCACTGGGTCTCCAAGTGTAAGGGGGGTAGGCAACCCCGATCGGGGGCACTCATTCGTCTTTTAGGGTGCATGGGGGTAGGCAGTGGATGGTGTTTCGACGCGTTGCATGTCGCGGGCGTGGAGAACACCGTTGCCGACGGTATATCACGGTGGAAGCCGGATGCGATCGACGGTAACCTCCGCGCGTCCCGGCCCGATGTTGCTTGGCGCCGACAGGTCTTGGGGTCAACGGGCGTCGCGCTATGCTCAGGAGTGCTGGCAGCCAGCTCATCCGCCAGTCGGTTGCGCCGTCGTCTCACCGAGCTTATACGTCAGGTTTCCGGTTTTGGACCGCTTTTTGGGGGTTGATAAGGGAGGCTCCGTATTTCGACACGTCAGCCTCCAATTCGGATAAGATTCAGGTGTTACTTGAGTTGGTAGCGCGGTGCGCGTCGGAGGGCAATCAAGCCGGTACTATAGCCAGTAAACTATCAGCCGTGTTGCACTTTCACCGCGTGAATGTGCAGATGGAGTTGCCCACGTTGTCGCCGCTTGTTAAACGCGCTTTGAAAGGGGTGGCACGGTCGCACGTTGTCGCCGGTAGCCCGAAAAGAATTCGGCGCCCTATATCGTGGGACACGTTGTTGGAAGGACAGGGCCTGGCCCTGTCGTGGGGCCCGGGCGGCCGAGTGCTTTCGCTGTCGCTAGCATTGGGCTATTTTTTCATGGCGAGGTCTGACGAAATATTCACCTCCTCGTCCGGAGTAGTACACCCCGTGCATTGCTTGACGAGGGGGGACATAGCGTTGTTCGCGGGGGGGCGGCGGTTGAACTCGGGGTAGTGGCATCAGTCTACCAGCATCGAGGTTCTATTCCGAGGCCATAAAGGCGACCAGGCTCAGCAAGGATCGGTTATCGTGCGCACACACGACCACGCCTTCGGGGCGCGTTCCGGGGTAGGAGCAGGCGGCGGTGCCGTCGCTCTCATGGTGGAGTTGTTGCCGGGATATCCGACGTTGCCAGAAAGCGCCCCCCTGTCGTCGTATCGGTACGGTAATGAGGTCAGAGTGTGGGGGTACACGGAGGCCCTCGGGGCACTCCGCGAAGTGGTAGCGGAAGCAGGAGACGACCCCAGCGAAGTCGGCCTCCATTCATTGCGTATCGGCGCAACCACTACTCTAGCGGCGGGGGGGCAAGTGCCACAGAGGGTGATTCAGAGAGAAGGTAGATGGAAGTCCCCAGAGTCTTCCAAGACGTACACCCGCAATAACCCAGAGGACGCGGGTATCGTATCTCGTAAACTAGCAGAGACGGGTAACATAGGGCAGAGGCAGCCAGGGCAGGGTACTGTTTGGGGCCGAACACCGTAGTATCGACGCGACCGCGGTATGGGGGTATGTCAATGGTTTTCTACCACTGGGGGTCTCGGTCGTCCGAGACTGCGTTTGCTAGAGCCCCGGCCAGTCGGCTGGGGGGGGGGAACTCCCGGGTACTGGCAGTACGATAAGGCAACGAGAGTCAGCGGCCGGTGCCGCGGCTCTCGTACCACGCCAGGAGACTCCCCCTCCCCCGACGTCGGAGAGAATAATAATAACATGGCAATTCGAAGGATACGCAACAAAGCGTAGTATCTCTAAGTTCACGAGAGATGCATGTTTTGTTCACAACCGACGGAATTAATTATTTATAGTCATGGGTTCTACCGACGGAAACTAATAGCTGAAGTTGCCCAGAGGCAGAGAGAAAGAGAAGAACGGCCACACTCGTCCCGCGCCCCCGCCTAGCTTCTCGTGATAGGTACACAAGCAGAGCACGGCACTGCTCGCTGCCGATTGATAGGCCTAGAGGCTAGGTCTACTGTTGTGGTTTCTCCCGCCCACCCGACCCTTTCTTCTGTCGAAGATGGGTGGAACGGAGCGGCCACAGGGTATTGGCCACACCGTTTTGTACTTGTATTATTATCTGCGATTGACTGGTAGCGATTCGGGGCTCTCACCAGGAGAGTGGGGTATGTCAATGGTTTTCTACCATTAGGGGTCTCGGTCGTCCGAGACTGCGTTTGTTGGAGCCCCGGCCAGTCGGCTGGGGGGGGGGAACTCCCGGGTACTGGCAGTACGATAAGGCAACGAGCGGCCGCGGCTCTCGTACGACGCCAGGAGATTCCCCCTCCGACGTCGGAAAGAATAATAATAACATGACAATTCGAAGGATATACTACAAAAGACCTATAATTTTGCTGTGGCACAAAAAGTAACCCACTCCTGTTGTAGTACTGTAAAAGACCTGCTATATTATGCGAATGGAAACGCGAAGTACACCAAAAAAATATTATTTCAGCTGGTGCGACGATACACGATAGACGCTCGATCTCGACAGAGACTCAGCCCACGGACAACCCGCGCGGTGGCGGGCAAGATCAACTAGTATAGATGACGGGCTCGAAGAAATGAGGTGGATGCATGCTCTAGGGGGCAAGAGCTTGCCGGCGGCGTCGTTCCTCCCAAACCTGAAAAGAAGCCCTTTTTTTGCCATTCGACACGTTTTTTGTGCTGTAAAAGACCTGCTCGTGCGACGATAGACGTTTGTTGTACAGTAGTAACTGTAAAAGACCTGCTCGTGCGACGATAGATGATAGACGATAGATGATAGACGCTCGATCTCGACAGAGACTCAGCCCACGGGCAACCCGCTCGGTGGCGGGAAAGATCAACTATTAATAGTATAGATGACGGGCTCGAAGAAATGAGGTGGATGCATGCTCTAGGGGGCAAGAGCTTGCCGGCGGCGTCCTACGATATCCTCCCAAACCTGAAAAAAAAAACTATTTTTTGCCATTCGAGACGGATACAGCAGCAGTAGTATTCGTAGATAGTGTTTTTCATCTATTTCGTGCACACCAGCGGCCAATGCGCTGCATTGAGCGTAGGACCCAAGCGTCTGAGCCAACTCTTGTATTCATCGCCACGCTTGCACAACAAGACAGCACTACAGCAGTAGCAGGCACCTGGTCTGGTGTATAGACGTCTCCCCAACAACTCGGTGTGGGCGTCTGAGCCAACTCTTGTATTCATCGCCACCCTTGCACAACAAGACGGCACTCCGGCAGTAGCAGGCACCTGGCCTGGTGTATAGACGTCTCCCCAACTCGGTACGGGATATGGGATATGTTCGTGGTATGGTATACGGGATATGGGATATGTTTGTTGGTTGGTATGGTATATGTGAATATGGGATATGTTGGTGGTATGGTATATGGGAATATGGGAAAACCACCGTATGCGGTATGGTATGTGTTGACGGTATGGTACGGGAAAAAAACACAATATATGGTATGGTACGTTTGCGGTATAGTACCATGGTACGGTGTCGTGGATGTATTATATGGCTAAATTTGCCTGGTGGTATGGTATCTTTCAGTATATAAGGTCCGTAAGGGTCGAATACGTCGTACGAATATCATCTGTAACGAGCTTATATATCGGCCATTGGAAAGTGCTCGAAAATATAAGCCTTGCGGACAGACAGACACACAGACAGACAGACAGGCAGATTTGCATTTACCAAAACAGAGACTCAGTTCTACAAACTGAGAATAGGACCTACGGTACAGACAAAAAACTATATATTTCCGAATTATTACAATCAATATTTGGTCCTATTTACTATGGTCCCCCGTAACATGTGTTAACCATTTACTGCTACGTATTTACTGAAGTATTATTAATAGTACATGCCCTCCCGTAAAGTAACAGCAGTGTAGTAGTGTTGACCATTTACGACTCGGCCCAGACACCAACTAACTGCTGCTGTCGAGGGCGTCTTTTCTGATGTGGGTGAGCACAATTCGATGCGAGTCTACGAGGGAAGAAAGTGGTGAACCCTTTTCGCGAAAAAAGACAAGGCAGGTACCGTAGTGGGGAGGGGGGAGGAGGAAAGCCTACTATTACGGGGGACCATACAGTAGTAAATAGGACCAAACATTGTTAGTAAAAATAGCGAAATACATAGGTTGTTGCGTGTACCGTAGGTCCTATTTAATATGGTCCCCCGTAGTACTGCGTAACCCCGGATCTGAGTTATGACTAGGAGGGACTCGGAGCAAGAAGGGCGAAGACAACTAACGGGATGGAAAACAAAAACCGAAGCTTCGGCAAAGATAGTTGGTACCAGGTACAGTAGTCCGCACCAAATCATCATTGCATCTTCATTTCCGAGAATTTTCCCAGGTGGTGGGGGTCAGGGTTACGGTCGATAACTATTAATAGTCACAAGCATAACATTTTTGTTCAAGAAGACGGGGCCAAGTCGAGAACAGCCCTCGCTATATACAACGAGCAACGCCGACAACAGGACAACAGCGACGAAGCCATCGGCCCGGCATCGGCAAACCTCAGCATGGTGGTGGTGGTGGTGTTGTTGGTGGTGGTGTTGGTTGTTATCCTCGGCAAATGCCGTAAGAACGCAGTGGGTTGATTGACACAGTTGACACCCCCCCACAGCGCTGACCCAAAGCGCGGGAACAGCGGTAAACACACAAAATACTTAAAAAGGCTACCGACGACTCGACCCGTCCAATCACATGTGCTTGTTGGCCGACTGACAACAACTTCAAAACCCACTCTCCCATCGCTCGGAGACGCATATGCTCCGATCGTTCGAAGGGCCGTATGCTACAACGGGGATACACCGAAATAAATCGAATGCTCCGATCACATTTGAGGAGCTCTACACCTCAACCAAAAAAAAAAGCACACACGTTTTTTAATATTGTCTAAATGATGTACGCATAGTTCAACCAAAGAACCAATCCCTATCAACCATGGCATGCCCCACAGTAGGTAGTATACCAAGTATAGAACGAACCCTATCGTCAAAACACGAAAAAAGGGATCCCCACGTTACTGGCTGAGTACCTCTCAGTAACGGAAATGTAAAAACCACTTTTGGTTTCCGGCGCGAGTGGTAGTTCATCAGTTAAGAAGCCCAGCCCTTAAAAAAAAAAAAGGTCAAAAACTGCCAAAAAAACTGCTATAACCCCAATCGTGGCACACGTTTTTCTCGTCTTTTCTTTTGTTTTTGTTGTTGGTAGCGGTGCCGTTCACGAGCCTGTGCCGGGACCCGCCGCGTCTTCGTCGGTCGAAGCGGGTGCCAACTCAATGCCGGACAGGCGCTGGATAGCGAGCCCAAGCTGTCCCTTAGCTTGGGCCGCCTTCCGCACCAATTCGCAGGTGTCTTCCTGCGGAGGTAGTCCCACCGCCGCCCCGTCCTGGAAAACCCAGCCGAGGGATGTACGTTGCGGGCGCGGTTCGTTGTGAGGATTTGAAGAGTCAACTACCTATGCTATGTATTCGTGTGGCTACGGGCTCGATTTCAGGGAAATGAGGAAATGTGAGTGCATCATCATTATCATCATCATCATCATCATCATCATCATCGTCGTCCTCATCATCATCACCATCGTAACCTTCGCGAGGAATACACTTAGTAACACGCGCAACGGACGTTATCCCCTAGCCTGCAAAGAGGAGGTTCGACCATTCAATCGGTCGAACTCACAGCTCACGTGTACCTGGTTTTATATATGTTGGTGAACGATTTTACCAAAAAAAAAAAAATGTCATCGACAGGCACGAGAGTAAAGCAGACCCCCCTGGCAGCTGGGCGCGTGGGCTTTTAACTGCCACACAATGTGTGTGTGTTTCTACTGTTACGATACTTCTGCTGTAATTTTTGTTTGGTTCTAAGTATTACTACTTCAACTATCACGGGGGACCATAGTAAATAGGACCTACGGTACACACAAAACCTACATATTTCCATTTTTTTACCAACAATAGGTGGTCCTATTTAATATGGTCCCCCGTAATACTACTATTAATACTACACGTACACAGAGCTTGTATCTCTAAGGTGGACGAATCATAAGCGCGGACACTGGATTGCGCTCAATGTCGGTGGGTGAAAGTAATGTTAAACATATTCATATGAAGAACACACCTGTCTGTGAGTCGTGCGTTTTTTTTCTACTACTGCTGTTAATTCTTTTAGGACTGCAGTCTCTTTTAGATCAGTTTTGGGGACAAACTGCTTAGAATTTGAGTTGTTTGCCCCGAAAGCGGGACTGCTGTTCCAAACGGGTCATGCTATACACACATAGGAATAACACATCGGAAGACACACATCGGAATACACACATCGGAATACACACATCGGAATACACACATCGGAAATATCATGTACTGTAGGATAGGTGTCCACTTCATGACCTAGATATTTCAGGGCGGATACACTGCATAGCGCATGTTGCCGGGTGTGAGCCGCATAATCCACATGCTCTAGGACGCATTTCCCGAGTTGGATGTGTACTACAGTAGATGATCTATCTGATCTATCTGTACATGATCTGTGCGACGTATGCATATATGTTTTTTTTATCGTTTCGGTGTGCCCTGAGCGCCCACGGAAACGAAGAACGGTTTAGCGCAGCACAAAAAGCCCCTCTAGTACTACGGGAAAACATAGTAATCATAACCAAATACTCTCTGACCCAAAATATAAGGAACGTTTGGATTAGATATTTATAACCTAATGGTCTTTATATTTCGGGTCGGAGTGGCACGGTGTGTAAACTTCGGGGGATAAAAAAGATTTTCGGGTTCGTCGTGGGTTCTTATTACCATGTATTACTATGCCCCCCTGTTTTGGCAGGGCTCGGTCGGCTTCGACAGACTATGGACCAACGAACCCAATAGGGGTTTCAATAAGGGAGAGCATGTTTTTCGGCGAAAAATATTCTGACTGACCTGGACTGACGGTGGGGCTCCTTACGGGCAGTGAAAATACACCCAATATCGATGGAAAGGCTTTATTTACTTTACTATTGTAGTATTACGGAGGACCATAGTAAATAGGACCTACGGTAGACACAAAAACCTATATATTTTCCCATTTTTACTAACAACGTTTGGTCCTATTTACTATTGTCCCCCGTAATAGTGTTTGAGTATGTTTTTTTCGTAGACAGCTTATACCTAGGCCATTGAATCGTTCTCATCTTGATTTATCTTATTACAGTAGATATGATGGAAAGCTCCTCAAAAGTGAAGAGGCTCGAAAACAACAGGTGCGGCCATCATCTCTGAGTTCCTCTGTTTCTCACCTCGATAACTTTAGCGGCCCCTTCCCAGTCGCCCCCCGCTACGAGCGCCAAAGCCGCGGGGCGAAAGAAGGCTTGGTCTGGTGTCATCGAGACTGACCTGCGGATGGAAACCCACGACACGATGGGGCGATATCGGCACGATTCATTCACTACAAAGTGGCGATAAAACGCGTCTAAAAACACGTGGAAACCCACGACATTTTGGAGCGTGATCGCTCCGAGGTGCACGGTTCGCACTCTTTTGATGCCGCGGTGCAGAATGATGATAAAGCGCTTAAAAAATGGTGTTATATGGAAACCCAAGACATGATTGGGGCAATATCACCCTTACACCTGGGGGGTGTACGATTCAGTCTTGATGCCTGGGCAGAAAAAGGTGACACAGCTCGTCTAAAAAAGATGTTACCAGGCGTCCAGCAAGCCAAAACCGATATGTGCCATTTCTGCGATTGTTCCCTAGCAAGGCAAACACCGATGTATATCATACAAACAATTGATAGTTAGGGAAGGCAGACACCTGTATGTAGTATATTACATGCGATGCATTTAGCTGGCGACTTATAGTCAGCCAATGCACAGTCCTATCAAACGTCCACGCAACTAACTGTGACATCTAGCCGACTAAAAAATAGTCGGCGAATTATGGCCATCTCACAGCCCTATCAATCACCCCACGCAACTACTGAAACTCAAATACCTAGCCAACTAGTAACTAGTGGGCGACTCCTAGTCAGCCAACGCACAGCCCTATCAATTACTACACGCAACTGACTGCATTACCTCGCCAACTACGAACTAGTCGGCGACTTGTACTCAGCCAACCCACAGCCCTGTCCATTACCCCACGCAACTGACTTCATTTCCTAGCCGATTAACTGCAATACCTAACCAACTAATAACTAGTCGGAAACTTCTAGCCAGCCAACTCATAGCCCTATCAATTACCCCACGCAACCAACTGCTGCAATACCTAGCCAACAAGTAACTAGTCGGAAAGTTAGAGTCAGCCAACTCACAGCCCTATCAATTACCCCACGCACTACACCGGTAGCAGCAACAAGGCGGATGTCTGCCTGTCTCACCTCATCTCAGCGATCAGTTTCCGGGCGGCATCGGCCCCTCCCACGCCACCATTACGAGCACAGGCCACGACAGCGCTCGTGTACAGCCGCCTCCCCTCAATCCCCGGAAAGTGTTGCCGAGCCTGCCACGACCCAAACCAGAAGCACCATGCACCGCGGCTAGGGCTGTGAGTTAACCGCCCATTACGTCACCGACTAGTTATTGCTTGGCTAGATATTTCAGTTGCCGGATGGGAGCCGTAAAACCTGCACGATCTAGGACATTTTTCCTGGGTTGGATATGTACTCTACAGATCCTGCACAGCATTTAATAACGGCAGGTTTGAAGATCTAGATGATCTGCTGTAGACAGATAGATCAAATAGATAGTGATCCGTGCGAAATGTGCATAGCTTGTATCCGTGAAGAAGTCTAGAGCCCACCGCAAAGGGTGTATCTGTACTGGACAGATCCTGCACAACATCGCATAACGGCAGGTTAGGATCTAGATAGTCTATCTGTAGATGATATATCTGTAGATGATCTATCTGATCTATCTGTCCGACTGGTGTGCACATAAACTCGCCTCTGTGAAGACGTCTAGCGCCCGTCGCAAAGGTTCACCGCCATCCCCGCCACCATCATCACCACCACCTCCACCATCGTCGACCCGGCGTTCTCCCGCGTCTCCCCCCCAGACCTGGGTCGTCATCAGGCCCTACTACCTCTCGTCGTCGCCTTGACCCCTCGACGTCGGCATGGTCGCCGTTCCTCTCCGTGGCACAGCATGCTCGGATGGCGTCCACGTACACCTGGACCGGTGGGACACCCGCCAACGCCTTTGCCCTCTACAAAACCATTCACGTCCACGTAAACAAGCAGGGGGGGGGGGGAGGGGGGGTGGGGGGTACTCATCTATTGCGTGCCTTAGTCGTTTGAGTAGTCGTATGACCATAGACCCTCGCATCCTTACAATGCTGGGACGGAGCGCGTCGGGTTTTCACCGACCAGACAGACATTGCGTGCACCAAGCGCGAAGCACACCGTGAGGTGTTTGGCTAGTTGCATGAAGGCTGAGCTGCATCCTACAAAATACCGCTTGTGAGGCAGGTTTGCACATGGATGACAACTTCAATGAGTTAATATATTTTCCGGTGTGGCCACTTCCAGAGACAGCAATGGGGGTACTATGTAACTGCTTCGTGGCTGCCCTCCTATATACACACTACGTGATACGACCATTCCCCTTGCGCGGAGTAAATGTTCTCCACCCCGCACAAATGATCTATAACTCGATCGCCAGCTGTGACCCACGGAGCGCCCAAAAAAAAAGAAGAGAAAAAAAAAAAAAACGGTGCCCGGGTTGTCTAGCTCACGTAGTGAGCGGCATGTTTTACAGTGTCGTTGCCAACCGACGTCAACCCAACCTATATACAACATATAAGGGGGGGGGAGGAGGGGGGATGGGGGGCAGTCACGAGAAACATGTTTTTTTTCCCCGCGAGAAAAGCGGTCTTTTCTTTCCCGCGAGAAGTGCGTACGGTGTTTTTCCGGGCCTAGTTTTCCCAACGCCTTCATCCTCTAGGAAACCATTCACGCCCATCCATACAAGGAGCGGAGGAGGGAGCGGGGAGAGGGGGGAGGGTATACTCATGGCATGCATGGCCGTAGTCGTATGGCCCTCGCATCCCTACAATGCCAGGATTGAGTACGTCGGATTTTCACCGACTAGGCAGGCATTGCTTGCACGAGGGGGGGGGAAGGGACAGGGGGATAGGGGGTAGTTACGGGAAGGACGTATTTTCCTGCTGGAATAACGTTATCCCCGTACTCGTACACGTTTTGTGGCGAGCTTCTTGTGGCGGGAGTTTTTTGGTGGCAGCAGGGGAATGACGCGGGGCTGTCGACTGGCTACTACGTAGAGCGGGGGGAAAAGCAAGCTCTGACGTGTCCAGGCCATGAGCATTGATGGGTTCCGTGAGCTTCTCGAGCGCCACTTAACTCTTAGACTACATACCGCAACACTGATCCCAAACTACCTCCAGTATTGTGTGCCAAAACTTGTGCGTGGAGTGCTAGACGGGGGTATCGGCGAAGGTGCGCAGGACACAACAAATAAAACAAAACAAAACCACAACAAACACACCCAACACCAGTCGTAACACACCCGACATAAAAAACAAGCCCAACAAACAACAAACGAACAGAAAAGCACAACAAACAGCACGACAGGAAACAACCCTCCCCCCACCCCCCTGAAAAAAAAAAAACAGAGAAAAAACCCCAACCCCAACTTTAGAACTACACCTCATATCATGTTTTTCGGGATAAAAAAATATATCAACATTCGAAACTGCACTACAGTAGGATTATTCTTGTACTACTATTAATAGTATAGAATAAGTAGAAAGGTTCACCTGGACAGATCGTCGATTTCCACTGATGATCTAGATCTTCCAGGGCTGATGTATGTACGATCTGTATGATCTGTAGGAGCTACATAAACTCATGTCGCGGGGGGGGGGGGGGGGGGGGGGGCGAATACTCCGCACAATCTAGCACATATGTCTTGCCTTGGATCTGTACTACACAAATAGATCTATCCTGCACAACCTCTCACAACGGCGGGTTAGTTTCTACAGTAGATGATCTATCTGATCTATCTGTGGATAATCTATCTGATCTATCCGTCGATGATCTATCTGATCTATTAGTAAATGATATATCTGATTTTTCGGTAGATACCGTATCTGACCTACCTGTAGACGATCTATCTGATATATCTGTCCGAGGTGTGGAAGAGTTTAACAGACTCAGCAAAAACGAAGGAGACGAACCAAAGGACAGACCAGAAAAAAAAAAAAAAAACGTAAGCAGTCTCCCCACCTGGAGCAATACGGAAGCCCAAGCCGCCCTGCCAGTGTCCTCGGCGGCTTTAAGCGCCACACTGAACGTGACCGGGTCCGGTGTGAGCCCCCGCGACTCCAAAATATGTAAGAGCTGTAACAGTCACAATGGGGCAGCATGGGAGGATGAGGTTGACCACTAGGAATGCTCCGGATAAGGTTAGGTCTACGGTAACGCCTAGGGTGTATGTAGCGGAAGGTTTTAGGCGTAAAAAAACATGAAACCCTTTTCCTGATACTCACGCGGGGGCCACATGACACGTCCTCGAAATTCCCACAATATAACCGCGATCGACCAAACAATGGCTACCATGAAGGTCAGATCTCGAACTCCACAGAACAATGAATATACACGCTTCATCTCTTGCGAACAACCAACGGACTATTCTCGGAAGGTTCCCCATCTGTAAAAAAAATTCTCTCCTTGTACAGTTTCTAGAACGTTCCGGAGAAGGCGGGCTCATCAACCCATCAATCCGTCAAACCCATTGAACCCAACTTTTATCAAGCCATCAACGCGTCAACTCATCAACCCATCAAACCCATCAGCCCACCAATCCACAAGCCCCATCAGTCCATTAACCCATCGACCCACCAACCAATGAACCCATCACAACGACCAACCCATCAACCAATGAACCCATCACATCCGCCAGCCCAACAACTCATCAGACTAACCAACCCATTAACATCAGAAACCCATCAACCCAGCAAAATCATCAGCTCATTAGCCCATCAGCTCATCAATCCCTTGACCCTATCAGTCCATGAACTCATCAATTCACCAACCAATCGACCCATCACATCAACCAACTCATCAACCAATTGACCAATCACACCAACCAGTTCAATAGCTCATCAAAACTCACCAACCCATTGAATCACTAACCCATCGAGCCATCAAAATTATCAACTCATCAGCTCATCAACCTATGAACCCGTCGACTCACCAACCCATCAACCCTCCAAGCCATCGAACCCACCAAGCGCATCCCACCCGCCATATCATTTACATTCACCCATCAACACAGCAACACAGCAACACAGCAACACAGCAACACAGCAACCTATCAACCCACTAACCCACCACCTCATCTAACAATCGAGCCACCAGCCCATAAACCCACCAAGCTACCAAGCGATCAAGTCACCGATACATCAAGCCACTAACCCACCAATCCACCGAAAACACAACCCACTCACTAATCCACTCATCAAGCCACTAACCAATCAACCTCACCCCCCCATTAGCTCACTAAGCCACCAACAAGTCAAATCAATAAACTCATCAAGCCCGCCAAACCATCAACCCACCAACCAATAAGCTCATCAAGCCATCCATCGATGACTGCTTTCACCTCAAAGACCTTCTCCGGTAGCCCGTTCTTAAGAACCGCTCCCATGATAGCGTTGAAGCAGTACACGTCCATATCCACGCCCTGAACGTCCCAGTCGTGAAACAGAGCCAGCGCGCGCTCCACCTCGCCCGCATTTCCACATATCTGTCTCGCGAGAGAAAAAAAAAAAAAAAAAAAATAAAAAAAAAAATACACCACAAAATAACCATAAAACAACAAATAAATTGAAGCAAAATGAAAATTAAATAAAAAAAAATAATAAAATTAACAAAATAAATAAAACAAAACATAACAAAACACAACAAGATAACAAACCCAAAATAAAAATAAAATAAAATGAGACATCGATGCGTATACACGCGTTTCGTTTCACCGTGAGAAGAAAGGACAGTTGATGTTCACAAACACTTCTTGATCCGTTTAGGCCTTAAGGAGGCCGTAAGGAGACCTTAAGGAGACCTTAAAGAGGCCTTAAGGAGGCCTTAAGGGCTGCACTCCCGTTGTGAGCACAAAACACTTGGGAGGGGCATACAGTCAGATTTAGGATTCTGCATGTAGCTGTGCAGTATTAAAAGGGTAAATTGACCCTCAACACTGCATGCTAAAAAAAAGTGTACTACACCACACTAGAGTAGTTCCAAGTATTATGTCCCCCCAAAAAATACTTACAGCTGTAGTTCTCGAGGGGTTAACCCGTTCAAGACTGCAGTCCCGTTTCTGTACGTATAACTTGAGTGATTCGTCCCCCGAAACTAAAAGCGCAGTCCTAAAATGTACCTTACCACGTTTCTCTGCTGTCGTTCACGTGCGACAGAGCGATAAGAGTTCCATTTCACCGTGAGAACGTACTGTTAATATTAATACCGTAGAAATCACAACCAACCATGGTGTGTAAACATGGGGGAATACATGGCGTTTTGGGTTAATTGTGGTTTCTGACTATTAATATTAATACTACGTACTGTACGTATGTGCCATTACGGGGGTCCATAGTTAATGGGACCAAATTTTGTCAGTAAAAATAAGAAAATATATAGGTTTTTATGTATACCATAGGTCCTATTAACTATGGACCCCCGTAATACGTGATACTGGTAGTAATCATCACTGGGGAACATGTTAATAGTAATCAGGACCACATGGCTTATTAATAGAAAATTTCATGGCTTTCCTCGAGATTTTTCTCGTTGTGAAAATACCGCGGGATTCCACGGGATACGGGATAATCCCGTGATCCCCTGGAATTTTGAAAATCCCGTTCCTGTCCAAAATGGAAATGTTCGCCATTCCGATCCCGGCCCGTGTTTTTTTTTTATATTCCGATCTCGCGCAAACTAGTCCCACGTGAAATTTGGGCAAATCCCTTGAAATCCGTGTCATGTCCCGTGCAAAACCATGCAATTTGAGATTTCCCAAATACCGTCCAAACCAATTCCGTAGTTTCGTAATCCCGCGGGATTTATCTCTTATGATACAACAGGACTTTTGAGGAACTTCTGGTGTATAGCTCAGCGGTTAGGCGTGCGAACTTCAAGGCTGCAAGTCAAGCTTTCGAACCTTTGCCTGCAACATTTGCTTTTTTTTTTTATGTGCTAGATTTTTCAAACATTTTCTGTAGTGATTCTTATGATTAAAAACGTTTTCGTCCAACATATAAAAAGCAGAACGACAAGAGTGCAACCCCCGGTGAGACACGCCGTCCATACAACAAAAAACACGGGCGTCACTAGTTTATGGCTCGCGCACGCACAAGCTACAACCCCGAGCCGTGCAATGCCGTCATATCTCAATCCCGTCCCGTGGATATCCGTGCTTTTTTCGTCCCGTCAAATCCTGTCCCGTCAAATGCCGTGATATCTCAATCCCGTACCGTGGAGTCCCATGCTTTTTTCGTGAAGCGAAATCCCGTCCCGTAAAATCCCGTGGTATCTCAGTTCCGTCCCGTGCAGTCCCGTGAAATCTCAATCCCGCCGAAATTTTCGCGTTCAATCCCGTGATGGTTCAATCCCGTCCTGTACCGTCCCGTGCCTTAAATACCCCTTCTTTGTTCCCTCCCGAGGAATCCCGGGATATCTCGATCCGGCGGCATCCTTGTCCCGGGACGAAAATTCGGTACCGAGGAAGGCCCTGGTAAAAATACTGTAATATATACCAGGAAGGTTTTTGTGTATATGATGGGTCTTGATTAGTACGGTCCCCCGCAATAAATCCTTCGGGGCTTCACTTGATTGTACGTAGTAAAGGAGGAAAAATTGCCGGGAAAAAAAATATCCGATTGCAGCATCGGTCACCATCAAGAAGCAGCCCTGGGCTACCTTCCGGGGTTTATATCTTACCTGGTATACTGTAGGGTGTGCGTGTCCGTACAGCAACACAAAGGAGCCGCAACGCACACGCGCGCGCGCATCACGCTGATACTTGCAACGCCGCATGCTCTTCCAATTGATAAGCCGCTTGATGAAGAGCGCACTTCCTATTCGTTTTTTTTAGGTCGCTACATGTAAGTCCCAACACCAATGGTAGACCTCACTCTTTAACTACTACCGCTAACACTGAAACCATCATCCTACACTAATCCCGAAGGGATTACAACCTACGTACGGACACAGGACACAGGCCACGTTTGGAGGATGTACAGATGCTGGGAATAGCCCGCCTTTCGAGGGTTTGCGCAGGATGGGGGAGGCGGGGGGGTGGGCAGGCGGTTTACTGCACAGGCGAATGGTTTTCTCTGCTTTTTCGGATAAGGCGTGATCACCACGCGGCAGGCATTGACACACCGCACAACGGTTCAAACTACTTTGAAAGAGTCCCAAAGTAGGCATTTAGCTGCTGCAAAAACAATACTCTCCAGTTGCTGTACTTCCAGTGTCCCCTCAAGAAGGGAGCTAAAGGATAAAAGCGCAAGCACAGCTCCAGCCGAGGGCCGCTCGCCCCGCGATCGACGGCTGCCAGCTTCCAAAACCATCAAATGTTTCTCCCATATCCCTTCCCTCCCTCTCTCTCCCTCCCTCCCTCCCTCCCGCGCTCCGATCCTTTTCCCTCCCCCCCCCCCCCCCCTCCCTTATTCCCTTCCTCTCTGAACCCTCACCACCCCCACTCTGCCACTCCCCCCCCCCCCCCCCCCCCCCCCCCCCCCCCCCCCCCCCCCCCCCCCCCCCCCCCCCAACCCCATACCCCCCCCCCTCTCCCTGCCTCCCAACCCCATATCGGCCGACCCTCCCCCTACCTCCTTTCCTCCCCCCACCTTGATCATGGCAGTGCAGGTCCTAGTATTGGGCTTGATGCCAAACGCCTGCATCTCAGACATGAAACCCTCCGCTCGCATCCAGTCAGCGTCCCTCTTGCATCCGGAGAGCATGGTGGTGTAGGTGGTGACGTCCGGTGACACGCCCGACGAGCGCATTCTTGTCAGCATGTCAGCCGCCTCCTGGAACTGCGGAAAGTAACAGCGCGAGAGCGCAGGGGGCGGCGGCGGAGTCGGGCGAGGTTTTGGTCGGCGGGGAGCACGCGGCAACGACATTGAAAGCTAGGCCATGCCGCCGCCGATCACGGTTCGGTTAGCGGATTTTGCGGTTATTGTTATTTTTCTTATTGTTCCTTAAAGTCCCTCCCTTCCCCCCCCCGGCCCTCCCCCGCCCCCTCCCTCTCACCCTTTCCCCCCATCTATCCCGCCCTCCCTACCCCGCCCTCCGCCCCTCCTTCCCCTATACCTCCCTCCCGTCTTCCTTCTCCCTCCCCTTCCCCCCCCCCCCCCCCCCCCCCCCCCCCCATGCCCTGCCCCTTTTCTCCACCTTCCGTCCCCCGTCCCCCCCCCTCCCTTCCTCCCTCCTTCCCTCCCCCCCCCCCCCCCCCCTCCAAGCACAGACAGTCCTCACCTGTTCCGCTTTGGCGAGCGAGGCAACGAGGGTGTTGTACACGACGCGGTTAGCGGTTACCCCCTCCGCCTCCATCTCGTCTAGCATCGCCAACGACTCCTGCCACAGCCCCGCCATGCCCGTGGCTCGCATCAACGCCGCGTACGTGTACTGATCCGGCTTCATCCCTGAGGGCACAGAGGCATGCATGAACAACGCAACAAAAGCGAAGAGCATTCGACTCAAGAAAATAGAAATGTGCACACGTCGAGCAGACCATATACAGATGGATGATCTACAGGTACATCACATACCGATGGATGATCTACAGATATTACGGGGGACCATAGTAATAAGGACCAAATATTGTTAGTAAAAATAGGTAAATGTATAGGTTTTTATGTATACCATAGGTCCTATTAACTATGGACCCCTGTAATATATACTCTACAGGTAGATCGTCTAGTTCCTCACCTACCGTCGTGAGAAGCTGTGCAGAAAAAATTCAAGAATATATATATAAGGGGCTACGTCGGCGGCCTGGACGGCCTCCGGTCGCAGACTTGCGTGAAGGACGTACAACGTAGGGGAGGAAGAGGAGGAGGCTGAGACTCGATGCCAAGAGACTGAGAGCGTGCGGTCCAGACTCCATGAACGTTGGAAAAGGCGGCAGAATGCTGACGACTACTTGCCGAATAGGCGAAAAGCGGCGGAATGCTAGAAGGCGGTGCAACTAACTAACTCCTAACTCAGGGAGTACGCGATGACCGACAAGCGCAAGCGCCGTAGAAAGGTGCCGTCAGCGCAGCTGCTGTAGTAGCAGTACTGCTGAATACATCTCCACATCCACGTAATACAGCTCCACTGCAGCTAGCTGCCGCTGTACGATAGCGTACACACCAAAGGAGATGCTGGCCGTCCTAAGTGCTGCCGGCTGTAGGTGACATGCGATCTCTCTCATATATCCTGGCATAATTTTTATGGATGGCAGTTCTCAACTAATCCTGGGTGGCATGTGCTATCGGGGCGTTCCATCGATGTCCCAGATACAGCCACCCGCGCAGGTCCCCACAACGGCGACGCCGGCCGGGTAGGTGACCCTCCCCATAGGTCGGAGGTCGGAGAGGATGTGCCGGAAAGAACCACGCGAAAGCATACACCCCGTCGAGAGACCATGAGCCAAAACACTGACAGGGCAGGGACTTTTGGAGATCCCTTCGTAGATCTCAACGTCGAGGCTTCGCGCGTGCGCCACGGCGCTGAGCTGGCGAATCCTCCAAGGCCGGGCGTTTCAGGCGTGGAGGGCGCACGCCCCGGCGCAGAAACCGCGCGGAAATACGGTCAGAGGCGGGAGAGATCCGCCGACCAAAAAACGGATCGGATCAGGCTGAGAATCATCATAGGTTTATTTATATATGAGTTGCACACCATCTACGATTGTGACACCTTGTGCAAAATCTGCATGGTACAGATCCAACCCAGGAAACACGTGCCAGATCGTGCAGACTTTACAGGTCCCACCCGCAACTTGAGTCAAAATCATGCAAGATCGAGACTACAGTACATCTATCTGCCTTGAAAGACCTAGATCATGATCTGTGGGAATGATCTGTAGATGATCTGTAGAGGATCTGTTCTTGCACTAACCCCTTTGGGGCTTCAAGGGGGAACAGTGTCGAAAACACGAGACGGTTACTTGTACAGCATCGGAATCACGAAGCAGCAGCCCAGACTGGTGAGGCGGGGGGTGCTGCTACCCGACCAAAACACGCGAAAGACATCTCCGACAAAAAACACGCCCACATATCATATGCAAGTCTTACGAACTGCCGCACGTTTCTCACTTTTGACGACTGCTAAGACTGACCGCACCCAGCCTACAGTAGTTTCGTTATGTACCCCTCAGACGCGTGCTACAAGAGGGATTGCAACTAGGGGTTGCAATAAGGGAATGCAACTATTGATAGGGATCTGAATTAGGGGTTGCAATTTGGTATTTCAATTAGGGATTGCATCTAGGGGTTTCAATTATGGGTCGCATTTGTCAGCCAAAAAAATCTGACTCACGGGGCATCCTCAACTGAGGAAGTACAGTACCCAACCATTACATCGCTGATCCCATTTTTTTCAAACAATATAATAATCCGGGCAATACCCTGCGACAGGCCGAGGCTTAAGCGTCCGTTTCTCGAAAGCATTCTTTTGTCGGTGACATACCAATGACTTGCTAATAGCACTAATGACTTACTAATAGTGTAATCACTTACAAATAGTATATACGACTTACTAATACGTAGTACTAATTAATTACGAGTATCGCATTAGTTTCTAACAGTAGAACTCCAACAAAAACTGGCCCCGGTGCCTTAACACAACAGAGAATGGCACAGCCCAGTACCGCTCAATACAGCACAGCGCAATCCAACCCCAACCCAACCCTGCCCAACCCCACCCAACCCAACCCAACCCAACCCAATCCTGCCCAACGCAACCCAACCCAGCCTAACCCAACCGAACCCAACCCACCCGGTCAGACGGCATCCACATCACCGCACACGCTTCCCCCCTTGCCGCCCTACCACACCAATACGGGAAAGCAGTGTAGTATTGATATCACGGGGGACCATAGGAAAAAGGACCAAACGTTGTTAGTAAACATAGGTAAATATATATGTTTTTATGTATACCATAGGTCCTATTAACTATGGACCCCCGTAATGGTAATCAGAACCTGCTATGGTGTGTGAACAGAGGGAGATACCTGGTTTATGGGTCCATCGTGGGTTCTGACCACTATTAATGCCAGGTATGTATTATCATTTACTACTATGGCCTGCACACCATAATAGACACAGCCGCCGTAAATCCGCCTGCGCAGGCGAAGTTTCAGAACCTGCCAGCAAAAAAAGGCACGTTATTTCTAGTGGAAACCCGCACAATTATTTGGAAATCTCCACGAACAGCACACAGCGCGCAGCGAACGAACACACACGCACGCACACACCAGCTCAGCAGCAGAAGGAGCCGCTCAACGGCGGGTGCGGCTGGCGCTAGTGCTATTTTTTCCTGGTCGTGTATTATGCCCAGACGTACTCGTGCACGCAGCTCTCACACTCGAGCCGCCGCATACAGCACCACAAAAGCAGCAGCAGCAGCGGGTAGCAGCACGAGCAGGGGATAGAGGGGCGGCACGAGCTCCCTCGCTGTTGTACTGTAGTTGCTACGGCACAGCAAGCTAGTTGCTCGTTTGTAGTACCCCTGCTACAGCTATAGGAAGCTAGGTGTAGCGAGAAAAGCAGCAAGGCATAATTTCTTCATCGCAGGAAACGACACTGCTATTACGGGGGACCATAGTAAATAGGACCAAATATTGTTAGTAAAAATAGGTAAAAGTATAGGTTTTTATGTATACCATAGGTCCTGTTAACTATGCACCCCCGTAATATTATAAATACTCGTCAAGTACAACGGCATTCTATAGGTTAAAAGCACTATGTTTTCTTTAGGGGGGTGGCGCTGACACGGAACACTCTGAACGATAATACAACACCGTTTGGAGTCTTATATCGAAATCAAACGCAATTATATTTCCGGCCAGGGTGGTACTGCTGCACCAACGAACGTGGTGCATGCTGCTTGCTTTGTACGTACAGCAGTACGTTTACAGCAGTAGCAACGAACAATGCTGTACCAGGACGTACAGCAGTACGTTTACAGCAGTAGCAACGAACAATGCTGTACCAGGTATATGCTCAATCATCGACAGCAAGTCCGTGTGTGGATGTTACGTGTTGGTACAGCAGTACCACGCTGGCCGGAACAATTGACTACTCGATACGTGTAGTTTCGTTATGATTAGACTCCAAACGGTACTGGTATTATTATAATGAGGCGCGCGAAGCGCGCAGAGCGTGCGAGCCTTTTTTCTCTTGGATTTTTCCAAGAAAAAAAAAGCCTCTTCATAGCGGCTCGGATACGAGGGTAGGGTGCCTTGTATTGAGTTTCTCTGTATGTGTGTGCGGGTGTGTGGGTGTGATTCAACATTTTTTTGGGCCACGCGTTTGACCACCGCTCCCAACGCACACGGCACCAATTCCAGTACCGGCGGGCTCTGTGCACGCACACACACACAAAAGAAACCTTCTCGTGCTGGTGCGGTGGTAAGTCGTTCACAGTTGGTCGAGCTAGGTGTGACAACGTGTGTAGGCACATGTTTGTGCTGGGCCATGTTGAAAAAACACAGAACCAACAGCACATTATAACAGTGTTTGCTTTTTGAGTTCCACCTAACGAAACCCAGCTCTACGAGTACTCGTAGGCAGACTGTGCCTGTCTACAGCAACGAGCGTTCAGGCCCTGTCCCCGAGACATGCTGCAGGCCCACCCTCTTGCTGATGAGGGGACGGAGAAGCAGGAGAAGATCTGCTGTATAGTTGTTGTACAGCAGTATAGTAGTGGTGGCACTGCTAGAGGCTCTGTTGGACACACGTCAGGTTGTAGATTTTTTCGTCTTCAAATTATGAGGTCGGAACCAGGAAACACATGTACGAAGGGTTCACACACAAGCCGAGCGTACAGCGACGCTGACCTGGCCTCGTGTCCTACTGCTGCTGCTGTTTTGCTGCTGGAGAAGCTCTGCTGTAGATATCGTACATCAGTAGTAGCGGTGGCACCTGCTACCTGCTACGAGAAGTTCTCTCTTGGACAGAGCATGTCGGGTGCAGATTTTTCGTCTTGAAATCATTATGCCGAATTTCGAGTTCAAAACCAACACAGAGCAAAATCGAGTACTTGTACAAAGGCTTCAAGGGTTAGATTGACAAGCCGAGCGTACAGCGACGCTGACACTGGCCTTGTGTGTCCTACTGCTACTGCTGCTACTGTTTTGCTGCTGGAGAAGCTCTGCTGTAGATATCGTACATCAACTGAGTAGCGGTGGCACCTGCTGCCTGCTACGAGAAGTTCTCTCTCCTGGACAGAGCATGTCGGGTGCAGATTTTTCGTCTGCAAATTATGCCGAATTTCGGGTTCGGAACCAGCACAGGACAAAATCGAGTACGTGTACAAAGGGTTCAAGGGTTAGATTGACAAGCCGAGCGTACAGCGACGCTGACCCTCGTCTCGTGCGTCCTACTGCTACTGCTCTGCTGTCTTGTTGCTGGAGAAACACTGCTGCTGTATATGTCGTACATCAGTACAAGTAGCAAGTAGTGATGGCATATGCTACGAGAAAGAAGCTCTTTCTGTTGCACAAAACATTTCAGATGCAGATTTTTCGTCTTCAAATTATGCTGAATTTCAACCAGAAAACACTGCTGGAAAAAAACATGTGAGGTGTGTGTGTTTGTTCTTGTTGTTTCTAACCATCGGCATTGTCCGTGCCGATTCTTGAATCCCCGAGAGATACGATACGAATACAAGTTCTGTGGTCGCAGCCGTGCGAAATTTTCGTCTTCGAATTATTATGCCGGATTTCGAGGTGGAAACCAGGATACACACGACAAAATCCAGTATCTGTGTATTTGTTACAAACAGGTGTGTGCGTACTGCTGCTGTGTTTTTCATACATACGGTATACGTATCAAGAGCAGAAGAGGCCAAGAACATTTACGATATTGAGATTCACCAACGACGGCGTATAGGTAGTAGGTGGCACAGCAGCAGTAGATGTTCGTTCGTGTTGGTTCAGCACGAAACAGAATAATCCGTATCCGCCCAGCATGATGCATCGCAGATATGACTACTGCAGGTATTACTGAGGTCGCGCCTCATTATCACCAATTACTAGTATTAATAGTGTCCAGGGTGGGGTATGTGACGCAGTACCGTACCGTACCTGGTACAGTAGTGCTTTCAACTTGAAAAGGACCGCTATACTTTACGAGTAGTGTCAATTCCTGTAACAACGAGATATGTCTTGTTGCTTCTCTCGCTAGCGGTAGGTATCTATAACTGTAGCAGGGGTGCTATGAACGAGCAACTGGCCTGCTATGCCGTAGCAGCTACAACGGCGAGGGAGCTCGTGCCGCTCCTCTGCCCCCTGCTCATGCTGCTGCTGCTGCTTGGTGCTGTGTGCGGTGGCTCTAGTGTGAGAGCTTGCGTGCGAGAGTACGTCTGTGCACAAAAAACGACCAGGGTGTTATAGCACAAGCCGTAGAAACGCCACTTCAGGCCACTCGCTTTGCGAGAGCTTGTGCGAGCCTCTTTTTCTTCTACTGCTGAGCTAGTGCGTATGGGTGTGTGTTCGTTCGCTGGGCGCTGTGTGCTCTTCGTGTGGTATTTTTCAAATAATTATGCGGGTTTCCACTGGAAATAACGTGCCTTTTTTTGCTGGCAGGTTCTGAAACTTCGCCCGCGCAGGCGGATTTACGGCGGCTGTAATAGACACAAGCAGTGAAACAACCGCCAACCCCCAACGACAATGACGGGAACAACAGCGCCGACACCGACACCGACACACACCATCACGACCACTCCGCCCCCCCTCTCCCCCCAACCCCCCCCTTGCCCCCCCCCATTCCCACCAGTAACGAACGTACCGCTAGCCTTCATAGTTGCCACCAGATCCCTCGCCCCATCCAGCTGTCTCGCTTTCCCCAGAGCGCTGACGGCGGCATTGTATCCCCAGGTGAGGGCGTGCTTTGGCGGCTTTTGCGCGATGAGCTTGTTCAGAGTGTCCAAGGCCTCTTCCCACTGTCCATGCTGTCAAGCCAAGCCAAGCCAAGTCGAGCCATTCCATGCGTGGGAGCAATGCGGGAGTTTGAAGGAGGAGGAGGAGTCAGCCGAGGCGAGACAAGACAAGGCAAGGCAAGGCAAGGCAAGGCAAGGCAAGGCAAGGCAAGTCAAGTCAGGCCAAGCCAAATCAGGACAAGCTAAATCAAGCCAAGCCTAGCAATGCCCATTCCCATGTCATGCCGTGCGTGGGAGCAATGCGACGGGGGGGGTGGGGCGAAGCAGGAGGAAGAGTGGGGGGAGGGGGAGGGGGAGGGCAATAAAAACACGCCTCCGCAAAAACCGTCAGCATAACGCCGTCCAACAAGGGGTGCAGACAACAACCATTGGAAATAAAGAATTATAAGAGAAACAATAAAAGTTGAGAGAGAGGCGTGGCAATCTCCTGTCTTCACCCGTTCACACGCCCCTATGGCGGCCGTGTAGACCACCGGATCAGGAGACAGCCCGAGCACCAGCATCTCGTCTATCTTTTCGAGCGCGCGCTTCCACTGCCCCCCCTTCGCGAGAGCTTTGATCACCGCTGAAAAGCAGAATCGGTTCGACTCCAGACCGTGTACCTCGCTCATCTCGGTCAGCATCTGCAGTAATTCAGTAGGCAATAGGCAGTAGGCAGTAGGCAGTAGGCAGTAGGCAGTAGGCAGTATACCAGGAGTCAGTGGCCAGTAGGTCAGAATCAGTTCGAAAGTCAGCAGTCAACAGTCTGTGGCCAGTAGTCCCAAAGCCAGTATTGTAGGCAGTAGTCAACAGTCACCAACGCCACGAGTCAGCCAGTAAGCATCAGCAAGGCAGAGGAGAGGCACTTCTTGGAAGCCATAGTCAGCAAACCGTAGTCGATAGTCAATACCAGTAGACAGTACTACCGTAAGTATTCAGTAGTCAAGAGTCAGCAGGCAGTAGACAGTAGGATATATTGGGACCAGGCACGACCACATCGCTCCCAATCTTGAAAAAACAAAATACCTTTTCAGCCTGCTGCCAAGCCCCCTTGTCACCCCAGGCGCGTATAACGGAGACGTACGTGATGGTGTTCGGTTTGATTTTCTTCTCGAGGAGAGCATCAAACAGCTCCAGCACCAGGTCGGCACCCGCTTTGCCCCTCGGGCTTAAAGCCGACATGAGCGAACTTGTTGTTCCCGTGGGGGAGATTGATTAAAAAAACCAAAAAAGCAAGCGACAACGGGTCGAACGGAACGTGTAATGTGCCACCATGACATCCTTTCAGCTTTTCGCCGACATATCACTTCGGGCCGAAGCATAGCAAGGGGAACATACAAATACTCATAACACGCAGCGTACCCACGGTACCCACGGTGTTTACTATATATACCCACGGTACCCACGGTACCCATGTATCCTAGGTACCCCCAATACCCCACGTACAACTGGTATACACGGTGCCCCCGGTATCCACCGTACCCGCGGTACCCGCGACACCCGTGGTACACTGGTACCTCCAGTACCCAGTGTCCAACCAGAATTCACGGTACCCCGGTATCCACGGTACCCCGAAGCAAACAAGGCAAGCAAAGCAAACAAGCGAACACACACAGCAAGCAAAACAACGAAACACACAAAAGCAAGCAAAACAAGCAAGGCAAACCAAGCCAACAAACAACTATTCAACCGAGCGACCAAGCAAGCAAGCAAGCAAGCAAGCAAGCAAGCAAGCAAGCAAGCAAGCAAGCAAGCAAGGCTATAGTGAGCAAGAAAACAAAGAACAAACAACCCGCTCCTCACCCGTACGTGATGACGTCAGGCCCCACCCCCGCTTCATCCATCTCCTCCATCAACCCCAACGCCACGTCCCCCATCCTGACGGCCTCCAGCTGTGTGGACGTGAGCACTCTCCGCTTCGCCCATTTAGACGAGGAGCCCGACGTCGCACCTTGGGTCCAGGGCTTCGAAGGCCTGCCGGTAGAGGTCGGTATGATATCAGAAATGATTCGTATATCATACCAGGTACATCGTATCGCACCAGTATGATACGTTTTTTTATGTGAACAAAGCGTAGAAACATCGCACTAAGGCGTTGTACCGATAAATATATCACATCATCTCAGATCAGATTCCCAAAAAAAAGGCGTTGTATCGATAAAAAATATCATATCATATCATATTAATATCAGATTCGAAGGCCTGTCGGTAGAGGACAACAGCATACAGAATGCGATAGAATATGATACCAGGTATATCATACTTTTTTCTTTTTTTTTAATCTTCCGGCGGATTGGTAAAAATAAAGCTTAAGCTCACCATACTGGTATTTCTGCAGTAGGTATGATGTGTGCTCGTACCCGTATGATGTAAGCATAGCAAAAAAGGGATGGTATATATATATATATATATATACAAGGCGCTTCGCTCCGCGGGCGGCCTATGCCGCCCGCTACGCTCGCTCAGGAAAAATACATCAAATTATGCGAAGCGGACAGAGGTCCATGATTGAATATTGTTTTTTTTATGGGCCCTGTAGTTAGCTGCAAACTGGCGACTTGATAATGCCAAGAGTCCCGCCGCCATGCTTCAGGAGAAAACAGCTCGGACGCCACATATGCTTCGCGTCGCGGGCGGTTCTCCGCTACGCTCGCTCACACGTCGTACATACGTACATACCCCAGGTAGGGTACCTATTTTCTCCTTTCGATATGCTCTGTGTCTGTGTACTCGTCGTATGTACGAAAGATAAAGCATAGAACGGCACAGCAACACAGCAAAACCAATGAAAATGAAACCGAAATTTTCTAAAAGAAAAAAAATCCCCGTCCCCTTTCGTGCAATAATTTACTACTTGAGTGGAACACCTTACACCAGTCAAAAAAAGAAAAAAAGAAAAAAAAGAAAAAATCTTACAGCAGAGCTTCTCTCTCAGCCTCGTACGCCGCCCGCCCCTCTCGCGACCATCTCGCCACCGATTCAGTCCGGGTAAAGCTTCCCTCCCTCTCTTCCACAGTGAGCCCCGTCGCCCGCCTCGCGTGAAGCCCGGTGCTCACCGCGGACCTCGACGCAAGCTCGACAATGTTGGTGCTCATTCGGGGTACCTCCCTCTTGTGACTCTCAGCCCGGTCGCAAAAATAAGCACCGCTTGAATATTATCTTACAATCCCGAACGAACCTTAAATACTCGTACGTACTCTATCCAAAATCACAAATGGAGGCCAGACAGAGCCTATTGATGCATCCCTCGTGTCTCGAGGCACACGCGACGCCTAGGCACGAAAGCGGCGACCGCGCTCCTTGCAACTCCCCCTCTACTCGCCAGCATCCGCTGACACCCGCGACGGTGCCGGGTTCGCCCGCGCAACCGTGCTCGGAGTACACGCACGCACACGAAACGAAAGAAGAAAAAAGGAAAGAAGGACTGAAAGTACGACGAGAAATGAATGGAGAAAACAAAGACTCGCTGGAACGGTCTGGCAAGTAATAAACGGAGGCGATTCCCAAGTGGGAGCTCTGAGAGGCCAGAGATGTACCAACCGAGCACGCTCAGAGGTTGAGATATCTATAAGTATATCTATATATATACCAGGTACATGTACACACTGATATATATCGTACATACGCATATAATACGATACGATACGATATAAAGCTTCCCGCAATACTAGCCAGGTACCTGGTACGTAGAAATTATATGGTATGATACAACGTACCACATCAATTTATACACGGTACTTGGTGCGAATGTATCATACCAGGACATATGAGCATAACACAATATCATATCGTGTTGGTTCAAAAATCTGAAACCGAACGCTATTCAATACCTGCCGGAAACCGCGCAGGCCCCGATGGCCGTGTTATAAGCAACGAGGTTTGGTGCCACACCGTCCTCCTTCATTTCGCGGAGCAGACTGACCGCGTCTTCCCATCGCCCCGCCTCCTTGCAAACCTTGCGAAGGGAAAGAGGGGGGGGGGGGGGGTACTCATTTGTTGCTTGCCATAGCCATGTTCTCATTGATCACGCATCCCTTTCGAGACGGAGCACCATAGTCGGGGGGGGGGGGGGGGGGGGGGGGGTACTCCTTTATCGCTTGCCTCAGTCATTTGACCATTGACCACGCATGCCTTTCGAGACGGAGCTAAGGCTGTGGGGGGGAGATACAGTCAATCTTTGCGCATCTTACGAGGGGGGAATAGGAGGGGGGGGGGGGGGGGGGGGGGGGGGGGGGGGACAATAACTTTTTCCGCACCTTGCGACGGGAAACAAGGGGGGGAGGGGGGGAGGGTACAGTCAGCATTTGCAAACGTAAAAAGGACGGCGCAGGGGGGGGGGGGGGGGGGGGGGGGGGTACTCATTTGTTGCTTGCCTCAGTCATTTAACCATTGACCACGCATCCAATTCCGAGACGGAAGGGGGGGTGTACTCATTTATTGCTTGCCTTGGTCATTTGACCATTGACCTCGCATCCCTTTCGAGACGGAGCACCGTTCTTACTCCTGACAGAGACACCTCCAACAATTGGGCGCTCATTACGTTGTTTCCATATATCACATAGAAACTTTTTGCTAATCTTATCCCCTTCCTGTCTGGCCGCCTGTCACCATCTATTTCCTAGGATAGCGATCGTTTTCTCGCTGCTATTCAGTGTATCAAACTCCTCCATGTCACGGGGGGGGGGGATAAGTCAGGTTGATAGCGTCTTCCCATCGTCTCGCTTTTATACACAGCTTGCGAAGGGGAACTAGAAGGGGGGAGGAGAGAGGAGGTGGGTACAATCAGTGAGGTTGGGTTGCTCGCGGTTCTCGCAAGGCCTCACTGTCAAGTGTGTTAAAGCGTGTTGTTATTCCGCTCCCTTTCCCCTTTCCTGAAAACGCCTCCCCCAGCAACCGCGGTACCGTACAGTAACATTTAGTTTCCCCTTTTGGTTTTTCCTCAGGCGGATTTTGGTAAAAAAAAAAAAAGCTCAAGCTTCGTTCGCCCTCTATACGCGGTAACGTGATCTAACGGCAGCCGCGGATACTCCAAACAGGGTCGTCCTCTCCCCGCTGATTCTGCCGAACCCATTCCCTTGGCCGCGGTTTCGCCAGGCAGTACAGAGGCAGGGACAGTGGGAATCTCGTTGATCCATTCACGCGCGTCTCCAACTAATGATAGATGACGAGGCATTTGGCTACCTTAAAACGTGCCAGGAAGCAGGAAGCAGGTACCAGGTATGCACTTAACCTTCTTGGGACATGAGGGGGAAAGTTGACGATGAAAAGTGACCATTTACAGAAACCGTCACTGCTGCGTGAGTTAGTGATCGGGGGATGACACCATGATACCAATATTTAGGCGTCCTGCAGCGGCAGCTACAATGGTTGAAAGAACCACGTACACGGCACGGGCGCGATATACTCCCTGTCTTTAGACCGGGTGATAACACCAAAGTTACTAACCATTGTTTCGGTCGCTACCTCGGGGTCCCAAACGGGCTAATGGAGTCAGCGGGCAGGCAGACAGACAGACAGTCAGGCAGGCAGGGATCCAGGCCGAGGACTCCTCTCAGACAAACTCGAGAGCGCGCTCACATATAAATAAATACCAGCTAAAATACCAAGTAAATAAATGAAGACATGAACAAATAATAATGAAAAACAAACAAATCAATGAATAAATAAATGAACAAATAAATAAGTAAACAAACAAGTAAATACATATATAGATAGATGAGCAAATAAATAAGTACATAGATAGATAAATTAATGAATAAATAACTAAATACATACAAAAATCATTAAATGAAAAAATATATATGCCGGGTATACAATAAATAAATTATTAAATGCTGCTGCTGGCTGGCTGGCTGGCTACGTTACCTATCTCTCACGTTCAAGGCGGCGCAGTAGGTGTACTCGTCTCTCGGCAAGCTCGCCGCTCGCATCTCCTCGATCAGCGCCGTCGCCTCCTCCCACCTTTTCGGGTGCATGAAACAAACGCAGCACGCATGAACAACGCGGAAAGCGGCACGACAGTGGCGGTTTCATGCAAGCAACCAATCAAGATACCGGCGGATTCATGGAAGTGACCAATCCAGAGACGGCGTGCGGTTTCATGCAAGCAATCGATCAAAACGGCGGCGGTTTCATGCAAGCAACCAATCAAGACGGCGGCGGTTTCATTGAAGCAACCAATCAAGACGTCGGCGGTTTCATGCAAGCAACCAATCAAGACGGCGGCGGTTTCATGCAAGCAACCAATCAAGACAGCGGCGGTTTCATGCGAGCAACCAATCAAGACAGCGGCGGTTTCATGCAAGCAACCAATCAAGAAAGCGGCGGTTTCATGGAAGCAAACAATCAAGACAGCGGCGGTTTCATGGAATCAAACAATCAAGACAGCGGCGGTTTCATGTGAGCAACCAATGAAGATAGCGGCGGTTTCATGCGAGCAACCAATCAAGACAAGCGGCGGTTTCGTGCATCCAATGAGGGGAGGGGTGCACATCACTGCCTCGAGACCAAGTGAGCAGCAGCGGCATCGGAAGCATCAGCAGCAGCAGCAGCAGCAGCGATGATGAAAACCTCACATTAGCTCACCCGCGGTCACAAAAAACAGACACAAACAAAAAAATCGTCTCGATGGAATAAAGAGACCAAGCGGGGACTCACAGTCGTGAGTTTTCTCAACATGGAACCATTTTTTCTGTCCATGAACATCTAGCACACCCAATCGCTGAGATGGAACAGTGGACCCGAATCTGCATCGGCAGCGCGCGCAATGCGAGCCGCGCGGAAACAACAACGCTCCCTCGCGACGCCCTCTGGGCCCTCTGTCGCTCGCAAGCGTTCGCCCTCCAACCCTCGTCCTACCCTAGCGGGGCTCGTTATTTTCCGACCACGCTTCGGCCTCTCCCCAGCTCGAACAAAGCGCGACGTACACTTGTAAGAGCGACAGAAGATAAAGCAAACACAAACGAGCTTCGGAACCAGCCCTCGAATCGGTGAAGGGGCATGTACTTCCGTCCTACATCAGCGACAGTGGGGGATTGCGGCAACACTACATATCGATAGACCAGAAGACAGCTCGCTCCCCTGCGTTGAAGTGGGCGCGCCGCGCGGTCAGCCATTGCGAGGCCAATAAATCTCAACGCCATTCAGGCATGACAAAAACCTCGAATACGGCATCCCAAGATCTCGACGCAGGCATATGCCAGAACTATCGACTCGGGCATTTAAAAATACCTTGAAATCTTCCAATCAGGCCTTGTTCCACATTGTCGATATACTCTGAAAGACCAACGCAACCCAGCCCAACCCAACCGAGCAGCCTTCTGTGACAACCCCGAAACACGCCTTTTCCCAACTTCTCCCGACACTACACCAAACCCAACCCTAATCCCGGCACGCGCATTTCTCCTACTTTTCAAAACCCTAACCCCAACCCTAACGCCATTTCTGATAACCCCGACCCAAACCTCGACAGGCGCTTTTCTCCTACTTCTCGCCACGTTTCACATCTCAGATCATGGGCTCATCTGTTAGTAGTTCACTTTTCAGGGCAGATATATTCCTGATCTGTACGATCTAGCTCACGTTATCGCGTGGGAGCTGTAAAATCTGCATGATCTACTGCAAAACAGGTTTCTTGGGTTGGATCTGTACTATACAAATCCTGCACAGCACCTCACGACCGCGGGTCAGGATCTAGATCCTCTATCTGTAGATGATATATCTGTACATGATCTGTCCGCGTGTGAAATCTTTCCTTCAACCTCAATAAAAATCCCGACTCCAACCCTACTTCCCGTGACCCCAAACCCCAACTCCAATCCTAGCCTTAACCCTACCTGGCGAGCGGACTACAGCCGGAGATTACTGCGCCGTAGACGGCGGACAAAGCTTCTCCTTCCAGGTGGCCCTTGGCGTCCTCCAGCAGCTCCCTCCCCCGCTCGCACCGGTCCCTGCCGACCAGCGCTTTGATCACACCGACGTAGGTGTAGCTGTCCGGCGAGAGCCCCTCCCCGCGCATTAGCTCTAGCAGCCCAAGCACTTCTTCCTCTGGCCTCCTGCGGAGTGAGATGAACGTAATAAGAAAAAAAAAAAGGAACGGAACGCAATGAAATGACATGAAACAAAACGCAAAATGAACGGAAACGAAACGAAACAAAACGACACAATACGAAACAAAACGAAACGCACGGTAACCAAACGAAACGTGAAGTAAGGTAACCAAACGAAACTAAACGACATGAAACGGAACGAATCGAATCGAAACGGCACGAAACGAAACGAACCCAAACGGAACAAAATTACAGAAACGTAAAAAAGGCGGAAGGTTTCGATGTTCAAAAGGCAAGACGAGCTGTTCTGTGGCGTGATCCACCGAGTACTTTTAGGTCAACAACGGAAGTCGACGTCGCACCACGGCCGCGGCGTTTGACATGAAACAAACAAAAAAGCTACAAATCGGCCAAGCGCCAAGCGCCAAGCGCCAATAAGCCGGCATACCACGAACAACTACAGTACTTTACCTCAGCACTCCTCAAAAAAATGACTGTCTCTCCCGCACCCAGGTAAGGCCGACAAACCATCGAAGCTCACTCCACCGACATCGGCATAAGAGTCAGTGTCCTAGCATTTACGAGAGGCCAGAACAAAAGGCCATCGATCTCAGCACCACAGGACCCAACCGCAGGTCGCCCGCAATAGTCGAGGCCCCCATCTCGACGGATTCATCCCCTATCCTACCCTATCATACCCTACCCTACCCTGCCCAACCCTAGCCTAGCCTAGCCTAGCCCAGCCTAGCCTACGCCGTACCCTTCTCTACCCGTCCCTACCCGTCCCTACCCGTCCCTTCCTACCCTACTCTAGCGCCTGGCGAATCTATAGAAACACACGTATCTGTAACGTCAAAACTATATGCTGATATCAATGAGGCAGATAAAAAGACATCTCCGCGTACGCGAAAGCCGCAGTGCATGTGCATGTGCATGTTGCTTGAACCCTCTTGCAGCACAAAACCGCCGATGGATTTACTCTCTCTACCTTCCGCTGCTGCAAACATAATCCTACTGTAAACACCGACCCGAACTTGAATACATTTTCTCCAAAGGGGTTTACTTTATCCCACTCTAATTCCATGTATATAGTTTGTCCTCAAAACGTGGATGCAGTTCGAAAAAGGTTTGTGCTCTATCCCACTCTGTTCCTGTTTCACACGTCTGACAGATAGATCGTCTACAGATAGATCAGATAGATCATGTAGATCCTAACCTACCGTTATGAGACTTTTCGAACGATCTATTTAGTTCAGATCAAACTCCAGGAAACATGTCCTACTGTAGGTCATGCGGGTTATAGGGCTCCTACCCTGCAACATGAGCTAAATCATACAGGTCATAACAGATCATACCGATCAGGAATCTATCTGCTCTGAAAGATCTAGCTCATAAAGTGGGAATGATCCATCTGATCTGTTCGAGGTGTGCTCCTTTTCCGAGTACATTAGTATACCCCCAAAAAACCTGGGGCGAGTTTCTTTACGGGGTTCCACTAAACATGCCCTTTTCAGTACCGCACGGCACACACCACACTGGCCGAAATACAAGCACCGTTTCAATGTTATTATGAAGAACAAGCGGTTCCTATATTTACGCCCAGATTGGTCTAGCGTACATTCCACACCAACTCTCAAGAAAGTCTACCCGGAATGGGACAACACCCCTAGACGGGCCAAGAAGCTTCACGCACCTAGACCTCGCCAAGGCGGCGATAAGGATGTTGTACGTCAAGATGGTCGGGGAGGCTCCCACCGCTCGCATTTCTTCCACTAGGGCCACTGCTCGGTCGCACTCGCTGGGCGACAGGGGACCCCGCCTATACCTCGTCTTTCCCGCGCGTCTCCAGCGCCTATAACATCGAGTCGTCGTTACAACACGCGGTGGAGGTGTTTGGGAAGCGGGGACGGGGGACGCACAAGGGTGGGTTGAGTCAGATTTGAAGCGTGGGGAAAGGACGTTGCCGGTTTCCGTGCCCTGTGATTCGGGTTCTGGTCAGTATCTTGGGTTGACGAGAGTCATCAATAACTCGGGCAGATAGATCATCGACCCGCACTTCATTCATCATCTAGATATTTCAAGGCAGACATATCCATTCCCGATCTTGTTTGAACTATATATAGGTCACGTTGTAAGGTGGGACTCGTATAATCTGCATGATCTAGCACATGTTTCCTGGGCTGGATCTGTACTACGCAGATCCTGCACAATCTCTCACAGCGGCAGGTGAGGAACTAGATCATCTATTGTAGTCAGATCAGGTAGGTCATCATCTGTCAGAGGTGTGGAGTCATTTAAAAGCGTGCGGTAGGGTGGTTGTTGGTTTATGTGTACAGTGATCTGGGTGGGGTTCTTGGAGGTTTCGTAATATTGGGAGGCATTGCGAGGAATTGGGGATCGGTGTATATAGCTTTGGTCGTCTTTGTCGGCGCCTTGAAGATGATGACGTTGCTTCGTATGCGCGGTGCGTATGGCTCGGACCAGCTTCGACGAAATAGTGGCAACAAAATCACTCCAACTCCAAGACTTCACCCTATCCTATAACCTCGACCGCCTAACCCTAAGATAACGAAACGAAACGTGGCGAAAAGAAACCGAAAATAAAAGAACAGAAGAAGCGGTAACAATAGCTACAAGAATACAAAGAAAAAAGGAAAATAACAGAGTACATAGCAACACCATGGCATCAGTGGCGGTCCAACCACGTCCCACGACACACCTCTCGGCCGGCGGAGGCTGCGTCCCAGTCTTCCCGTTGGCGATCGCCAGCAGCACCAAGTTGTACGTCCTAGGAGCGCTCATGCCCTTCTCGGTCATACGCCTCAGGATCGTCAGTGCGCTGTCTAGGTCCCCTCCCCTGGCGCAAGCTGTCGCCACGTACCCCAGAGTGGCGTTATCCGCGATCACTCCCGCTCCCTTTCGAGAGCAGACATGTCGGGAGACGGCAGTCAAGAGCAAACACGTCAGGAGAAGGCATTTTTTTTTTTTTTTTTACAACAGTAGCACACCGTACAGAAACCTACTGTACTGTAAATCTGACTCTAAACTCCGAGTGTTTTGTCCCCCACAACGGGAGGGCAGTCCTAAATAGTCCTCCACGGGTATAAAATAAGAGCAAAATACGTCAGAACACGGCAGTTAAGAGCAGATGTGTCGGGAGGCGGCAGTTAAACGCAAAAAGTGTCAGGAGGCGGGGCGGCAGTTGAGAGCAAATGTGTCTCAGGAGGAGGCAGTTGACCCTTCTAGGACTGCAGTCCCGTTTGGCGGAAAAACTACTTGGAATTTGAGTGGTTTGTCCCCAACACGGGACTGCGGTCTTAACAAAAGGGTTAACCCCCTTCGGCCTTCAGAGGGGTAAATTGACGATAATAAGTGACGGTTTCAGCGACGGCAACTGCGTGGATGGGGGGGTGATATAAAGTGGTGTAAAGAGTTCCAACGGTTGAACACAAATATTCGTACGGCAAGGGCGCAACAAGATACTATTAATATTGCGGGGGACCATACAGTAGTAAATAGGACCGAACATTGTTGATAAAAATAGGTAAACATATAGGTTTTTGTCTGTACCGTAGGTCTTATTTTACTATGGTCCCGCGTAAGATGTGCCCGTACTTCTAGGCCTTCACGCTGCTCCTACGCGGTTTGATAACACCAAAATTATCACTGTGTTTGGTATATACTTGTAGACATCCTCGACACCCGAGGAGTTAAGAGCAAACACGCAAGGAGACGGCAGTTAAGAGCAACTGCTGTGTCAGGGAGAGGCAGTTAAGACCAGCATATCTGAGGAGACGGCAGTTTTCTGGCGCTTTCAGTCACACACCTGTACGAGCTCCAACACAAAAAATAGTATACTAAGTCTACACCGCCGTCCGTCGCATGCCCGAAGTGCAGTCCCCTGGCATCCCACACTAAATAAAGGTCGTTGTTGTTGCAGCTTGTTGTTGTTTTTGTTGTTTTGGTTGTTTTGGTTGAGCGTATTCTAAGCGTGTCCACTGGCCAACTTCGTCCAAGGTGCGAGGTGCGGCGTCGCCGTTGCGCTTGGAACACGTGAGGTGCTGCCAGAAAACAAGATCAGATCTGCTGCTGTACACGCTTGGATAGCAGCGAATCGCAAAGCATATGCCGTATTAACGTATTAACAGCACGCCGCATGTGCAAACAGCTATTATTACGGGGGGCCATAGTAAATGGGACCAAATATTGTTAGTAAAAATAGGGAAGTATATAGGTTTTTGTGTGTACTGTAGGTGCTATTTACTACCTGGTATAGGTCCTCCGTAATAATACTCATAGTACTGGTAACTTGTAGTTTAACTTCAACTTTAATGACTGCTGCACCACGTATACATACATCAGCGTATACCTGTTATACATGAGTAAATAGGAGTGAACGCTGCTCGTTTGCCTCTACGCAGAACGTGCGAAATAGGAGTTCAGATGTCTCGTACCTGGCACGTACGATGCCGAGTAGAACGCTCGCGTCAAGTTGCTACGTATTTATAATTTGTTTACGATGGCAAACGTTGTATTCTGCGAAACACGCTTGTCCCGCAACAGCAGCTCTCCTGCTGACTGACTGCCGACTTACCTACCGCATACTACTGTAGATGTCAGGATACAGCACTTTCACCCCTTGACAGACAGCAGCTTTGCCTTGACATACCTTGACTGGCCCTAAATTAATAGGTGTTAGTATAGAACAACCGCCCCTGCACCCTTGACAGCGCGCGTTTTACCTTGCTTGACACGTCTCCTGACATCTTTGACCTACGGAGAGACACATGATAACATGACACACCCGGTATGAAAACGTATGTAACCACTCTGTACCTAACAATAATACCGTTTTTATATTAATATTCAATCGAAACAATACTTATATTTCAGGACAGCGTGATAGATACTACTGCTTGAGCAGGTGACGAGAGTCGTCGATCGTCGAAGCCAAGAACACAACCCGCAGAACGACGATAGACAGCCCGCACACACGCACACGCGCGGGGTACACACGCGCACACAGCGCAGCTCACAAGCAGCATACAGCACACAGCAGCAGCACACACACCTTCATCTCCTGTAAATACATCATCGCCTCCTTCCCCTTCCCGCATTCCGCGAGAACCGACATGCTCGCCCGATACGTCCTCAAGTTCAAAGCGCAGTCATCGCGCCTTAGCTCCTGAAACACAGCAGGAACGTCCTGCCACCTGTCTGTGCCAAGCAGTTGCCGGAACCGCTTCTCCCCCTCCATGAATCGACGATCATTCGGCTGGTACTCCCACGGGTTTGTCGGTGGTGGTGGCGGCGGGGTCGACTTTGGGTCTTGGCCGGCGACAGCAGCGCTCAGGGGGCGCCGGCGTTGTCGGTTTTTTGTGCTGTTGTTGTTGCACCCGAGCATGACGCTCCTTGCCTTCACAAGCTCGGGTACCGAGAGAGACGGGTCGAAGGGCGGCGCACGGCGAACCCAACGGAAGCGTGGCATTGCTGCCGATGGCGGTGCGACAAATGCAAAGGCTGCGGCATCCTTCATGAAGACTGGTGAACTTACGTGTACGCGAGCAATTGAATCGTCGGACGAGGCCAATGGGAATGACTAGGACGAGGCTAGTCAGCGAAATGGAGGGTTTAATGGAAATAATGAAGGATGTCCGTACGGGTGTTTCGCCAGCAAATAACGGGCTGGACCTGTGTAGCTCGGCTGAGCTAGCCCACCACCGCCTGCAGTTGCACTGCACGTGGATCCCAGTGAGATTATGTGTATAGCAAATGGGGCCCCCGCCGCAGCATGGGGTTCAACGTCGATCACTTGTAATCAATCGAAGCTTATAGGTCTACGTATTCGCCAACTGTTGACAACACGTTACTATTAATATTAATAGCGAGCACGATCATACAACTGCAGCAGTTTGTTTGTGGTAACTACAGGGTACATAATACCATCTGGTACCGTCTTTTCTATATCGCGTCCACTCCTCTCCTGCTGATTATTATGTTGGCAATACACCAACGCGATGAGCAGTACGCAGCGATCCACAGCGCGGAGACCCGCATCGGTGCACAACACAGCAATGGGTCCGACAAAGTGTGGAAGCAGTTAAGACAAACTAACGCGCCGAGGATACCCGTATCTATTATCATAGATGATGCTGATGCAACCTTCGAAAATATGAAAATATGAAGGTATGCGATGTCACGGGTCAGGAGTCACGAGACGGCACTTTCATACCTTGACAGACGGCTATTATTTCGATCAGGAGGCTAGTCTAGAGTTGCACCCCGTCTGACTGACTGAGAACCGGGTACCCGGTAGCGGGTACCCGGAACCGTCGGAACCGGAACCGTCTCGGTCCAACTCACGGAATCGCGGCTACTTTTACCCCGGGTACCCGTCAATTGTTCTACACGGAGGCCCGGTCCAACTCACGGAATCGCGCGTATTTTTAATCCGGGTACCCGTCAATTGTTCTACACGGAGCCCCCAAGACTGGGGTATACCTTGATTTTATACATACACCGCAGCAGCAGCTGTGCCTCTAGACTCTCTCGCCTCCCGCCCCTGCAGACTACAGACCAAGAACAGAGAATATCCCTACCTGCGTTCGCACAACACGCTACACGCGAGTACACAGGCGCACACGATACCCCTTATTGATAATTATCCTTGCATGTGGCAGAGGCAAGCACTTCAATCGATGTTAACCGACTGGTAAAGCATGAGCTTCGAGCTCGAAAGAGCTGATGATGAAAGAGATGGCACTCCAAAGCCTTGTCGTTGATTATTGCGGTCTCGCAGAGGAGACAGGTGGGGAGAGAAGGAGAGTGGGCGAGTGTGCGTTGTGCACGTGTGTCGCATCTCGATCTATAACTCAAAACAAAAATACTGCAGAGGGACCCCGGACCCTCGAAATGCAGTGTAAGTGTACGGAGTGATATCGTACCGTATGTGTCTGTCTGGTAAATGTATAGTGAGACCCGCACGGTTTCCAAGGTTTTGTGTGTGATATTTTTCGGTTTGCATGCTTTTCCATGCGTCAAACCCGTCACATCAGTAGTATGCCTTTACGTTGCCAGGTTAGGCGTTGTAGTTTTTTGCGTCAGCTGTAGAAGGATTGATCACCCGTCGAAAGCGAAGCAGGAGCAGTTGAAGTTGTTTCGACGTTGCAAAGGAGTAATGAAACTTTGTTGCGACATAGCAATGGATTCGACTTCGTTAATAAAGACAGAGCAAAATGAGCTGTTGAGTCCTGGGTGGCTATCCCTACCTCTTGGTCGAACCTAAAGGAGGTCGACTAAAGAGGTCCGGCAAGTTCATGACATGAACACTGGTGGAGTGTCACGTTAAATCTGTGTTCTACAGATGGACAAGAACCGGTACACAAATAAGAAAGTGTATTGGGCGTAAGCTTTTTTTACCCAGATCTCCAAGGAGGATAAAAAAAAAATAATAATAATAATATGCAGACAAGTAGTTCAGACAAACACACTGACCAAGTAATCAGAGTCAGATAGTTTTGGGGAGATACATTGGAAGGTTAATTTATTCTTGATCGATTACATGATCGGGATATAGTTCACGTCTGATGATTCTAGTTAAAGTATACTGGTAAACTCGCATTTAACATGCAAGAGCACGTATTTATAGGTACAATACGTATAGTAAAGCAGCAGAATATGTTTTGTTTTGTTTGCTTGGCTTCATGTCTTTCCTTTAGACACATATCATATCATATTATATTACTAGTAGATACCGAATTGGTTCCTGCCAGCAGCATTTCCCCTGCAACAATTAAATTTATTGTTGTGTACATTTTGGAGTTATGGCATGTAACGCAGAGAAGTAACATAATTGGACGATTCGAGTTGATAGTTGAACAGGTTGATAGTTGAACAGCAACTTGGCTTTATGTCCCATCCATCGAGAGGTCGTATTAAAGATAGCTACGTTGTTACGCAACAGCAGCGTTGGCAGTAGTCAGTTGCTACACAACAACAATAACAGTAGTCAGTAGCCTATCGGTTCGCTGTCGGGACATAGCTAGTCATCTGTGATATAGTTCGTAGAGTACAACAGTACACTGAGCTGTCATACGAGTAGCAGTTTGTTCAGAATGCGGGATTACTTGTTACGGTTCAGTACGCGGTGGAACTGTAGAACCCCGAAAAACAGGCTGAGTTCTCCCGAGTTTTGCTTAATTGTTTTAGTTTTGAGACCAACTATTATGAGAAATTTTTGAGACGTTATTACGAAGTCCATTGGGCCGTGCAAATACGTTTTCATTCCTATCCCTTGGCTTTTCCCCCCGTATACCTCGTAGGTTGTTTCTCGGATTTCACCTTGCTTCTTAGCGCTTTAGCCTTTCCCTTGCCTTTCCCTTCTTTCTAATATTTCTTCTATTTCTGTCTTGTACCTCACAAGCTTTTCTGCGGACATCATCTCTTCTTGGTTTATTTCTACTATATATGCCACGTCCCTCCGCCGCAACATATATCCTTCCATACTTTCTCGACTATGTTGCCGGCCATAGGGTTCACTAGATAGCGGAATGAAACGTACAAGGAGGAACAGGATGTGTACGGAGAGGAGACGAGGGAAATATACGAATGTGACCTGGAGGAGTTGGGTTCACTAGATAGCAGTGAGAAAACGATCGCTATCCTAGGAGATAGATGGTGGTCATAGGCGGCGAAACAGGAAGGGTGTAAGATTATTACTCGTAAAACGTTTCTATGCAATACACGAAAACAACGTAATGAGCGCCCGACTGTTGGAGGTGTCTCCATTAGGAGTAGGAACGGTGAGCTCCGTCTCGAAGGGATGCGCGTGGTCAATGGTCAAATGGCTAAGGCAAGCAGCGAATGAGTACGCCCCACCCCCCTCGCCGAACACACAGTGCAAGCAATGTCCACGTGGTCGGTGAAAACCCGACGAGGTCCGTGCCGCCAATGTAGGGATGCGAGGTCCTGCCTATGGTCATACGACTACGGCCATGCATGGTATCGAGTACAGCCCCCCTCCCCCCGCCCCCCGGGTCTGGGACTACCGTAGAAACAAAAAAGTGGTGCCTCGGTAAATATGGGAATGCCCAAAGGTCTGCGAAGAGGGCAAGAAACAAAACACAAGAACATATTTACGTGACCAAACAAATCGAAACCAGCACCAGCAGTACGTGCTCGTACGTACAGTAGTACTCAGCAAGGTTGACAGTATTTTACACCAGTTCACTGGGAGATGGCGCCGTGAAAGACCAAGCACAAGTGGATGTCCAAAAGCGCGATGATTCTATACATATATATATATTGTGTTTTCACATGTTAATAACACAATTATCCACAATACCCGACCTAAAAAAACCCACAAGCAATGCAATACCGACATACATGCACTGACAACACCGATTTCATATCAATGCCAACACCAAAACATTATCAACGCGAACACCGAATTGCCGTCAGTACCAACACCGCAGTGTTATTACCACAGGTGGCCGGGACGCGCCCCTTGCACACCAAGGACGTGAAAATTTCTTGTGGAGACCTTGGAACAACGTAGCAAACCCCGCAAGGTGTCGACAACCTTTCAGTTCGATACGAGCTACAACTGTACGTCGATGTCTCCACGAGGATTGTTTTGCGCCCACACTCTCACGGGAGCGATCCCGGCCACTTCTGACGGCCACCACCGCAATGGCATCATCTCGAACAGTTTCATCCGTATTCCGCTCGGGCATACCGGTAAAATCACAGTTCAACACGAAAATGACTCTGCGTCGGCATGCACCACAAGGCGTCCGGCAACTTGGTAGATGATGCGTGCCTAAAAAAACACCCCTCTCCATTTGTGCCACTGCCCCCCCCCCGTCCCCCCCCCCCCAAACCGCCTGCCTCTCCAACAACAAACTCTCCGTAATCGAGCGCACGTAAAATCGGGCTATACTATCAACAGGCGCCACAAAAGAGGGCAGACATTGATATCTCGCCTCGTCTCCAAAAAGGAGACAAAATGATGACTGACACCTACGTACTATATTATCCAAACATGCTAGGATACCGCGGTGTGACCCCTTCACTGACCGACCCCTACATTTTAACTAGTATGTTAAGCCCCAAAAGAGACAGCCTTGATTGACGCACCCAAAACCGGTCGTAAGCATCTTCGAATACAACTCGGCGTTACGCTATAAATTACCGCTATAAATTTCGGTTTGCAAGCCCGTAGTGCCGCCGGCATGTGCCTTTCCACATATCGCTCGTACGGTGAGTTGAACTTCACACGCTGGAAGCAAAGGCTAGAACGGGGCACGTTGTAATTACCGTTGCAATTACCGATGCAACCAACGAAAAGCATCGCACTCTACATGCGACCGTGCGCTTTTCTACATCTCGCTACTACGTACGGCAATTCGAACTTCACAAGCTGAAAACAAGGGAGCACGGGGAACGTTGTACTGTAGTTACCGTTGCAACCAAAACAGCGAGCGCCGCACGCCCTTTATAGTGCTCACGGCATGCGCATTTCCACATATTGCTACGCACGATATTTTCAACATCACACTCTGGAAAAAAAAGGCATGTACTGGGTCGTCTCGATATCTACCCGCTATTCGAGAGGAATGCCGACCTGTGCAATCGCTCGCGAGCGCATTCGATAACCCTTCGCGAGAGCGCCGCCCCCCCCCCCTCGCTCACTTTGTTCTGGCCATGAGGCTCATTTGGGCACACAACTGGACAGTGGAGGACAACGCCGCACGTACCCCGCGCCGACACCAAAACGACAACAAAAAATAATAAAAGACTCTCGCTACGCCCTCTGCCTTCGCTCTATAACCAAAAAACTACGAGGGACACGTGTTTTATTTTGTATATACCATATAGTTAAGTCTACAACTGGCTGTTTTCCTTACTGCGCGTGACACACGCGGGGGAGGGGGGGGGTGTACTCATTACCATGCATGATCGTAGTCGTGTGACCATAGACCCTAGCATCCCTGCAATGCCGGGACGGAGAATGTCGGGTTTCATCGACCAGGGGGGGGTATTTTTTTGTTTGTTGCGTGTGTCGTTTTATGGGTAGTCGATGAACGGGGCGGCAGCATCATCACCACCAACAGCACCGTAAAAAAAACAGACCAAAACATATTTACAGTACAGGACACCTATACTATAATCTATAGACTAGGAAAACGGGCACTTAAAAAACCAGGCTGAGATTTACAGCAAACAAAAAACAATTGAGAGCAGCTATACTGATACTAATGTAGAGCGCACCCTCTCAAGACAAGAAATCCAGCCCGAACCCACCCTCTCTCGAATAAGAAATCCAGCCTGAACCCACCCCCTCTCAAATAAGAAACCCAGTTGCGTAAAAAAATCGGTTTCTGACCACTGTAGGTGTCCCGCAACTGTACTACTGTACTACAAGCACAGCGTGAACCGGCAGCGCGCCAGCAGGCTATCATATTAAGCGTCCCTCAAAAGTCTCACCTATGGTCATACATACGACTACGGCCATGCATGACTTGGGCACATCCTCCCCCCCCTCCGAAGTCACAACACCAGAAAATAAATCATTTCGTTTGACGCTATCGTCCAATGCAACAAAAGTCCGCGTCGCAAGCGGTTTTGGCTTAGTAGGATGCAGCTCACACTCCATGCGACTCGCTCGACCTCTCGCGGTGCTTCGCGCTTGGTGCAAGCAATGTCTGCCTGGTCGGTGAAAATCCGATGTGCTCCGTCCCGGCATTCTAGGGATGTGAGGGTCTATGGCCATACGAATACAGCCATGCATGATAATGAGTACACCCCCCCTCCCTTCCTCGAGCTTTTCAAGCGCGTACTACCTTCGATGACCTGACGCCAGAACCGATCCGCGGAACGGTATTTTAGCCCGCTCGTGAACATTTTTTTTTCAAAACAAACGCCGAAGACCACTACAGTATACCATCGACTCGTGCTGACCTTAAGCTTAACAGAAAGCACGCAAAACTAACAAAAAACCACCCCAGCCAGTAACACATGAAGACCTTTTGTCATCATGCAATGATGTCATCCTTTAAAAAACAAAAAAAAATACAGCTCGATTGGCCCCCTTGCTTAGGGTCTGGAACGGCCACTTGACCGTACACACATATATAGGGCAAAACCCACCACAAGAAAACACATTACATCGGCAGCGCTCATTGGCCGAAGCACAGCTGTGTCGTGATCTGGCCACGAACCCTACGGTACACCGACTCCAATAAATACCTGCTCAGGTTTGGCTTTCCTCGTTTCGTGGCCCGAGGGTTTTCACCGCTCTGTGGCCTAGGGCTTAGAGTTTGGTGGCCTGGAATACACCGGTTTGTGGCCCAGGGTACACCGTTTTTTGGCGTACAGAATGCCGGCCGATACGCCTATCGGCCTCTTCCTCGTCAACATATGGTCCAACACTCGAGCGCGTAATTTACCTGCACGCGCGAACGCTACTGCACCAAATGACGCACGTCTTACGGCAACAAGCGGGACCCCCCTCCCCATGCCTACACCAGGAATCTTCTCTCTCGAGCATAAAGCAAAAGCCTAGTACGCACCGTGTGGGAAAAGGCTGCACCACGCCAAAATGCCCACGCTTTCCTCCATACTTTCCTTTACGTCCCGGACAAAACTTAGCCGCTGATACCCCCCCCCGTCCCGCCCCAGCCTTTGAGGCAAGTCATCCCCCACTTGCTCCCGCCTGCCCCCCCTCCAGCCTTTGGGGCAAGTTATCCCCCACTTGCCCCCCCCCCCCGCCCCAGCATCTGAGGCAAATCATACCCTATTTGGGACCCCCAGCTTCTCGGGCAAATCATCCCCACTTGAGATCCCCGCACCCACCTCTGAGGCAAGTCGAGTCATCTCCCCAACCCCCCCCCCCTAGCCTCCGACGCCAACTATCCCCTTCTCCTGGGACCCCCCTCCGTCCCTCAGTGTCCGAGGCAAAGCATCCTCTTTTGGGACCTCCCCCTTCAGCCCCCCCCCCACTGTATACCTGGCATATTGTATTGGTTGGGTTGGCGTCGGTTGGCGACGACGCTGTAAAACACGCCTCTCACTGCGTGAGCTAAACCACCAGGGTACCGTTTTTTTTTTTTTTTGCGGTCACCGCGACTGGCTGTCGAGTTATAGATCATTTTCGTGCGGGGAGAACCTCAACTCCGCGCAAGGGGGGTGATCGTATCACGTAGTGTGTACAAGGTAAGGCACCCACGAGGCAGTTACATGGTAAACCCATTGCTGTCTCTGGAAGTGGTCACACCAGAGAACAAATCAATTAATTGACGCTGTCATCCATATGCAAGAAAATCCGCCTCAAAAAGCGGTTCTCAGTAGGGTGCAGCTCACCCTTCATGCGACTCGCCCAACACCTCACGGCGCTTCGCGCTTGGTGCAAGCAATGTCTGCTTGGTCGGTGAAAAACCCGATGAGCTCCGTCCCAGCATTGTAGGGATGCGAGAGTCTATGGTCATACGACTACGGCCATGCATGATAATGAGTACACTTCCCTCAGTCTCCGAGGCAATTAATTCCACACTTGGGACCCCCCCCCCTCCAACCTATGAGGCAAGCCATGCCTAATTTGGAGACCTGAAGAAGGCGTGACGGGCCAGGTCCCTGGCTGAGGAAGGGCGCTCGTTAGTGTCGATGATCAGCATCGAGCATAACAGGTGAACCGCTTCCGGTGACAATTGTCGGTGGCCACACATCCAGCGGAGCATCTCATGGGCTCCGTACTTTCTTAAGCGAATGTAGTGGGTGATGTCCGACCTGTGAGAGAGAGGGAGAAAGAGAGAGAGAGAGGATGGAAAGATAGAGAGACAGCGAGATAGAGCGGAGCGGAGCGGTACAGGCGGGAAGGGGGGGGACGTACTCTGTTGTTGCTTGGTTAGTCAATTGACCATGGACCACGCATCCCTCTCGAGACGAGGGGGAGGGGGGGGGGGGGCACGATGATCGGCGGTATAGAGGGACAACAAAGACGGGAGACATGTAGCATTCGTGCTTTTCGTACACTATAGGGTCAACACGTCACCTTGTATGCCAATCTGTGCCGCAAACACAAATATCGTTCGTACATACCAGGTAAATAGTTTATCTAAGCGGTCCTAATTTTTCGAGGCAAGCAGTGGCACAGGGTTATGAAATATTAATAATATAGTCGAAATAATTTAATAATTCGTTCATTTTCGGAGAAACTATTGAATACTCAAGCCGAAAGCCAGATAAAACTCAAGCAAACCCCAAAAGCAAGCACCACGGAAAACGCCAAGCAAAAGCAAAACGCAACACTGGTCCCTATGGTGAATCAAGGCAACCTACCATTCGATGTATCTTACCGGGAAAGATGCTGGTGCTGGTCACGCGAACTAACTCTCCCGTGAAGCTCAAAACCAGAAAAAGAAGAAGAAAAAAATGGCAAGCAAGCGCAACAAAAAAACCCAAGCCAAAACAAAAAAGCAGCCAAGAAAAGGTCAAGCAAAAGCCGACACCAAAAACCAATACCAAACGTTATAGCTAGAAGAAAAAGTCATGCAAGCCTTGAGCGAAACTCAAGCAATAAACCCGGACGAAAACGAAGAAAAACCAAGAAAATGCACAACAGTACTTACCAATCAATTTCCCTCGAATACATCGGTAAAGACGTTGGCGCCGGCCACGCGTACTCTCCCGTGAAACCCAACAAGAGGGTTACCGCGACGGACCAGATGTCCGCCTGCCGCCCATCGTATTTCTGATTCCTCATGATCTCAGGCGCCATGTATCTGCGCCGCGTGAAAGTCGTCAAAAAGCAATGGAGTAAGCCTTCAGGGACCCCGATGTTCACATGTTCACGCACACGGGGTTTTCTTGTACTTCGGTTTCCATGGGCAACAATAGTCTAATCACCACCATCACCACCATGACCATCACCAACAATAACAACGCCAGCACTACTGACAGCAGCAGCAGCAGCAGCACACGCCACCAACAGGCGCGGAAGCCAATCCCAACCGAATTACACGTATTCTATATATATGAAGTACCGCATGTTTGTCAACTCTCACTCTGTTGTGCACGGTTAACCCTGCGTTGCAGTCCCAAATTGACCGCCCTCCGGTGCGCGGTCGACATGCCCAACACCTCACCCAAACTACTGCAGTCGCTCCTTTAGTCACTACTGTAGTCCCCGCTGCAGTGACTACTATTACGGGGGGCCATAGTAAATAGGACCTACGGTACAGACAAAAAACCTATATGTTTTGCCTATTTTTACTAACAATATCTGGTCCTATTTACTATGGTCCCCCGTAATACTGTAGTCCCTATTCGTCCCGTATCCCGTAGTATTACAATAGTCGCAAATGTGTCGCTCTCCCGCGCGCGGCCAACGCGCCAAACACATCGCCTAAACTACTGCAAGTCACTGCTGACTGTAGTAGACTTATTCGCTTTTGTAGTCACAAAATCATCGCTCCCCCGCGCGCGGTCAACGCTCCAAAAACCACGTCTAAAACTACTGCTGTAGCCAATACTGTGGGACCTTCGGGCACCCCACCCCAGATGCTGCTGTAGTCCCTACTGCTGTCACTACTATATGCACCTCACCTAAAAAATATTCCCGAACACCCCCTCACCTAAGCTACTGCTGTAGTCACTAATACGGGGGACCATAGTAAATAGGACCTACGATACACACAAAAACCTACCAGGTATTTATTTACCTATTTTTTTCCAACAATATTTGGTCCTATTTACTGCTGTTGTCACTACTGTATGATACTACTGTAGTCACCTCACCTAAACTTCCCAAACACCCGCTCGTCGCGAACCGGAATATGCTCTCCTGCGGCGTTCGTGGAGAGGTGCTGGGTCATCCCGAAGTCCATGACCACCGCCACGTTGAGGTTTCCAGTGATAACTATGTTCTCCGGGCTCACGTCGTGATGGCAGAGACCCTACATTTATAGTAAAAAGTTGACATCATGCCGGTCAGCAATACAACTATTATGGGGGGGTTCATAGTTAATAGACAAAAAACTATATATTTACCTTTTACCAGCAATATTTGGTCTTATTTACTATGGCCCCCCGTAATATTAATACGTAAGTGTTGATGCTGTTACTACTATATTCGTATTTTACCACCCCCTGAGGTAGTGATAAGACGGTTTAACTGATCCTGTGCATATGCCACCCTGCTGTGCATGTACGTCAAGTCGAGAGGGATCTGTCGTACCATTCTCTTCCGGACTCGCTCTGGTCAACAGGAATATTCCAATCTGAACATCGGTAGTACTAGAGCAGCAGAACTACAGCAGTACCTCGTCCGGCCTCTCACTCTGCTGTGAATGTACGCCAAGGCGAGGTCGACTTCATGGAACCATCTCCTTCTGATTCGCTCTGGCCAACAGGAACATTCCTAAACTATTATTCCTACTCGTCGAGAGTTTCTACCTATTAATAGTAAACACCGGTATTAATAGTTTCTGTACCCCGTCCGACCTCTCACCCTGCCGTGAAAGTGCGACAAGCCGAGAAGAAAAAAATGTCGACCCCCTCTCCTTCTGACTCGCTCTGGTCCACAAGAACATTTCCTAGAATATCGTTCCTATATCGTTCTCATCTACGAAAAACGCCGGTAATACTACTGAACTTCATCCGGTCTCTCTTACCTTGCTGTGAATGTACGCCAAGCCGAGAAGAATTTGGCGGAACCATTTCCGCATGTGGTGGTCCTCCAGACCATACCCACCCACCACGTGCTGCAGGAGATCCCCCCCCTCGCACAGAGGGGTGATCACGTACAAGTGCGTTCTGCTCGGCCCGGCCGTCCAACGAGTTGGTTGTGGGGAGGAAGAGGGGTGGAGTGCGGGGGGGGTGAGAGGACGTACTCATGTTCATGCATGGTCGTAGTCGCATAACCATAGACCCCTGCATCCCTACAATGCCGGGATGGAGCATGTCGGGGGGAGGGGGTGTACTACTCATTAGGGGGGGATGGGGGTGGGCGGCGGGGGGGGGGGGTCGGAAAGGTATCACTGATGGCGACGCAACAACAATGACAGCAACAACATATGGCCCGTGCAGCCGAAAATCTGCTTTTTTTTTTCAGCCCCCAGGTACCCGTATCTCGTGTGTTTGGTATTAATAGAATAAAAAAAACACCACAGAAAGCGCATCCCAACGCGGAGAGTTCCGCAATTTTAGATCCTTATTCCGAATATTTTTCGCCTCTTTATCGTCAGTCAACCGTAAAAGATCCATTGTTTTCCCTGGTGGGTACAGCAGTTTTCAGGTGTGAAGTACTACGACGGAAAACGGCAGGTCTCAGGGTGTGTCTAAACAGAATCGAAATCGAAAATCGAAAATCGAATTGATAATAAACAAGGCGCTGATTGGTCCCTGGTCAAATCATGTTCCCCTTCGTTTTTTAGGTTCCGAAAAAATGAACGATTTACAACCCAATGCCAAAATAAAAAAGTTGACGGCTGGGAATCGAAAAGGAAATCGAAAGCACGAACAGCAACAATTCAGCTCGTCCTACTGGTCAGCGCAGCCACGTCAAAATATCACATCAGGACCGCCGTACACAGCATCCAACCCACAGCTAGTACGGCAACTTAGCTGCATAGACCCCCCGTAAACAGCCAGCAGGCGAACCACAACACCAGCCCCGACGTTCTCGGGCCTTTGTTTCCCGGCGTTCGAGCCAGAGCGAGCATAGTTTGAGGAAAATTCAGGATGATGCCCTCGAGAACGAGGTCGGAAGTTCGTTCTCAGTATAATTTCAAGTTTGATCTCGGGGCGTCAACGTTGGACGCGCCACCACCTCCATGGGAGGCCCAACGACCTCCCGGAATCGATTTGCCGTCGCGTTTGCCTGCTTGTGTGGTGGATCTGTGTTACCGAGCGCTAGATTGCCGGCACGTGTGCACAGATGCGAACGGCCTAGTAGGTTGTGCTCTCCGTTGCTTTTTGACTGGACTTCTATTTTCACTTTTCGATTCTGTTTAGACACATCGGCATATTTCTATCGAAATAGAAACGAATTCGATTTTCGATTGAGCTTTTCGATTCTGTTTAGACACACCCTCAGAATTTGCCACGTTCGTAATGTTTCCGATTTTTGTGAAAAAAAAAGTGAATTGTGGCGCAGATAAAGGCACAAAACCGAGCCTGGGATGACGTTTAGTTTCGTTTCGATACGGAGATCATGCTGCTCGATTTCAAATTAAAGGGCGGAAAACCATTGCTATCATCCACCAGGTACATGCCCAGCCTCCGTCTCTTTTTCGTTTTTTATATTGGTATTTTTTCGAGATAAAATCATTTGTCTTTCCAAAATGGTACCAGTACGATCTGAGCTGATTTTGCCAGATTTTGGGGTGCATTTTCTCTATTAATAGCAGCCACTACTTAACTTGGTTCTAATGCTGTAGTGGAACAAAACATTGCAAAAAAAATAAGGTACGAGCTTATGATTCCCTCGGCCCTGGTGATCTTGGCTGAGGTTGATTTTTTGTTCGGTTCACTGTTTTTCGAATCCTATTACCCGAAAACAAAATGAACACATAGCAGCAGTACGTACGTTGCAAAAACAAAAGCAACGCCTGCTGCGCCAATACATAAGACCACCACGAGTACGCACAAATACGGCAGTAGCGGAAGTGCTTTCGCGCGCCGTCGACAACGATCACGACCGAGAGATCATACTCCCATTAGAAGATCGAGGTATTGTGGGCCGGATAGATCTCTGATCTGTATGATCTACAAGATCTGCCGTAGATCATGATTGCCGGTGGAATCTGTATGGGATCTGTATAATATTTGGTTCTTGAAGAACATCTCGCAAATATAGCATCCACAGTAGATGATCTACAGATGTTTTACGTACAGGTGATCTGCATAGAGAGGACGTATGTACAGGTGATCTGTCCGATTAAAGGAGTCTCAAACGGCAACACACCCACCTCGAGATGCACGCCTCCACCAGCGGCATGACGCAATGCCGTCCGTCGTGGTTTGTGTCCTCTTCGAATAAGTGCCTCTGCATGACCATTTCGCCGAAGTTCGAGCAACGATGGAGATGCGCGGGGGGGGGGGGGGGGGGGGGGGGGGGGGGGGTAGTGTTTACAGCGACTCCGCCCAGCTTCGACTAAACGGTTAACTCATTGCATTACCCCCCTACTTTTAGCAGCAGTGAAGCACTGAAAGGGTTGAGCAAGTATTTACGCGCAGACAAAGAAAAAAAAAAAAAAAACAGCCGTAAGATCGACGATCTCGTCGAAACTCGTTTTTGCAATATATATATATATATATACGTGGTATATATGTACTCGTACAGCTGTAGAGTCAGCCCTTTTACTACAACCAAGTATAGTACATCCTACGGTACACCACTTTCAAGCGGTTTGTTCCAGAAAACGTTGGTCCAAATAGGAAGGGGTTTGCCATTTTACCACTGCAACCTTCCGGTGTATCCAGCACTAATTTTCTGGTCATCTGTTCCTAAAGGCGTGGGTTCTAAAAAAATATCTGAAGCGGTCACAACACTTTTGGTACGGCAAACTACGCATCAACCATACCGATGCCAAGCGATTTATTCCCGAAAACGTGGGTGCACATGCAAAATCTGCAGGGGGTTAACGCTTCCACCACTCTACACTATTTCGGAGTGTTTGTCCCATGAAAAACAAGGGGTGCTAAACTAATGGAGTTACTATTAATATTATACTTTACCACAGGTATGCACAACTGCAAAAATGATCACACAATACAATTCCAAGAAATTTTTCGACATAAACGTGGGCGCACTTCGAGAGGGAGTGAATTTGATGAGGTCTCACCATTATCGCGATCTCGCGGAAGACGTTCTCGTCGAGGGATTGCCGCATGCGCTCCAGCCCACAGCTCTTGATCGCTACGCCTAACGGTCGCTGCGCTCTCGGGGCACCACCAGGCGGCCCCGCCCTAAAACCATCAGAGAAAAGGCAAGACACCGACACACGGGACACACGGGGGGTACGGACGAACGAGGTCACGCTACTATTAATACCAGGTACCGGTATGTAATAATATGAGCAACAATAGTACAGCACTCTAGCCGTGAATCTATTCCCCCTCCAGTATTCACATCAAAGCCCAAGCGGTGATTAAATTCGCGAATCATATACGTGTTGTATTGATTGTTCTGTTTGCGAAATTTTGTACTTTTTATAGCTTTTCTCTTCGTTCGAGCATTTTTTGGCGAAACGCTATGCAGTGGTCACGGGAAGCCCGGTCGGACACATTGGTCGAGGTCCGGGCGCGATCCGTGCCCTCTGGAGCGCGTGGAAAGTGCTCAAAGTTTTGTTTCGGTGGGAGTGGATAAGACGATTTCCCTGGTTTCAGTACGAGAGGCCATATTTTGTACCCACGTACTTGTAAAACGTCGTCAGCATTTTTACCTTTCACGAGCACACAGCCCAGACATGCAGACAACAGACAACACGCACAGAGCACAACGTTACAACGCTGCAGCGCATAGGCACCCACCCGCAGGCAACACCGTGCGTGTGTGACACGCTCATCTGCGCTGTACTGCTGTGGCTAGTTGTATTTATTGGGGCCTGAGGTCCGTACTCCACCATCTACCTATCGTTGCTGCTCTGTGTGACTGAACGACGCACACTTTGAACGGACATGCAAGGACCGTGTGGATTGAATATATGTGAATCTCAGCTGTCCCCATAATCCCGACGTTTTGCGTTTCTTGCCGGAGGCGCACCCCCAAGAAATATGTTATTAATAAGAGACATCAGACGACATTCACGGAACACAATCAAAGTTGCAACCCCGCCCAGCAGCACAAGCAGCAGCGGACCACACCACGCGCGCGTCGCAGGTCCGAGGTGCACTGCTTAGGCTAGTTGCTTTATCGGGGGCTGCGGTCCGTCATCTGTCATCACCACCTCTTTCTCTTCCGCCCATGCTGCTCTTCATGTGTGTGCGGTGTGTCGTGCGCGCCTCGAAAAACAATACCAAGAATACGATGTACCTTTCTGAATATAGTAAATTGGTCACGATGCACAATGGCCGATTATGGACTTGAAGGCGCTACTTCAATCCTCGTAGAGATGGTGTCTTTTTTTTTTTTAGTTTTTTTTACCTTTTTTTTTTTACCCTTTTTTCAACTTTTCTTTTGTATCATGTACGCACGTAACCCAGACACCCCAGACAATAAACAGCACAACATGAGCACAGAACAGTGCAGGGCACGTGCCACAACCAGCTGGCTATAACGCTATGCACACCTGCTGCCCGCCAGCAGAGAAGGAAGCAACATCACGCGTGTGCGGCAGTTTGTCCGCGCTGTATTGCTGTGGCTTCCTATTAATACGTACCAGGTGCCAGGTAGTTGATTTTTTATCGAACCCTGCGATCTGTAAAGCTGGGGGTCTCTCTCTGCTGTTGCGAGATACGTTGCATGCATGATTCCACAGGTACAACAACACTGCTCCTGCTGCTGCAGTGCGATTTTCGTGGGCAGCCGAGTGTGGTCAAAAGTTCCAGCCCCTCCTTCGGTGTATCCTTTCCTATTTCTGTAAATATTATCCCACTACACTGTACTGCTGCGTTCCGTGTATCACGCGTTGAGTGCTTCGAAACTTCTTTTTTGTCGGCGTACTCGGTTCTGTGGGGGAGAGGCGTTCTTCGCCGTGCGAGCTACAACAAAGATACGCATTAACATACTGACAAATATGATACCTGGTACAATGCTTGGCGGAATCATCAAGAAAATCTATAAAAGCGATTCAGTCAGTAGTAATAGTTCCACACTATTTTCATGTGTATTTTGTCCCCAAAAATGCAGGTGCAGTTTAAAAGGGTCGTCTGTTGTACACGTCTTCATGTCCAGCAATAATGTATCGTTTTCAATTTGTTCTTGCGCCACTCCCCCAGGCAGGTCCCGGAGGGGAACCTTGTACATGTAAAAGCGTTTATAAATGTTGATGTTACCTGGTATCAATGAAACGCCAATGGCCGGTGTATGTACATGGAAAAAAAGTTGCCCGACACTCCACTACTTCTTTTCTTTTCTTTTAATCCTTGGGCGTAAGAATCGGACTCCGGTCGTAACCTTGGAAGGGTTACCTGATATATGATACCACTACACCACATGCGTCACATGATCCGTACCCATTTGCAAGACCCGAACAGGGGATGCTAAAACCAAGCAGAATACAAATATGAAAAAAAAATGATTTTAGTTATATTCGTTCAGAAATCCCACCATAGGGAGTTCCGAGCCACCGAAGGGTCAACGGAACTTGCCCCCTTAGTGTTTGGAGTTGAGACCGCACTGTGGTCCACTGCAGCAAAAAAAGGCGGGGAAGTGGTACCCGGGGATCCTCGAAAACAGCCGAACGGTTCATGGTAAGGTGGTACGAGGATGAGGCACAGCTGAGTAGGCAGTGCCGCGCATCCACCGTGGGTGGTGTCCAAGGGAATGCGGGGAGGGGGGGGGGAACAGGAGTAGAAGGGAAAACGAAAGTAGGAAGGAGACGGCAAACAGGGTAGCAAGGCACCAGGCCTACTAGGAAGTAGAACATGGCTATACTACTCGTGCCGCCAACGGGTGCAGCAGCTGGTACGAGCGTGGTCTTGCTTGGTGTTTTTTTTTTTTTTTTTTTTGCGCTTGATCCTCTGTGATTTTTATTTTATTTCTCTCTTCCAAAAGAAAGGAGTCGTGTGGCGTGGGTGGATGACGAGCCTGCTTTGCTTGTGTCGTACTGTGTGATGCCGAGGCGGGGCACAGTTGACGAACGCAGGACGGAGACGGCAGACAGAGTAGCAAGGTCCCAAGCGGACTAGCTGGGAGAACCTGGCTATGCTACAAGTACTCATACCACAAACTGCTGCCGCTACCTGGAGGGTGCTCTGTGCTTCGGTTTGCCTGTTATTTCCCTTGGTTCTTCGTCTCACTCAGTTTGTAAGCAGTGGTGATTTTTTTTTTCTTTTTTCTTTAGCGCGCTTTTTCTCAAGTGTCTGCCACCTGCCACATCCCCTGCGGGGAGGCACGGCAGTTTTTTTCCTTTTCTTCTTTCGATTTGTTTTCTGTTCTTGTTTTTCTTTGTTTTCCTTCGTTTCTCTCTTTCATAGCATATGTATGTCGTGCCTGTCATACCCAGTATAATGACATGGCACTGCTGTATTGTCTACTAACTGGCTTACTGCATACGTAACAATGTAGGATCTCTGATGCGGCGTAGTTTTGTTACCACATACCAGGTAACTTTTCATCTCTAGGATTGAAGAATCGGCACGGACACTGGTTGTGCTGGATGTCGACGGGTAGAAAGAACGGTTTAATGTGAACAACACACACCACGCTGGTTTAATTTCGATTTTGACCTTGCGAAGGAGTGTACAGACAGCAGTAGGTCGTTTTGTCTTGTTTGTCGAGCGCGCTGGCAACGGCAAACACTTGATAATCAATCATGGTCTGTACCAGGTAGGCTGGACCTCAGCAGTAACACACAAGAACACAAACAGCAGCAGCTCGAGCTGCTTGATGCAAAGCATGCGCACCAGTCCACAAGGAAGCAACTGCACCACGGGCTGTGGTATACAATCGCGCATCACTTGCAAAGCAAACAATGCCCAGGAAAGTAGTTATATACTATTAATACGTACACCCGAAAACAAACATCTCTCGTAGACTGGAGTTTTTCTGTAGCTGTACAGCAAGCAACGGCTGCGATGGGCCCACGGAATCAGAAGCTACCATAGACTGCTCTACATCACAGCAGCAGCTGCTGCTGTGGGCCCACGGAACAAACGATATTCAAATTTTTCTATCATCGTTGCTTGATTGGTAAAAAGTTTGCTTGCCGCTTGCACAATAATACTGTGTACGGTATATTATTAATATGAAATATGCATAATATGCCCGTTTTGAAGTCCATGTATTATGAAAAATACTCTTACCTACGAAACGTCGGTGGGCGAATGTCAAACGTCACAAAATCACGCAATTTTGACACTCATATCATTTTAATTCAAATTTAGAAATGGCAACTACAGCAGTCAGTAAAGCTTGATTGTGTTCATATGTATCACATGTATCATATGTAGACGTATGTTTGTCCATTTTTCGTACTTTTGCCAACTTTTCTCTTCGTACGAGCATTTTTCGGCAAAACACCAAGTACTCGGACACGGGAAGCCCGACCGGACACATTGGTCGAGGTCTCGGCGCGATCCATGCACTCTGGAGTGCGTGGCGGGCGCTCAGACTTTTTTTTCCGGCGGGAGTGGATAAGACGATTTCCCTGGTTTCAGTACGAGAGGCCTTATTTTGTACATACGTATCGGCAAAATGATGTCTGTTTTCTCCCCTAGCTGCTATTACGGGGGACCATAGTTAATAGGACCTACGGCACACACAAAAAAACTATATACTTACCTATTTTTACTAACAATATTTGGTTCCATTTACTATGGTCCCCCGTAGTAGGCTCTCATGAGCTGTGAGCACACAGCTCAGACATATACCAGGTACACAACAGACAACATGCACAGACCCCATCGTTCCAACGCTGCCGCCCACACGCCGTGCGTGTGCGACACACCCTTATGTCATTGAGCAGTATTGCTGTGGCTGGTTGTGTTTGTCGGAGCCTGCCGTCCGTATTCCACCGTCTGCCAGATATTTTTTCATACGGATCGAGATGTTCGTCGAGTCGAGTCCAACAAATCGTTCGTACAAGCATCGTGTACAGCAGCATTCGTACTAAACACACTTACAGTTACTGACTGCTGTGTGTCCTACACTGCTGACCAACAATTCCTAGAGCCTGCATCAGTACACGTTCCTTTGTCGCAGTATGCGTATCTTCTGCTGTCGTATCATAACACCTGGCATTTTACAGCAGAGTAGTGCTGCTGTACATGCAGTCGTACCTGTATAAGCTACTCTACTGTAGGAGATCCTGCAATGTGTTTTAGATTGCGTAAAAAACACAACATGTTAGTTGTACGAGCACTGGCCTAGCGTAGATGTCAGACTGCGCTTGATAAAGTTTTCGTTTCCGAGGTTCGACTCGCACCATCCACGCTTCTTTTTTTTTGCACTCTTGACTTTTTTTGTACCAATACATCCACCTTGCTTTTCTGAACGTATGATACAATACAAGTTGCGTGTTTTTACCCAAGGCCACGGGGTTTGGGCGCGCTTAAGTGTAGCGTGCGTTCATACCTCAACCTTTCACAGCTACTCCCAATACTTGGGAGTAAAGCAAAGTATGTTCGAGAAAATACTGCTGTAGGTACTTCGTGCACGCGCAGTATTTCGGGTATATTGTACTCCAGATACTGCGAGAACTCGCAGTGTTTTGAGGTTCTGTACTGTTTATACTACAGTACTTCAGATACCACTGTGGATACTCCCTGTTGTGCTACAAATATCTCGGGGTTCTGTACTGCGGGTACTGCGAGTCTAGAAGTACTTCGTCCGCTCGTAATGTTCGTACTGCTTCTGTGACTACTCGCAGTACCGAAATACCCTCAATATGCCCAGTATACTTCGAGTATGAAGTATACTTCGACCGTCTGTGCACCGTGTCGACAATTTTTAGGCCCATTGTTCGGCACAAAACACTCCCAGACAGTCCCACGAGTGGGAGTTGGGGCAAATTACTTTCGCTGGGGACAACTCGAGTACTTAGAGCGCTGGCAACATTTCGGGAATATGTACAAGGTACTGCGAGGAATATGCACTACGAGTACTCTCATCATCTCGACGTTCTGTACTGCGGATATTGCCTGTATTCCAAGTATTTCGTGTTTCGATATACTGCGGGTACATACTTGCCTGTGCTCTCGGGGTTCCGTACTGCTCATACTCTCGTTACTCTCAGTATTTGGGCCTTCTCAGTACTCGCAATATGTTGGGCGCAAGTACTCCAATACTCTCAGCACTCGGACTAGGGTTTGTTCCCGAGCATTTATCTGTGAAACCTTCATGTGTTACCCTGAGCACCAAGAAACATTTTTTTTGGGGAATATATATTGAGTACTAAGGCGCAACCTCGACCTCACGCAACTTTTTTGTACATACGTTTACGCCGGATACATTGAATTGATCGCCGCGAGTCATCTGTTCAGGATCAACATTACCTGTACCCTATTTTATACTACTGCAGCAATGATCCCACACTATATTTCCACAGTGTAGTCTGTCCTCAAAAATATGTGTATGCGTTCTTCAAATAAATGATGGGTGGATGCCGCTACTGCTACTTCTAAACAGGTGTGCAGGATTTCATACGAGTATTTTATTTCGCTCTCGCGCCACTCCCCTATAGGTACCTCCCGGAGGGGAACCTTGTGGTACGATTCATGTATTAACTCCTGAGCGAGCGTCGGACAGACGATGTCGATATATGACGTACATGAATTTCGGTACGCCAGGCGGGACAGCGTCAAGGGTCTCAAGTCGACTCAACGCCGCCGGTTTCATCGAGCATCGAATACTGCTGTACTGGCTGTCGGTTGTTGCTCCGCATGCGTGCGGATCTTCCGTCGCGCGTAGCGGAGTTTTGGGGGTGTCATCGTCGACGCGATGGTACTATTAATAGTAGTGTCCGGGCTACTATTAATATTAATAGCTGTAGTGTTGGATATCGGATATCGGGTATCGATATCGGAATCGATTTCGACACGATACAGATAAAGAAAAAAGCTACCTGGTACGAATCGATACTCGTACGAGTTCGGTATTTGAGGCATACATACATCTAAGCAATCGTTCAGTGTCGGGGATGCCCAGGGACGGAGGACACAAGACGTTCGATACGATACGATATATGGAAAGTTCGATAAACCGAAATCCAACACTAAATCCGGGATCCATCAAACACGCCTTCCACACGTCGGACAGGTCATGATCTGCCTGACCTACGAGTCGTGGATCGTACAGATCATTAGGTTGGGAGGTACGTATATATCATGCATACCAGGTATCCTACAGATCCATCACGTGGAAACGTGTGCAAAAATCACACATACATATCGTCCCAGATCAGAGCTGTAAATATTACAAGGCGCGTACGTCCAACCCCAGGCCCACGCATGACAACATAACAGCAGCAGCAGTAGTCTGGTGTGTCCGACGTGCGAAAGCCTTTCTACATGAAACGAAACTCGAAATTGGACGGATAGTTGGACCTCTCTCTTGGTGGGACAAATGGTCTCTAAAGCTCAAGACACACTCGCTCGACTTTTGCACGAAACATGAAAAAAAAAAACCAACAACAACAAACATGTTTTAATACTGAAAATAGTGTAGACCACCCCCTGCCTCACATGAGAATGAATACATTAGCCTGGCACAACAGAACAGGACATTTCAGCCAGGCCCAACGCAAGGCGCGTACTGCAGACGGCAGGCCAACCAATAATTACAGCAGGAGTAAATAACGGTATGCCACATCACACGGGTGATGAGCTAACACTATCCCGTATAAACACGGGTGATGACAAGACACTACGGTAGACCGTATCACACTATTAATAGGATGATGAGATAACACACCACCTACAACTAGGACGAATTTCCAAGCCATTTTTCTCTCGACAACGGGGAAGGGTGCAAACGCCTACAGCCTAATGATGCGTCTATGGAAATATCTCCACCATTTGGGTTGTGTGTGCTCCCCTTGTTGAGAAGAAGATCGACTCAGAACATCATCCCAGCGGGTCTGTTGTCTGCTACCAGTATATTGTGCGTTATATACTTACTGCTGTATTATACATGCGAGTATACGGAGGGTCGGCGGCGAGGGTCGGCGGCGAAGTGGCGCCGACCCTCAGCTCACAGCTCAATTATATGAGGCCTGGTAAATGCCACACCAGGCAGGTCCAAGGTACGTGTTCGTGTTCCGAAAACAACAGACAGCTGTAGTACTACTGCTGTAGTTCGCCCCGCCAACCCCTTCGGGACTACTCGTACTTAGTGTATCACACTACGACTACCTCTCCCACCTAATCGGCCTCGCGCGGCTTCGAAGAGACTCACCAGAACCTGGTATACACACCTGGTACTTTTTACAGGGCTAAAAAATACATATTACAGCAGTACCAAGTATGGTCACACCCCATACCAGATACCAGGTAAATCAGTTATATACGTGGTATATAGAACCTCGCAAACCAGTTCCGCTACCATTGCCGTACCCATTGACTATCATATGCCAGGAATACAAGGGATCATTATACATGTATTTCTATACGTCAGTGCGAGCTATTAATAGGGCAAGGATGGCGCATGGCGCGCTGGTACGAGTAAACGGCTTGCGGATGCTCCGCGAGGGCGTGTCCTCCACCGCACACCGTATGGTTGGATGATGGATAGATAGACGGATGGATGGATGGAGGACGTGCGCGAAAAACGCGTCAGTCACTGACTGGAAGCGGAAACAGCGCGGCGTGGCAACAGCAGTGGAAAACACGTCAACCAACTTTGGTACACGCACCCGCATTTGGTTTTAGAGTTGGGTCATTCTTGCGGTTTCAACACGTGGTAAAAGAGTAATGTGTATTTTTAATACTCTATTCAAGTACTAAATGCCAGGAAAAGTTCATAATTATCGCCTAAAAAAAATGTTACCAGTATGTTTCACCAGGTGCAGTACATACCCACGACCATTTGTGGAACATGAGTACTCCGGAGCATACATACGAGCACTCAATCAAAGGGTAAAGTTCAGATGGCACATGTCAAAAGGGTGGCACGCGCCAAGCACGTGAACCTTTGTATGCGCGAGGCACAGGTGACATCAGATGGTCAAATAAATGAGCATCGGAGTACACACCCCATCATGGCTTGTGTCGAACTGAGAATGGGGCAAGACAGGAGTGCCTCCGGATGAATCTGGTACCTTGCATCGGCTTCACATATGATGCTTCTAGTCTCGAATAAGCCGTAGTGGTACATCATGCTCTCTGTTTGGTACTCGTATCATCTAGGGGATCATGAATATTGAGTATTCCATAAACTGGGTGTTGCCGATGTCGTTGGGCTTGCTTGGGTATGTATGATAGAAATGACGGTGTAACGTGAAGAAAAAACACACACATGGTCACGTTCTGGTCGATCGCAACATCGATCGCAAAACCTTCACCGCTACGTATCGTTTTATCACCATGACTATCGCACCACTAATACTATGAATTACTGCTGTCACCAGGTATTAATCGTCAATCCATGTACAGGAAGAGAGACCAAGCACACGACGACTGCGTTATAATCGAGCGACTCGGAAGGGCTCGAAGCAGTACGACCAGCTTGATATCTAGCCGCGTGCGTGTGGTACAGCTGTTGCACCTTGGACACACACCTTCCCTGCCGCGGCAGCCCTTCGACGTGTTTTCGTTCAGCAGTCTCAACGGGGTAAACAGCTATTAATAATACTGCAATTTTTGTCATATACGTAAGTACTACCTACCACTCTTTTTTTTTTTTTTTAATCATGACTTTTACTTTCGAGTCGAAGACCTATGCCAACGGGAAAGCGAAGTATCAATAAAAAGTTTGAATTCCAAAGATACCCGCCAACAAAAATTAGGACACGCTTTCTATGGGCACGTTGAGAAAAAAAAAAAGTTCCCAACTTTTGGAAAAGCCCGAAAAAAGCAAATCTCGGGCCGATGTTGGGCCAAGGTCGGCTTGAGAAAAACTCAGGCCGATCTTTGGTTGGAAGCGGCGAGATTCCGAGTCCTCGACAGACATCGATCGACAAAACCAACGATTGCGTCATGAATTCTGAACGGAGTGCGCTCGTTAGGGGCTCCGACCCACCCTTGGGTCACCGTCTTCACACAATGGCCAGTGACGTGTGGCGGGCGCTGGCCAGGTGTACGATAAAAAAACAATTAGCCGCTGGTGTGTACAAAACAGAAGACAAAATTTCTCGATCCGCCTCGAATGGCAAAAAACAGGCTTTTTTTCAGGTTTGGGAAGATACCGCAGGACGCCGCCGGCAAGCTCTCGCCCCCTACAGCATTTATCCACTTTCTATCTTCGATGCCGTCATCTAGACTCGTTGGCCTTGCCCGACACCAAGCGGGTTGGCTGTGGGCTAGTCTATATCGAGATCGAGCATCTATCGTCGCACGAGCTGATTTTTATCAGCGTGTTGACAATTTGCAACGAGAGAATACAAATTACGCCGCCTACAGCCGCTAGAAAAAAAAGAAGGAAAAATCAAAGATTTTTCCCCTTTTTTCCCACAGTGGCGGCACGAGGATATTTTCGGCTATTTTTTTAAAGCAGTATTTTTTAAAGAAAACTGTGGGACTTCGCGTTTCCATTGTCATAGGTCTAACTCTCAGGAGGTTTTACCCTCAGCGATCTTCTGGACAAGCCGTGGTCACAGGTGTCGTCCCTTCTCCCCCCCGGTACGTGCCTTTATTTTTTGTCGCGCATAGGGTTCGGCATTCCCTCTGCTCGTCGATTTTCATCGGATGTACAGCTAACTCACGCTCTCGCGCTTTCCTCCAATCAATTTTGTGCAAGAAAAAGTCCCTACGAGCATGCACTCGTTGGGACTCGAACCCACGAAATTAATCTTGACAGGCTCGCGGACCACCTACCAAGCCACCGGGGGACGCCGGCTCTGTGTCTACCATTCCCACTGCTGTGACCAACATAGCTTTTATCTTTCTACTATCCAGGTTCTAGGACGAAGAATCACCACGGACACTGGGTGTGTTGGATATCGATGGGCAAATAACGAATCCGAAGCACACGCAGGCCGACAGATACGTTGATACACCAGTAGGTCGACACCTGATATATACAAGTACACACGTCGGGATTCCCATCGCGGCTGGCCTTGGCAGTAACCGATGCCACGTCACAGGCGGTAAATTACTGCAATACAATTTGCACCTCCCCATCCATCAATTGCTACTCTCCGGTCGCAACTCCAGATTCGTTCGGCACTACAGCAGCAACAGCAGTACGCTGTGTACAGCAGTATGGGCAATGTGTGTATGTGTACAGTATGAGGCCCGACCGTCCGCTACCCGCCCGCCCGCCCGCCAGCAAGAAACTCCCCCTGTTTGCGCTCACGAGCAAACTACCGGAACCTTCTTGCAACACACCAAAGTGAAGGGCACGCGCTATTATGGTGGGACCATACTAAATAGGACCTACGGTACACACAAAAAAACTATATATTTCACTATTTTTACTAGCAATATTTGGTCCTATTTACTATGGTCCCCCGTAATAGTATGATAATTCACGTTGGCTACGTAGTCTACAGTTGTAACTGATACCGGTGCAAGGTGTCGTATAACAAGCAAGATAACGTAACCCCTCGTCAGACGAAAGTTTGAAGCTGATTTGCTCGACAACGGTGAGAGTGCAGACATCGAGCGGTGCGTCTTTGGAGAGGTTCCCACGAGACGTTTCCAAAGTCACCGTTTGGGTTGCTTCCGCATCCATCTGCGGTTTGGTGGAAAGTTGGCTCGGAAATTCGTCCTAGGGGATGTGTTATCTCAAGTGTTGCCAAGAACATACCTGGTAGACGGCAAGTAACCTATTGATAGTGCTGTTGCCCCTGCTGATCGAGGAAGCGAACCCCCTGGTGAAAACTTTTTTGGGTTGCAGAATGCGCGAGAGCGTGAGTCGGCAAATTTCGATGAAATCTACGAGCTGCAAGAATGCTAAACCATGTGGTACGCGTTACTACAGTAGTAATTGGTGGTATTGAGGCGCGACCTCAGTACCTGCAGTAGTCATATCTGCGATGCATCATGCTGGGGAATACGGATTGTTGTGCTGAACCAACACGAACGAACATCTACGGGCGTATGTATCCGTGACGTTGGGGTTAATTATTAGAGTGAAAAAAAAACGTCAGCAGCAGCAGCAGCAGCAGCAGCAGCAGCAGCAGCAGCAGCAGACGTGGCGGCGGCAGAAACAGCAGCAGCAGAAGCAGAAGAAGCAGCAGCAGCAGCAGCAGCAGACGTGGCGGCGGCAGCAACAGCAGCAGCAGAAGCAGAAGAAGCAGCAGCAGCAGCAGCAGAAGGGCACACGAAGCCTGGGTAGGAGGGTAGGCCTGATAATACCACCTGCAGCATGTCTTAGGGACACGGCCCGAACGTTGCTGCGGACAGGCACATTCTGCCTACGAGTACGCGTAGAATTGGGTTTCGTTAGGTAGAACTGAAAAAAAAAAAAACGTTTTGAGGGGTCACTTTTTCAACCATGGCCCAGCCATGTGCCTACACAGCTAGCTCGACCAAATCTGAACGACTCACAACCGCACCAGCACGAGAAGGTTTCGTAAATGTGTGTGCGTGCACAGAGCCGGCCGGGACTGGCATTGGTGCCGTGTGCGTTGAACGCGGTGGACAAACGTGGCCGAAAAAAAAGTTGAATCACACCCACGACGGCACACACACCTACAGAGAAACTATTAACGTCAATAAAAACAAGGCACCCTACCCTCGTACGATTCGCTATGAAAACACTTTTCTTCCTTGGAAAACCAAGAACTAAAGGCTCGCGCGCCCCATTATAAAAACGAACAAGGCGTGTACCGGGGTGGGGGGGGTGGGGGGGGGACACCTGTGAGCCATGGCTTGCTCTGAAGGTCGCGAGTTGAGTTGGAACGTAAATATAAGTGGCGGCCAGGAAATAACAAAAAATGAGCATCGAAGCCAGTGCGTGATTGGGGGATGGCACAAATCCACGCAAGCGTTACAACACAAGGAGTCGTAGGGCACGGGAGCAGTATGACCGGTACTACTGTCTGCTGGGCGCTGACGCTGCTTTTTAATTCTGAATACAGTACGAGTAGATTTTGATATCATACCTGGTACTGGCACGTAACACCAAAGTTATCATTGTCTTGGTTAGCATTGTCTCGGGTTCCCTAACGTGAAACTCGAGTTGGGATCCTTTTGTACTCCAAACCACGTTTTGGTGACAAACCACTTGACAATATAATTGACACATTTTTGTCGCAGAAGCGTGGGGGGCGCCTTTCCCTGGACGAACGAGGTTCTACAGAATCGTATCCAAACAAAATACCAAAAGTACGTACAAGGCACGTATGCGCTTTGGTGACAAACCACTTGACAATAGAATTGAAACATTTTTGTCACAGAAGCGGAGGGGGGCGCCTTTCTCTGGACGAACGAGGTTCTACAGAACCATACGATCGTATCCAAACAAAATACCAAAAGTACGTACAAGGCACGTATGCAGCCGATCGACGTTCGCAACTCTTTGGCGCAAGGTTTCATGAATTTTGCACTTCGCAACTTTTCAAACTGGAACATGCAGTAGCAGGTGGAGAGGTCGCACCGCCTCGTCCTCTCGAAATTGGTTCTTGTCGTCGCACCGCACTTCATCAGTCATCACCCTCATTTCTCAATGGTCCCTTATTAATACCTGGCGATTAATACCACGTTTTTAGGTGGGTGGTTGTACAACATGATGTTTGCACTACAGTAGAGCTACGCGTACCGCCGCCTGCCTATAGTCTACTCGAATAGTACTGCTGTAGCGGTATTCTTTTAGAGCCAAGACATTAGCATTATACCATATGATACGAGAAAGAAGAAAAGTACCAGATACCAGGTATGAGCATACGAGCACGAGTACATACAAGCATACAGCAGAGTACATGGGTACACACCCGTGCAAGATTCGTCGTCTCGGGAGTACCTGGTACATATTTCATGTACGCAACACATAGGGGAAGGTTGGTATCGAGAGGAGGTGCCAAATGGAGTCGAGACATCGAGGTGCCGAACGAGCCCGTCGGTAGTCGACAGGGGGTGCTCTAGAGGATTCTACGAGTAAGATGATCAGATAATAATCCTAATTGGTATATAGGGGCTGTGATAAGCCAGAGTCGTGGGGCTGTGAATTGGCTGACCAAAATCTGCCCATTATACATAGCTACCACAGCAGCAGTAGTTGGCTAGGTATAGGTAGTACATCAGTTCATACGTACCTCGTAGTTTTTTGTTTTTTTTCTGTTTTTGAATATCACTTTTACTCTCCGTAGGAGGTTTTACCGCCAGCGATCTTCTGGACAAGCCGTGGTCACAGGTGTCATCCCTTTCCCCCCCCGGTACGTGCCTTTATTTTTCATCACGCACAGGGTTCGGCATTCCCACTGCTCGTCGATTTTCATCGGATGTTGCTAACTCACGCTCTCGCACTTTCCGCTGATCAATTTTCATGCAGTAAAAAGTCCCTACGAGTACAATGCACTCGGTGAGACTCGAACCCACGAAATTGATCTTGATAGCCACGCGGACCACTTACCAAGCCACCGGGGACGTCGTGGTTGAGTGCGTTTGGTGCATTGATCACGTCTGCGCTTTGCATCTGGCTGGCCCGCGCGCTCATTATCGACAAAAACTACGGGTAAAAAGTCGGTTGGTCGGCTTACTTTGCCACGCAAGTATTAAATACCTGGTAACAGGTCGTCGGTAGTGCAGCAGTAATGACATTAATTGTAACTGCAGCAGTACGGCAGTAGCAACTCACAGCCCTACTGATTGCCAAAGGAATGAATATCCTGTACCAGGTACCAGGACGTCGCCGGCGTTTCCCCTTTTCCCCCCTACGCTCGTACGAGGGTAAGAATGAGGCACGCATGCGTCTTCAACATTCTACGCCCAGCAGCCTCCCATCGAATGTCAAATTGGGGAGACATCGTACGTTCAATGTTGTCTGTAGCTCGCTTTCTGCCTGGTTTTCATTCGACCCGGCGGGATACTCTTGGCTCTCTACCAACGTGCTGGTAAGTGTTGCGTGCAGCAGCAGCAGGAGCGGAGGAAGGAGTTCTCGTTCCATCGTGTCATTAGCTGCACATGGATGTAGGCGCGGGAGTATTAACACACACGAGCGGATGGCACGGATGGTGACAGGCCTAAAACGGTCTACAGGTACTATTCGTTGGACGATAATATTAGCAACAGCAGTCGGAGTCGCGCTTTCGAGAGTGTCTGCCGTGTACAAGTGTCAGCGAACAAGTTCACCAGGCTGAAGGCTGCAAAGGAGTATGATACAGGACGTAAACCCCTTTCGAGGACTACTGTAGTACAGCAGTCTCGTTTGGGGTTTTGGGGACAAACCAGTGAAATGCCTTTGGTAGATTGTCCCCAAAACAGGACTGCAGTAAAAGGGTTCATATGCATCATACCTGTGTGTCTTGGTACATAGCACAGGTAACTCGTACAAAGACTGCTGCAGGGCAGGGGCCGAAGAACCCAACGACGCAATCATACGTGGCACTCGGATATAGAACTACTTACTTAGATCTAGGTCTCTGAGCGTGCTCGGTTGGTACATCCCTGGCCTCTCAGAGCTCCCACTTGGAAATCGCCTCCTTTTATTCCTTCCCGGACCCTTCCAGCGGGTCCTTGTTTTCTCCATTAAATTTTCTTGTCGTACTTTCAGTCCTTCTTTCCTTTTTTCTTCTTTCGTTTCGTGTGCGTGCGTGTACTCCGAGCACGGCGCCGCGGGCGAACCCGGCACCGTCGCGGGTGTCAGCGGATGCTGGCGGGTAGAGAGGGAGTTGCAAGGAGCGCGGTCGCCACTTTCGTGCCTAGGCGTCGCGTGTGCCTCGAGACACGAGGGATGCATCAATATGCTCTGTCTGGCCTCGATTTGTGATTTTTGATAGAGTACGTACGAATATTTAAGGGTCGTTCGGGATTGTAATATCATATTCAAGCGGTGCTTATTTTCGCGACTGAGCTGAAAGTCACAAGAGGGAGGTACCCCGAATGAGCACCAACATTGTCGAGCTTGCGTCGAGGTCCACGGTGAGCACCGGGCTTCACGCGAGGCGGGCGACGGGGCTCACTGTGGAAGAGAGGGAGGAAAGCTTTACCTGGACTGAATCGGTGGCGAGATGGTCGCGAGAGGGGCGGGCGGCGTACGAGGCTGAGATAGAAGCTGTGCTGTTTGATTTTTTTCTTTTTTTCATTTTTTCTTTTCGATTGGTGTATGGTGTTCCAATCTGGTAGTAAATTAATACACGAAAGGGGACGGGGATTTTTTTTCTTTCAGAATTTTTCGGTTTCATTTTCACTGTTTTTGCTGTGTTGCTGTGCCGTGCCGTGCTTTATCTTTCGTACATACGAGCGCAGACACAGAGCATAATATCGAAAGAAGAAAATAAGTACCCTACCCGGGGTATGTACGTATGTACGACATGTGAGCGAGCGTAGCGGAAAACCGCCCGCGACGCGAAGCATACGTGGCGTCCGAGCTGTTTTCTCCTGAAGCATGGCGGCGGGACTCTTGGCATTATCAAGTGCAACTACAGGGGTCATGAAAAAAGCAATATTCAATCATGGACCTCTGTCCGCTTCGCATAATTTAATGTACTTTTCCTTCCTGAGCGAGCGTAGCGGGCGGCGTAGGCCGCCCGCGGGGCGAAGCGCCTTGTATACCTTACCACCTATATCGCAATCAAAATAAACAGCAGGACAGCACAGTCAGTAGTAACCTGCCGACCACACAAGATCACGCCCTCCCCATGCGCAGTCAGTCATCACTCACTCGGTCTGGATGGAGGGGGGATCGGGGAGGCGTCTGGTGCCGTGGTAAACGCATCCAAAGAGGGAGTTGTGCATCTTCCGCCTAAAAAGGAACACCGTCCTGTCTTGAAACTCGATCGCAGCTGGACCCTGGTCCGCCCCACGTCCACACTCCCGAGGTATCTCACTGGGACGGCAACCAAGACCCAAGAAAAAGAACAGGGGAAGCGCAAGGCCCCCAGGACTTGAAGCTGTCAAATGCTGCGATATAAGTAGCATCAATTGTCGGGATTTAGCATCAAATGTCGGGATTTAGAGCACATATTGGATGAGTCGGGGCGGTCCCTACTCTCTACGCAAGGGCACAAGGCTCGTCGAGGTCACCAGCGCGAAAGAACCGCTGCCGCGATGTGACGTCACAGGGGTCAAGGGCATGCTCGCAGGCGTCATTCATGACTTTGGGAATAGCCACCGACACACCAGCAGCATGTTGCTACTGTGCCATGGCGCACCCAACAAGCGTAAGTGCCGCCGACTCTGCTGCTTGCAAACGAACACACCAAGTAGAAACATGGCCATAGACACACCAGGGAGCAGTCGCTTCGCATCATCAAAAGCAAGATGTCAACAGGTCAACGGGACAGTCTTCTGTTGTGTCGCTATTGTACCTGCACCGGGTGAGTACTGGAAACGGAAAGCCACGCATGCCGGCTTCCATCCCTGGCCAGCTTGATGGGCGCACCATATCTTCATCGACGTTTGCGTGTTGGGCCATGACCTAGCCGTGCCGGTCAAAGCGACGGCTACCTGGTTTAAGATGTGTTTTGGTGTTGCCCAGGTTTGTTGCCGTGTTCTTCTGTTCTTGCGAGGAGTGGGGTTCTCAATCGTGGAAGGGTTTTGAGCTCCGGGGAGGGGGTATTTGGGTGACTCTGAAAAAATAAAAATAAATTAGAGTGTAGAGTAGAGTGTTAGCGCTTTGTGAAAAATTGACTATAACGACCACTTGTATTCCCCCGTTACCGACGGATAGCAAATAACTATATCCAAATTTACTCAAATTTATTTACTCAAATATGGCCGCGTTATGTATATTTTGAAAGGCAAATATAAGAGTGTCTGCGCAAAATAAAATATATTACGACTTTTGATTATCTATTCCCCCGTTACCGACGACTAATCAAATATCCTAATCAAATTTGCATAAAAATGACGAAGTTATGCATTTTTGGATAGCATATTATACTAGAGCCATATTTGTGTGATATGAGATTCGACCGCTGCATTCTGTTGGCCGAAAACTCTCCGGACGCTTTGGATTCGCCAAGCTTGCCCCGAGAGTGGCCTCGGACCCTCGGGCCATGTGTCTGCTACCGGCGGAGAAGAATTGCTGCCGCTGATGCTGCATGCCTTTGCAGCAGATACTATTAGGTAGGTGCTGCTGCAGCTGCTGCTGCTGCTGCTGCTGTACGTCACCGACTACTCCTACTACTGCATGTAGTGTGCTGCTGCTGCTGCTGCTGCTGCTGCTGCTGCAAAGTAAGTGCTGTTGTTGCTGGAAGCGCTGCGGCAATAAGCAAGCACTGCGGCGAGCAGGCGCTGCTGCAAACAAAAGCGCTGCTGCAAGCGAGCGCTGCTGCACACAAGCAAGGTCTGCTGCAAGCAAGCGCTGGTGCAAGCAAGCGCTGCTGGAAGCGAGAGAGCTGCCTCCAGCAAGCGCTGCTGCAAGAGCTGTCGCAGGCGCTGCTGGTGCTGCAAAAGCACGAACAAAAAAAATCACGATTCGTGAGATTTTTGTCGTGAATCGTGATTTTTTTGTCGTGAATCACGACTAAAAAAATCACGATTCATGACGCCAATTTTTAGCTTTTCCCTAAAAAAAACAAAATCACGATTCGTGACATTTGTCGTGTCTCAAAATACGCCTGATCAAGGCACTACGCAACCCACGTGCACCAACGGTATCCGATGGTCGGCATAGGGGCATGGCAGACTTTGCTTCGTACGCCGCTTGTGGGCAACGGGCGGCTACCGAAAGACACCGCTGGGCGCGGGCTAACGAGGAGGTTGTGGCCTCGAAATTTCCAGGAGGAGGAGCCACTGCTGGAAGACAAACGCGAAAATGACCCGTCACAGGCCAGGCCGGGCCGACGGCCTGCGAGATGGAATCTCGCGAAACGAGCTTGGCCGACGGCCGGTGAAGTTGGAATCTCGCAGGCTGGGTCAGGCTTCGGCCCGCAATTCGAGTATGTCACGGGCTGGGCCAGGTGCGGACGGCCCAGCCCGGCCTGGCCGTGCCCCACTCTCGAGAGTTTGCTCCACACCCCCAAAAAATGTTGGGTTTGAAATATCAGAACTTTAACTATTTGAAAATATGACGAAACGCGACGTTTTTCGGCTTTTTTCGTTAGAACTGAAATGTCACGGATCGTGATCTTTTGGTATGCCTAAAAATCACGAATCGTGATTTTTTTTCGGTTCGTTAGGAACGGCCCTTATTCAATCTCTTATGGAACGACTTTGAGAACCGAAAACGAACGATTTTTTCGGGCCGCAAAACCAGCCCCACAGAATTCGGTCGACCACCTTATCATGAACCGATTTTATCGAGGCTAGTTTTCACAGAATATTCTCGGGCGTGTAGAAAGCGGGGCCAGTAAACAGTTCAAAAATGGCAAGCGCGCGCGCACTCGTGTTGGCGTCTGGACGGAGTCTGGAGTCACACTGCGCTCCCCGAGGCCACCACACAGCAGCAAAGGACAACCATGGCGACGGTCTCGCTGAGGCTAGAACCCAACCCTTTCTTTGACTACTTCCTGGACCTTCTGCAGCACTCGCTTCACAAGAAGAACAAGCAAGCCCTGGCAATTGTCCAGAACGTAGCCGCATACTACGCCTGCCTCGGCGTCAAGAGGAGCTGCTCGACGTACTCCCTGGATATACGCAACAAGAAGGCTTGTGAATCTTACAAAAACTTCGTCGTCCCGGCCTTCCTGATGTGGATGGATGACCACGGCCACAAGCTCCCAAGTTGGATCTCGAAAGAGCTAATGGGACAGTCCACGCTGAACGGTGAGTACAGCAGCATGGATATCTTCGGGCACCTGAGTACCAACCAGTGCGTTGCAACGTGACAGTAGACTGCAGACTACCTTCGCGGAGTGCGCGACAACGTCGTAATGACCGTGGACTGACATGCTCCCATACACACGTGCGGGCAACGTATGCGTGATATGTGTCGGGGTCGACTCAGCTTCACTCAGCTGTCGCTGTATTATTTGATCATTTTAGAGCTTTCGAGCATCGACCCAACGTATTTTATAGAAAATCAAAGACAAGAAAGTGCAAAGCCTGTCCGTATTGTCCACACGATATATGCTGCTCGTGCAGGAGCTCAGCAGATCACTACTCGCACGCTTAAACTTTGAGTCCGAAAAACAAGTAGTACATGAGTGCAACCAAAGGGTCGTGCCACACGTGTGCAGCATAGTTTTCTAGCAGTACACAGCATAGTACTACGAGTACAATACAGCAGTACTCGTACTGCCTGCTGCGATCTCGCACAGCGGTTGATAATACCGCACGTCACTTGACGGTATCAGTTTCGTGGGCACTCAATAGAGGGGATCCCCAAAGGTTGGCTTCTTCTCATGTTACTCGGTCTCGTCTCGTTCCTTCCTGTTCCAGTGTTCGTGGAACGTTTCCGGGTCATAGCCTTATTTAAAACCACTGGCTGAACATTTCGGAACGTTTCGTTGACCGTAGTCTGTAATTGCAACAACGCAGGCAAGGTGGGCCAAGTTGCCCCTTGGGATTGTCCTGTGCAGAAAAGCCCCTGTTATAGTTGAGCACGCTATTCGCAGCTCGTTCATCCAGTCGATACAGCAGGAACAATGCCACCGCCACTTGTTAGTCATTCGATTCTTGTTGGGTTATCATACCATGCACCAACAAGCCACGACCCTTATCTCAAGCACGCGACAGGGCTACGCAAATCGAGCAATACGCTACAAAACGTCACCTATGTCTTCCGATTACGACCACATCCCACATAATTGTCTAGATAAGATGCCTGCAGCTCACACGACCGATCATTGTGTTTTGTCGCAGGACCGCCGAAGCTCTACAATGGCAACCTCAAGGCCCTCTGGAACAAGTTCAGCGAAGGACAGCGGGTGATCAAGATGCAACACACCCCCATCTACGACAGGTCAGAGGGATTTTGCTAGCGTATTTTCATTGGGTCGGTACCGTATGCGTGTACGAGGAAGCTGTAAAAGCCTTCATTTTGTACCCAGTGAGGGCAGGTGATTTACCGCTGGTGGCTGTCTAGACGAAGAAAGCATAACACAGCCTACAGGAGTTCGTGCTGTTGCACAAAATGAAAAATGGACAGACGATTGAAGGGGTGACTTTGGGAGACCGCATCTACTGCTATCCCAAAATGAATTGCTCCCCGAAAATAAGTGGGCGATACTTGTTCTGTTTTTTTCCGGTGACGAAATAGAGCTGACACTCCAACCGGAAAAACAAACCGGTTTTTGTATGCTTGTCCGGAAATAAATCCCGAGCTTGCGGTTTCCTGTTCCAAGGTTGAAATCCCTCCTGTCACAACTACTCGTACTGAAGTTGAACCTAGGGTCGAATATCTCGAGAGGGCGCTTTCGCGATCGTAAGCTATATTTTTTTTGTTCAGCATCATTGTATGTTTTGTTTGGTATAGACTAATAATACCGCAGCAGTCAGCGCGAACGAGCCTCCCCCCCCCCCCCCCCCACGCACACACCCTTCTGTTGATCGGCAGCATCTTGTTCGCACTACTTATGCCATCTCCACTACTGATGTCGCCGCCGTACGCAGCGGGTAAAATATGGATTGTTTCGTCCTGTGCGTGGTGTCGTCGCCAGGTCGTGCTGTCGTTACAGATAGCATATGAAATACCGGCACAGCAGTAGGGCAGTACACGTGTCTCTGACGCCCTCAATCATCTCTCTAGAACGTAAAGTATGTTGCAGATATTATACGTACTGGACGTATCAGTACCTTTTTATTGTTATTCCAACAGGCAACAAAAGCTGGGCGTTTCGATCACGCAATATCGAAATATGTTACGTGGTACGTGGTATATCATACGGGAATTGTTCACATATTAAACTTCTTTGGTTTGTGGGAATCAAAGCAGTGGTAGTATCTTACGAAAATCATTTGTGGGAATCAAAGCAGTGGTAGTATCTTACGAAAATCAAGCGCAGATCGTCCCCTACAAAATAAAACCCCAACTAGCTCGGTGTAAGAAATTCAGCCCCGACGGAAGAATATAGCGATATATGCACTGCAACAGTAACAGACGCCCATCCAAGTCAAGAAGCGAGGTCTCTTCGGAAAGGGAAACGAAATTCACCCACAGCATCGTACACACTGTACAGAAAACTCCGCCAAGTTTTGTCAGCTTCAAAACGCGTGCTATCAGTCGCTCCACGAAAGTACTCGTAGTGTAATAGTGAAGTGCGACGAAAATGCCAATGCCAATGCCGACTGCTTTGCTTACGGACAGATTAAAGGATAGTGGCGAAGCCCGCGTCCCGTAAAACACGAGCGCCGAACAAAAGTTGCTGCAGGGCGACGGTGCTGCAGATTGACCTAAGATGCGGTACTAGGTGTACGCGATGCAAATCAAACAAGGTGTACGCTGACGTCACCCGGTTGTAGTTCAAAACGCATTGGGGAAAATAATGTAGTAGTTGCCCCGGGGTGTCATCTTTGGTTCAGGAGGTGACTACGATAGGCGTTTTGATAGGCCACTCTTAAACCGGACCGAGTATAGCTGCGGCGTGAGAGACAAGGTTTCACTGAAAAATTCGATCGTGATTCCCGTCGCGGCTCCTTAGCTTTGAACTGCTGCAAGCAAAATTTTACTGGATCTGAGAGAACAAAAATAATCTTTCGTTAAAGAAGTAAATATATCTTGCGAGGGCGCACAAAACAATATGCCGAATCTGGCAGCCAAAGCGACGTTTCACAGCAGCGGGCCGCTTCCGTGCACTATTTTTAAACGGACACGAGTCGTTTTCCTTTCGCCCGCAACAGCAGTATGTCGTTGACCTGACAAACGTTTGTGTTTCGCTGCCTTACTCGTGCAGCCTCTTGGTAGGTGGCCAACTTCCATCAGGCAACCAAGTCGAGGACATCGCCATGAAGTTCAACCAAGAACTCTGGAAGGAGCAGCCCGGCAGCAAGAAGGTGGTGACAGACACGGATATCCAGGAAACGATCTTGGAGGGAGGAGAGGACGGCACTTACACGGAGGACATCGACATGCCAGAGGACTACGTGAACGAGCACGTCCTCACGTTCGCTCTGTTCGGTAGGCCTAGTGCCTCACCCGACCCCGACTTGGCGCTCGCGCCCAACAGCGGGCCCAAGAAGAAAAAGAGGAAGGGCGAAGGCCCAAAAGTCAAGGACGACGGCGCTGACGGGGACGCAGAGAACGACGACAACAGCGGGAGTGACGCAGCCACGGCCGGTCTGGGGACCCTTTCTAGGCGTTCAGTCACAATGATGGTTGGAGCTGGGGACTCTCAGAGTAGGGGTGACGTCAGGAAATTCCAGGCGAAAGAAGCCGTCAACGCCGCCAAAGAATTCGCTGCAGGGGCTTCGCTTGAATGCCGGCGCGAGATCGTGGACCTACTTAAAAATCCCCCACCGGATGCTCACCAGGCGAAAATGGCAGCTGCGGTGGAGAACATCAGCCACGTATTGGAGCAAAAGCAGGCGCGTGACCAACGCGCGCAGGAGGTGTTGAACCTTCAGGGGGAAATCAACATGCTCCTGTCCCTCGGCGAGAGGAGGCCGCCACTGCAAAGCGCAAGCTCTTGGCGCTATACCGGACACGCCTCACAATGCCTGCGACGACAAGGCCTGCCGCCCCCGTTGCGGAACTTGCTGCCCCAAGGACGCCTGCCGTGGACGTTCCTCGCATGAATACACTGCCTACCCTGCCAACGCCTGCCGCCCCCGTTGCAGAACCTGTTGCCGCTGGGACTCCTGTCGTGGACGTTTCTGGCATGAATGATCCTCTGCCCAACGGGTCCGGAGGCGCTGACGCTCCTGCCGAGACGTCTGTGGTGGACGTCTGCGGCTCTTGCGAGCCCCCGCTCAACGGGGTCGGAGGCGCTGGCGCTCCTGCGGAGACATCTGTGCTGGATGTATGCGGCTCCTCCGACCCTCCGCTCGACGGACCCAGAGGCGCTGGCGCTCCTGCGGAGACGTCTATTCTGGACGTCTGCGGCTCCTACAACTCTCCGCTCAACGGACCCAGAGGCGCTGGCGCTCCTGCGGAGACGTCTGTGCTGGATGTATGCGGCTCCTCCGACCCTCCGCTCGACGGACCCAGAGGCGCTGGCGCTCCTGTGGAGACGTCTATTCTGGACGTCTGCGGCTCCTACAACCCTCCGCTCAACGGACCCAGAGGCGCTGGCGCTCCTGCGGAGACGTCTATTCTGGACGTCTGCGGCTCCTACAACCCTCCGCAGGATGTCGGCGGAGTTAATGGCGTTCCCGTGCTTCAGGAGGTGAATGGCAACGTTGCTGGGTGGAGCGGGGGGGCAGGCAGGGTCATGTCGATTTAGGGTCATATCGGTTCAGAGATCGCTTTCGAGTGATATGTTGCTGGGGCTGTGCTTGCACTCGCGGCTGCTTCCGCCGCCTTTGTTTTTTGCTCGGGCCGGAGTTGATTTAGTGTTACGGCCGCCGTGTTTTAGTTTTCTTTGCGGAGGTCCTCGCTGCCGCCAAACCGATCCTTTGGGTGTCTTAGTCGTTTGCTTACAGTTTAGGGCATTTATGGTGTGCTGCACCTGTCTGCGTGCTCTTAAGGTATTAGGTATTCCGTGCTGCCGCCAATCGGTTGGAAGGACTTCCTTCTCTTTTTTTTTGTGTGGCATGTAAGGTGCTGCTGCCGCCACCGCCACCGCCGGTTTTCTTTTTTTCATTATTGTTTGCCTAAACAAGGTGCTGTTACCTTCGCCGTCTTTGTTTGTTTGTGGATTGATGCTGCCATCACAGCTTTTATCTCGCACGCGAAACTATACGTACGTACATAGGTTTCGCGTTTGCAGGGCGTCTGCAAGGTGCCACAATTTGTACTGGCGCCGTGTGTTCATGTATTGGGGGCTCCTGCGGCTTCAAGTTTCTTTGCCCAGGGCGAGCGCGGGTACAGTTTAATTGTTTCGGACGGGCGTTCATATCATTTAGACGGAGTACTACCGCAATGTTTGTTGTCAAGGTTACTGCTGCTGCATTTTTTTTCAGTATCTGAAAGGGAGAGCATGTTACATGGTCTTTTTTTTGTTCGAGCGTTGTGACTACCGCTACAATTTTGTTGTATGGCGTGTACGCCCGCGTGTATACGCACGTGTTTTTTAGCATGATCGTCAACGCCGTTTTGGGTTAGAGTATGGCAAGTGCGGCTACTGCAGCCGTGTAGTATTTTATGGGGCCTTCTGCGACGTCGTAATATATTGTTAAGGGCGAGCGCAAGCACGCTTTGGTGTTTTTCTTGCGGTCGTTGATAGCTTCCTGTTCACATACTAGTACTGCCGCCCTGTTTTGGTTTCGGAGTTGCTGCTGCAGTTATTTTCGTTGTTTGGGACTTGCGAATTTATTTTCACGGCAGGGCCTAATTTTGATGCAGGAAGACATGATTAATGTTTGGTACGACTACGATTGTACCACAAGTGTATCTTTTTCCGTCGGGATTTCTGCTGCTGGCGTTTTCTTTTCGTGAGGACGTGGCTATTGTTTATTTGTTACATACTTCGTTACGTTACTCCTCAGCTTTCCTTAGGAAAGTGATATATTTTTTGTTTCCGTAGGGTGACTTGCCTGTTGCACCGCTATAAATAGTGATTCATTTTTGGACGTGGCTATTGTTTTTGACCATATATTACGTTACAGGCAGGTGCTGCTTGTTAATAGTTCAGGACGTGCATGTGTTATTTGTTACTGCAGGGTGACTTTCCCGTTGCGCGGCTAATAATAGTGCGATTCATGCTTGCAGGACGTGGCTATTGTTTGTTTAATCATTTTTCGTCGTCGTAGGTGTTGCTTATTATGGTTTCGGACGTGCATGTTCACTTGTTGCTGTAGGGCTGGCTTTCCTGTTGCACGGCAATTCATAGTGTGATTACGGTTTAAGTGTGTAGCCTGTCCCCGTTGGCGCTGCTGCCTGCCATATTTGACTTCGGCGCGCGTAGTGGGTTTGGGTACTTAGATAGGGCGCGGTGTGTCGCTGCGGCTTCCATCCTGTATTGTTTCGGTGTGCACGCTTGTTGTCCTTCGGGGAAAGGGCGTAGCCTGCTGCCGACGGCGCGATATACGGACGTACTGTTGGACTGTTCTCCTCACGCTAACCCTTACATCTAAATTCATTCCCCAAATAAAAAGCAGGGCGTGTGGGGGGTTGAGGGGAGCATGGACAGATCCACACCTATGGCGGGGGATGGAGCTTGGGTTCGGGTTATAGGCTTAGATAATTGAACGTAAAGAGCATGTAGTGAGAGGGAATACGCAAGGACAAGAAGTGTTGCACATAAAGTTCAAGGCGGGCGTAAGCGCAGTAGGAGGGAGTTAGACTTTGTGTATAGACTTCTTTTTTTCGCTGGTGATTTTCTTCGTCTAGGGGGGTGCCTATTGAGTGAGGTACATAGTAAATCATCCTGCACTCGAATGGCAAGCACGATAATAATATAATCATGAACGCGACCAAATCATTGGACACCGTGTCGCCAATGGCGTGTTACCCACGACGTGCAGATCGACCGATCCCGCATTATTTGTGATCTGTTCGGCCATCTGACTTTCGTGTTGTTCGTCATGTTCTGGCGATATTACGTATTGATGTCGACGTTCTGCACTACGTATTCCCGCCGGCTTGCGAATACAAAATCCTTGGTCAACCCCCCCCACCCCCCTCGCCCCCTGTGCTCATACGACTACGGCCATGCATGATGTTTAGTCCCCCCCCCCCCCCCCCGCCCCCGCCCCTCCCGGCTAGGAGTAAGGCGTTTCCATCGGACATCGGGACGCATAAATTTCCGATGATCGATATCGATATGATTTTTTTTCCATACCAGGCACACCAGTACTAAACTTCCCCGACACAAAACGAAACCTTGCACGGTTGAACTAAAATACCACGGCAGCAACAACAGCGACGGCAACGTGCACCCTCTAAGACGAAGGACGAGACGCTCACGCGCCTGACAATAATGAACGACATATACGAGTACCGCAGGAGTAATTAGATGGCGCCCCCAAAGACTGTGAGTACTACGCCCAAAGAACCCCTACTAAACCGCAGGATACTACGCCGAGAGCTGCTACATTGAGCAGGCCCGTTGTATTTTTTAGACGGGGCAACGGCAGCAGCACACGTGCGATGTTCTCACATTAGATTATGTCACCAAGATAGCTCTCTTCGTCGCAAAACAGGTTAAAAGCATCCTATGACAGTAAGAAGTACGTGCAAAAAACTACGTGCACCACAGTGCCTGAACACAGGGGAATGTTACAATCGAGCTGTGAGGTGCCATCCCGTGCCATTGGTAAACCAACAAAAAAAAAGGAGCGCATCCGTAGTACGTACAGCCGGAGGGAAGAGAGAATAGATACGCAATCAAAGAAAAGACTACGAAAAAAAAGACTGCTTGGCACGACAGTAGTGTTTTACGACCAGTGCCATGTCCAGCAGCTGGACATGGACAGTGGCGACACAAAAATAGGAACACACAAGAAACAAAGACAGAAACAGACTGTAGAGCAACTACTATCGATGGAAGAGCCCGATTTGTTCTGTACCAATCCGAATTTGGAAGACACAGAAGGACAACAATTATTTAATAATAGGCCGAGACAACACATGAACAGAGATAAAAATAGCAAGAAACGAACAAAAAAAGAACTATTCGCAAACAGGCGGACACAGCCGGCGCAGAATAGCAGAGCACGAGGAGATACCATCGACTTGGTAGCGAATCATATAACGCCATAAAGCAGCTGCTACTCTGCGTCTCGAGCACAGTAGAAAGACGGCCAATGCGATGTTCCCGCATGTTCCTTCTCGCCACGCCCGCCAACAGTACAGTAGCACCAGAAAAAACATTACACGCGCAAATATTTTACCTGGTGCCCTCAAAGAGGGAATACGGTCAACCCTCAAATACGCAGGATAACGACGAACAGCCCCGGTTTCGATACGGCATCACCACCAACAGCATAAGGAGAGGGCATTCTCACTCCTAACAGCCCGCAGCTTTGCGTTGACATACCTTGACTGACACCAAAAGCTTAGTTTTTGGTGTAAAACACTCGGTCCTAGAACGTTGACAGCGCACGTTTGGTGTTTCTTAACATATCTCCTTACATCTTTGATCGGCAGTGGATTGTGCCCTAAAATACGAAGACCAACAAGCTTGGAATGCCAACGACAACGTTCCCGCGGCGACCGTTGTATCAGAGAGTAATGACACCCGACCACCCAAGCAGAAGCACGGTCAAACTTGAAGCGCACAAAAATACATGACTATCAACTGAATCCGAGTAAAACACCTACTCAATGGTAGCACATGGACGAGCCAGCCATTCGAGGTCGTCGAGGACGGTGTCACGGTAGTCGAAGTGAGCGATCAGCTTCTCTTTCAAGAATTTGTGAGCTGTCTCTTCCATCTGCTTGGAATCGGTGCCTTTGCTCCCGAACGAGCTCGCGTCTAGGTGAGGGTCGTGAGCCCAAGAATCGTGCTGACCATCCGGCCCCGCCCAGTCCATGCCCTCTTCGAACTTGTCCAGTCCGTCCATCGCGTGCAGCATGTTGTGCAGGATGCAGCAACAGAAGAACATGTTGTCGATGTCATCCTTGTTGCGGTACAGGATGTGGAGCTTCAGGATCCTGAAGCGGCCTTTGAGGACGCCGAAAAAGCACTCGACGTCTTTCCGCACGCTTTCTAGCCTCTTGCTCCAGTTTGTCTCGGCATTGGTGAGGGGGCACTTCATGGGAGGCATGAGAATCGGCCACTGAAATCACACGAACGCACGATTGAGCCGGACGGGCGGGAGGGGGGAGGCGACGTGTAAATGCCGGCCCTGACTAGTACTTGAGAATAGAGTAACTCACTTTTGAAAAAGGCGGCGCTACATACTGCGACAATAACGTCATACGATTAGACGAAAGCGCTACGACAACCCCTCGGTGGTGATGAACATTCGAGCGGCCCTGCCAACGCTTTGCCTATCGAATGCATTTTTTGAATTGGGAGTTGCGGAGGCTGCTGCATGCCAGTGCAGTGTCATCTCCCCCATTGCGAACAAGCACAGGAGATACACACTCCGTGGGCCCGTGCGACCAAAGTCTACAAGAAGTACTCCCCCTGTTCTGTTTACGAGAGATCGTATTGCGAATTTAGATCAGACCTGGTTCTCGAGATACGTCGACCAGTAAAAAACAATCAACGCTGACAACGGTTGCGTCTTGGCCGAGAATACGAGAAACCACAATATAAGATAATTAGCTGATGAGGACACACAAGGCAATCCTTTGAACGTGGGGGCCAATGTGACATTTTTTTATTAGTGGCCGTTCGTTACTGTAATGATGTATCGATGCGCTCAATAGCGTCACTTTTCATACACGCACAGGCTTGCGTGTCTACTGTTGTTGCTGCTGTGTGTATTATATATTTCGAAAAACGTAAGAGGGGACCAAAACAAGTTGCCCGGCCGACAATAGCAACATGACAGCAAAAAAAAAAAAAACGCGCGCGAATTCCTACGAAACGGCAGACAGCTACAGAGTATGCGGTATCGCCAATTTTGAAGTAGGGGGGCCTGGGGAACACTAGAAAACAACGAACGAGGAATTTCCAAGGCTTGTGGAGAGCTTTTTAATACGGGTCGCTGAAAGCTATCGATGATTTTACATTTATTTTTCTTTATGAAGTGCCCTCTGAAGCGGCGGCACCATGAGCGCTGCACTCAGGGCTTCGCCGTACAATAAAGCTCGTCTGAACGATCTGGTCAAGAGGTATCGAGGGTTTCAAAATAACTTCTTAGTCGGAACATTCGAAGCATTTCCCAAAATTCCCCGAGATCAGCCTTCCACGCGGCGAAAGGATACGCACCACTTCGGCCGGGTGTGTAATGCATATGTTCATATTTATATCCCCAATGGTCTTTACAGGTCCGACCAGAGTGGCGCGTTCTTCCTTCTTCTATCTCTTCTTCCTAAACTGTTCGACTCGTTCGGCTTTGCGGTGCCCCTCCCTTCCTTGCCACGTTTCTTTGCCATTAGACGTTTAGGGGAGGGGTGTGCTCTCGACGGCCGCAATAACAGCAGCACGCAGCAGCAGTATACGGCGTTATTACGATTTTCGGCGATTTGCTGCCGTGCCGCGTTCGGCGGCAGAATCAGCAGAATTGGCGATGTCTCATTCGATCAGCGAACAAATTTTGTCACGAGTTTGGGTGGTTTTAGTGCGTGTGATTAGTCGAGGCCACGATTTCTCAGGCCCCCACACTGCGAAATTGCCTTTATCTAAGCCTATTTCTCAGTGGTGCAGCCGGCCTACGTTTTGAGGCCAACTCACCGGCAGATACCCGTTGTCCACCAGGAGATAGTTGCCCTTGTGCTCGATCAACGAACCGTCCGCGGTTCTGAGGAGGAAGGTGTTCTCGGTGTACGTCGGATCCTGTCGAATAGCCTGGACGGCCGTGTCGTGTCGGATGATGGTCTTGTCGTTGTGCGCACCGGGAAAGCCCTGAGTGATGGCAAGGGCGCGGCCTGAATGATCGACAGTCGCCTGGTATGCGATCGTTGGGAATCCTTCCTTGCCTGTGTAACTCACAGCAAGGGAGTGCCTGCAGCAACCCCAGCGGATGTGAGTGACATCCGTCGACCCGACCGCCCCCGTAAACCCGAGTCTATCGTACTCATCCAGCACCTTCGCTTGGGTTGCTCCGGTTGGTAGACGGATGTGCTCGTCGTATAGTTCCGCAGCGAAGTATCAGCAGAACTTGTGGAACACGTTCTGTGCCGTGGACTCGCTTATCAAAGACAGCTGTTTTATGTCGTCAAAGCAGTTTCCCCGGCTTAGAATCTGGAGGACTACTAGCACCTGCTTCACAACGAAGGGATGACCGCGGGGGGGGGGGGGCGTGGTCTGAGCTATCGCGGTGACTATCGTCGGCAGGGGTGTCAGGGAGAGGACTTTAGCGTGTAATACTTCGTGACCTCTTTTCGTGCGTACGGTGATGAACTACACAACGGAAAAAAAAGCAGATGCAAGGACACGAAACGAGCAGGACGCGTGCCGCACGCAGTGCGCGGGAATATCGAACACTAGCAAACCAGTGCTGGAACGTCACCATATCATTGCTAGTTGCTCGGCCTTGCCCGTCACCGTGAACAACAAATCCCAACCACCAGACGTACGCCATGCCGGCACTGCTGTTGAACTACTGCTGTATAATGCCTGGACGTACGCCATGCCAGTACCACTACAGTTGTTGTACTACTGCTGTATATAACCTGGACGTACGCCATGCAAGTACTACTACAGCAGTTGTTGTACGAGTACTACTGCTGTATAATACCTGGATGTACGCCATGCCAGTACTAACTACTACAGCAGTTGTTGTACTACTGCTGTATAATACCTGGTACACACAAATAAAAGAGTGGCAAACCTCGCTGGACAACTTGAGCGTCCAACACGAGGGGAACCTGACGCGGAGCGCCAGCCTTTGCTCTGACCCTGTACCGCCACAACAGAGAGCAGTAGTCGCATTGCTGACGAGAAACACTGCTGTGGCAAGTCGTCGAGGCAAACGTAGCCATGACTCGACGTGGGTGTCCAACCTTCACCTACCGATGTGCTGCAAGATACCAAGTATAATACAAGGACACGGCAAGGACATGCTCTTGCTGGCCCTACATTACAAGCAAGTACAAACAGCTGTGACCAGAGAAACAACAGCACAGAGCGTTGGAATAAGTAAGGGGACACTCTCTCTTCACCTTGATCTCGACGGGGATACTCGGTCGACCGACGGCGTCGTGTGCAGAGACCGCGAACCAGTTGCGATCCTTGACGACTTTCACCAACTGCAAGAAGAAGACGTGAGGTACGCGAAAGCGCCTCCGAAATATTTTCGCTTCCTTAGACTCGTGGTCGTGGAGAGCGGAGCATCGGAGCATCTCCGCCCACGCAGAAGCATTGTAGTCAGGACGAGGAAATACACGACGTGTAAGCTTAACGCGGGGAGCGTTGTCGTCGTCATCGCTGTCGGTGTACATGTTGTTTATCACGGTCTCCCACGCGGCGACTGTCCTCATCCTCGATGACAAGTTGCGCTTGCGCTCGGCCAATGATGCCATCGCAACTGCGAGAGTAGCGAGACCCTCGTAGTCGCCACCGTCACTGTCCGACTCCATCGCTAAGTGGTGTCTGACTCGTGCGCTCTTGAGTACTGGGTCTCCGCGGTACCAGGCAGATGCGGCTTGCCCTGCTGTTGTTGGCGGATTTAAACTTTGGTTGCCTCCCACGAAGCGTGGAAACCCGTCACGATGCGAAACCAGACGCCAGATTCGATCGCGGACGTTGACCGAAAATGGGGGCCCATTTCCGGTTGGACGCCGTCCCGAAAATGATAATCGAAAAATTTGGCCCGAAAATTCATCAGTTTCGGGTCCATAGGATTGATGTTCGATTTTGCGGCTCGAAACCGTTCGTTTTCGGTTCTCAAAGTCGTTCCATAAGAGAGTTATAATCGGAACTTCGCAAACACCATATTGAGTTTTCTGTTTGGGTGGGTTTAAACCCGAAAAAAAATGTTTCTTGGAAGACGGTTCTTGACCCGACATACACCCCGAAAAGACCGTGTCCTGCCTCCGACCAATCGCCGCCGCCGTACTAAAAAAACGAGAAAAAAAACGGATCATGTGACTCAGACCTGCTCTAGCGCCCCTCGTTCCGGTTCGGTCTTCAACAAAAAAAAAAAAAAAAATGGGTATCTGCCTACGTAGCGCCGTCGTCCACAGCCCACACAGCAGTAGTAGTATCATACCAGCCCACAACCACGACAAAGCATACAGAGTTCACAGGAACAGACAGAGCAACCGCACCACTGCATTAACATCTACGATGGCCCAAGACGAACATACTGACGAAGATGTGGCACGCCCCGACTCCTGGCCAGGGATGATTGCAAGCATGGATGGTTTCCCGTTTCCAGCACTGGCTGGATGCAGGTTCGTACCCTTCTTTCTGATGAGTGCTTCCATCATTTTATTCCTTTCAGTGCTTTGGTAGAGTGTGTTGCCATTTGCCATGCGACTGGTTTGTCTACTTTTCTGTCTGTGGTGCGACTGCATTGACTGCTTGCGAGCGGGGGGGTTCGGCCGCATCCATAGGCGTACAGGGCGCGGGAGGCAGGCAGGAGATGCGGAGCAAGCAATTAATTATTAGGGTGCCCTTGCCAGGACAAAACCCCTCAAAGCTAGGACGTACGTCGTGTGACGGGTCTTCCTGTCTTCGCCATGCATGACTATTAAAACGCGTCAAGGCCTCGTTTGGCCTAGGCCGTTTCCTATGCGGTTCGATTTTTGAGCTTCAGATTTTGACCCCTTGAACTTGGCAAATCGAAAGAGTCTTGCTATGCGAAAAATTAGATTTATTCTGCGTATAGAGATTCGAGCAAACGCCGAGACCAACTGCTGTTATTGTGGTTTGGGGCCGCGAAGAGACGCGCTGAGTGCGCTGCCCTGCGCGTAGGACCCAAGCGTCCGAGCCCACGCTGACTGCCTCTGGTCTGGCGGCGAAGAGACGTGGCGAGTGCGCTAGAGTCAACCTGTCTTGGTATTTTGTGTTTCATTTTGTGACTGACTGCGACCGCATAGGAAACGGCCTTCGATTTTTGAGCTTCAGATTTTGACCCGATGGCATTTTCAGCTACGATGGCTATGAGCTTGTCAAATCGAAAGGGTCTTCCTATGCGGAAAAATCAGATTTACTGTGCGTGTAGAGATTCGAGCAAACGCCGAGACCAACTGCTGTTTTTGTGATTTGGCGCTGCGAAGAGACGCGCTGGGTGCGCTGCCCTGCGCATAGGACCCAAGCGTCCGAGCCCACGCTGACTGCCTCTAGTCTGGTGGCGAAGAGACGTGGCGAGTACGCTAGAGTCAACCTGTCTTGGTATTTTGTCCTTCATTTTGTGACTTGACTGCTGCTGCTGTACAGCTGCAGTGTAGTCTACGAGTACGTATCCACGGAGAGGCGCGTGCCGAGTGCTCTTCTCTTGGTCATTAGGCCCGAGCCCGCGCCAGCCGACTCTAGTTTGGCCACGGAGGGACGCGTCGTCCGCGCGTCGGGCGCGAAGCAACATCGCTATACAGCTGTATCACCATCCAACTCATCGATCGTTCTGCTGCTGTTTGCTGTCGTGGATAACATCTTGAATTTAGAGAGCATGCCATTTTTCGATTTGAAAATCTGATGACCGAGGTCGTCGGAAAATCCGACGACTTGGGTCATCGGATTCTCAAATCGAAAAATTTCCGGTCGGATTTTGCATATTTGGACTGCATAAGCAGGGTCATTCGTTTTTGAGATCGAAAAATACAAATCTGAAGCTCGAAATCGAACCGCATAGGAAACAGCCTCAAATCGAAAAAATTCCGGTCGGATTTTGCATATTTGGACTGCATAAGACCTATGCCAATGGCAACGCGAAGTCCGAAACTTTTTTTTCAAAAATATTATTGCTTTAAAAAAACAGCCGAAAATATCCTCGTACCGCCGCTGTGGGAAAAATGGGAAAAAATGTTTGATTTTTCCTTCTTTTTTCCCCAACGGCTGCAGGCGGCGCAATTTGTTTTCTCTCGTTCCAAATTGTCAACACGCTGATAAAAATCAACTCGTGCGACGATAGATGCTCGATCTCGATGTAGACTCAGCCCAAGGCCAAACCGCTTGGTGTCGGGCAAGGCCAACGAGTCTAGATGACGGCATCGAAGATAGAAAGTGAATACATGCTCTAGGGGGCGAGAGCTTGCTGCCGGCGGCGTCCTGCGGTGTCCTCCCAAACCCGAAAAAAAGCCTGTTTTTTGCCATTCGAGACGGATCGAGAAATTTTGTCTTCTGTTTTGTACACACCAGCGGCTATTTGTTTTTTTATTGTACGCCTGGCCAGCGCCCGCCGCACGTCACTGGCCATTGTGTGAAGACGGTGACCCAAGGGTGGGTCGGAGCCCCTAACGAGCGCACTCCGTTCAGAATTCATGACGCAATCGTTGGTTTTGTCGATCGATGTCTGTCGAGGACTCGGAATCTCGCCGCTTCGAACCAAAGATCGGCCTGAGTTTTTCTCAGGCCGATCTAGGCCCAACATCGGCCCCAGATTTGCCTTTTTCGGGCTTTTCCAAAAGTTGGGAACTTTTTTTTTTTCTGAACGTCCCCATAGGAAGCGTGTTCTAAATTTTTTTTGGCGGGTATCTTTGGAATTCAAACTTTTTATTGATACTTCGCTTTCCCATTGGCATAGGTCTAAGCAGGGTCATTCATTTTTGCGATCGAAAAATAGAAAAATACAAATCTGAAGCTCGAAATCGAACCGCATAGGAAAATGTAACTTGCCGAAGTGGAGTTTGTGGAGGCGTTTTGGAATTCGAAGAAGTTGGGCAGAATCGTGAGATGAGGCGAGATCAGACGTCAGTCGAAAGCGTCTATTATAGCCACCAGAGCTGCTTGGTCTTGGACGGCCGCTGCGGCAACGAGAATTCGTAGCAGTAGTGGGCCCAGACAATTGATCGACTTTCCCACCCACCCGCCCGCCCTGTCGCTCAAGAGAGGGGGGAATCCGGCTGCAACAAGTCGGTGTAATTGTTTGGGTGTTGGTTGTGAGTGTTGGATGTAGCCTCGCAGAGATTGGAGCGGGGGAGGGGGTATTTGGGTCACTGAAAAAATAAAAAAAATTCGAGTTTTCAAGTAAAAAATGGGCAATAGGCACTCGATGGGCACCGATGGGCATGTTGCCCATTTTGCCCATTCGGTTTAATATGATACTTACAATTTCTCCAGCGATTGTTTTTAATAATCGCTGAAATGTTAGAAAAATTACGACATGCTTATCACACTGGATATCGTCGTATGATATAGGGCCCAAAAAAACTCTCAACTGCCACACTTCGTGGGTTCTTGCCAGGCCTGACCTCGTGTCCTTCCCTGGGCCAAAGTGGCCCAGTTGTGTGCAGACCTGTGTTCAGACTTGTGTCTGCGTGTACTATGTTGTGTGTTGCTGTGCAATACGCTTTTGGACAAAGCAAAACACGACTAACTCTCGAAACACCGCCGTAGCATGGATTTGCTGTATAAATATGCGCTTCAGGGCTGGTTACAACGTCGTACAGCAGTAGCAGCACTCCTGCAACACTCCACTCTTCTGCTGTAGGTTTGTCTGCGTGTTGTACCAGGGGAAATATTGTCAAAGAGGGTCCATCATCGCCCTCTTTTGGTCAGTAGGCGTAGGTACAGCAGTAATAGAAATGGAATAAGTGGTGGTGCATTATTAATACGAAATGCTGTGGTAATGCCTATTGGTACAACCACCGTAGTGAAAAATACGACGGTAGGTACGCCTATAGTAGCAGTAACAAGAGTAGTGGTAGCATTTCTAACAGATAGTGCTTTCCTCCGCGAGTATGACACAGGAGCACCTTTCATATGTACAGTATGCGTTGAGTATGATTAGCAGTAGGTCGTAGTTTTCTCATAGCACTAAAAGACACAGGAGGAGGAGTACAATCAATATGATAATGATGCCCCCCCCCCCCTCGCAGAAAAGCTGCTGCGCTGCTATGCATTGTAGCCACATGACATAATCAATTAAAGTGTGATATAAACTGAACACGACGGTGTCCAACCGCTGGAGAGTTTGAAAGGAGACCAGGCCCACAGGCTACCGTGTGCATGCCTGCTTCTGTGCAACCGGTGCTCGTTGGAACCGGTGCTCTGCAGGTGTCGCACTGATAAAAATAAGGCATGGACGGAGCTATCTTCCGGCACGGACAAACGAGCACACTGACAGACACACAACAGCAGTCAAACACTAAATGGAGGAAGCCTCACGCACGCCGCTAAGAAGAGGCGTTCAAGCCAAAGGCATAAAACGGCCTTGGTCGCTGCTCTCCCTCGGCGTTAACTCGTCACAGCAGTTTATTAGTGTGATCAGGTGGTTCGTTCGCCGTACGACAAAACGCAGAACTGACTTCAATGGAACAAACAGTGCCTCTATTCTCAAACAGCATTGTACACCCTGCAACAGATACGCGCGTACACACACATGAATACATTCTGCACAACAGTAGTACATATAGTCGTAGCAGGGTAAGAGCTACGTATACAATACCGTACATTAATCATCACAAGGAAGCAGCACGGCGTAAGAGTGAACGCCAAACACCCCGAACAACGAATATATAAAACACGCCTCATCGACAACACGCCTCATCGACAACACGCCTCATCGACAAAAGCACATACCAGATATCATCCAACCAGTAACAATACCCGCAAGAACTACTCGCTAGAACGAATCAAAACAGGAACAACATGCCGCGTCCCTTCCTATACATCACATACCCACAAATAAGCGATATAAAACGCATCACAACAAGCTCATTGGGCATATACATAGTACTGGCATACCTTTAATTTTATATGTACAGCATTTAAGCAGCCAATACCCAACCGACATCGCCTGCAAATTTCAGATGGATGCAAACCCTCTACACTACCCGGAGCTTCCCCCCATGCTACGTCCAAGACTATCCGTTCCGTGGGCTTGGGTAGGCTGGATTGCAAAACCTCAGCTCCCGCCACCACCCCCACCCCTGCCCCCGCCGCGCTTCTCCCCACACCACCCTCTGCAAAGGTCTCGACTGACTGGAAACGCCACTCTCAGCGCCACGCCTGCTCCCGCCCCCGTACCCGATCCTGCCCCCGCTCCCACCCCCGTCCTAATCTCAGTCCCAACATCCGTGCATGCCGCCGCTTGTCCCTAGCCGTTGCAGCAATACGGAGCGTTCCGTCCATGACAAGAACAAAAATCCGGCATGCGGCATGAATCCCAGGAGCATGAAGTCCTTGCCCTCTTTAACGATCGCAAACGAAAATGTAATGAGAAGGAAGGAGCAAGGACAGTTAAAGAATTAGATAGAGGTAAAGCAGAATGAGCACAGAAGGGAGTAAGACCACGTGCATAGATTCCCATTTTGTTTCGGTTTCCCTTGGTTTTCTTTTTCGGGGAATGTTTTGTTTCTCAGTGTTCAACGTTGAAGCTCATGCCGCACATTGTCGGATGGCGAACGCAATCACAAGAACTACAAACAAGTCCGCATGACGCGTTTATTCAAATTGCCGGCGTCAACGATCTACTGCGGAGACCAGCTGAAAGTTCAGAAACATTACCCCAACAGCGGCAACAAGAGTAGAACATAGCAAAACACCCGTCATGCAATGAAAACGATGTAAGAAAGCTTTCGCAGCGTTGCTGTTCAACAGGCACCCTGCGTACTTCTCACCTTTTGGTCCCCGGCCTTGAAGTGGGTATTTACCACGGCGCCATGGAAGGTGTAGAGATCAGAGCCCCACGGCTGAACTTCCACGCTGGCTACGTAGTACTTGCCGCCAACTCGGCTGTTGCGTTCAACAGTCCGTTGACCCTCTACGAACAGAATTTACCTTGTCAAGTCCCTGGGCTCTTGACCTGCTTAACGCGACGTTGCAATAACAGGGTGTGTTTATTTGGTAAGAAAGCGCAGTTGTCAGAAGGGGGGGGGTGGAAGGGGTGCGAAAGGGGACGACAGGAGAAGGAGAAAAATAGTAGCACCTCTTTTGTTCACCTACACAAAGACAAACCGGAGTTGGAATATGAAATAAAAGACTCTAACCCAAATTCGACCAAGGGAACACTACGCAAGCACCGCATTAAAAATGGGGCGAACACGTTGCGTAGAATTCCACCTGAGTGTCACCTTCCGTTTCCCTCTCTCGGTCCATGAGCCCCTCCGATGCATCGTTCTGCTTGAAGACGCGCAAGGGAAGCTTGGCCAAAGACCACCTCGCGACTTTACGCACCCGCGTATGACTTTACATACCTGCGTAAATAGATAGAACAAAATCGTATGGCGTGTTGCGTAGTGGTTTCTCCATGCAGCCAGCAACAACGCTTACGGGACGCACGGACACGACGATTGCACGCGATCGGAGAACCGCCTCCGGTGGCGCGTTGGGAAACTTCCACCACCTCACAGAACAACATCGTCGTCACACATGTCAGACCTCTGGTGTCGAGGCTCAATGCCTTAGAGTATACGACGCACACACCATCGACACCTGGTATGTCTTAAAATGTAAGGTTTCTTTCTTACCAGGTTCTGTGCAACCGGTGCATTTCTTACACGGCAGTTTCTTATATTCTGGGCTCTCATCAACCGCTGCATGTTCTATAGGACAGTTTCTCGTCTCGCTGCGCTCTCAAAATCTGTTCCCTCGGCTATTTTTTCCATGCCCTCCTTATCCCGGGTGGATATCGATCGCTGGTGCTTCATATATGTCTACTTCCCTAACTTGTTGGTCAGGTTGAGCTTAAATTCTAACACCGAGTTTCTTATTTTTTCGTGAAGCACTGAGCTTCGATTTCTTGAGCATATTTCCCAAGTGCGGACCAAAAGTACAAAGTTAAAGTTGTTTCGTAGTAAGAAATTTAGCAGAGAGAGCTCGAGGAACATCACATTCAAGCGCTCCGCATTACAAGTCGAGCACAGCAGGGGCAGCAGTAGTCCACGACTAGCCCCAGTCGCGTTTGCTGCCCTTGGTCTAGTACATCCTACTGTAGCAAGTAGAAGTACTGCAGCCTCTAGTCTGCCTGTGTGTACAACAGCCTTCTGTAACTCATGAAGAGGATACCAGGTACCTGGTACCTGGTATGCGACAAAGGCTAAGTGAACCTGCGTGAGGCCCAAAACAAAAACGGAGCCCAAGATTGGTAAGGTCTAAACCTCAACACAAACTTGTACTCGTAGTCCCAACCTGGCCAGGTCGACTTGTTTCACTTGCCTGGAAGCGCTCCAGACAGACCACAGCTCCTTAAAGAACACCACCTCCTGGTGTGTAAAGCGAAGACGGCCATTCCCGGCTCACTCAGCTGTCCCACGTATCACTTCCATTTCTCTCCCATTTCGTCATTGAGAAAGCAGTTGTCTCGGGTTGCATCACTGCAATCGAGCTGGGATACATCTGAGCTTCCATAACGACCTGTCGACCAAGGTCTAACGGACAAGGTCCAAGGATTGCGTGCTGTGGGTGTGCGCGCCCTCTCCTCAGGTACTTACACTGCGCATTACCCCTTTCGACTTCGGCTTCGTTCATTGCAAACCCTTCGTGCCCATTGCCCGATGGGCACCATTTTTTTTTTATTGCTTCTACTCAAACAGTCAGTCATTTGTATCCTACGATTGTCAGTTCAGTTTTGGGGACAATGGTTGGTCTGCAGCAACGCCATCCAGCCGGGGAGGGGGTATTTGGGTCACTGAAAAAATAAAAAATTCGAGTTTTCAAGTAAAAAAATGGGCAATAGGCACTCGATGGGCACCGATGGGCATGTTGCCCATTTTGCCCATTTGGTTTAATATGATACTTACAATTTCTCCAGCGATTGTTTTTTATAGTCGCTGAACTGTTAGAAAAATTACGAAATGCTTATCACACTGGATATCGTCGTATGATATACCAGGGTAGGGCCCAAAAAAACTCTCAACTGCCACACTTCGTGGGTTCTTGCCAGGCCTGACCTCGTGTCCTTCGCTGGGCCAAGGTGGCCCAGTTGTGTGCAGACCTGTGTTCAGACTTGTGTCTGCGTGTACTATGTTGTGTGTTGCTGTGCAACACGGTTTTGCACAAAGCAAAACACGACTAACTCTCGAAACACCGCCGTGGCATGGATTTGCTCCATGCGCTTCAGGGCTGATTACAACGTCGTACAGCAGTAGCAGTACTCCTGCAACACTCCACTCTTCTGCTGTAGGTTTGTCTGCGTGTTGTACCAGGGGAAATATTGTCAAAGAGGGTCCATCATCGCCCTCTTTTGGTCAGTAGTCGTAGGTACAGCAGTACCAGTACTAGAAACGGAAGTGGTCGTAGTGGTGGTGCACTATTAATAATAATGCTGCTGTGTGGTAATGCCTATTGGTACAACAGCAGTAGTCACAACCGTAGTGAAGAATACGACGGTAGGTACGCCTATAGTAGCAGTAACAAGAGTAATGGTAGCATTTCTAACAGATAGTGCTTTCCTCCGCGAGTATTCACACAGGAGCACCTTTCATATGTACAGTATGCGTAGAGTATGATCAGCAGTAGGTCGTAGTATTCTCATAGCACTAAAAGACACAGGAGGAGGAGTACAATCCACATGATAATAATGCCCCCCCCCCCTCGCAGAAAAGCTGCTGCGCTGCTATGCATTGTAGCCACATGACATAGTCAATTAAAGTGTGATATAAACTGAACACGGCGGTGTCCAACCGCTGGAGAGTTTAAGAGGAGACCAGGCCCACGGGCTACCGTGTGCATGCCTGCTTCTGTGCAACCGGCGTTCGTTGGAACCGATGCTCTGCAGGTCTCGCACTGATGAAAATAAGGCATGGACGCAGTCTATCTTCCGGCACACGGACAAACGAGCACACTGACAGACACACACAACAGCACTCAATAACTAAATAGTGGGAGCCTCGCGCACCCCGCTGTGAAGAGGGGTTCAAGCCAAAAGCAAAAAACGGCCTCGGTCGCTGCTCTCCCTCGGCGTTAACTCGCCACGGCAGTTTATTAGTGTTACCAGGTGGTTGGTTCGCCGTACGACAAAATGCAGATGCTACTTCAATGGAACAAACAGTGCCTCTATTCTCAAACGGCATTGTACCCCCTGCAATAGATACGCGCGTACACACATGAACACATTCTGCACAACAGTAGTACGTATAGTCGTAGCAGGGTAAGAGCTACGCATACAATACCGTACATTAATCATCACAAGGAAGCAGCACGGCGTAAGAGTGAACGCCGAACACCCCGAACAACGAATATATAAAAACACGCCTAATCGAGAAAAGCACATACCAGATATCATCCAACCAGTAACAATACCCGCAAGAACGAATCAAAACACGAACAACATGCCGCGTCCCTTCCTATACATCGCATACCCACAAACAAGCGGTTTAAAACACATCACAACAAGCTCATTGGGCATGTACATTGTACCGACATGCCTTTAATTTTATATGTACAGCATTCAAGCAGCCAATACCCAACCGACACATCGCCTGCAAAGTTCAGATGGATGTAAACCCTCTACACTACCCGGAGCTTCCCCCCATGCTACGTCCAAGACCATCCGTTCCGTGGGCTTGGGCAGGCTGGATTGCAAAACCTCAGCTCCCGCCACCACCCCCGCCCCTGCCCCCGCCGCGCTTCTCCCCACACCACCTTCTGCAAAGGTCTCGACTAACTGGAAACACCACTCTCAGCGCCACCCCTGCTCCCGCCCCCGTACCCGATCCTGCCCCCGCTCCCACCCCCGTCCTAATCTCAGTCCCAACATCCGTGCACGCCGCCGCTTGTCCCTAGCCGTTGCAGCAATACGGAGCGTTCCGTCCATGACAAGAACAAAAATCCAGCATGCGGCATGAATCCCAGGAGCATGAAGTCCTTGTCCTCTTGAACGATCGCAAGCGAAAATGTAATGAGAAGGAAGGAGCAAGGACAGTTGAAGAATTAGATAGAGGTCAAGCAGAATTAGCACAGAAGGGAGTTAGACCACGTGCACTGCATAGATTTTCATTTTGTTTTGGTTTCCCTCGGTTTTCTTTTTCGGGGAATGTTTTGTTTCTCAGTGTTCAACGTTGAAGCTCATGCCGCACATTGTCGGTTGGCGAACGCAATCACAAGAACTACAAACAAGTCCGCATGACGCGTTTATTCAAATTGCCGGCGTCAACGATCTACTGCGGAGACCAGCTGAAAGTTCAGAAACATTACCCCAACAGCGGCAACAAGAGTAGAACATAGCAAAACACCCGTCATACAATGACAACGATGTGAGAAAGCTTTCACAGCGCTGCTGTTCAACGGGCACCCTGCGTACTTCTCACCTTTTGGTCCCCGGCCTTGAAGTGGGTAGTTACCACGGCGCCATGGAAGGTGTAGAGATCAGAGCCCCACGGCTGAACTTCCACGCTGGCTACGTAGTACTTGCCGCCAACTCGGCTGTTGCGTTCAACAGTCCGCTGACCCTTCACGAACAGAATTTACCTTGTCAAGTCCCTGGGCTCTTGACCTGCTTAACGCGACGTTGCGATAACAGGGTGTGTTTATTTGGTAAGAAAGCGCAGTTGTCAGAAGGGGGGGTGGAAGGGGTGCGAAAGGGGATGACAGGGGAAGGAGAAAAATAGTAGCCCCCCTCTTTTGTTTACTTACGCAAAGACAAACCAGAGTTGGAACTTGAAATAAAAGACTCTAACCCTAATTCGACCAAGGGAACTCTACGCAAGCACTACATTAAAAATGGGGCAAACACGCTGTGTAGAATTCCACCTGAGTGTCACCTTCCGTTTCCCTCTCTCGGTCCATGAGCCCCTCCGATGCATCGTTCTGCTTGAAGACGCGCAAGGGAAGCTTGGCCACAGACCACCTCGCGACTTTACGCACCTGCGTAAATAGATACAACAAAATCGTATGGCGTGTTGCATAGTGTTTCTCCATGCAGCCAGCAACAACGCTTACGGGACGCATGAACACGACGATTGCACGCGATCGGAGAATCGCCTCCGGTGGCGCGTAGGGAAACTTCCACCACCTCGCAGAACAACACGTCGTCACATATTTTAGACCTCTGGCGTCGAGGCTCAATGCCTTAGAGTATACGCACACACCATCGATACATGGTATGTCTTAAAATGTAAGGTTTCTTTCTTACCAGGTTCTGTGCAACCGGTGCATTTCTTACACGGCAGTTTCCTATATTCTGGGCTCTCATCAACCGCTGCATGTTCTATAGGATTTCTCGTCTCGCTGCGCTCTCAAAATCTATTTCCTCGGCTATTTTTTCCATGCTCTCCTTGTCCCGGGTGGATATCAATCGCTGGTGCTTCATATATGTCTACTTCCCTATCTTGTTGGTCAGGTTGAGCTTAATTTCTAACACCGAGTTTCTTATTTTTTCGTGAAGCACTGAGCCTCGATTTCTTGAGCATATTTCTCAAGTGCGGACCAACAGTACAAAGTTGTTTCGTAGTACCTGGTATGTCGCAGTATGAAATTTAGCAGAGAGAGCTTGAGGAACATCACATTCAAGCGCTCCGCATTGCAAGTCGAGCACAGCAGGGCCAGCAGTAGTCCACGACTAGCCCCAGGCGCGCTTGCTGCCCTTGGTCTAGTACATACTACTGCACGTAGAAGTACTGCATGTGGGTACAACAGCCTTCTGTAACTCATGAAGAGGATACCAGGTGCCTGGTACCTGGTATGCAACAAAAGCTAAGTGAATCTGCGTGAGGCCCAAAACAAAAATGGAGCCCAAGATTGGTAAGATCTAAACCTCACTACAAACTTGTACTCGTAGTCCCAGCCTGGCCAGGGGGACTTGTTTCACTTACCTGGAAGCGCTCCAGACAGACCGCAGCTCCTCAAAGAACACCACCTCCTGGTGTGTGAAGCGAAGACGGCCATTCCCGGCTCACTCAGCTGTCCCATATATATCACTTCCACTTCTCTCCCAATTCGTCATTGAGAGAGCAGTTGTCTCGGGTTGCATCACTGCAATCGAGCTGGGATACATCTGCTCTTCCACAACGACCTGTCGGCCAAGGTCTAACAGACAAGGTCCAAGGATTGCGTGCTGTGGGTGTGCGCGCCCTCTCCTCAGGTACTTACACTGCGCATTACCCCTTTCGACTTCGGCTTCGTTCATTGCAAACCCTTCGTGCCCATTGCCCGACGGGCACCATTTTTTTTTCTTCCTTCCACTCAAACAGTCAGTCATTCGTATCCCAGAATTGTCAGTTCAGTTTTCGGGACGATGGTTGGTCTGCCGCAACGCCACCCAGCCGGGGAGGGGTTAGCCTGAGCCATGAAACGTAGGAGGGTTTTCATAAAAGGTAGAAGGGGGGATAAGAACGGGGCTTCTGACGGTGTGAGTGATCATTCGTGGCAATTTTTTTCGCAATGTTGGGGCCTGAAAACTCGTGACGTAGGCCATCACACACTAAAACCGACCAAATTGTGACAAAATTCGTACGCTGATTGGATGATGCCTTGATGAACCTAGCTTGTCAATTCCGCCGCCGATCGCAGAACGGCACAGCGCCTGCAGCAGCACCTCACGGCAGATATAAAGCTCTCGATGGAGGAAGCACATATGACGATCACGCAGCAAGCACGCCGCCCAATCGTTCGTATGATGCCACCGGACAACCCCGAGACTGGAGACACAGATCACAGCAGTAGCAGCAGTAGAGGAACAAGAGTGCGATGGCAAACTTGACAAGCCGTTGAGAGCGACAACCAAAAACTCCGAAACGTATAAAAACCAGAGGCAGAGCCACCTCGGCACCCCGACAGCAAACATATTCATCTGTTGGAACTCGTACGATCACGGGAACTAGCTACTATGTCGTTGCTGCTGTTATTGCAGCGTGTGTGCGGTTATTGTCGTAAAGAGAGAGTGCCTACTCCCCCAAATCTGAACGTCGATTGGCGAGAAGAGACGGGGGAGGGGCTTTGGGAAGAGCGTGGCGGACTTGTAAGGACCGTTGCCATGGGGCATAAATATGAAGACCAAACGGTCGTTACATTATTGCATCCAAAAGGCACGTGCGTATCATTCGGCGTCGTGGATGGCGGGGGCCATTTAAAAAAAATAGATAAATTTATGAAATACGTCAGCTGTGAGTTCGACTGATTAAATAGTTGATACTCAACTTTGCAGGCTGCGTAGTACGTCTTGTCTACATTCCATTTTTACCGAAGTTTACAACGGTTGTAATAAACCGAACGCGCGTATTCTATATGTAGTTCCTTGTCAAAGATATAGGCCAGTGACTCCCCTGGATAATATAATATCCCACGTGCTCCGACGAATTGATGAGGCGATTTAAATGCCTATGATGAAGCTCTACACAAGATCTTTCGAATGTGGCTATTTTCACGGCGAGGTTCCAACTACAGCGCTCGTGGTGGCGTCGCAGCAGAGAGCACATACATACTTGACATGGGCAACAACACAAAACTCGAAAACTTGAGCGACCCGTATCGAGAATGCCTGCGCAAGCCTTGGAAATGTTTCCCTCTGCTCTTTTTTCGCCCCCCCCAGGCCCCACTACTAAAAAATTGCCATCGTTCGTATCATATTTGGGTTTTGACTGAATTTGCACAACAAGGGTAGTCTTCATGGGAAAACTTAATCCAGAATTCTTGAGCCATAACAAACAGCTTATATATACTACTTTTACAATGAACAGGCGGTCATTCTAGGGGTCCAACTGCAGTCTCCACTCGTTCGCTTTCGACTTTTAGACGACCCATTGCATCCCAAACCAAAACTCCGCTGCCTGCGAGCACCACCATTGCTAATAAGAACCCTGGTGTGGGGCGTTGTGCTAACCTTTCTTCTCTGCTTTTTGTTGCCGTGGTCCAACAGGGAGGTGTACGAGAGACGCGCGCGTGTGGGGGAGCTTCAGTCGGAATGCCTCTCAATGCTAGAGTTGCCCGAGCTCGGCGTCAAGTTCAACGTCCATCGAAAGCTACAGGAGTCACTCATGGGTTGTGTGTTTCACGGCACGGGACCCCTCCCCCCCAGCCAGACCAAGTGAGTTTGGGGTTGGCGTGGGCTTGCTGCGTTACCGAGTGGGCTGTGCCGGTTGTTAGACATGCGATACATTCGTATTTTAGGCTGCGGTTCGATTTCGAGCTTCTTTTTTTGTATTGTTCGATCTCAAAAATGAATGACCCTGCTTATGCAGTCCGAATACGCAAAATCCGACCGGATTTTTTTCGATTTGAGAATCCGATGACCCAAGTCGTCGGATTATGGCAAAAAATCCGACGACTTGGGTCATCAGATATTCAAATCGAAAAATAGCATGCTCTCTAAATTCAAGATGTTATCCACCACAGCAAGCAGAACGATCGATGAGTTGGATGGTGACACAGCTGTATTGCGACGTTGCTTCGCGCCCGACGCGCGGGTGGCGCGTCCCTCCGTGGCCAGACTAGAGTCGGCTGGCGCGGGCTCGGGCCTAGAGACCAGGAGAAGCGCACTCGGCACGCACCTCTCCGTGGATACGTACTCGTAGACTACTCTGCTGTATAGCAGCAGCAGCAGCAGTCAGTCACAAAATGAAACACAAAATACCAACACAGGTTGGCTCTATTAATAGCGCACTCGTCAGGTCTCTTCGCCGCCAGACCAGAGGCAGTCAGCGTGGGCTCGGACGCTTGGGTCCTACGCGCAGGGCAGCGCACCCAGCGCGTCTCTTCGCGGCGCCAAACCACAAAAATTAATAACAGCAGTTGGTCTCGGCGTTTGTTCGAATCTCTACACACACAAGATCTGATTTTTCCGCATAGGAAGACTGGTTCGATTTTATACATTTATGAAATACGTCAGCTGTGAGTTCGACTGATTAAGTAGTTGATACTCAACTTTGCAAGCTGCGTAATATGTCTCGTGTATATTCCATTTTTACTGAATTTTACAAGTGTTACAATAAGCCGAACGCGCGTATTCTATATGTAATTCCTTGTCAAAGATGTAGGCCAGTGGCTCCCCTGGATGCTGCCCGGGTCAACAGGACAATTTTAAATAACCATTCTGCGAACTGATACTATATAACCTGGACAAGGGAGAATGATGTGGCGTTGCAACATATCGAAGCCTTTACATTTCACAAATATTTCACAACTCGGATAACGTAATACTTAACGTTTTATGTTAATGTTAGGCGTCAGCGAAAAAAAAAAAATTAACCATAACATTTTGTTACGTTAACATACTTTCTGGAAATTGTGATAGCATAGTGTTAGTGTGTTATGATATTGGCTGGCAATCGCATAACATTATGTTAGAGTGTTGCCTTGATCCCGTACTGACCGCAGTATATGTGTTACGGTGTTGGGGTATGCAGCCCACAGCGAGTAACACTATGTTAGTGTATTAGCGGAATTCCTTGTGGCTATCGTAACACACGTTAAAGGGATAACGTACATGGTCAACTAAACGTTAACATTTTGTTACCGTGTCAGCGACATCAGCCCGTAACGAGTAACGTTATGTTAGTGTGTCAGCGGGATTCTTGCTTGCTACCGTAACATCCTTTAGACAGATAACGTCTCGGTCAAATAAACGCGTACATAGCAACTATGTTAGTGTGTCAGTGAAATTCCTGTCAATGGTGGCTATCGTAGCACACGTTAGAGGGATGACGTATATTATTATGGTCAATACAACGTTAACATTATGTTATCGTATCAGCCGCAGCAGCAGTCCGTGTCGAGCGACGTTATGTGAGGGTATTACGGAAGTCTTGCTACCATAACGTACGTCAAACGGATAACGTAGAATATGATGGATAAAACACCAGCATTATGTTAATGTGTTAGCTCGTATGGAAGTATGTAGTCACACAAGTTAGCAGATAACATGCACCCCCAATCTAACGTCAACAATGTTACTGCTGTGTTAACTCGTACGTGCGAGTGTGCAGATTACGTTATAGATGGATAACGTACTGTGTTATAGATGAATAATGTACTGGTGGGGTTTCCAGAAAAAATGAGGCCTTTTTTCCCGAGGATCCCTCCTAAATATCCCCTGTTTTGGGGTTTTAAATTATGGAGGCGTTTTTTTTTTCACGCAAGTTGTTGTCGCTTTTTCATTTTTTCGGTTTGCTATGTCGGTCATATCTCTTGGATGAAAACAAGAAAAGAAAAAGGCAGGCTCTTCCATTTGTTGGTTCGTGCATAATCAACATCGTGTGAACAAATCACATCCAAATAAGCAATTTTAAGCGGGGCACGACCCACCCGCCGCTCTGGCAGTGGCCTTGCTGGCCCAGCTCGTACCACGTACAAGTCGACCATTTGTTCTGTCTAGTCGAATGCACGTACTGCTGTGTTTGGTGGTGCAAACCGTTTGTCGGCCTCTTTTTGTCGGAGGGAGAGCGGTGGAGTCCCTACTTTGGGCTTCTATATTCGGAGGCATGTTTAGCCAATTGGTCGGAAAAAAATATATATAACACTATAGTCGAACTTTTGTTGCGTATTCTGGTCGTTTCTTTGCAAGTCCCTACAACCTGACCTAACCCCTGAACCCCTACCCCGAACCCTCACCGTGAACACTGTAAAACCCCTCCGTACCGTGGCTTTGCACCGTGGCATGGCATGGCTCGAATAGTAGCAACAATGTGACCGCTTGTTTTCGTCTGTCCCCCTTGTGTCGGTGTCGACTCGCCTTCCTCCAGTTCGAGTAGGCCGGGCTCGCCTACCCCCGTAGTTGGGCAAGAAGGCCCGGTCCCCAGGCCGATCGAAGTGGCCATCAAAACTTCAAGTCTGAAGAGAGCGCGCACTGCTCGCGACGAGAACGGTTTCCGTGAGATCGCGATTATGGTGAGACAGACCCTTAATATTGATGGTAACGCATGGTGCATCTATAATATCAGTATGGTATGATGTTTTATTTTAGATCGTGTAGGTACCAGGAAGCAGTCGCAAGAACTTGACCAACCGACTGGCGGAAGACGTGCGGAGTACGTTAGTTCATCTACTCGGGGTACGCACTGCCTAGTATCGTAGAGGCTACTGCTGCTCTACGGCAGTAGATGTAGATGGTAGTGCTGCAACTACTTGTACGTTTTACTCTGCGTACCGAAGGACTGGCCGACGTCCGGCGCATGGAGGGATTTACCTCGTGTTTACCGTGAGTGTTGCTGCTTGTACGCTGCTTTCCGTTTCCAACCTCACCCTTGATATATATCTGGTACAGTATAGGCCCACGTATAGAAAAATATTCGATTGATATTACGTGGGACCATAGTAAATAGGACCAAATATTGTTAGTAAAAAAGGCAAATATATACCTGGTAGGTTTTTCTGTGTACCATAGGTCCTATTTACTATGGTCCCCCGTAATAATACCAACTTTTGTGGGGAATTATTTTTGTGCTCCACGAACTGAGTTTTTAGGCCGAATATGCGGTTGTTACTCGGCGGGATAGTCAAAAGCCAGTAAATCAATGTTGCAAATAGATACATTTGAGTTTGTGAGAATGATCTCCGTAAAAAAACGGGAAAAACGAAACAGGCCCCTGCTCGGCTCTCCTGATCCCACCCGGACCTGATCTCGTTTGTCACCCTGCTCCCACCCACAAGGTGCAGAAGTATAATTAGCCCTCCGCAGCAGCCGCCGGAGGCCGTGAGCGCAAAGCGCGAACCGTAAACGTGTCAGAAATTGTCGCACGGTCAAGAATCGTCGAATGAAAGAAAAAAAAATCGTCGCAACCCGGGAATTGAACACAGCATCAAAATCACGTTGCTGGTCACCATAGACCGCGGATCTACATCGATCTCCAATCCCCCCACCCCCCTCCGCTTTATTTTTAGATCATTTATTGTCGCAGTACGTCTACCTACAAGCATATACAGAGCGATGGAACATTCCTGGAAAATTATCTCGTCTATATAGTTTGGACTCGGCTCTCAGAAACACCGGTAGACTCCTCAGGATGCTCCTCGGAGTTTTCCCAAAGCTTTCTTCAACAGTTTTTTCCGTCTCCGGAGTTTTCGTTTGATTTTCGGCGCAGCTAATCAGTTTTCTCTGGAGGGCCAAAAATACTGTTGTTATTCCCTAGGTTTACCTAGGGTATCGAGAAGAACAAATATTTACTAGTCCCATCGGAAAAAATGCCAAAAAACGGTACATGAGTGATTTGTATGCCAGTTTACGGTACAATAGATCAACGCCAGCATATCATGGTACACCAAACCCAGGTTAGATGACGTTTTCTGTCAAGGTACACCGTTTTCTGGTGAAAAGCCAATGTCCGTCCAAGTCACAAAAATTGTCAAAAAAAAAAAAAACGGTACACCAGTGTCATTTTGCCAGTTTACGGTACGAAAAAAATTCAACGAGGTGATCAGGGCACACCAAACCCACGTTAGATGACGTTTTATGTCAAGGTATACCGTTTGCTGGTAGAAAGCAATGTCTGGTGTAGCTTATAATTTCTAACAAAACCGCGATCAAGCGCCTTTTTGTACTCGTATTCATACGACTGTACGAACATGACCGGTACGAGTCAAGCGTAGCTTGTATTTCTGAAGAAATTTTATTTCGTTTCGTGCGCGTGCGTGTGCTCAAAGCACGGCACCGCCGCCGAGCCCGGCGCCGTCGCGGGTGTCAGCGGGTGCTGGCGGGTAGAGGGGAGGTTGCAAGGAGCGCTGTCGCCGTTTTCGTGGCTAAGCGTCGCATGTGCCTCGAGACACGAGGGAAGCACGAATGGGCTCTGTCTGGCCTCCTTGTGAGGCTCCCTCCGCTTATACCATGTACGAGTTTGTAAGGGTCGTTTTTATATGCAAAATAATATTCAAGCGGTGCATATTTTTGCGACTAAACCAGAGTTGACAAAGGGAGGGACGCCTTCTGAGCACCAACTTTGTCGAGCTGGCGAACGAGGACCACGGTGAGCACCGGGCTTCACGCGAGGTGGGCGACGGGGCTCACTGTGGCAGAGAGGGAGGAAACCGTTACCCGGACCGAATCGGCGGTGAGATGATCGCGAGATGGGCGGGCGGCATACGAGGCTGAGAGAGAAACTCTGCTGCCCGATTTTTTTCTTTTTGACCGGTGCAAGTGTTCCACTCACAGGCAGAAAATTATTTCATGAGAGGGGACGGGATTTTTTTTCTACTGGCCAAGAGGCCAAGATCATCCCGAAATCACCCGAAATTCGAATCACGCTCACTGGACTGTCAAGTTTCGTGAACGAGCGGCACCTTCCGCGCGGCGCCAACACATCATCAGCAGCAGAGCAGTAGCGGCACAGCAGCAGCAGCAGCAGCACAGAAGTAGCAGCAGTAGCAGCAGCAGACCAGGCAGTCAGAGCTCTCCGTGTCAGGTTCCAGACGCCGAAGAGGAGGAGCAGTGCCAGGAGAAGTGCCAACAGCCTCCAGCAGCAGCACCCGCAAAGCAGCCGACTTCATGGGGAAGGCCGTGCGACGGTAGACGCAAGCACCAGTGCCAGCACCATCAACAGCAAGCAGCAAGCAGCAGCAGCAACGACCACTACATCAGCAGCGGCAACAGCAGAGGCAATTGCAGCAGACCAGGCAGCAGCAGCAGCAGCAGGAAGCAGCCGACCAGGCAGCTCGAACTCTCCCACGAGACCAGGCTCAGGACCTACGGGGGCAAGGACTTGAAGCCGCCCATTCTTTTGTACTCACAGGTGAACTGCGGGTTGTATTGCTCTGTTTTTATGATACGCGCTTGATCCAGAGCACAGCACAACTACCAACTTAGCAATGTCATGACGGTGGTCAAGGGTAGACTTGCCTGTCTCGTCAAAACGAGTGACGCAGTTTGTTTTTTCCGCCTCGACCGGTCGTCCGTCGTCCGTCTCGCTTGTTGAACCCATCCCCAGATGACTCCTGTGCTGACCGCCCAATTCTTCAGGAGGCTTCTTGTTGCGTCCCTCATGTTCAGGGCTATCGCCGGTATCTCTGCACCCTCTTCGTCATTTCCATCAACAGGGAGATAGCCAGCCAACTGCAAAGCTATGTTTCGGTGTTTGCGAAACGCGCATGGCTCCCGATCATGAAAGTCGCCCCGGGGTCGTCAGGGGGGTGATGCAGCAAGCACCGCCCAAGAGTTTAAGCACTGCCGTGGCCACGCCTCGAATGTTTCCTCCCAACCCCTCAATGCGGGATTCGTTGGCGTCATCCACGGTCGCGGCCGGGACGATGGGGGCAGGGGTAGAGATACGAGTCCGCGCATTGCGGGTGGATATCGCCAGCGGGGGGGTGGGCGGAGGGAATGGCGGTCGTACACTGATGGAGGAGTCCGGAGGTTGCCAGGAGTGCGCACACCGCAAGGATAGATGGTCTCAGATCGACCCTGGATCCGTATTTGGACGAGCAACGGCGTATCGTGCCTGCTAACCCTGGTCCAGAGACGGAAAACATATTCGTCGAAACGCAGGGGAACATTGAATTTCGTCCTTGCAAGTTCCCGTTGGTCCGTGGGTCGTACGAGGACTCTAAAAATGGCTGGGTTGGTCGCCTAGGTGATTGTCTTTAGTTGATGCTGACGTTGACTATGGGCTAACGTGCAGGATTTGATGTAGCACTGGCTGCTGCTGAAGATACGTTTTGCGATTGAAACCGTCTTCTTCTTAACACACGTCGTGGCGTTTTCCGTGTATTGCAATATGTTTTCTTGGAGAAGGCCGAGGGCGACGTAGACTGTGCGTTGGGTGTGTTGTCTAAAACGCAGTGAACTTCGTCATTACACCACCAGACAACTCTCATGCATCCATGTTCAACATAGTAGTACATTGTACGAGACACCACTTGCATCGGTCACGTTGCGGTGAGTATCTCATGTGTGATCGTTCTGTGTCGTCAGAGATAAGATTCTGGAGCAGCAGCTATAATAGCTGCAGTAGTAATACAGAATATCTTGTCCAGTTTTTTTCGTTGCCTATCTTTGTGACGACACCCCCACAACCCTTCACCTGCAAGAGGTCTACCGGCACTGCCAGACTACCCGGAAAGTACCAGGTAATCCTATGTGAAAAATCGTTTGGCAATCGGATTTTATCTCGAACAGATATCACTTGAAGTCGACTTTTAACGTTGAAAACAGAATCTTGCCCTCTACCAGAACACAGGTAAAGGAGCCCACTGTAAGAGTAAACGGCAGGAAAATACTAAATTTGATAGCGGTTATACTGAAGTCAGTGTAAAACGTACCTTTCACGAGTAAGAAATTCGGACTGGACCAGCATTCCTGTTTCTTATTTTTCCCCACTATTATCTAGTGTTTTGAATTGTAGCTCGCCCGAGAAAAACGCATTTATTTTTTTTATATATATATTTCTTGACTCCTACCCATGGCCCCTGAGCCTTTTCGTACGTGTTCATACGAATAGCCAAGCGTTACTTTATTTATGAACGGATACCTCACGAATTAGAAAAATACCAAAAAAGGACGAAACCGAGGACAAACGTCAAGACTTGGCAAAAAAAAAAAAACGAAAACGAAAAAAAAAATGCAGCATCTTCAGACAAGTGAAATGCTACCAGGTATCTAGCAAATATCTATGTCGCGAGTCGCGAGAGAATTTCCATACCTCCGTCCAACCTTTTACTAAATGGTAACACCTAGGGAACAGCAGGGCAACCCTTGCCCTGCTCTACAATTTAATATTAACAGTCAGAACTGGGGCCAGAAATAATGGATCTTTAGATTTGGGGCCAAAAATAGTTATTTCCTCAGAACTGGCAATATGGGCGAACAATCAAACTACGACTCTGGAGAAACGGAAAACTGCTCCAGGAAAGGTCTCCGAAAACTACGGGGAACAATCTGACGAGGCTACCGGTCTTTTTGACCGTCCCGCCGAGTAAATGGCGGGTTTTCGGGAAAAAAAAAACTGTGTTCTTTGAGCCGTTAAAAAAAAATCGTAATAGTTAGTCTAACGCTCACTTTTTGGGGTACGCTGAAAAAATTGATTAAGAAATCGTGCTCAGCAGCGGGCGCTACACCAGATTCTACTGGTGAGCAATAGCCTACCTGGTATGCTCGAGGTGGTCGGAGGATGGTGTCGCACAGTAAGTTCTTGAGCTTTGTCGTACAGTAGTAGAGGACACCTATAAGAAAAGGAGCAATAAGAAAGGCAGGCTGATATTTACTGGAAAAATAGAAAATTCGGAAGCGGTATGAATTTAATGTAGAACACGCCCAATCTCAATGAAGAACTCCAGCCTGAACCAGTTACTGTTTCTTGTTATTAGTAGGCGTCCTGCACTGTATTATGTGCGTCTTGTTGGCGGGGCCATACTGTACGCTGGTGATCGGCGCCGTTTTTGACCTTGAGCCTCGCGCCAGGCTTGCCCCCCCCACCGACCGCTGCTTAATAATGGTCCCAGCTTCGACAAAATGGTTGAATTATTCTAACCCCGACCCCGACCGCCCGAGGAAGTTATCGGAATGAGGATGTAATATGCGTTGTTAATAGCGTGAACCATCAACGTGTGTTCGTCGAAGCTGTGAGGCAAGTCGTAAATCGCTGTTACTGTAGGATTTTGTACGACTTTGCCCTGCTTCGACAAAATGGTTGGAAGGTTGAAAATATAGTTGACTGTAAACCCCAACCCTACCACAACCACCACCACCAACATCACCACCAACACCAATTACCACGACACCACCCCCCCACCACCAACACCATCAACCAACCACCATCTGCACCAACACCCCACCCGAACCCGAACGCCCACTGCCCCCCCCCCCCCCCCCCCTCCATCCTTCGGTGCTGCAGAGACATTTGTACACGGAGACGGGGGAGCATCCCGGGAAGGACAGCGTCATGCCGTTGATGTACGCGTGCATCTCAGAGTGAGTGCTCGGCCAACGCCCCCTTTGTTTGTGTCCCGTGTTCGCGGTAGACCGATTTGTGACGGATGTGGAAGGGTGGTGAGCTTTTAAGACTACAGTCCCGTTTTGTGGACGATTCCAAGCAGAGTGTCCCTTAAGAGGGACTGCGGTCTTGAAAGGAAAAGGGATATAAACCCTTATTATTACGGGGGTCCATAGTTAATAGGACCTATGGTATACACAAAAACCTATACATTTACCTATTTTTACTAACAATATTTGGTCCTATTTACTATGGTTCCCCGTAATAGTACACTGCTGTACAGAAACTATTATTTTACTCTTTTTTATCGAGTGATTTGGCCCCGAAATGGGGGCGCAGTCCTAGATGGGTTGAGCTTACCTGGTACCCTGGTATGTTTTGTCGGTCTGCCGGAGAATACGGAAGTACACCAAAATAAATAGTCGACGGCGCGCGAAAGAAAGCTCCCGCTGCTCTGCTGTATTCTACCTGCTACCTGGCATCAAGTACGTGTTGATGATACAGTTTTTTTGGTGGGTGGAAGTCGCTGTGGCGTTTTGAAGGCGATCGCCGTACGATGGCGTCGGCCTGTCCTGTCCTGTCCTGTCCTGTCCTGTCCTGTCCTGTCCTGTCCTGTCCTGTCCTGTCCTGTCCTGTCCTGTCCTGTCCTGTCCTGTCCTGTCCTGTTTATAGTTGCTATTGTGTGCAGTGGAGGAACGGATTTTGTCCCGGTATACGTGATAGTCGTTGGTACTACTGCGTAAAAATGGCAATAGTTCCCTGCTTTGGATTTGCTGTAGGTGGGTGTGGAGGGTTTTTTTTTGTTCTGCCCTGGTGGTGCCTTTTCAACCTCCCGCCGCCGCCGACCCCCCCACCCCACCCCGACCCCCAACCCTACCCTACCCCGTACCCCACCCGGTACCCCACCCGGTATCCGCTCCTCGACCCCCGGCTCGTTGTACGGCCGGAGCGAGCAGGCTGCGGTTGCACGTGATCACTCCGTTGTGCGAAGGAGGAAACCTGCTGATGAACGTGCCAAGCGGATGTGGTATGGAAGAGGAACTCGCCAAAAAGTGGTTTCGACAGATTCTTCTCGGCTTGGCGCACATCCACAGTAAGGTGAGATTTCTGGTAGGATTGCCTGTTCGAATCTTGGTATGTAATCATCCGAGACAGATGCATAGCTTCTCTTTAGCAATATGTATGGTTATGTTTGTGATTTTTTCGTACGTTTTCGTGCTTACCTCTTCGTGCGAGCACTTTTTTGGCGAAACGCCAAGAAGTTGACACGGGAAGCCCGGCCGGACACATTGGTCGAGGTCCGGGCGCGATCCGTGCAGTGCGGAGCGCGTGGCATGCACTCATATATTTTTTTTCGGCGGGAGTGGTTCGGACGATTTCCCTGGTTTCAGTACGAGAAGCCTTATTTTGTTACGTACGTGCCGGTAAAATCTTGTCTGTCTTTTGCCCTAGGCTCTCATGAGCACACAGCCCAGACATATGTCAGGTAGACAGCAGACAACACGCATAGAGCACGTTTCAACGCTGCCGCCCACACGCCGTGCGTGTGCGACACACCCAGCTGCGCTGTACCGCTGTGACTGGTTGTGTTTGTGAGACCCTGCGGTCCGCAGTCCACCGCCTACCTCTCTTCTGATAGCTGCTGCTCTTATGTATACAGATCCACGCACACTCTGAATGGGAATAGAACGTAAGGAACGTTTGGTTTACATCTGAGTACCTCAACTGTTCTTATATTTCAGACGTTTTGTGTTTCTTGCCCGAGCACACCCGAGAAATCTATTACGGGGGTCCATGGTATGACCTGTGGTATACAAAAAAAACTATATAGATACAACTATAATTACGATTTTTGAGGTCGTTGTCACTTGCTAGCTCTTGGCAGACAGACCGACCAGCCCTTCTTCTTTGAAACAGCCGAACAGCCAAACAACCTTTCTTCCTTCTTTGAAACAGCCGAACAGCCAAAAAACCTTTCTTCTTTCTTCTTCGCCAAACAGCCAAACAACCTTTCTTTCTTCTTTCTTCTTCAGCAAACTGCCAACCAATAGACAGCTCTTCGCGCGGCGCCTCAAAGAGGCGTCTCGCCTTCGACGAACGGCATATATAGGTGCAGCTGTCGGCGGCCAAGCTGCTGCTGTCGGTGGCGAACCTGCTGGTGCTGCAACCCTCGCCTCTCCCTTCTCCACGCCCCCTAAGCTCACCTCCCCCTCGTCGAGAGGCGCGTGGTCCTCGCCCTCTGGCAAGAGAGCGGCAACGACAAAGACCGACCTGGTGCCGGCTGTTGTTTGCGACCAGTGCACGGACCAGCACTTGGTCAAGAACTCCGCGCCTGGTGGCAAAAACGTGACCTTCGCCACCTGCAAGGATCTCACGTGCGTGGTGGCGGGATCATCCTGACAGGGCAACCGACTGCGAGTTCTGTGCTCGCCCGATCAAGGAAGGGACTGTCTCGTACTCCCTCGAGACTGCTGACAGTGGTGAGTGTCTTATGTCTATTGTGCATGTTGTATGTTGCCAGTACGTTTTTTTGGGGTTTTCAATTGCCTTTTTGCATACAAACCTACGTCAAAGCGTTTATTTTTTTTTTTACTCATCCGTGCTCGTTCTTTCCCCTTCGTGCGTTGGCTCGGCTCCTCTTACACACAGTGCACGCGAACGCGCACATGCACAACTGTTTGCGGGACGTGAAGCACACGATTTCTGTGTGTACATGTTTTGGTGACCCCACGTACTCATTTTGCTCATTTTCGGCTGCCGCTGCTGCCGCTGCTGCTGCTGCTGCTGCTGTCAGCGCCACGCCATGAGTGCTGCTGCTGCTTGCTGCTGTGCACCTGCTTCTCCTGTGCACTCGCTGCTGCTGTAGGGCTGTTGCGTTGTTGCCGTGCTGTGCACCTGCTGCCCCTGTGCACTTGCTGCTGCTGTATGTAGTGCTGCTGCGTTGTTGCCGTGCATCATGCTGGAAGCGTACATATTTTCGGATCGTCAATTCCGTAGGTTTTGCGATGGCGGCATACCAGGGTACATGCTTTTTTTCTTCCTTATTTTCATATTGTTGCTATGCTGCTGCTGCTGCTGCTGCTGCTGCTGCTGCTACTGCCAACGCTGCGGCGATTCGTTGCAGCTTCTGTTGCTGCTAATGCTGTTGTAGCTGCTTCTGCTGCTGCTGCTGCTAATGCTGCCGCAATATCCGCTGAATGTTCGTATATACTCGGATTACTGTTTTTCTTGGTCGTTTTTGTACCCAAAATGGTTCCTTTTGATACGTGAAAAAATGTTTTTGTCGTTTTGCTCCTGCATTTTGCGTACGTACTGCAATTTCTCGTTTTTGGCTTGGTTATTTTCATATATATCGTTGCTATGCTGCTGCTGTGGTGCTGCTGCGTTGTTGCCGTACATCATGCTGCACTTGTGTATGTACATATTTCGGTATCTTCAATGAAATTCCGTAGGTTTTGCGATTGCGGCATTGCAGGGTACATACTTTTTTTCTTCCTTATTTTCATATCGTTGCTATGCTGCTGCTGCCAACGCGGATTAGTGTTTTTATTGGCCGTTTTTGTACCCAAGTGTTTTTTTTTATACGTAAAAAAAAATTTTTGGTCGTTTTGCTCCTGCATTTTGCGTACGTACTACTTTTTCTCGTATTTCGTATTGTTGCTATGCTGCTGCTGCTGCTGCGTTGTTGCCGTGCAGCATGCGGAGGTGGGTCTATAGTGAGGTACCAAAAATACTTTTCGGACGGCCTCGGGGTACATGCTTTTTCTCTCCCTTCTTTTCATATCGTTGCTATGCTGCTGCTGCCAACGCTGTGGCGATCCGTTGCTGCTTCTGCTGCTGCTGCTGCTGCTGCTGCTGCTCTGCTTTTAGTGCTGCCGCAATATTCACTGAATGTTAGTATGTACTCGGATAATTGTGTTTCCTGGTTGTTTTGTGGCGCTGCTGCGTTGTTGCCGTACATCATGCTGGACATGATTTGTGTGTCTATTACACTTAAACTTGTGCGTGTGTACATATTTCTGTATCGTCAATGATTTTTCTTGTGGCGCTGCTGCGTTGTTGCCGTACATCATGCAGCACGTGATTTGTGTGTGTACTGTACTACACTTGTGTGTGTACATATTTCTGTATCGTCAAGGAAATTACGTACTTGCTGCTTCTGCTGCTGCTGCTGCTGCCGTCGTATAGCAAGCGATTACGTACTGTTCTTGTGCCGCTGTAGAGTAGTACAAATAATGAACTCTTTCCCCCCCCCCCCCCCCCCCCCCCCCGTCCCCCGCCATTCCCTGCACGCCACTCCCGCCCCGCGCACCCTATATGTTTACTTCGACCAGGTCCGTGGCAAGTGCTACAACTGCCGCCTGACGGACTCCACCATCAAAGACGGAGACATCATCATCAAGCGCAAAAAAAAACTCCCTTCCATTTCGCCTGATCCAGGGCTTCGCGGAATTCCGAAGCAGTACGCCAAGCAGATTGTCGCCATCCAGGACGAACGAAAGGAAACAAATTGTTTCCCACATTTCCCAAAATCACAATTATTTCCTCCCACACATATCCAACGGGTTCAACAGCGAACAGATCCACATTCTGGGCCTCCCGCCTCGTTACTACAGCATCCTGGAAGACTATTTACATATCATGTCTCATCCAAACTCCTATGCTGGCTACATCGAAATCGCGGCCGCCCAGCAACTATACAACAGTTCCATAACCGTTGTCGTTGCCGGCATTGCTGCTTTCTCTCCTGTCCCAAACCTTCCTTTAAACAACAGCCTGTATGTTGTGTATCATCTACATGCCAAGTACTACTCCACTCTCTCCCCCACACTGATGAAATATGTTATTATTATTTTTATTAGACGAATGTCATTCTTACTCTTGCGTCACCCGATCTTACGTTTCACATTACATTCATAAATAAACGCGATTATTACATCCTTCACCGTTTCTTACACAAATACATTTAGTTTTGGTTGGCTTTGGGCTATGTCGCCAATTAATTGCAGTTGTATGTACACGAGACGACGGAATACCCACTCCGAAGGAAAGCCTTGTATTTACCTATTAATTCGTTTTGCGCTACTCCGTCCCGAGGGGAACCTTGTATATACATATATCTATGTGCCCGTAGGGCATACGCGCGATCGAAGTAATAGACACAGCTTGCAAACGTGAGCTTGGAAAAAATCCTCGATCTCGCCGCTGATGTTTTTTATTGTTGCTATAATGTACACCATGTACGTATACGAGTGTTGATGCTGTGCAATACCAGGTAGTTATTTATTTTTGGAGTATTTAATCAGCCTCAGACGCACAGTCCATTCCACAATTACTATTAATACCAGCTACCAGGTGTGAAGGTCGGGTAGCTAAACGAGCCATTTAATGTGATAAACGTATGCAGTGCCATCGTTGGGCAACACAGCAGCAACAGTACTAAACTGTCGCCAAGCTACAGTAGGGAGCTGGGACTCCAGCTGAATGCCGCCGAGCTGAGAGCTCGGACTACAGCTAGCAAAGGCAGCGTAGACCTCTCGGATGAAATGTGATATCACAAGTCTGCGTGGGCCAGTTAAGTAGATATATTATTAATAGTAAAATCGCATGTGGTTGTCTCTTGACTTCATATAAAAAAAGTGAACACGTCAGCCAAGCGTCAGCTGCGAGTTCACCCTATATTCATAGGTCGATACTCAGCTTTGCATACTCAGCTTTGCACGCTGCGTGATACCAGGCATGTACATTTTATCATGTTATCCACCGCTCGGACGGACCACGAGTAGGTGGCCTACATCTACATTTTAACCTACGTGTACCAGGTATGTACCAGGTATCCAACGCGGTAAACACCACCTGTCTCACTGCAGGTCGTGCAGGTTGTACGGCCCCCACCGGGCAATATGAGCTAGATCATATGAGTACAGATCAGGGATAGATCAGCCCTAAAAGCTTGAGGTCATGAAATGCGGGAATCCATTTATCTGTCCGAGCTGCTCAATGGTTCCAATCGTGCCAGCTGGTAGCTCGACCGATTTAGTGGGTGATACTCAGCTTTGCAACTTTTGGTACTTCGTATGCTTATGACTGACCGGTATGCACATGGTACGGTCTGCTACTGTTACTGCTACTGCTGTATTTAGGGAATCTGCCACCACGACTTGAGCCCGGAGAATATCGTCATCACCGGGAACTTAGACGTGGCGGTGGTCATGGACTTTGGGATGGCCCAGCGCCTCCGCCGGGGCCCCGATGGAGATTTTGTTCGGGTGCAAGACGAGCGGGTGTTCGGAAAGTGTAGGTGACGTGACTACAGTAGTAGTGACCACTGTAGTCCCTACTGTACCCACCGCATGCAGCCGAACGGGTGCTCTAAAAGTGTAGGTGAGGTGACTACAGTAGTAGTGGCCACAGCAGTAGAGGTGAAAGCAGAAGTGCCTACGGCAGTAGTGCCTATCGTAGGCGACTACAATAGTGACTACTACGGCAGTAGTGTCGGTGAGGTGTTCGGCGCGTTAACCGCTTCGCGGGAGAGCGCATACTTTTGTGGCTACAGTAGAGTAGTGAATAAGTCGACTCCAGTAGTGAATATCTGGTACAACCTTAGTTTAGGTCGGGTGTTCAGCGCGTTGACCGCTACACGCTGCAAAATTTGCCCAGGCGCATGATATGTGTGCAGCTGTAAAAGGGTAGAAACAGTCAACAGCATTTCGTTTCAGTTACGACTTTTTTACATTTTTTTCACGCGGCGCAGATACATGGCACCGGAGGTCTTCAAGAAGCTGGCATACGATGGACGGCAGGCCGACATCTGGTCCGTAGCGGTTACGCTTCTGCTTTGCCTCACCGGCCGCTACGCGTGGGGGGCGCCCACATCCTTCATTCACCATGGGGACACCCCGTACGTAGGGTCATATTCTTGCTTTTTTGCTTTATTGTTTGTTCGATTTTTTGTTTTGCTCGTTGGGCCTTTTTTTTCTTGCTAGTTTTATTGCTGCTCATAAGTAGTTCCGGTGTTTTATTTTCGCCGCGACCGTCGCCCCTTTTCCCCCTTTCCCTATCCGCTCCATGCAACCAACGCCTTCCAGGTCCGACTTGCGCAAGCAACTACCTGCGTTTCACCATTTTCATCCGCCTTGTGCCCCACAATTTCGCCGCAATCCGCAAGCCGCCAAAATCCTCTTATCATTCCGCCGCAATTTTGTCCCCACTTCTCCCTTCTGCTACGTCGCCTTCTACTGTAGGTCCAACATGTTCAACTACATGCACTTCAGGAGGTATGGGCCCATGTGGATTATCGAGCACTTGTGCTGGAGACAACTGTCTGCCGAGGCGAAGGACCTTATTTGCATGATGTTGGTCATCGACTGCAATCGCCGCCCGTGCTCAGCGGAGGCCCTTGCCCGCCACGCCTTCTTCGTGGTCCGAAGGGAGAGGTAACTCGTCGCGGAGGGGAGAAGGGGGTGGGGGGGGTGGGGGTGTAGTCGATATCATCCATGGCCGTAGTCGTGTGACCATAAACCCTCGCATCCCTACAGTGCCGGGACGGAGTACGTCGGGTTTTGACCGACTAGGCAGGCCGGGGGGGGGGGGGGGGGGGGGGGGGGGGGGGGGGGGGGGGGGGGGGGTGGGGGGGGTCTACTCATTGTCATGCATGACCGTAGTCGTATGACCACCACTCGTGGATATTTGAATATTCCACATGTCAGATTGATCGCTGATCCCCCCGCCTCATGACCTATGTAGACTTGTCAGGGATAATATTTTCGTCATCTGTACTATCTACGTAGCTCATGTTGCTGGGTAGGAGCCGTGCCATCTGCATGATGTACTCGTAGCACATGTTGCCTGTGTTGGATCTGTGCTGTACAAATCCTGCACAACATCTCATACCGGCAGGACCTAGATGATCTATGAGGCAGTGTCTGCTCAGTTTATTTTTGGGAAAATACCATTTCAAAACGCAAAAGAGATAAGGGTTGCGCTCAGTAACAGGAATTAACCCTATATCTCACGACACGAGATGACGACAGCCATGCTACACCTGGAAGTCCCAAAATTCTTAAACGTCGCCAAAAGAACGACAGGCTTACTAGAACTGGTGATCTATCTGTAGATGATCTATCTGATCTATCTGTAGATGATGTATCTGCCCGAAAGACTCTTGATAGACGTGATTTCAGATACGCCAACCCCAACCCTACACTCTCGTAAATGCTACTGCTGTGAATCGAGCTCCCAAGGGTGAAATTGGTGTCGTGTCTGCGCCAGTGTGAGAAAAAATGCCACAGCTCTGAAGAAATTATGGTATATATCTGGCAGGACATGTTTTCCGGCTGTTATGTTATATTTCCTTCCGCCGACCACCACCGTCGATCCACATGTTGTGTTGTAGGAGCGCCTATTAGTATCAATCGCTACACTGCCTTGCCTTGCCTTGCCTTGCCTTGCCTTGCCTTGCCTTGCCCGGCGTAGCCTCCTTTCCTTTACATTCCTCCCCTCCCCCCCCAATCCCTCACTCTCACACACGCACACACCTTGCTTGCCTGAAGCTCCTCCTCTGTACCCCCCTCTTCGCTTTTCTCTGGCCGCCCCGCCCCCGCCCGCCCGCCTGCCTACCTCCCTGCTTATTTGCGCGGGTAATTTTCTGATTCTTCCAGAATTTCTTCATAGTCACAGGAAGGATCCACGGGATGTTTTTTAATTGTATGTATACAAGTACTTTATCAGCTCTCAATGGTGGCTATCGGCAGGGGGGAAGGACAAAGCCCCCTCTGCGGAACACGGGGCCGTTTGGAATTTTCCGGGAGGACACCGGCGCTTTGGAGGCAGATCATCACGGATCGACAAGGCCGGAAAAATCCCGGAGATTTTTTTATTTGCGTGGTGAGTTGTCGCTATTTCAGTGGCTATACTGTATTACTTGTTTTTTTTTGTGTGTTTTTTTTTTTATCCTCCGGCGGATTGGTAAAAATAAAGCTTAAGCTCACCACACTTCCACGTTCGCGATTTCGTGTCGTGGGTCAATTTAGCCCAGTTGGGCACGTTGACCCGACCTGACCCCCGAGAGGAGCAGGTGCGGTGGAGATAGCCACCCGGGAGAGTCATCTCTCCCGGGTAGTGTGGGACTTGCGCGAGCTCACCCAATAACAAAAACCGAGGCTATGAGGCCTTCCCGCCGGACTCGGACCAGTTACGGTCCACCCTACCCGTTGGGGCGTTGGTCTTGATTACAGTATGGGCCCGGCAACAAGAAACACGTATTCTGACCAATCCTAAGGAATAGTGCTGGTGTGACACCATGCTTTGCTTAACGATGAGCATAGGCCATTGTATAGAATTTAGTGTAGCGCTCTCCGCTGAGCACGATTTCTTTACTAATTTTTCTCAACGTCCCCCAAAAAGCGATCCTTGTGTTCTTATTGTTGGCAGGTCGTTTCTTATTCGTTGACACAAGCAGTACTGCTGTATATCGGTTCTACGTATTTGTCTGTACTACGACTTGGTGCTCGATGAGAATGAACTAAATATCACATTTTTAACAACAATCAATCAGCACTTTCGTGATGTAATTATTTTGTGCCGCGTCCTCTAATGCGCAGCAGGCGAGGTCTGCTTGTACCCGAAGAAGACCCGCGAACAGTTCTATTTTTGTTTTCAAAGGGAGGGGCTACACCTCGTCGCCGAAGGGAAGAGCGACGAGCGAATGGCTAGAGCGCGGAAACCGCCAGTGGACGCAGGCAGATTAGCTATATTTCGCGTGCGTCATTCGCGACGTCCGCGTTGCCACGGTGATTAAGTGTCGACATATATTGAGATAGGGGACTATGGGGACGAGCATGAGGCAGAGGGGGGGGGGAGGGCGGAGGCGATTGGAACATTCCAAACGAGTGTTTAGTAAGGTGCACATAAACTCGGGGGTACCCGGGTAACAACCTGTATGTTTTGGTCATGCTCGGGTATGTATCCGGGCACCCCCAAAGTAGATATAACAGTATTTGCGACGGTGAGTTTATTAAAGTATATAAGGTACCCGGGTATATACCCGGGTACCACCTGGATGTTTTGGGCATTCTTGGGTATGCACCCGGGTACGATATGTTTTTCTTGTTCTACTCGAGTATGTACCGGATATCACCTGGATGTGTTGATCATACTAAGTTACGTACCCGGGTGCCCCCCAGAGTAGATAGCCTACCAAACATACCCTCGAAACAATCTGCCCCATTTTGCTGATCTAGCCGAATGGCCTGTTGTTAGGTTCGTAGCGGGAAAAAAAAACTGCGTATCACACATGAAAAAACAAACAAACGTCTAGAATAGGGGGGGGGGGGGCGTAAGAAAGGCGATAAATGGATATAGTGCCATTCTTTTTACTTCCATTTCCCCCCCCCCAGGACGTTTAAAAAAAAAACGGTATTTTTTTTCCTTCACGGGATGTGGTCTATTTATGAGAGACCAGGCCGGCGGGAAGGGTACAGTTACCGGGGGGGCGCAAGCAGGGGCTTTGTGTGGGCAGGTTGGGGGCTTGCGCGGATGAAGGAGGGGTGGGAAAAGGTTTGGCTCCGTATTCGTGCATACGTCTATCAAAGTTCAGCTTGGACAACCACGCGAGTTACCACGCCGGTTTAGTTTATAACCCGTTTACCACTGCAAGCTTTATCCCACACTAGTTCCGAGTAAGTTTTGCCCCCGAAAACCGGGGTGCAGTTTTCAGCTTTCTAAGTTTTTCTAGTTTCCAAGTAGCTTTCGTCCCCCAAAACCTTGTCGATGCTGTTCGCAAGGCTTGATTTTGACCTGTGATTTTTTTTGTGTTCGTGTGTTCCCGCTCCGTGTTTCACTGTGTTGTTTTTCGTGTTCGTATTCGGATTTTAATGTAGCTTGATGGTCGCGTTCTCCCTTCCTCCATGTTTTTTGCTGTGTTGTACGTCTTTGAAATATGGCAAGGGGTTGCCCGGTGCACCCTATTTTATTTGTTACCTGGCATGTGTATAACTGGACGGTCATGAAAGACGGCGGTCATTTGTTTATACCCATTTGTTTTTGAGGGAAAAAAACTACCGTTTTTTTAGTGGAAATGGTAGCACTGGAAAAACGGTCTTGTGTTTTTACCAAAAAAATAATGCGATGTTTTTCGTACATTTGTTTTTTTGGAAATGATTTTAGTGGGAGACGACGGTCATTTTAGGTTGGACGGAAGCAGTAACAGTGGCGCACGGGCGGGGTACGTGTTCGGACAGGAACAGTTTTCGAACAGTTTTCGAAGAAAACGATATTTTGTTTTTTCGGTGAGGACTTTGTTGGCACACGGCGGCAAACATGCACCATGTAGAGGCCGGTTTTTCTGGGCGCGTCAAGGCGTCTCATGGCCTTATTATGCTGGTTTCGGCGTAGGAGGGCGGTCAGTCAAGGGGTCAAACCGTTGTCTCCTAACACAGTTGTACGGCGGTGCATGTCTGGCGATCATGAATGACGAAAGTAGTCAAGTTGTGGACATAAAACGGTATCGACACACGGCGGTACATGTCGGGATGGTGACGTACATCCCCGGTATACGGCGGAAAGGTCGCGACAATACCACGGTAGTCGCGGTAAGACCACGGTAGCGCGGTAACATCATTCTGTGATGACGTTGCTAAGTGGAATTGGTACGGTTTGGCTTGCCTTTGGTGGCAGCTTTTTTGCGATGTGAAAAAACTAGGCTTAACCGGCGTTTGTTTTGAATTCGTAGGTGAATAGTGTAATGTTTTTCTTGGTGGCCCCGGTAAAATCCGGTTTGGCGATACTGGTCAGGCAGTAACGTGGCTTGATGGTACGCTTTTGAATGGTAGTGGTAAATCGATATTGGTACCGACGGTAATGGCAAATCAATATCCAACGGGTGTGTGTTTAGGCGGTACGCGGTAAACCTGCTTTTGGGCGGTATACCCGCGTATACTGTATGTTCCGTTCCCCTCGCTGCCTCGCCAAGGCATGTGCCCTGTCAGGCTTACAGCGAGTGGGGTAGGTCTTTCTGGCGGGTGTAAGGCCGGACTCACCCTCAAGGAGTGATACCTTCTTGCTGCTTGCTGCTGCGTGTGGCCGCCGCGAGGCTCAGGCGGCAGTAAAGTTGGGTCGTACGTGGTGCGTCAGGCACGGAGACCTACGATTCGCGCGTCTTTTTTTAGGCAGCAGCGGCAGAGCAGCGATGCTCAATCGGGATGTCCGTGCGCGGAGGCAGACGCCACCACAAGCTAAACTACGGCATAATCTATTGTGCCAGTAGGAGGCTGGATTCGACAACGAAGGAGGAGGGAGACAGAGCGTCGACGAGCGGGGAAGAGACGGATTGAACTCATCCCGCGCGATTTCTTTTTTTTTTCGGATCAGAACCGCAAGTGCGAGGAGCATTTTTTTTGGGGGGGGCGGGGGGGGGGAAGGGGGGACCGACTGGAAGGGAGTGGCAACGAGAGCACGTGCAAAGGAGCGGGCGTATTGGGCTAAGGCGATAAGGCGGCCATGACGAACGACAGCAGGACGGCACACGGAGACCCATGACCGGCACGCACACCATCACGAAAGGAGCAGTCAACGTTTTTTTTCTGGTTTTGTTTCTCACGAGGCAGTAGTATGTACTTGTTATTAACGTCACTGGTCTTTGTAGTGTTGGCGAGTTGTATACCCTTCGTGGGGAATGACCCCCGCAATTATCAGGGACGTGGTATCATAGTGTGCTGCACCTTTTGTGTCTGGCAATCCGGGAAGAGATGGCGATCGTTGATATTATTCGTGTGGTGGTTTTAGGTTCGATTGCTCCGTTTTCGCTGCAGTCTGCATGCCCGTGAGTCGTCGCTCTGCCAGCACCCCAGACAGCAGGCGTGTTCCCCTCTCTGTTCATGACTGCCGTGCGTGTCGTACGGTGCAGGCAGCACTCCAAACAGCAGCTGCTGTAGTCAGCAGCCACGAGATGGTTAGTGGTGGGAACGGGGGGAACTCTTATGTTGTAGTTGAGAGGATATACCCGCGGCCATGTTAGTTCAGTGTGCACATTGATTTCATCTTGTGTGCGCCTTCTTTGTCTCGTGCATTTTTTTTTAGGCAGCCGAATTTCGATTTTTTCATGGTTTTTCGGATATTCCTAGGGCTCCAGCGCCTTTGTGTGAGTGTGACCACAGACTCCTTCGTTTGAGAGTTAATGTGAGAACAACAACACTCTTATGTTGTAGTTGAGAGGATATACCCGCGGCCATGTTAGTTCAGTGTGCACATTGATTTCATCTTGTGTGCGCCTTCTTTGTCTCGTGCGTTTTTTAGGCAGCCGAATTTCGATTTTTTCATGGTTTTTCGGATATTCCTAGGGCTCCAGCGCCTTTGTGTGAGTGTGACCACAGACTCCTTCGTTTGAGAGTTAATGTGAGAACAACAACAATGTCCCATTACCGCTGTTTATACCGGGTATGATAACGGAGGAACTCCTTGGAATTTTGCAATGGAAGTGTCGAGATGAAACGAAGCTTTGACGCTGGCGGCCCGGTGCCTTTTTCGTTTCGATTCAGCATTCGCCTGCGGCATAATCGCCGACGGTTCATTCGATAGCGCGCATAGGCGGGGTTAGCCTACCTTTAAATAGCTAGGGTGTATCGGCGATGGATGTTGGCGACGTTGAAAAATCGAGCAGCAAGATTTGTCGTTAGTGCCATGGTTAATCCAAGGGTTGATCTGCTCTTGTTGGCCAGGATTTACCGTGGTAAGGTGTGTGGGGGGGTGTGAGTGGATGTTGATAATCGAGCAGCAGTACCTGTCACTATTGCGGACGGTTCATGCAATCTGGCACTTATGCGGGGTTGATCTTCCCTTGCTGGCTAGGGTGTAAGGGGGGGGTTGGGGAGCGCACTCGATATCATCCATGGACGCAGTCGTATGACCATAGACCCTCACATTCCTACATTGCCGGGACGGAGCACGTCGGATTTTCACCGACCAGACAGGGTGGATGGTGCGAGTTGAAAACCGAATATAGTGTACCAGGTAGGACGGTGGATGTTGGTGGATGTTGAAAGTCGCACAGCAGTACTAGCGGCAGTCTGCCACTAGAACGGCTGCTGCTTTTTTTTTTTTTTTTTTCACGGTGTGTTGTGTCTCTGTGTGTAGTCTACTGTCACTACGGTAGTACTGCTGGTGCCGCGGTTAGTTTACGCGAAGTATGTATTGCAGCTGGTTTAGTGTACACTCGGGCGCTCCCGTGGTTTAGAGGCATGCCGCAGAATCTTGTCGTTAGCAATTGTCGGTGTGGTGCTGAATTCTCGGTGCGAAACGAAAAGGGGACATGCATACTATGATTGCTGCAGTACGCAGTGCATAATACTGTGTAACACTCGAGATAAACACACACCCTAGGACGAATTTCCCGCCAAAAAAAGTCGATCACAGGGAGGGTATTTATCGGCGAGCGACAGTCAATCGAAATATCTCGATCGAGATCTCGCAGAAGCCGCCATCTTCGCTTGTTTGTGCCCGCCCTCCTTGTCTTTTGTTGAAATTCGGCTCGGAGATTCATCTCAGAGAAGGTTGTGCTATTTTGCGTGTTTTCCGGATGTTGATAGCTTAGTCGTGGAGAAAATCGGTTCGGAAAATGCATCCATGGGGGCGTGTTAGTTATCCACGGTGTACTATTAATAGTACGGGTACTAATCATGTACCAGGTGTTGCGGATGTGGCGCGTCTTGTTCGAAGACCTGCAGCCAAGGTCAGTAATAGCTTTGCGCGGGGAAACCTCCTGAGGTAATAGTTTTTTTTTTTTTTTTTTTTTTTTCATCCCCCGGCGGATTGGTAGATTTAAAGCTTTCACCTGGTAAGCCGTACCTACTGTAAGTACACGACCTCGATACGTACGTAAGCTGAGAGCTGAGTACGAGGGTTGGGGGTGTTGAGCCTGTACCAACGAGTCAAATACACGACGAAAGAGGGAAGACAGGAAGCGGGGTAGTGCGTATAAGAAAGGGGGAGAAGTAGATCCAGCGTACCTGGTATTACGGGGGTCCATAGTTAACAGGACCAAATATTGTTAGTAAAAATACCTAAATATAAAGGTTTTTATGTATGCCATAGGTCCTGTTAACTATAGACCCCCGTAATAGTACCTTGCGCCCTCGGATCAAGAGTTGAAGAGCCGAGAATGTATGTTGTATGTATCGGCCGAGTCGTAAAAGCAGGTCCGATGACCAGCGATCGTATCAACCGTCTGAAAATATGAAAAAAAGGAGTGGGTCGAAAATGCGGCTCTGCTCCTTCAAAACTTGCGTGTATCATCGAGGTGGTGCCCCCAGTGTCAACTGGGGCCTCTTCGACGACAAACCTTTTCTTGTCCGATTTTTTCTGGATTTTTTTCATGTCAACTCATATTCTACTTTTCAAGTCATGTCAAGCCCGGCCACTTTCTCCTTTTCCAGGTCCGTTCACGCCCCAGGCTTGAATCTCGCATTCGTTCCCCGTCAGCGATTCCGAATGAAGACACAGAAAAGTAGTACGAGTACCAGTACAGCAGTAGTAGCAGTCGTTTTTCGACGGCCACTGCTACCCTCCTGATGGCCACCCAAGAAACGGAGATCAGCTTCAATCCCGTGCACGATCATGAAAGCAAGCTCAGCTCAGGTACTGACATAGGCTAGACTTTTTATTTTGCAAAGGGAGTGAGCCGTGCCAGGTCAACGTCGGTGTGGAGCTTCCGAACTTACTAGTGTGTCCCTGAATTTTTCACTCGGTTCGCCCGGAACTTCTGGCTTGAGTTTCTGTATGATGCGATTTCATGTATCAAGGGGCGGCCGTTCAATTCCAGGGGGAAATAACGCAAGTCAACTTTGGAATGAAGCATGGGGGGCCAGTAGACATCACGGATAAATCTGTGAAATATAGCTGGTACTGTCAACCAAGGGAAGAGGGGAGCCACCGGCCTATAGCCTTCATGAGGTAAAATATGAAACCCGTATGAAGCACGCGCAATTGAAGTAATACGAGCAGCTTGCAAAAATGAGCTTCGACAGCATCGTCGATCTCACACCTGAGAGGTGTCTTTTTAATGGGTTTTTGCCAAAATCAGGTATACCTGGCCACTTTCGTGCCAAAAACAGTTACATCCTGAAATCAAGTACAAAACACACACCAGGAGCCCTGCTATTGGCCAAGCTGACTTGTAACTGATTTTGGCACGAAAAGGCCAAGGTACACCTGATTTTTCCTACTCTGTCTAGCTTTCAACTGATTTTGGCCAACTTTGAACCAATCACAGAGGCCATACGTACACTGTGTTTTCTCTCCGTATGCGTCTGCCCTCCCTCGGTTGAAATTCTTCTGTACGTGTATTGACGTATAAACTCTGCACTCGTATGTCGTACGTAAAAGTACGTATACTCGTATACATGCATACATGCGTATGCTGGTTTCACTTTTTCTTTTTCTCCTTGGGGTGTGCGATGTGCTTCAGTTATTAAATATTAATAGTTGTTGTTTGTACTCTGTTGTTTTCTATGTTCACAGCAGTCTTTACAGCACCATGGACACTCGGCGTTTCGTCTGCACCACCCCGCGTCGAGGTGGTCTCAGAATTGGTACGGCAAGATAAATTCGTGCCGAACAGGCGGTTCCGCGAGGACGGTCTGGAATCTTTAAAGCTGTCAACGGGGGGGGGGCGCCAGAGTAAACACTCTTGGCGCTCCCGCCGTGGCGAAACAAACGAAGCATATTAATAGTGACTCTTTGCAGTTCCAAGTGGAGCCCGTGGTACCTACACCCTGAAGAAAACAAAACAATTTAGATTTTGGAGGCCATGTGGCACGCTTAATGCTTTAGGCGCATTCTTTTTTTGCCGGATTGTCATGGACATCACACCGCTCGTGTCGCCCGTTTTTTACTTGGTTTTAATATGTACCTGATTTGGGCTCAAACGGATCCGGTATACCTGATTTTGGCATTTGCCCTTTTTAATTTGATAGACAAACCGCGAGATGGAAAACCATGTCTCCCCGGGCCCTCAGAAATTGAAACCAAGTCAGGGTAAGTAAGTACGGCCGTATACGGAGATCTGTCATCCGATACGTCCCGAAGACCCCGCCGTTCCGAGGGGGGGTACTCATGTCATGCATGGCCGTAACCGTTTGACCATAGACCCTCGCATCCCTGCAATGCCCGAATGGGACGCGTCGGGTTTTCACCGACCAGGCAGACATTGTTTGCACCAAGCACGAAGCGCCGTGAGGTGTTGGGCGAGTCGCATGAAGGGCATCAAGGGTGACCAGCATCCCACTCCAGTAATAAACGCTTGTGCGGCGGACTCTCTTGCATATGGATGCCAGCGTCGAAGTAGTTGATCTGTTTTTCTGGTCTGACCACTTGAATGTTGTGAGACTTGCCCTGGGCTGGGTATTTGGTCGATATTTTACCCCGGTAGCTCAGTACGCGACATCTTCGATTTCGATCAATATTATACGGTACTGCTGTTGGCGGGTCGGAATCGAAACTGAAAAGGCACCAGGTCGCCGGCGTTCAAACGGCGTTTCGTCTCGCTCTTCGCATTTTGCTAAAATCGATTCAAGTTCCAACCAGCACCGCATCTCTTGCCTTTTGCAAGATTTCAATTCAAGTTCGAGGCAGCACCGGATCTCGCATTTTGGTAGAACGAAGGTAAACCAGGCACTACGTATTCAAGCTCGAAGCAGCAGCACAACACATAAAAACACGCACGGAGAGAGAAGAGCAACAACACAACACGAACACCACAAAAACTTCACGGGTAAACCTCCGTGGTTATCCAAACGAAACCCTTCTGTGGCCCGACTTCTCCCGCCCCTCCTCGACCATCCGTGCAAGCCCCCTGCTTGTCCCCCCCTGGTAAAGCTACCCCGCCGCCGTCTCGTTCTCCGTCGAGCTGGTGAGTATGTCGCGTTTGTCGGTCACCCAACTCCAAGTGGTCCACAAAATGCGGCCACAGCAAAACGAGGCAGAACTCGTCTGTCGGTTCCTTTATCGCCTCCGTTTCTCCTCCACCCCCCTCGTCCCCTCCTTCCTCTTCTCGTCCCCCGTTTCCTTTCGATTGTATTTGGGCCCCTGGCATTGTGGTAGCGGCGAACGAGGCTTGCGCGGCAGGGCTTATCTGCGTCCATTGCTGTCTCCGTGCCTTCACCAGCCGCTCGTCGCTCTCGCCCCCCGCGGCAACGACCTGCAGCCTCCCCTTCACGCGGAATTGCTCGCGGGTCTTCTTCAGGTAGAAGCAGACTTCGCCCGCTGCGCGACACAGGAGACAGGAAGACGACAACATTAATATTCATTCAGCAGCAGCATGCGTTTGCTTTGCGCGTGATGCAGGCTTATGTGCCGAATAGTCTCGTTTCCGCGGTCATAGGTGCTTGTCAAGATCGACAATGTGCAGGATACTGTGACGCGATAACCTTTGATATCGATCACTCGTATCATACGAAGTTCCCTAGGTTTACCTAGGGTTATCTAGAAGCAAAATTAATTTCCTGTCCTAACGGACATAACGTCAAAAAACGGTGCATCAGCGCTTTTTTTCAGTTTACGGTACGAAAAATTGAACCAGGCAATCAGGGTACACCAAACCCAAGTTGGATGGCATTTTCTGTCAAGGTATACCGTTTTTTGTCGAAAAATCCATGTCCGTCCGTCTCACTTGCAAAAATGCAAAAAAAAACGGTACACCATCGTATTTTTGCCAGTTTACGGTACGAACAAGTAAAACGAGGTGATCAGGGCACACCAAACCCAAGTTATATGACATTTTTTGTCAAGGTATACCGTTTTCTGGCAAACAAATAATGTCCCGGTATAGCTTATATTTTGGAGCAACCACCGCGTTCGTCAATAGAAGCGCCTTTTTGTAGTCGTGTTCATACGAACATACCAGGTACGAGTCAAGCGTTGCTTATATAATCTGAAGACATTTTATTTCGTTTGGTGCGCGTGCGTGTACTCAGAACACGGTACCGCGGGCCAGCCCGGCGCCGCCGCGGGTGTCAGCGGGTGCTAGTAGGTAGAGGGGGTATTGCAAGGAGCGCGGTCGCCGTTTGCATGGCTAGGCGTCGCGTGTGCCTCGAGACACGTAGGAAGCACGAATGGGCTCTGTGTGGCCTCCTTGTGAGGCTCCGCTTGTACCATATACGAGATATAAGGGTCGCTTTGATATGCGAAATAGTAGTCAAGCGGTGCTTGTTTTTTTGCGACCAAACTAAAACTTCAAAGAGACTTCAATGCAGTTTGAGCACCAACTTTGTCGAAGTGGCGAAGAAGGGCCACGGTGAGCACCGGGCTTCACGCGAGGCGGGCGACGGGGCTTACTGTGGCAGAGAGGGAGGAAAAATTTATCCGGACCCAATCGGTGGTGAGTTGGTCGTGAGACGAGCGGGCGGCGTACAACGCTAAGAGGGAAGCTCTGCTGTTCGTTTTTTTTTCTTTTTGACCGGTGGAACGTGTTCCAAACAGGCAGAAATTATTACGTGAGAGGAGACAGGGAGTTTTTCCCTCTCCGTGCTTTTTCGCATCGTACGTGTTCATACGAATAGCCCGTAATAAACATCGTGAACTCCCCGAATGTTCTACATGCACAAGTACCTGTATTACAGTATGTATGTGGGTTAAGTTTTATACGTACAGTGCTGTCTTTTGTGTCGAGACGATATCCGACGATGTGCGGCATGAAGGAAGAGTTTCGTCGTCCATCGCCCATAAAAATCCCCGGCAGGACAGAGGGAGAGTGTCTCTCCGAATGTTCTACGTGCACAAGTACCTGTAGTACAGTATGTGTGTAAGTTTTATACGTGCAGTGCTGTCTTTTGTGTCGAGACGATATCCGACAATGTGCGGCATGAAGGAAGAGTTTCGTCGTCCATCGCTCATAAAAGTGCCCAGCAGGACAGAGGAAGAAAGCTGAAGGGAAAAAGATATTCCCAATTAGTTCGAAGGAAAAAACAAGGTCGACCGCGACAAGAGTTAGCGTCGCACGACAACAACCGGCAAGAAGAACGCGAAATACGTACAACCCGCTGTGCCTCCTATTTGTATAGTGCATACGAACACAATGACAAAATATAAAATACGTTCTTCCCACGTACTTTTCTTGAGACTTGCATTAGGCAGGACGATAACGGCCCACGTCAACAACGGCCTACAACTCCATACCTACAACCTACGGTACCCACTATTTCTAGTGCCAAAACCAAACCTTACAATAAGACCAAAAGAAAAAGCGGAAATTCTATGGTACGAATACGTGCTTCCTACGTAATTTCTTGATACTTACACTATAGGACAGCAATTTTTAGTGCCCACATTGGTGTCAGCGTCCCACGACAACAACATCCGACGACATCAGCCTACAACAAAGGACGACAGACAACCTACCCTTCTAACACCCTACACAGCTGGACGAAACAAGACAGCAGTGATACTACTGACTTCTCCGTACCTACAACCTACGGTATCCACTATTTATCTATTTATAGTGCCTAAACCAAATTCCATAGTACCAAAACCAAAAGAAATAAAGCGGAAATTCGATGGTACGAATACGTACTTCCTGCATACTTTTCTCGATACTTACATTATTAGGACGATAACGGCCCACGTAAACAACGGCCTACAACTACAAAGAATGACAAACAACCTATCCTTCTACATACTACACAAGTCGAAACCATACAGGGTGCCTCCTATTTGTAGTGCATACGGACAACGACAAAAACAGGATAACGTCCCACGACAACGACGTCCGGCAACAACGGCCTACAACAACAAAGGACGTACCAAAACCACAAGAAAAAGCGGAAATTCTATGGTACGAATACGACGTGCTTCCTATTACACGTACTTTTTTCCTTGATACTTACAGTAGGACGATAACGGCACACGTCAACAACGGTGCTGCCGCTTAGCGGCCGGGGTCTCGATCGGACCCTCTCTGTGGTCCCATCTACTCGACGTGCTAGAATACCACACGTATGAAAATATAGACCGATGCAGCAACAGCAGCATCTTCCATAAGTAAAATTCTACCTCGCATATATCTATGTCGCGAAAGACGGCTATAAGTAGACACGGCTTATGCAGCAGTAAGGAAGAGCAGCATGCAGCACTCCAAGCACAGGTCGATTTTTTTTTTTTTGACCGGTGCAAGGGGTTCCAATCAGGCAGAAAAATATTACGTGAGAGGGGACAGGGATTTTTGCGGTGCTGCTGTGCGGTGCTGTGCTTTCTCTTTCGTGCAGACAGCATATCACAACAATAACAAAATTACCCGACCTGGGGTATGTACGTATGTACGGCATTTGCCATTTTTGCGACTTGTTCAGACGAATATATATATATTTTGCCATAAAACGGTATACCTTTTGAAAGAAAACGTCATCTAATTTGGGTTTAGTGTATACCGTTTTTTTTGTCATCACAGAGGGGAAAAAAAGACCACGGTATGAACGTAAAGACCGATGCAGCAACAGCAGCATCTTCCACAAGTAAAATTCTATACCGTGGGGAGCGCAGCTGTGCCCTGCCGACTCGAGTTCGAAGTACCGCCGCCTTGAGCGTCTCACGTGTTCTTCACATGTGTGTTGAAACGTTTTGATTGTTTGTGTGATATTGCTTCTCGATTAGGACTGCCTGCCTTCTTCTTTCCCTCTTTTTGCTAGAACGCATTGGGCAGAAATGTTACACGGCGCGTCCAGCCCTTCGAGTTCTGCGCAGCTATATTTATTTTATCTGTTTGGTCGACAGAGTGTTGTTTACGGGGTGCATATACGTAACACGATAATCGGCGAAAAGTCTACTTGTATGCCTTTTGTCATCTTGAACTTTACTGCGGCGTTTTATTTGGTATGGGTGTGTTCCCGACACGTCGAGGTCATCGCAATCTGCGCGATGTGACTGTGATATTATGTTTTGTTTTTTTTCTTCGAAAAGCGGCAACAGCAGCATCTTCGAACAAGCAATATTCTACGTAGCAAGTATCTACGTCGCGAGAGAATTTCCATACCTCCGTCCAACCGTTTATTATATGGTAACGCCTAGGGAACAGCAGGGCAACCCATGCCCTGCTCTACAAATAATATTCAGCTGCAGGAACAAGAACTTCCAGGGAAACTAAACAAAGAAACCCATCGGACCGTAGGAGCCTATTGATACTCGCATTATAGCTTAATTCGATCATACCCCGGTACAGAACAGTACTTCCGACTTAGCGTTCGTGTTCTCCACAATAAACCGTTCCTTCTACCGGCATCCAGCACCCCAATGTCTGTGCCGATTCTTCATTCTATAGAGACCCAAGCTCTGTGGTCCCGGAACCACGACAAAGAGTAAATGCATTGTAATGCAGTAAGGCGAGTAGACAATGACATGCCATGTCATCGCACTGGATACGACAAGCACAACATACACGCGCCTGCAACACAGACACATCGAAGAAAAATGAAAGACAAAGAAGAAAACGAAAACAATCGAAAACAAACAAAAGCAAATTAAAGACATCAAGCAAGAGAAAATAATCAAACACTACAGAGATAATACGAACAGAAAGAAAACCAAAAAAGCGGAAGAAAAATACTTTTCTTCATCACTTTTACTTTCCAGCTTAGGAGGTTTTACCCTCGACGATCTTCTTTCTGGACAAGCCGTGGTCAAGGGTGTCGTCCCTTCTCCCCCCTGGTACGTGCCTTTATTTTTTGTCGCGCATAGGGTTCAGCATTCCCACTGCTCGTCGATTTTCATCGAATGTGGCCAACTCACGCTTTCGCGCTTTCCGCTTATCAATTTTTTATGCAAGAAAAAGTCCCTATGAGCACGCACTCGGTGAGACTTAAACCCACGAAATTGATCTTGACAGGCACGCGGACCACCTACCAAGCCACCGGGGACGCCGACCTATGCCAATGGAAACGCAAAGTTCCCATAAAAATTGAATTCCAAAGATACCCGTCCGAATTTTTCAGGCACAGCTTGCTATGGGCACGTTTCTTAAAACGGAAAGTTCCAAACTTTTGGAAAAGCCCGGAAAAAGCAAATCTGGGGCCGATGTTGGACCAAGATCGGCTTGACAAAAACTCAGGCGGATGTTTGGTTCGAAGCGGCGAGATTCCGAGTCCTCGAGAGGCAGACATCGATCGATAAAATCAACGACTGCGTTATGAATTCTGAACGGAGTGCGCTCGTTAGGGGCTCCGACCCACCCCAGGGTCACCGTCTTCACACAATGGCCGGTGTCATGAGGCGGGAACCAGGCGTATGATAAAAAAAAAACAATTGGCCGCTGGTGCGCACACAACAGAAGAAGACAAAAAAGTCTCCATCCGTCTCGAACGACAAAAAGTAGGCTTTTTTTCAGGTTTGGAAGGATACCGTAGGACGCCGCCGGCAAGCTTTCACCCCCTAGACCATGAATCCACCTGATATCTTCGAGGCCGTCATCTATACTCGTTGGCCCGGACAAGCCGGACAAGGAGCGGGTTGGCCGTGGGCTGAGTCTATGTTCAGATCGAGCGTCTATCGTCGCACGAGCTGATTTTTATCAGCGTATTGACAATTTGCAACGAGAAAAAAACAAAGTGCGCCGCCTGCAGCCGTTAGAAAAAAAAGAAAGAACAAACATTTCTTCCTCCTTTTTTCCCACAGCAGCGGTACAAGGATATTTTCGGCTGTTCCTTGAAAATAATATTTTTGAAAGAAATCTTTTGACTTCGCGTTTTCATTTGGCACAGGTCTTAGACAAACTTCAGATTAACACGAAGAGCAGAGCAAAGGAAGGCGCACCCCAAAACAGCAAAAAAAAAAAACATGGGACAGGCAAAAGAAAACAAAGCCAACCAACCAAGTCAACAAACCAATAACACGGCGGTGGTTAATACCAGGTAGGAAGCAAGGCAGACCGCGAAAACAGGATTCTGACAACATACACAATCACACGATCATTTTGACACATGATCACACGACCATGTTCAGCTGTGAGACATGATCACGCGAGATCATGTTGTTCATGATCTTGAAGGTCCTGATCATGGATAACGCCAACGACGTCGCTCACCAGGCTCGGCCGAGATCTCCGGAATTTTCTGGCTTCGTCGGTCCGTGATGAACTTGAGAGCGCCGGTGTCCTCCCAGAAGCCTCGAAACACCCACGTCCGACAGGAGGCCCCCCCGCCGACGGCTGCCGTTGCGAGCTGGCAGTACTTGGCTGTCGGGTCCTTCTTGTGCTTGCCAATCCTGCAAGAGTAAGATTTTCCGATATTTCAAACCCGAAAACGTAGGACAGCCACATGGCAAGGCATATTGTATTGCCGAGGGGGAAAACGCGCAGGGAGTACGTAGGGGGAGATAGATGCAGACAAGGTGCACGTGAGAGAGAACAGAGATCCATATTTATATTTGGGAGGATGGTTTCGTAGAGGGAGGTAGGCTATGTCATGCGCTTTTATATACTGTTTGATGTACGTACTCGTACATACTACGGCGGTACAGCAATGTACGTACGTATGGCACATGTTCGATGGTTCGACGGTTTGTGATCGATGCACGTGTTTCAGCAATAATACTCGCACGCAATCTGACGCACTCAGATAAGTACTATTAACAGGAGTGGCGTCATCATTATTGATCGACACACAGCGGTTGTCGTTTGAAAGCCGGCCACACGCAAACAACTGCCTGGCGACTGCCGTTCTGTCGTGGGGCACACACAGGAAAAGGTTCCGCCTCAGCGATGGCTTCGCTCGCATGCCTGCTGCCTCTCGACAGCCCGCTTGATGGTCAACAACTTTGTTCCAACAGAAACTCGTGCCACGTTTGGCTCACCCAAGACCAGAGGAGTGAGTAAGAACGCAGGGGTACAGTGCGACAGGAACGACAGTTCACAGCATTGCTGTGGCATATGCGCGTAGATAAGATGGCCCGTACGAGAGCGTTGCACAGGGAGTGACAAGAGCGCCTTACCCCTGATTCAACAAGTCCGCCCAGGCAGGTGTTGCTGCTGCCATTGTGGTAGTTGTCGCGGCTGTCGATACAGCTCTGCAGGAAAGCGAAGATAGGCTCGGCGCAAGGCGTGCCCAAGGCGCAATTATCATCAGCCCGCCGCACTGGTCTTACCAGAGGTCGACGTCGAGTTCGAAGTAATGCAACTGACAACCCTCACCACGGCAGTAGAGGTGTGGAAGGTGGAAGACAGGTGTTGTTCCTGGCAGCACCTCATCACTTGGGGTTTCGACCCCTTTCGAAACATCATCTTTCATTTTTCGGATGTTCTGAGACATCCTTCCACAGGTTCATGGAAAACCCTTATTCCAGTCAAAATCATGGGAATAATGACTAGGAAAACCCTTATTCCTAGTCATTCCCATTGATGATCACGTTCATGTGTACAGACAGCAGTCTCATGTCGCACATTACCCGGTATCTATCGACAATCCACAGGTACTACTGGTAGCACCGCGAGTCTGTTGCGGAGGGGGGACTAGCTCACGTAAAAACAACTTCATCGGACATGGCGGAGGCCGCCGGTAGCAAGCGCCATAGGGAAGAGGATGAGGAGGTGCAAAACGACGAGGTAGTGAAGCTGGCCATGCAGCTCATCAATGTTGAATCGCTGTCCGGACATGAGCAACCCATGGCCGTTGTCCTCAGGCAATGGCTGGAGCAGAGGGACTGGGTCGTGCAGCTGCAGGAGGTCGAACCTCAGAAATCGACGGTGGGCGGGAAGCCCAGACACAACCTTTACGCGCGCCGTGCTGGGATTCCCGCGACAAGGACCGAAGGACCTCGGGTTCTGTTCAACAGCCATATTGACACGGTAAGTTGCTGCTAAGTCGCTGCTGTTCTTCACGTGTACGTAATGCTATACACTCGGTGTTGCAGCAAGAACTACTGCTGTGCGAGCACCCTCAGACCCTCAGGCCTAACGCTATTTTACAGGAGGCCGCAATGTTGCAGAGAAGGGCCGCGCCCTCGAGTATGAAGTACCCGGGCGTAACCCCTGCTGGCGGCAGGAAGCAGTAGGGCAAAACATCCAGCATACCCATAGTACACTGCAGAAGCTGTACGTACGGACACGCCGACACGTCGGTTTGCAAGTCCGGTGCTTGAGGTTTCACGTGTCTTATTGTTTGTTGATGCCTTTGCGTTGACCCCGCGTGTCGACTCATATATATACCAGGTATATATATATTGCTGCGTGATACCATTGATATTGTTGTTGTTCTTTTCTTCACATTAAACCGTTCTTTCTACGCGTCGACATCCAGCACAACCAGTGTCCGTGCCGATTCTTCAAACCTAGAGAGATACAAGTTCTGTGGTCACAAAGCTACGCGACAGAGATACTACGTTGCCACGTATGCAATGCAATGCCATGTCATCATACTGCGTACGACAGGCACGACATACACATTCCATGACTTAGAGAAACAAAAACGAAACAAAGAAAAAACAAAAACAAAAACAAAGACAATTCGAAAGAGAAAAGAAACAAAAAAAGAAACTAAAATATACCTGGTATACGATGTATATACTTCAGTATAGCAACAAACCATCGTACCCCCACGTAGGGGACGTGGCAGACACTTGAAAAGAACGAGCTGGAAAAAGAAAAAGAAAAAGAAGAAAACACCACTAGTCGTCAACAGAGTAAGACTAAGAACCAAGGTAAAAATAACAGTCAAACCAAACAAAGCACAAGGCATGCTCCAGGTAGCGGCAGCAGTTTATGGTACGAGCAGCACAGCCAGGGTATCCCTGCTGGCCCGCCTGGTACCTTGCTACCCTGTCTGCCACCATCGTCCAGCGTTCGTCAACTATGCCCGGCCCCTCGGCGTCAGACAGTACGAAACAAGCAGAGCAGGCTCGTCATCCACCCACGCCACACGACTCCTTCAATAAGGCTTATCAATCGGAGAAAGGAAGAAATGAAAATCACATAGGGTCACCGCAAAGAAGACAATAAAATGAAATAAAAATAAACAAAAACAACAGGAAGACAAAGGAAAACCACGTTCGAACCAGCTGCACCAGTTGGTGGTACGAGTAGTATAGGCATATTCTACTTCTTAGTCTGCCCGGTACCTGGCTACCCTATCTGCCATCTCCTTCCTACTTTCGTCCACTGCAGTTTCCCTGCTACTCCTCTTCCCCCCCCTCTCCGCATTCCCTTGGTCGGGTTTTCTGCTACTCCTCTTGTTGCCCCTCCTCCCCCCATTCCCTTGGACACCACCCACGGCGGATGCGCGGCGCTGCCTGCTCAGCTCAGCCTCAGCCTCGTGCCACCTCACCATGAACCGTTCGGCTTGCTTCCAGGATCCCCCGGTACCACTTCCCCGCCTTTTTTGCAGCAGTGGGCCACAGTGCGGTCTCAACTCCAAACACCAAGGGAGCAAGTTCCGTTGACCCTTCGGTGGCGCGGAACTCCCTAAGGTCTTCGACTACGCATCTATGCCAAGTCTTAACCTGTCCGCCAGGTCTCGGGTTCTCCCCACCAGCAATCGTCCCGAACATCACCCGGCTAGGTAATCGATCCTTGCTTTGCCGTGCCACCCCCCCCGCGAAGAAGGGACGCCGTTTGCGGATGGTCGTTTCGATGCTCTCGCAACGTGTCATCTTGAGGGCCTTCGCGTACGAGAGGGTGGCATGGTCAGTACGAAGTCGGCGTTGGAAGCCAATGACTCGCAACAGAACTTGGTGGTGAGCCGTTCGAAGCTTGGCAAAGTGTTCCGCTCTGAGGGTCCACGTCACACACCCGTAGAGCAGGGTCTCAATCACCTCGGCCTTCAGCATTCGGACTTTCAGGCTAAGGGGGGCGGTCGTCCTATCATACGGCTCCGGGCCGAACCGTTTGAGGCATGCTCGCATGAGACGGATCCGTCGGTCGATTTCGAGCGAGAGGTCAGCATTTTCGTGGATAACGCCGCCTAGGTACAAAAACTGGGCCGTCTGCTTATACCTCTGGCCTGCTGCTTCGATAACGAGCGGTGGTGCGAGGGTTTTCTGGTCTGGCGTTTGTAGAAGCATAGTCTCTGTCTTCTTTTCCGACACCGTAAGGCCTGCTGCTTCGAAGACAGTCACGATGACTGTCATCATTTTCGCGAGCCCTTCAGCCGACTTCGAGACAATCCCTGCGTCATCGGCGTACAACATGCCCCATACAGCCCTTCGCACGTACGTTAACGGCTCCTGCTCCTCCGTCCCGGCTACTCCAGCATCACTAAGTTGGACCAAATCCCTTACGATTGCTTCGTCATGGCTAAAGCGTACTAGTACGACGTGCAACGCAGCAGCGAAAAATACGTTGAACAGTAACGGTGACAGCACACAGCCTTGCCGCAGCCCCTGCGTGACATGAAACCATTCCGAGTGCTCGCCGTCATCCGTACGCACGCGAGCCCGCATGCCATCGTGGAAATTACGGATAATTCTCAGCATCTTGGTTGGTACGCCAAAACGTGTGAGTACTTCCCATAACAGCTCTCGGTCGACAGAGTCGTACGCTTTCTGCAGATCGATGAAGCACAAGTACAGGGGGATTTTCCTCTGTCTTCCAAGCTCTTGCAACCGGCGCACGACGAACAACATATCAATCGTTGATCGTGCGGGGCGGAAGCCGCACTGTTCCTCCGGGAGTAATTCCTCGGTCTCGCAGTAGTTGCTGAGGCGCGACGCGACGATTTTCAACACGACTTTGCCTGCGTGGGCAACCAGCGAAATCCCTCTGTAGTTGTTGCAATCAGTTCGGTCCTTCTTTTTGTGAAGGACCTTGATGATCGCGTCTTTCCATTGCTGGGGGACTTCTCCTGTTACCCAAACATTGACAAGGATGTTGTGAAAGCACTGGGCGAATGCGGGGTGGTCGTATACTGCTGTAGTATTAATAACTGCAACCTGGTATGAAATACCTGGTGCCTGTGGGTACTGACTGGTACCTGGTACCTGCCGTATGTACCTGGCGTATGTACCTGGCGTATATATAATGTCATGTCCTTGTTCTTTGAACGGTTTGTACGGTGGTAGTATCGTATCGCATCTTCAAAACTTGTGCGGTTTTTGGTTTTGTAATATTACGGGGGACCATAGTAAATAGGACCAAATATTGTTGGTAAAAATAGTAAAATATATAGGTTTTTGTGTGTACCGTAGGTCCTATTTACTAAGGTCCCCCGTAATAGTATGCCCCGCGGAGCACGGGCTCTCGCGAGCGCCACCGAAACCACCTGCGGCAGCCAAAATAACGAATACCAGGTAGAGTACACCACAACTACTCTTCTTCAAATATATCGATATCAGCCAAGGAGCAAGGAAGCACAAACATAAAACCAACCGAATGCGCCAACTGGTTCAATAATCAAGCGGCCCGCACTTAAAAATATCACGTGCCTGGATCAAGCAAGGGTTTGGCTGACGGCATGTTTCCGCTGCCCCTGTTGCTATCCGTTTCCTAGCGATCCTCCTCGGCCCTTGCGTCGTCACATCTCTCCCCACCGCACTAGGCCCATCTTCCCGGCGGATCAGTGACAAGCTAGCCCTTTTCCCTCGGTCGAACGGGTACGTTAATGCTCCGTACTATCTCCCAATCAACCCCTTCCTGCTGCTGCTGCTGCTGCTGCTGCTGCTGAGGTGGCATCGAATTCAACTCCAGTTATTTGCACCAGCACAACGAAGCCCCCCCACCTCAGGCTCACGCTGCTGCCGCGGCTGCCACTGCTGCGGCTGGTCCGATTCAACTCTACAGCCGCATCACCAAGCTCCTCCACCGCAGGCTCACGCTGCTGCTGCGGTAGCTGCTGCTGAGGCTGCTGCTGCTGCTGTATATCACCATGCCTCCTTCCCTCTCGGACCGTCGCCACCCCGCTTTCCATAATGCCATCAAAGCTTTTGTACGACGGTACCCCCATTCCTTCTGCTCGCTTCTTCGCAGACTGCAACCTCTCCCACGAGTGTTGCATCTGTACGCGATCGATCACGCCGAAATTCTTCGACATTGTTGCGGAGATCAACTCGAGCCCGGCTTCCACTGCCGCAATGATCTCCTCGCTGCCCTCTCGGCATCCCGCTCCTATATGCCTCACTTTATCATACTGTCGTCGGAGCAGCTCGCCCTCTGCGGCTACTCTCGCCGCTCTACATACATCCCGTTCCAACCTCAGTCCCTCGAGCTGTCGAAGCAGCAGAAGCTGCTCTTCCGCCTCTGACAAAAAACCACCACACACAACCGTTTTGAGCCAGCTAGCTCTCTGCAAAATTCAGGTCCTCCGTCTCTGGCATACGACAGCAGCCATCTTCTCGGCACAGCTCTCCTGTCACAAAAAGCAATACGCCTCAGCGAGCTCCGGCCGGGAGACAACGACAGCCTGTATCAACCACCGCAGTATCACATGCATCGCGTTTTATCGCGTGATCCCCCGTGATCCGTCGCTCCCACTCTGTCGTACGTCAGGTACCACCGTTCTTCGGCGCGGAGTTGTGCAACGTGGAAGGCAAGATGATCATCAAGGGGCGCGGGGCATGCGACACAAAGGTACCAAATTACTTGGAATTAAGCGTGGGTTCATTTTTGCAGTGCTGAAAGGGTTGAGGATGCACACACTGGACAAATCAGATAGATCATCATCCCCTCTTCCTGATCTAGATTTTGCCCGGCAGATATATCCATGATCTGTATGATTTGCAAGATCTCCCGTAGGTCATGCTTGCCGGGGTGGGACATGTATGGGACACCTCTGTGCGAGTGTGCGCCGATTGGGATCTGTATGATACGACCCTTGCACGACATGCCGTAACGGAGAATACGCTTGAGACTGTTCACATACCTGGTAGTTGTTTACGTACCCACTGCAGCATAGATGATCTATGGAACATCGTGGTCTGTCCGCCCGTACGCAGGAGGGAAACATAATAAATTAGCAGGATGTGTATTCTTCGAATCGTTCAGCATCGCAGCATGCTGTGTAGTACTATTCATATGATAATTGTACTGCTACGCGTTGTGTGCTCACACTGTATGTACCAGGTACGTACTCGTAGTATACATACTACAGAACCTTATATACCTGCTACAGTATAAAGTCCCAATATCATGACTTGGGAATCTCCTCGTGCCCTTCTTTTCTTCCGACTTTTTTTTGTTTTGTTTTTTTTCACTTGAAAGACGTACGAGTACAATACAATTTTTGGTTGGGCGAAAGGCCCAAAAACTATTGAACCTTGTTCGCATCGTCGCGGGCATCACGAGCATCATAACAAATACAAATCTCAGTTGGCAGTCAAAAGCTGCGATCGATCAACTGAACTAAGCGACACAAATTCTGGCACCATAGACAATTTGTCAACACCGTACTTCTCAACATGTTGGTCGCTATATCTGGAATCCGAAAGGGCTGCGAAGAGCTTTAAATGGTAAAATGGTGCATGTACTGTACAAACGTACGATTGCACCAGATCAGACCACCGCGGTTGTCCACGTTTCCGAATTTTTGACGCGTTTTTTTGCAGGGGATTCTAGCGGCGCAACTCGTGGCGCTTCAATCTCTAGCGGACGAGGGAGTAACCGATGTCGGGCTGCTTTACGTGGTCTCGGAGGAGACGGACCATAGCGGCATGATCAAGGCCAACGACCTAGGCTTAGACCCCCACTACATGGTCGTGGGAGAACCGACGGGGTCAAAGATGATGTGAGACCCGACTCTCTGGACAACGGATGGTAGTCGAGGGGGAAGACCAAAGAGTAACCGATATACCTGGTAGTCTATAAGATTATTCAGGTGTGAGATATGTACAGTGAATACCCAGAGTTGAGAGAGTTGTGATAAATGCCGAAAACACATTTCTTAACTATTAATAGCGTTCTCTCTTATCTACAGTGGAAATTGTATTGATTTACTGTAATGTAGGCGGGTCCAGACGATTTAGCCTCTCTCAACTGAACTATTCTCTTGTTAATACAGAGTATCCTTTTTTTAAGTCGGGGTACCCACTGTATATATATACTTTGTACACGTATGGTACGTGTGCAGATATTTTTAGGAGCCGAGGTATCCGCGGGCGAGCAACCAACCCTCCTAGCATCGGATACGTCGGCCAAAAAGCGGCGGCGGCGGCGGCGGCAAAAGTGTAAAAGTTCAGTCGGGTGACCGCGCAATAAAATCCTTGCACCAGCTGAAATCTTTTCACCGGAGGTGCAAAAATGATTCGACTCTAACAACAAGTAGTCTGTCCCCTAATCGTGAGGGTGTGGGGTTGTAAAGGGGGATAGGAGGTCCAAGGTCTATGATTCCTCGCCTTGAGCCGTCATCGCTATAGACTGATGTGTTAACAAAGGACAATTTTTCGACTGGAGTTGTGCGCTATATAGGGCTGTCACGGAGTGTGTACAAATGTTCTTGGCGTAAATATGAAGACCGCTTGGTCTTCATGTTAATGTCTGAACGGTTCTTGCATTTCAGCCCTCATCCCACAATAGGAGCTGGCTGCACTTTTTGGCTCGATGCTTTCTGACCGGTTACCTAAGGTCCTCACGTGAGCGACTATCTGCTATGATGCTCCTACTGCTGTAGTATGCTTGAAGTATTTGTTGTAGGACTTCGTAGTGCTTAGAAACTTTGGTCGGGTGGCGTGAACAAAGTTCTTCGAAGCTTTTCTTAGGGTTAGGGTGGGATGTGGAGCTCCTCATGTCAGATGTAAGGTACCACCCTTATTAGGCACCAACCTCACCGCCCGTGACGTTGGTCTCTCGACCTGCCAGATAGCGCAAGGGGGAGAGGGGCGGACGGAAGAAGCTGATAGACGCGCTACCACCACCGCAGACCGTACGGTTGACCCGTGCGCTATCAATGCTGTAAACGTTATCCCACACACGTTCAAGGTAGTTTGTGTCCCAGAAACTTGGTGCAGTTCTGAAGAGATGAAGCCTGTTGACGAGGCCGTCGTCGTTTCCCTTCTACGAGTGCCACGTATGCGCTCCGCGTGCGCAGCAGGGAACCCTCCGCTCTTTCCTTGAGCACGCGCGCCGCTGTGTGGCTACATTCATAGGCAGTACCACTGTTCCTTTCGGGCGTTGTCCGCGGGGGGAGAAAAATTACCTATGTTTCGCACATCTCACAGATCATCTCCAGATAGATCATCTACTGTGTATCCTAGTTAATTTTGCACACCGGATAGACCATGTACAGATAGATCATCTAGATCATCTACGTAGATCATATATTTTGCGTTATTGGATGTTTGTGTAAGCACCGTAACGTACGGATTCCACCCGGCAAAAACGCGCGTGCAAAGAGAGCTGTGTCATACGTATCTCACCGGGAAAACAAGATATAGACCATCATCCAGGTCATCTGGCTGGTATAATATATCACAGATAGATGTATCTACCCTGAAATGTCTATTTCCTAGATCAACTGGATATCTGGTCTCCGACGTGTGGTCCCACTCTGGCCGTAAATATAGTCACCATTCGATATTTACATCAGAGTTCAGACAGTTCTTACATTTACGACCAATGTGGCAGATTTTACGAGGGAATGCGAGTTTTCTAATTCACGCCGCGCCTAAAAATAGAGACCCCCCGCTCGAGCTGGCTGAAGACGATTGATTCTACGACCGTCGACAAAGACATCCGAAATTAAAATAAGGCAGCACCTGCGTAGCGACTTTTCGCTCCCCTCCAACGCACGCTAGTTGACGGCAGTTTCATGTTCGTATCGAATATATCCTGCTGTGCGGGTTTCTATCTAGCGACGGCTACAATACTACAGTAGCTCAACGCGTTTAGCGCTGCAGCTCCGTGTTGGGGGATAAACTACTTATAATTAGAGTGGTTCGCCCCCAAAACGGAAATGCAGTATACACCAAAGGGGTTAACGGCGTGCGTCTTTCTTTCGCTTTTGTCACCGTTCTACCTCTTCGCCCTCTCTTCCACCCACGTCCGTACCTGCCCCCGAAAAACAAACAAAAGGCGATTGCAGAAGGGCATGCTGAAGGTGCGGATCTCTTGTCGGGGGGTGGCCTGCCACAGCGGGTACCCGCACCTAGGGCAGTCGGCGATAGACCCGATTGTCGAGGTGCTGCACGCGCTGAAGCACCACGCATGGCCCTCGAGCGAAGAGCTGGGCGAGACCACTCTCAACATTGGCATGGTGGAAGGGGGCCAAGCGGCGAACGCTCTGGCGGAGTCCAGCGAAGCTATGGCTATGTTCCGCTTGATCGGGGCGCCGCAGGAGGTGCTGGAAGTGGTGGAGGCGGTGGCGACGGAGCACGGCTGCTTGATTGAGGTGAACGGTGAATGCTTGTTTGTTTTCTTGGCGGGTAGTTTGTTTGTTCGGAGCTTTCACCTTTTTTTTTTTCCCCCTCCTTTAGAATTTCAACTCAGTTTTTTTGCGGGGGCAAACTCTATAAAGTGTGGGATGTTATTTTTGCAGCAGTGCTTCGTGTAAGGGTTATCGCTCAGCGTACCTTGCGGTTATGAATTGTAAGTCTTTGGCTCTCTGAATTACGCCGGGACGGGGGTGTAGAGAGCGTGTCACTGTTGTCGATCGCTGTGTACGTGGAGAGGACGTAGGTGTGGTCGACAATGTTGTTGTTGTTGCTGTTGTTGCTGCTGTTTGCTCGCCTTCTTTGTACGCGGTCGGAACAAACCGCTGCCTTGATGTTCCCAGGATCGATGTATTTTCTGTGGATGTTATGTCGGCTGAATCGACCACACAGAGGTGACACGAACAGTTCTAAACTACAGCAATAATTATTTAGAAATTTTGTGAACTAGTTATAATTCGGTTGTTCACAGTAGGATGCAATGTTTTATATCCGAGATGTTATACGAGTACATATCTCACGTAAATGCATGTTGTTTCCTTCAAGTATTACACACAAAAAAAAAAAAAATCAGTACCACCCTGGTACCTCAAAAATGTTTCTGCTCAGCGTCTGATGGATCGGGTAGGTTGAAGTACAGTGTCCGAAAGGGCTGCTCATAAATGTTCGGTGTGCCCGTACGTTACAGCCTTCCCGCGAAAAAATGCTTCCTGTGTGGACGTTGGGGCGGCAGCTTGCGGACGTGGTCGGGTTCTAGTCTAACGAGTAACATGGCCGACACGCCTCTCCTTGCCGTTCGTAGGAAGAACCCCTGAGAATCGCTCGATTGATAGTGCCTTGAGGTGTGACCCAGTGAGCTAGCACCCTCTTGCGGGCCCTTTCCGCCTATATCCAGCAGAAGTACGTGCGTTATCGCTGCGTCTATAGGAACTCACGAGAGGGGGGCGCCGATAGTAACATTTTCTGTGGCACTCGCCTTAAGAGCTATATGCGTCTAAATCCCAAAAACCAGGTCTTGATAAAAAATAAATATTGGTGGAAACCGATGGCCTACTGCTGTACGCGCGTAGGTACGCAACGAATAGCTTGTAAGAAGACAAACGGGCTTCAGTTGAGGAGAACCCCCCCCCCCCCCGTCAGTCACAAATGTGCAGGACAAAACAATGCTCCCCCTAATTGCAACCCCTAATTGCAACCCCTATCGTTGTCGGAAGATCAACTAAATCTGACTCTGATTCCAAGGGTTTTGTCGCCACAAGGCTAGGGGAGTGCAGTCCTCAACTCTTACTCTAATTTCAAGTGCTTTGTCTCCACAGGGGGAGTGCAGTCCTCACGGCCCTTTGGGTGTTAAAAGATAGCGACCAAAACAATGGTTGGTAACTTCAAGTGCTATCAACCATGTCTGGCAGTCTGAGCGCCTGGCAGTACGAGTAGGGTCATGCATGATGCGCCCGTGCCGTACTACTATATGACTCCTATCAACCATTGTAACTCGGACACCATGTTGCAGAATATCATCCCCCAATCACGACGTGGCCGTTGTTGTAATCGTCACTTCTCATCGTCTATCTCCCCCTCTCAAGTCTGATAGTCCCAACAGCAGGGTTAAGGGGGTGTGATACACAAGAGTAAGAGCCATGTCGCTGCAGCCGCCGGGCCGTGTCGCTGCAACTATAGAGCTATCGTGTCGAGGCATGCATGTATAGACCTTTTCATACCCTGGTAGTTGCTCTTGGTTGTTGGCATCATCGCTTCACGCTCTTGCTTTTCGTAGTCTGGATTTTCTGTCATCTCATCATGTTTTTGGTGACAGTTTTGACACTCACGCCGCTGCAGTACACATTGTCGAATGGCACATGCTTCAGTCATGATAATAATCACATCAGTATTGGTAATAATATGCTAGAGCTGCAGCGTCGCCTGTTTTCTGATTGTTTGTGTTTCGTTTTTCATGCGTTGGTTAAACTATCTCGGCCAGGTGATATCGAAAAATGCGCCCGTATCGCTGGAAGTGCTCCCAGGCTTCGAGGCGGATGTGGCGGCGTATAACACCGACATCGCGTGAGTGCCTGGTTGGACACAGCGTGATATCTAAAACAGCAGTATGTGCATACTTTCGTCTTTCGTTTTTTGTTTTTTAACCATCACGTTTAGTTTCCAGTTTTATGGACGAGCCGTGGCAACAGTTGTCCCCCCCCCCCCCCCCCCCCCCCCCCCCCCCCCCCCCCCCCCCCCCCCCCCCCCCCCCCCCCCCCCCCCCCCCCCCCCCCCCCCCCCCCCCCCCCCCCCCCCCCCCCCCCCCCCCCCCCCCCCCCCCCCCCCCCCCACGGTACAGTAATGCCTTCATTTTTATCACGCAGAGGGTTCATTCAGCATTCTCACTGCTCGGTGATTTTGATCGGTCGGTGGCTTGTATTATCGCGTACGGGAAGAGGCATGTCGCGGTCGGGGAGGGTGACTCATTCTTTTCAGACTCCTAAAATTTGGAGCTCTGGGCTCTGCCTCGCTCAAGAGGCGACTTGGATAAGCATTGCATCACTTCGCACAGATCACAATCTAGATTATCTACAGATAGATCCTGAACTGCCGTTGTGAGATGTTGTACACGATCTGTATAGTATATAGATAGATCTCAGGAAACATGTCCTAGATTATGAAGATTTTTCGGCTCACACCCTGTAACATGAACTATGCTAGACCGTATATATCATACAGATCAGGGATCTATCTGCCCTGAATGATCTAGATCATGAACTGTGGGAATTGATGATCTGGCCCAGGATTGAAATATTGTACGCACAACCTGATGAACAGTTCAATCCATAGGGTAGGCACATAACAGGTACCACCCTATCCTAATATATAAGGACGGCTTGTATATGAATATGTAATGTAAAGGGTCTTTATATCTCGGGATAAAGTGGTAGGGCCTCGCTTGAGAAGCCGACGCGTGATGAGGCGTTGGCATCACCGGGAGGGGGGGAGGGGGTGTACTCGATATCATGCATGGCCGTAGTCGTATGACCATAGACCCTCGCGCATCCCTACAATGCCGGAACGGAGCACGTCGAGTTTTCGCCGACCAGGCCAGACATTGCTATTAATAGCACCAAGCGCGAAGCGCCGTCAGATGTTCGGCGAGTCGCATGAAGGGTCGGGGGCGTACTCTTTTGTTTTGAGGCGGTGGGGGGGGGGGGGGGGGGGGGGGGGGGGGGGGGGGGGGGGGGGGGGGGGGGGGGGGGGGGGGGGGGGGGGGGGGGGGGGGGGGGGGCGTACTCGTTTGTTTGTTTGCCTTAGTCATCTGACCATTGATCACGCATCCCTTCCGAGACAGATCACCGTGCCTACTCCTAACAGAGACACTCCAATACTTGGGCTCTCATGACGTTTTTTCCTTATGTTACATAGTTTATTTTCGGTAGTCGTATCCCCTCCCTGTTTCGACCGGGAGAGAGGGGAGCTTGGATCGGAGGGGGGGCGGGGTGCCTGGTTGGCCAAGTGCCGGGTAGGGAGATTTTGAGGAGGAGGGTGGCGAGTCGTGCGGATAAACAGCTCTAGCATTTTCGAAAAAAAAACGAGGCGGACTTTTTAGACTGGTTTTAGTGGGAAACCCTATCGAACTTGAGGTTAATTTCCTGAGTAGTATCCCAGTGGTACTCACTGGGAAATTGTTACAATTAAGTCAGCTGCAAGCTGAATGGCTGGTACGTCTGAAAACCGCAGGTACTTCAAGCTGAAGAACGGCCAAGCCCTCCTGTACGGGCCAGGCTCTATCCATCACGCCCACAGCCGGACGGAGAAGATCGGCGTTACGGAGCTGAAGGAAGCTGTGGAAGCCTACAAGACTATTGCCGAGAGCTGCCTTCGGCGACCACCCGCCGTGTCATAATCGGCTCCACCGGGGATGTCCAACGAGCGTTGAACTCGATACGATGTCGGTAGTCGATACGTCAAAATTCTTCGTGCCGACGGGTGCGCTTACTGCTGTTGTACTACAGTAGTTAGTTAGGTATATCACCATCGGGACACGGTGTAAAACCCAGCAGAAGAAAAAAGACGAATGTGTTTTTCTTCACTATTAGTATTAATAATACACAAAGTTTTTCGGAGCCTCTGCACCGTGCGCACGTAGCGAGGAGTTGATAAATGCGAGCACAAGATATTACGGGGGACCATAGTTAACAGGACCAAATATTGTTAGTAAAAATTGATAAATATATAGGTTTTTATGTATACCATAGGTCCTATTAACTATGGACCCCCGTAATAGTCACACACACCAAGAACAATGTCAACATCATGATCAACAACATCATGACCAACAAAACCAATGCAACACAGGCGTTTTTAGTTAGGGACAGTTTGAAGCGGGGACAACGTGGGTCATGGCTGGTGGCGAGAAAATCGAGGGGACTGACGGACAGACAAAAAAATTATGTCATTTTTTTGAGACCTCACCCGGTTGACACAACATATATGCTTTTGATAGGAGTCCGTGGTTTCACTCCTTGGCTGCCCGCCCTCCTGATGAACGCCGCGCAACACACGCGCCGCATCAAGGTGTACTGCTCTATATACTGCTGTACGTACCAGGTATACTTCTTTTTTACAAAACGAAAAAAAAAAAAAAAAAAGCCGAGGATCTCGTCGAAACTCGTCTTTGCAAGCTTTGTATGATACCAGGTATATATACCAGGTACGATATAGTAGCATCAAGCAAGCAAAGATTTAAAGGTCGACGGCACAACAAGATCCATGACCCTTACTTGTCCGAGATGCGGAGAAGAAATGGGAGTGAGGAATATTAGCACAGGGATCAAACTTGCAGGGTTAATATATATATATATATGTATCCTTGTTTCCGACATATTTTTGCCACGGGCGCGTGCTCGCTTATCATTCCTGCCTTCCTCCGCCATTCGTCCCCAGCTTCACTTTTTTTTTTCTGTTCAGCTTTCTCCATCCCATTCGCTACGTTCAGCCTTCTTTTTCTCTCTCTCCTTGCCGCTATTAATACTGTAGTCGTAACTCTCAGATCCGGAGTCGCATAGCGGATCCTTCTCCCCCCTCACCACTACTGCTGTACGGCGGTGGTATTATAAGTGGTGCCTTGCATTTTTATCGCGATAATAAGGGCTCATTCAGCTCTTTATTCCCTCGCCGACTGGCGTCGAATTGTGCCTACTCGCGCTACGACGGCAGTAAAGAATCGCTCTCGACAGGTGGTGCCATTTGGGAAGTTAAAACTCGATACAGCAGTACTCGTACAGAGCTTTGAACCCCCGACTCCAACGCTGCCATTTTTTACCAGGTAAAATCGTGAGGTAAAATCTACCCTCTACCAGTACGAAGCAAGTTTGGGTGAGACAACACAGCGCCCGGTAGGTAGGTGGATAATCACGAACCAAGAAACAGAAGGAAGTTTGGGTAGGACCACCGACCGGGGCAGCAGGCCTCATCCAATCCTATACTTACTTTGAATGATCGTTGGCAGCGTGAAAGAACACTGTAGTATAATGATATTCAAGGTTAACCACTACCACCACCACAGGGACTACTACGGGGGACCATAGTAAATAGGACCAAATATTGTTAGTAAACATAGGTAAGTGTATAGGTTTTTATGTGTACCGTAGGTCCTATTAACAATAGACCCCCGTACTATTAACAATACTACTATTATTGTACTGTAGGCCGCCGGGGCGACTGCTATGAATACTGCTGCTGAACCGAATTTCTACAGCAGTTAGTTGAGTTAGTTGTAGATATATGTACTGTTGTTGTGGTACCGGCACGTGTTGACACGCGGCAGGCAGGCAGTCGACGGAAATATTTCGTACCCGGTACCTCTAGTACATAATATTTATACATCGCTACATCGGACAGATCGCGATTTATCTGCTGTATTGTACAGGGAAGATACATACTGCAGATAAAAAAGATCTTCTTGATGGCTTCCAACCTGCCGACGATGCTGAGCGTTCGTTTGAGCAAGCATATATATCTAGATTCTGTATATTGCTGTCCACCCCGAGAAACTTGCACTACTTACTATACTGTAGACAATAGCGCAGATTGTACGGCCTCCAACCGACAACCGGGGCTACAAGTAGATCATACAGATCAGGTGTGTATGTGTCTGCCTTGAAGAAAGAACAAATCTACCACTCCCCCCTGTAGATCGTTAATTGGCGATCGGTACGAGGTCTTTCCGATGTGTGAAATAATATTAAAATAGTTGTTTTGGGGATTTACGGTAGATTCACTGCGGATTTACAGGAGATTTACGGCCAGATTTACAGGAGATTCAATAGCAGCTGTCAGTCCCCGGTCACTCGCGGCGTCTCCGGTGGTGGTGACAGTGATGGTGATGATTTATTTACGTCAGTTAACTGTCAAGACTCACAGATGAACCTCAAATTCACTGGATCCAAGAGGAGGTAAAAAACAGGAGAGAAGAAGATCACAGATTCCATCCCCGATCCCCTCGCGGTGAACGCCTAAAAAAAATACCGCCCGTTTTTGGATATTATCGTTTGTTGGACGTTTTTTCGTTGCAAAAAAAAATACCTAGACTCTGTCAAGAATGCAAACAGGCCCCAGCGAGCCGCCCAGAACAAAAAAACGAAGATCTACCTGCCAGTTAATTGCGAGGTCGACTGCGGCACAAGCACACCAGACTTCTTGGAGTGGGGCTCAGAACCGAACACGCGGTGAGCCAAGAGACAAGCAAGCGATGGCCACGGTTTTTGGGGTCTGGTCATCATGTTCTCCCTGCTACTGTACCGTAGTATATAGCTTGGTCATGTGATGACAATACTGATGCTGTACTGTTGTGTTGCACACCGGTTGACCGGCAAATATAATACTGATGCTGTACTGCTGTGTTGTACACCGACCGGCAAATATACCAGGCTGCACGATCAGATATAGATAAAGGGCGCATGCATGGGCAATACGAACCAGGTAGCCTTAGTTCACCCCGACCCGCCGCGGCCCCAAACGGCGGGAAGACCATACGTATAGTGGAGGATGGATGCCCCCCACGGTGGACGGGACGTTGCTACCCCAGAGTGAACAAGAGTTTCGGGCTGGAAGATCGAAGCTGGCTGCTTCGAGCTGTGCTCCACGGTGCTGCTGGCGTTCGCCAACAACCGCAAGCGGCAGCAACAGCTGTTTCCAGCGTGTGTGTCGTGCGGCGTCTTCAGAGCCCGGTGCGGCTGTTGTCCAACGCGTTCTGGGTGTTTTGCTGGCGTCTCTCTGGGCTACGGAATCAGCCACGTCTTTACTGGACGGGGGTGGGTGTTGTGGCGAGTAACCAGCCGTTCGTGGCGAAAAAACTGCAGTACTGTACAATGCGCAACACAAAACACAAAACAAGCACAACAACGCTGTTTCTCCGACACACACGTACAGTACGTAGGATAAGCACGTGCCGTCACCTTCACAAATGATAGCTGTGCCATCGATTCAAAGTTCATACTGTGTGTATGCGAAGACTGCGCACTCCACAGGGAGCTGCAAAGGCTGGTAGCGGCCATCAATAGTCCACCGAGCTATGTGTGTAGCCTTTGCTCTGACACAGCTGTGCAAGTATAAACTTTACTACTGTACGTACAGTACTGAAGGTGCATTTCGTTATCTACACGATGGAGCATATAATTGCGCGCTTGTGTTACGGTACACCTTGGACAGCGATGGGTATCGTTTAGCTCGTACTTTGTATGGGTCATTCCTAAGGAACGCAACAATCTACCCCTCTAGCCGTGAAGATAATCCCCGTACGAGGTTCACGTCAAAGGTCAAACGGGAATAATATTTCCTAACAGAATGTTTTATATCACGATTCGTGGCGGTTTGAATTCCATTTTTGGAACGACTGCCGTAATAACCAGGTGGAGCAGTGAAGACACAGTGTAGACACTACGGTGCACACATGAAGGAGAAGACTGGTTTGTTGAATGCAATGGATGTAAACAGCCTGAATACCTGTCGATATCAACTCGGCGAGATATCCACAGCGTTAATAGATGCACGCTCTATTGTCTACGGCGAGATATATGCCGTTCGGGCTTGGATAACTTTTAAACCGCCGCCGTTGCCGGCAGAGGTGCTGGACTCCCCCTCATGATCATGTTCTTCAAGAGTACCATCAGGCACGATGTTGTTTAGCCTCCGAGGTCCCGTAACTCTTGTTTTTTATTTCACTTTTATATTTTATCATCCCGTTTTTTGTTGTATATCCTTCGAATTGTCATGTTATTATTATTCTCTGCGACGTCGGGCGGGGGGATCCACTGGCGTGGTACGAGAGCCGCGACATCGGCCGCTGACTCTCGTTGCCTGTCGTACTGCCAGTACCCGGTGTGATATGGATGGAATATTACGAGGTGTGGGGGGATCTATAGCCTCATTTATTTTGTTTCGAATAGCCGCATCTTCGACCACCTTTTTCCTGGCCGTTTGAGATGAACTTTGTCATCACCCTCCGACCATCTTGTGGTCTACATATACGACTATTCAGGGTGGGCTAATGTGATATGGGTGGAGTATTCATGGACTATAGATATAGATAACACGTTGCAGTCTTGTAGTCTCACGAATACGAGAATAATCCAAAGAATGGATTAACCCGGCGGATATTCCGTTTGTCGAGAGTAACGTTCTTTTAGGAATGTTCCCTAGGGCGGATAGCCCGTTAGACGAGAGTAATATTCCTTGACGCAGATAGGACTACGAAGTGAGAAGTTCTTATATTAGCAGAAGAACGATCGGTAGTCATAGGAAAGTTCTGTAGGCGTACATCAGATAAGAGGAATTTAGGAGAGCTTGTGGCGTGGGGTGGGACGAGTATATCTGGGCGTCGAGTCTCGCCCCCCTGCCTCTCACTTCTCCATCTCACTTCTCTACCAGAGCACCTCCTCAGCTCTCGCCATCAATAAGAAGATCTAAATCAGAAGAAGCGAAGCACTGCTTTCCAGCTGCCAGAACCACCTGCGTCCCTTACCACTACCCTTACCACTACCCTAGAGCGGTCAGCGCATCACACCGGGAGTTCCCCCTCCCTAGCCGACTGGCCGGGGCTCCAACAAACGCAGTCTCGGACGACCGAGACCCCCAATGCTAGTAAACCACCGACATACCCCACTTTCCTAGTGAGAGCCCCCAATCGCAACCAGTTAATCACAAACAATAATAGAAGTAGAATACGGTGTGGCCAGCCCCATGTGGCCGCTCCGTTCCACCCACCTTCGAAAGAAGAAAGGGGCGGGTGGGCGGGAGAACCACAACACTAGTACTAGCCTCTAGGCCTATCAATCGGCAGCGAGCAGTGCCGTGCTCTACTCGTGCACCTATCACGAGAAGCTAGGAGGGGGTACGGGAAGAGTATGGTCGTTCTTCTCTTCTCTCTGCCTCTGAACAAATTATGTCATTTAGTTTCCGTTGGTAGAGCCCATGACTGTAAATAATTAATTCCGTCGGTTGTGAACAAAACACGCATCTCACATAAACTCAGAGATACTACGCTTTGTTGTATATCCTTCGAATTGTCATGTTATTATTAGTCTCTGCGACGTCGGGGGGGGGGGATCCACTGGCGAGGTACGAGAGCCTCGACACCGGCCGCTGACTCTCGTTGTCTATCGTACTGCCAGTACCCGGGAGTTCCCCCCCCCAGCCAACTGGCCGGGGCTCTAACAAACGCAGTCTCGGACGACCGAGACTCCCAATGGTAATAAACCATTGACATACCCCAATATCGAGGTCGCGTCGATACTACGGTGTTCGGCCCCGAACAGTACCCTGGCCTGGCTGCCTCTGCCCCATCTTTCCCGTCTCTGCTAGTTTACGAGATACAATACCCGCGTCCTCTGGATTATTGCGGAAGTACGTCTTACAAAACTCTGAAAACTTCCAACTACCTTCTCTCTGGATCGCTCTCTGCGGTACTTCACCCCGGCCGCCAGCGTACTGGTTGGGCCAATACACAATGAGCGGAGGCCGTCGCTGGAATCGTCTCCTGCTTCCTCAACCACTTCGCGAAGTGCCCCGAGGGCCTGCGTGTACCCCCCCACTCTGACCTCCTTACCGTACCGATACGACGACAGGGGGGCGCTTTCTGGCAACGTCGGATATCCCGACAACAACTCCACCATGAGAGCGGCGGCATCGCCGCCTGCTCCTACCCGGGAATGCGCCCCGAAGGCGTCGTCGCGTGTGCGCACGATTACCGATCCTTGCTGGGCTTGGTCGCCTTTATGGCCTCGAAGCACGACCTCGATGCTGGTGGCCTGATGCCACTGCAACGAGATCAACCGCCGCTCCCCCGCGAATAACGATACGTCACCCCTCGTCAAGCAATGCACGGGGTATACAACTCCAGAAGAAAAAACAAATATTTCGTCAGACCTCTCCATGAAACAAGTAGCCCAATGCCAATGACAGCCAACGAACTCGGCCACCCGGGCCCCACGACACGGCCAGGCCCTGTCCTCCCAACAACGTGTCCCACGAAATAGGGAAAATTCTTAATATGGGGTACCGGTGACATTGTGCGATCGTGCCACCCTTTTAATGCACGTTTAACAAATGGCGACGACGTGGGCAACTCTATTTTCAAGTTTACGCGGTGGAAGTGTAACACGGCTGATGGTTTACTGGCAACAGTACTGGCTTGGTTGCCCTCCCACGCACACCACCCTACGAACTCAAACAGCGCCTGAATCTTATCCATATTCGAGGCTGGCGTGTCAAAATACGCTCCCACCCTTATTAATCCCCGAAAAATGGTCCAAGACCGGAAACCTGACGTACAAGCTCGGTGAGACGACGGCGTAACCGACTGGCGGATGAGCTGGCTGCCAGCACTCCTGAGCATAGCACGACGCTCGCTGGCCGCAAGACCTGGTCTCCAAACGGACGCCAACCCCGGACGTACAAGCTGTGCAACTCGCGTTGCTCCTTCCGTACGCCCTACGATCGGGCTCGTCTCCACTGAAGGGCGAGGCCCGTCTCCCTATTCGCCGGCCTTGGCCGCCGTCGAGTGAGTCAGGCCCCCCCACTCGACGCCCCGGTGTTGTTGCCGCTGCCGCTACGGAAACTATTGCCGCTGCCGCTGCCACTGCCGTCGCTGCCGGCGCCGCTGCTCCGATTACTTGCACCGCCACCCCCAACCTCTGCCTGCCCTTGCCCTTGGCCCTCTTGGCCGGGGTTCTCCGGATACAGCGCCGCTGACTGCGACGCCGCTATCGGCCGTCCTCCCCCGCCGGTAGCCGTCTTGCGCTTATTGCCGCTGACCGTCTTGCGAGCGCGAGCGACGTGGGTGAACAGTCAGGTGTCACCGAAGCGGCGCCTGCCGGTCTTCCCCCTGCCGGCACTCGCCACCCCCGGCCCCGGCCGCCAGGGTGGAGGTAAGGCGAGGTTGCTGGACTTCGGCGTTGACAAAACCGCCGAGGGCGACGTAGCCCGAAAGGCGGGGCCAGAGCGGCCCCGGAATGGCGGGGAAGGACTCCGCCGGCAGGGGGTAGGCCCAAGCGTGGCCGCAGGAGTCGGAAACACCACGCAGGTCGAGCGTGAAGGTCTCCAGGTCTTTGGTGACCAGAGCCGCCAGCCTGACCTGGTTCACCGGGCGATCGGCGATCGCAAAGTACTCTATAACGTGGTCGTTTAGGATCGTATCCCCCACGCTGGAGGCTCGTCCGAGCGCCTCCAAGCAAGCGCGCGCCACATGGAGGTCCGCGCCATCTTGTGGGCGCCCACAGGACGCGATCGTAACCATCGCGTACGATCGCGTACCCCAAAGTGCTCAGGTGTTGTGCCAGTAGACGGTTAATGCCTGCCCCGCCGCGCGGTGTGAAGGCCAGAAAGTCAAGGTCGTCCAACGCTCCGACATGCCGTGGACGCCGGCAGAATGTTGGCCGTGGCTCCGTACCCCTACACGGCCACCCTCTGCATCGACGCCCAGCGGCCGCCGCAGATAATCTGCCACAGCCGAGTCATGGGGCTGACCCACGATGCCACTGCACGGGTGGTCATAATCTGGTTGACCTGTCGGCCCAAAGCGGTAATCGGGTTGCCGGTGCGGCCGTTTCCGTAAATGTCCGGGCCGGCCTCAGGCCCACCCGGCCCGTCGCGGGCCGCGTGGCCGAGTGCAACCGATGGCGCGCCGTTGGCTCCTGCCCCGCCCGGGACGCAGCCGAGCCGGCAGCGTGCCCGCTTGCCTGTCCGGAGAAGGCGCCGGTGCCACCGGCGCCGCCCACAGAACTCCCGTAGCCGAGCCCCCCCCCCCCCCCCTGGCCCACTGCGAGCCCGCCCGCCTTGCCGAGTTGGGCGCGAGCGTTTCCGGTACCACCCAAAACACTGCCGTAGCCCGCCCTCCCGGGACCACGGCGAGCGGACCTGCCTGTCCGAGAGGGGCACCGGCGGCTCCGGCGCCGCCCGGAGTCTCGCCGTGGCAGACGCCCGCCCCGGACCTACAGCGAGCCTGCCCTGCCCGGGGTTGGGGGGCCCCGTGGCCCCATCGATGGGTTGGCCAGCGATGCTGGGAGTCGGCAGGAGGACCCCGGCGACGGGCCTCCCGAACGGCTGTCCGGCCGGCGGTCCGAGCAAGGAGGTGCTGGGAGAGTGGTCCAGCAGGGAGGCCGCGGCAGCAGAGCTGCCGGGATGCGTTCCAAACCTGGTAGCGCCGCCCCCCCCCCCCGGGGGCGGGACGGCGAGAGGCTTCGATGATGTCGTTCGTCGATCTCTAGAGGGCCGCCTGGAGCTGGGCGACTTCGTTCGCCATCTTCTACTTGAAGGTTGCAAAGTGGGCCAGCGACGCGAAAGCCTCCTCGTCGCCGTCGCTACCCGTCATTGTCCCGAGTCCCTCCTCCGTCGTCGTTTTCGCCGGCCTCTGAGAAATATGGATGCGGCGAGACAGCGCGGACGCGAAACAGAACACAGTGATGGCAACGACGGACGACACGGACGCGGAACAGAACACAACGACGGCAACAACGGACGCGACGAGGCGGTGCGGAAGCAGAACGGGGCAACGCGACGGGAACGATATTAGATAGAGGCGACGGTGAGCACTATCCATGCACCGGCCTGGACGAGGGTGGGGCTTGGTTGTCCCCGTGCTGGTGTGCACCGGCACACCATAAGTACGCGCCGGCGTTGTTTATAGCCGTGGTTGTTATGCACCGGCATCTTCCTATCAACAATATCCGCTATCTGGTGCTCCGTACCGTGTATCTCGTGCACCGGCCGAGAGCTTCCCTTGGGGTGACACGCGCCTGTGTCTTTGGTACGAACGTATCACTAGTGGGAGGGGTATGACGCATGCGCCGGCATGCATTCCGCTCAATCTCGACTGCAAGCCGGTGCGCCGGTCACGAGACGTGGACCGGCGCATACTCCGCCACTATCGACCGCCTTGAAGTGCCTCGGCACGGCATCGTTGTTGTGCGTCACGACGCGTATGTTAAGTATCGTTAGTGAGGGGCAAGGCCAAGGGTCGAAGCATCGGCGCCGGCCCCAAGCCGTGCACCGGCACATAGTCCCTCATCACCGACCGCCTTCTAGTGCGCCGGCACAGCGGTGTTGTTACATACATCGTTATTGTGTTCCGCGACGTTTATCGTATGTATCGTTAGTGAGGGACGGACCAAGGGCCGACGCGTTGGCGCCGGACACGAGACCTGCGCCGGCACATAGTCCCTCATTACCGACCGCATTTTAGTGCATTGGCACAGCGTCGTTGCAACATACAGTAATACATTGTGTCTCGCAACGTGTATGATATGTATCGTTAGTGAGGGACGGGCCGCAGGCACAACCCTAGGCCTAGCCTCTAGGCCTATCAATCGGCAGCGAGCAGTGCCGTGCTGTACTCGTACACCTATCACAAGAAGCTAGGAGGGGGCACGGGACGAGTATGATCGGTTTTCTCTTCTCTCTGCCTCTGAACAAATTAAGCCATTTAGTTTCCGTCGGTAGAGCCCATGACTATAAATAATTAATTCCGTCGGTTGTCAACAAAACAGGCATCTCACGTGAACTTAAAGATACTACGCATTATATTCGCCCTTCTTTTCTCTCTCCCTCCTACTATAATAGTCATGACTCAGATCCGGGGTGACACAGTAGTAGGCTCTTCTCCTCCCCCTTCCCCACTACGGTTCGTGCCTTCAGTGACAGTTTTATCACGAGAATATTTCAGCCCTTTCTTCCCTCGCCGACTACTATAACGTCGAAACATTGATTGTATCACATAAAATATCTCTCTGCCGCAGGTGGCCGGGACCCCCCCCCCTTGGCTAATGTGGGCGTAAACAACGCGTTGCGGAGACGCACACCAATAGGCTTTACCGAATTGAGAGATTGTCGGCACCTTGTGGGGTTTGGTATATTGTTTCTATGCCTCCACACATACTTTGTTACGCTAATATTTTTGCAGGGGGGCGTCGTGACCACCTGTGCTTCGACGAGGCAAAAACGGTGAAACTGCATGTGTTGAGAGACTTTGTTCTGACTCTAGCCAGCTGATTCTCCGTTCACACGTACATTTCTTTTAGGGGCCGGAGAGCTCTTTTATGGGGGAACATCCCTAGTAGAACTAATAGTGGCAATCAGAACCGAAAAATGTTAAAAGGATTGCCCTGAGGTGGGAAATATTTTTCCTCTATAGCTCAGGAGGTGACACCTCCACATTTGGCGTCGTCGGCAGGACGCGGGTTCGAGTCTCACTTCGAACGTTTCTCTTATAGAAGCTCCTGTGCGTGCGTTCCTAAACGCAAATCTCCCTGGTTCACCAGAAGTTTTGGTATCATTCATTTTTTTCCCTCCGACAATGTATCGTACGTGTTCCTTTCTGACTTGAATCGAGTATGTTCTAATACCGCAGTAGTACTCTCTATTCTATCACTCTGAACCAATGCATATCCCCCTTTCCCTTTTTGAAGGCTGCTACTTGCACCTTTCTCCCTCGGCAAACCCTCGTTTACCCCATACCTACTATACCTACTCATCGTCAATGTTCCACCCCCTCGTCATTGGCAGCAGTGCTCCGGTTTATTTATGGATTGATAGCTTGTCCCCATAATGTGGTTGAACTTCTAAAGGGGTTTTCACACTGAAAGTCACGCATACAAAACGGCCTTTTTAAAGGCCCAGTAATCATTGTTCTTATTCTTGTTTTTTTTCTCCGCCAGTTTCACCGTCCTCACGCCATCCGCTTGTGTTGATATTAGATTGCCTTGTTTTGATGCTTTCGCGATACGTAGGGGATTCATCCCCCCCCCCCCCCCCCCCCTCCATTTTGTGCATTCTTACAGACAGGCGAAGTCTCTCGATGATAACAATACCGGTATTGTGCCTGTTATTCGTGTGCCTATTTTTGGTCCCTGACGTGTGGTGCACTCAGATCACGACACATTGTTCAAAGAGTTGTGTACGCTTCGCTGGACGAGCAAGTGCCCCCCTCCTTCCCCTAGCAGCCTGGCGTCCCTCAGTCCCAGTTTGTACCGGTGCACTCGGTGTGAGATCGTGACCTGGGCGGTCACGAAGATTACTTGGAAATCTGTTTTTGCAGACGACTTTCCTCGTCAAGGACGACTTGTCCATCCCCCCGACAAAGCTTGCCACCACCTGGTCGAGCAAGTCGCTGCCTTCCTTTCCGAGGCGCCCAAAGCTTTCCACCGCGAGGTGCGTGAGTTAATAGCTGCGCTCGTCGAAAGATACTTGTCCCGGCCGAACGTAGTGGCTGCGCTTGCGCGCCTCAGATTAGGAAGCAGCCAGCCCATCTCGGTCGTCACGCCTGCACGCGAGTGGCCGCCTCCGAAAGCACCGCCGTCATTGTTACAGTTTTGAAGGCGTTGGAGCAATCTGTGAGAATCAGCCAGTTTTTTGCCTCGTGGTGCACTCGGACGCGAAATGATACCTACCCCGCCCCCCACGTACCCCTACCTCAAAGTGTATCACTTCGTGGTTGATCTCCTCAAGTCACGGCCGCCACTGCTGCATAGTCCTGGCTGCAAGGAGGCATCTCCACGTCATTCCTACACGCACGGGGGGACCCTTTTGGTCCAAGACAGTGAGGTTGGAGGAAGAGTTGAACGCCGACTGGAATGCGCTTGGGTCGTAGATATTTCTCCTCCCAATGGTCTCAATACCAGCACCAAACTTCTCGCACCCGAAGCAATTTTTAATGATTGACTATACGTGTGAAAAGCGCAGGCCGTCCCTTCCTACGCCAGACAGCGCGTTCCGGAAGTCTATTACCTCGAGGGCGACGTGAGGATCGAACTGTTCCCCAGGGTGCCACTTTGTACTGCTCCCTTCTTCCAAATCCGAGGCACTTGCTGCTACCGCTGCCGTCGCTGCCTTGGAGACAGAAGTCGGATTTTCGCGGATTTCCGCGTTCACCCGCTCCCAAGTTGCCTCGCTGCCGGGCGCTCGTGGTTCCGTGAGAAGGCTGCGTGCTGCCAGAATCACACCTCCCGGGTGGCGGCATGCTCATGATGCCCTCTTGAACATCGCTTCGTCCGTCGCTTCGTGGGCTGGGCCACTACGCCTTGCCGATGCCCGACGGGTGTATCCCAGTGGCCATGGCAGCAAAAGGGTAATACCACCGCGTTCAACAGACGCAAACCTCTCGCGCCGCTCAATTCGTCCGTCCTGTGAGTGCAGCAGAGTCGGCAGGATACACTGTAATTTAGTGGCCCCCACGAGCGAGTTTGGTGTCTCCGAATTATCTCTTGAACGTAAGCGGGTAGGTCAACGTACGGTCGTATACGGTACCGTTACGTCCCAAAGATCTCGCCGCTCAGAGGGGGAAGAGTGTTTTAAGGATTACCCTGGGCTGGGTACTCCAACGATATTTTACTTTTATAGCTCAGTAGGTAACTGTTGCAGCAGCCTGCCCCTCCGGATACTCCCGAGAGCGACCTCACCTCGCTGCTGACTTGTTGAAGCATTTGAAGAGACAGGAGCTCCGGCCAGAAGAGACCCTCGACAACTCACGAATGCCCAGATGGCCTTGTAATCCTAGATTCCCCGTTCTCCGAACGAGTAACACGTTGCGTAACGGGGAACCAAGTGCGTAGCGGTCGGTATGTATACACAGACAGGTAGACGCGTGACCAATGGACATATCGCTCGACATGGGACAGGGGGTTTGACTTTGTTCTCCCTTGGTTTGGGTGGTATTGAGTAAGCACCAAGGCCGATCCTCACGTTCCGGAGAGCTCGTCGCTGGCTGCTTTCACATCTCCGTTTTCCGGGTTCTCCACGAGCATACGATGATGTTCCAATGTCGGGAACCACTCCTTTGACCTTTATTTTTCTGGCAGAGACCTTCGCACAGCTCGGCCCCTGTTCTAGTGATGGGCCCTCGGAGTACTAGCCACGACAATCGATCACGCTTCAAAGCAATCACGACGGCGCCCATCGCGCTGCAGCACCCCCCCTGCCCGACGCATAAGGATCGTCGATTCAAACGGGCATCACAATCACGGCCCAGAAACAGCGTGTGCGCCTTCCTCCTCTGCCTCCTCGTCGGTCCGGTGTTGTCACACCCCCACTGTCCAACGTGTGACTATCGTCTGCCCAGATCAGGCGTCCCTGCCGTCTGGTGCGTGCGCCTTTGTTCCTCGGCGCCCCCGTCGCTGCAACACCTCCCTAGTCCGGCACATGTGAGCGTCGGTGCCAAGCGGGCATTCCTGCGGTAGACCGATCTCCCTTCATGTTTAAGTTTCCAGCTGTACATGTTTAAGTCTCCAGCTGTCGGGGAAGCGACACACGGTGATGCATGTTTAACCCTGCCTGTCCTCCTGATGCCACAGTTCTGTCGCCACAACCGTGCCGCTCGAGCAACGAGCGAGGGCGTACTCGCAAGGACGGATGGGCAAACCAAACAGCAAGCGTTTCGAGGAGAGCGGAAGAACGGGTCGTCACGGAGAGATGAAGTGCCTAGTTGGTTCGGCAACACAATAAATCGCGACCCTGTACAACACCATCAACCGCGATCCTGGTGTCTTCTGGACGTCGGAAATATGGCGATCTGAATTCTGGTTGTCTAAAGCTTGGGTATCTGGAGTTCGGGTGTGAGATGCGTCAGACTGGCAACTGCGCCGGTGCCAAGCGAGCATCCCGGTTGTAGTCCGGTAACAGCGCGTGTGCGTTCCTCCGCCGTCCTACGCCGCCGGCCCAGTATCGACGCCCTTCTTCAGGTGGTGCTGACGTTGTACGGCGATGAGAAGCGCATCAGTCCTGGCCCTTGTACATTCCTCAAACAGCAGAGTTCGACCAGCCGACGCCTCGTATTGCTTCCGAGAATTCCTCACGGTCTGTAACCGCTAGCACCTCATAACACCACTCTCTGTTTTACGTCGTCGGCCCGACGTTTCGCCGCTCTTCATTCGGCGGTGCTGACCTTGAACGATAGTGAGAAGAGCGTCCGTCCTTGGTACAGTACGTCCCTCAAACAACACAACTCGACCAACCGACGCTTCGCACTCCTCCCACGTTCTTCACGAGTTGAAACCGCCAGCGCCTCATGACACCACCCGCATGACTCCGACCTTTGTTGACATACAAAACAAAGAATATCCACACCATCGCAAAAGTTGCGCAACATTTCCGCTCCCATTTGCATCGATCACACACGTAAATCACTGACAAGTCCTTTTCAAGAACAAGACCCAGAGAAGGCGCCCACCTTCGCCCACCCGTTCGACAATAGCTTGGCACGTGCATACCTTTCACCGTCGATTTTCTACCGCCGAACCTGCTTGCAATACCTACGGGAGATGCTTAGCTCATCTCCCGGTCGGCAGCGATTAGCAGGGGGCTTACCTCAGGTTTCAACCGAATACTGCCGAGATACTCCACAAAGTTGTCTTTGATAGCCTCCTATAGTTTACAGAGTCTCAAAAGAAACCAGGCCCTGGTTACCTTTGTGCAAGGGGACGAGAGAGTCATTTTACTTTTATTTTCCAAATCAAATCGCACGTTCTAAACGCTCGGTGGCCTTCTGAACAAACCGCGGTCACAGGCGTCTTCGACTCTCCCCTCGGGTACTACCTACGTTTTCGTTTATGTCGCCCGTAGGATTCAGCAGATGCGTGCTACATACGAGAGGGGTGGAACCTACAGTCAATATTCTGAGGGTCCTCACTTGAGAAACTCTACACTATTACCAAGTCATTACTAAGGCATTACAAAGTCACTGCAAAGTCAATAATAAGTCCTTACTAAGTTATTATTTAGTCATTACAAAGTCATGACAAAGTCATTACCAAGTCATTGCTTAGCATCACTAGGTCATTACTAAGTCATTATGAAGTAATTACTAAGTCCTTACTAAGTCATTACTAAGTCATTACTAAGTCATTACTGAGTCATTGTTAAGTCATTACTATGTCATTACAAAGTCATTACTATGTCATTGCTAAGTCATTACTAAGTCATTGCTAAGTCATCGCTAAGTCATTACAAAGTCATTACTAAGTCATAACCCTAAGTCATTACTAAGTCATTACTAACGCATCACTACGCCATTACTAAGCCATTACTAAGCCATTACTGAGCCATTACTTAATCAGTACTAAGCCACCCGAACCTGACCTTGAGAAAATATGTACGCTCAACCCGACAAAAAATCCCATGGCTTACGTGCATACGAAAAACAGCGTACAACAAAAATGGGGTATGGAATGCTTTAATGCCTTATAAGGCATGCCTTTTACAGGTACAGTAGTTCCTCAGTTGAAAAATGTGTTAGTCACGAATATTTCGGCCAACAAGTGCTACCCCTAACTGAAACCTCTAGTTACAACCCATATGGCAGCAAGTGTCAACCCAATATTGATCATTTGTCGTCGGTTCTCGCTTAATTCTGCTGATTCGTTGGCTTGGTCGCGCTTTCAGCGACGAAAGAAGACTCAGAAAAAGTGTTTTGATGTTTTCACCGGCATCTTAACCCCTTTGCCGTTGACCTTCGTTTTGGGGACCTAACACTCGGAATTAGTCGGGCTGTGAGTTGGCTGGACTTCCCGGCTAGTCATTAGTTGGCTGGCGAACCCAGCCAACCAACTGACTTTACTTGACTATTAGTGGGCTGGTGCTATTTGGTTGCAATATACGCACAAAACTTGGTAGAAATATACGCCAACGACCTTCAGCACTGCCATCGACACAACCGGCACCGCCAATGGCGATGGGTTTTGATACGCCATGAGCTGCACTAGACCTCTCAGCTCTCTCTCCCTCTGTGAGCGAGTGGTATCATAGGGAAACACGCGCCCCGGAGAAAAACAACCCCTCCATGAACAAGGAAACCCAAATAGTCGGAAAGTTAGCACCGCTGCAACCAACTATAGTACCCAACCAACTATAACCTCGCTGGCGACTTTTAGTCGTTCAACTCACAGCTTTAGGAAATACCAGGTATGGTAGGATTGTTTTGGGGGTTGGAAAAGGGTTGTCCTGCACACTTCCACCAGTAGGGGTGGCAGTCTATCAGGTAGGCCACCAACCCCTCAAGAAAAACAGCCCATATAATCTTCCGTATGTTCCTCTCAGCGACGCGACAATGCCCGTTCGGGGAGATTCTTCTGTTTTCCGACGTTGCTGCCCTTGTGAAGGCTGGATGGATTGATATTTTTGGTCTTTTTGTCTTGTTGAAAGGATGTAATTTTGTGAGGACGTGTGCATGATATGCCTTGCACGATCCAGCCGTGTAGTCCGCATAATGCTCGGGACAGCCAGGCAGAAACTCGACTCTATTGGTGTGAATGCACAACAACATCCAATATCCATAAATATGTACATACCGTCCTGACCTCTGATGTCCCCTTGTCCCTGCCTCTGTATAGATCGTTTCAGGACGGGGGGGAGGGTGAGGGTGAGGGGCTCGAGTGGGAGCCGGGAGGGGCGGCGGCTTATCGAGCGACTGGAGGGTGGAGCAGCGGGGGGGGGCGGCATCGGGACCGGGAGGGAGGGGGGGGAGTCGAGAGCGGGGTGGGATAGGGTGGCAAACTATTGGATGACGGGAGGCGGAGGGGGGGCGGTGGCATCAGGACGGGGAGCAGAGGGGGGTGAGGGCAGTGGCGATGCTTGGCAAGCTGCTGGCGGGTGAGAGGGTGGTGGAGCTGCTTGGCGAACTGCCGGATGGCGGGAGGCGGAGGGGGGGGGGGGGGGGGGTAGCATGAGAAATGGTTCCTGACGACGATTGAGTTTGTGTTGGTATGCCTTTTTTTGCGTATCATCATCCCCTCAAATTTCCGCACATTTTCAAGTCAAACGTATCCGGCTCTGACGCCCGCAGCCCCCCCCACTCACCACTAAAGCTCAACAGCTTTGTTCGCCTCTGAAGCCTTGTTATCATATCGACCTACGGCGGGAGCTCGAGAGGGCGGAGGCCGATGGAACTACTAGGCGCGCTGCTGAATCGATAGAATTGGATGTGTGGGGTTGCATCAGGACTGGGCGCGGGGGGGCTCGAGAGGGGCGCTCGGGAGGGGGGGGTGGTGCGGCGGAGCTGCTTAGCGAGCCTCTGGAGGGCAGGAAGCACGGGGGGGGGAGGGTGGCATCAGGACGGTCGGGAGGGAGGGGAGGGAGGCAAGTGGACGATGGAGTTGCTTTGCAAGCTGCTAGAGGGAGATAGTTGGAGAGTGGGTAGAGGACGGAAGCCGGGGGGGAAGGGTAGTATCAGCACAGGCGGAGGTGGGTAGGCCGGGGAGAGGGAGGTGGGGGTGATCGGCTAGCTGGCGCACAGCAGGAGGGCGATGCAGCTGCTTGGTGGACTCCTGGAGGCCAGGAGCTGGAGGGGAGGGGGCGGCATTAGGAAGGTGGATGCGGGGGCTTACCAAAGGGGCGGGGCGGTGGGGCTGTTTGGCGAGCTGCGGGAGGGCGGGACCCGGAGGGGGGGGGGGGGGGGGGGGGGGGGGGTAGTGCGGGCGGGAGGGGGCGGTCGAGCTGCATGGCGAGCTGCTTGGAGGGCGGGGGGGCGACGCAGTTGCTTGGCGAGCTGCTAGAGGGAAGGAGCCGGAGGGGTACGGCGCCTTTAGGACGAGGGGAAGGAGGAGGGGCTGGAGCACCGCGGTGGAGCTGGTTGTCGATTTTCTCGAGGGCGGGAGGGCCGTGGAGCTGCTTGGCGAACTGCTGGATGGCGGCAGGGTCGGAGGTGGAGTGGCATTGAAAATATTCCAGAGGTGAAGGGGCTGGGATAATTCGGCCTGAATGTTTCACGTCCTGCCACTTTCTCGTGGTTCCACACATTTTCAAGTCAAGCGTATCCGTCTGTAAAGCGTCCCCACCTACCCCTTTACATGTTGCAAAATTTACATAGGTTGGGTTGGAGTCGGTTGGCAATGAAATTGTATGAACTCGCCAATCACTGGGTGAGCTTCAACCAGGGTACCGTTTTAGTGTATTCTTGGCAGTCACCATGACTGGCGGTCGAGTCAGATAATATTGTGCGGAGTGAAGAACCATAACTACGCACAACGTGGGTGATCGTATCACGTAGTATGTATATCGCCAAGCATGTGGACGAGGCAATTGCGTCTTATACTCATTACTGCCTCTGAAAGTGGCCACATCGCAAAAAAAACAAGTCATTCGACGCTGTCATCCGTGTATACGAAAGTACGCACAAGGTGCCGAAGTCCGTCTTACAAGCGGTTCGGCGCTGGTGCACGCAGTGTCTGCGTGGTCAGTGAAAACCCGACGTGCTCCGTCCCGACATTGCAGGGACGCGAGGGTCTACGGTCATACAACTATAGCCGTGCATGACATGAGTGCACCCTCCCCCCCTACTCAACACCACCCGCTAGCCGTAGCAACTTGATTCTCCTCGTAAGCGTTTTCTCATATCGACCTAAGGCGGGAGCTCCGCAGCGGGCGGGGGCCGTGAAGCTGCTTGACGAGCTGCTGGGGAGAGAGGAGCTCCACAGGGGAAGGGCGTTGGAGCTACTTGGCGAGATTCCAGACCGCGGGAGGGCGGGGGAGCTGCTTGATGAGCTGGTGCTGGGGGACTGGAGGACGGTGGAAACGCTTGACGAGCTGTTGTATGGCGGGGGGCGGAGGGGGGGGGTGGTTTCAGGAAGGGTTGCCAGTGACGAAGGATCTGGGTTTGGATTGTCCAAACTGTTTTGGGTCCCATATTCCCGCCGTGTTTCCACACATTTTCAAGTCAAACGTATCCGGCTCTGACGCCCCCCCACTACAACTTAGCACTAAACCCTAGTGTCTGAGTTGCGTTTCAAGCTTTTGTTCTTATCGACCCAACGTGGAAGCTCGGGAGGGTGGTGGAGCTGATTGGCGAGCGGCTGGACCGAGGAAGCTGGCGGGGGGCGGTGGCATCAGGGGGGGGGGGAAGGGGGATTGGGGGGACGAAGGGCGGTGGAGCTTCTTAGCTAGCTGCTTAGTGAGCTGAAGGAGACGGGTGACATCCAAAAGGGGGGTAGTGGGGTTCAAGAACGGGGAAGGGCGGTGGGACTTCTTGGCGAGCTGCCGGAGAGCGGAAACACGCTGGGGCTTCTTGGCGAGCGTTGGAGGGTGAGAGAGCGTTGGAGCTGTTTGGCGAGCTGCTGGATGGAAGGAGGCGCCGCGAGGGGGATGGCATCAGGAGGGAGGGAGGAGGAGGGGGGAGTGGAGCTAGTTGGCGAGCGGCCGGAGGGCGAGAGTCGCCGGGGGCAGGTGGCATCAGGACGGGGGGGAGGGGGGAGGGGGGCAGGGGGGAGGGCGATTGAGCTGCTTGACGAGCTGATGGAGAGTGGGAGGGCAGTGTGCTGATCGTCAAGCTGCTGGAGGGCGAGATTTGGGGGAAAGGACTGGAATCAGGACCAGTGGAACAGCGGGGGGCAGGGGCAAGAGCGGTGGAGCTTCTTGGCGAGGTGCTGAGGGTCGGATGGGCCGTGGAGCTGCTTGGCGAGTTGCTGGATGGCGGGAGACCGAGGGCGGGGAGGTGGCATCAGAAGGGGGTCTCGTGACAGTTCAACTTGCTTTTGTTTGCCTGAATTGTTCACGTCTGATCACCCCCCCGTATTTCCACATGTTTTCAAGTCTACCGCATCCCTCTCTGACTCTGACGCCTGTCCTCCTCCCTCTTTACCACTAAAATCGAGTAGCGTTATTCGCCTTTGACGACTTGTTCTTCGACCGACCCCAAGTCTCGAGCTCGGGGGGGGTATCGGCGGTAGAGCTGGTTCTCGAGCGATCACAGGGCCGGAGGGCGTCGGAGCTGCTTGGTTAGCTGCTAGAGATGGGGGGGGGGGTGTTTTAAGTTTTTTGGTGCGCGGCTGGGTGGTGGGAGCCGCGGGGAGTGGAGAACATCAGGACCGGGGAGGGGGCTCAGGCAGGAGGAGGGCCGTGGGACTGCCTGGCAAGCTTCGGCATGGAGGGATTTGGGGGGGGTGGTGGCATCAGGACGGGAGGGCGTGGGGGGGGGGTCGGTGGAGCTTCGTGGCGAGCTGCTGGAGGGTGGGAGCTAGAGGCGAGGGGTAGCATCAGGAGGGAGCGTGGGGAGGGCTCCGTGGGGAGGAGGGGGGGGTGGAGGCTTTGACAAGCTTCCGGAGGGCGAGAGGGCGGTGGAGCTTCTTTGCGAGCTGCTGGAGGGCGAGAGCCGCGGGGGGGGGGAAGGGCGGTGGGTCTGTTTGGTGAACTGCAGGAGACCGGGAGGGTCGTGGAGCTGCTAGGTGAGCTGCTGAAGGGTGGGAACCGGTGAAGGGGGGGGGGGGGGTGTACTCGATAGGAGAGTTGTACTCGATCTCATGCATGGTCGTAGTCGTATGCCCATAGACCCTCGCATCCCTACAATGCCGGGACGGAGCATGTCGGGATTTCACCGACCAGGCAGACATTGCTTGCACCAAGCGCGAAGTGCCGTGAGGTGTCCGTCGAGTCGCATGAAGGGTCAGCTGCATCCTACTAAGAATCGCTTGTGAGGCGGACTTGCATATGGATGACAGCTTCAATGATTTTGTTTAATTTGCGGTGTAGCCACTTCCAGAGACAGCAATGGGAGTACTATGTAACTGCCTCTTGGGTGCCTTACCTTGAACACGAGAAGGGGGGGGGGTATTCATTATCATGCATGCCCGTAGTCGTATGACCATAGACCCTCGCATCCCTACAGTGCCGGGACGGAGCACGTCGGGTTTTCACCGACCAGGCAGACATTGCTTGCACCAAGCGCGAAGCACCGTGAGGTGTTGGGCGAGTCGCATGAAGGGTGAGCTGCATCCTACTAAGAACCGCTTTAGAGGCGGATTTTCTTGCTTATGACGGAGGGACGGGGGGTGTGTGTGTGAGGGGTCTGGAAGGGAGGGGTGGTGGGGGGGTGCTTGGCGAGCTACCGGAGGGCGGGAGTCGTGGAGGCATCAGGACGGGCGGGAAGGGGGGGAGAGGGGCTGGAGAAGGGCCGTGGAGCTGCTGCAAGGGGGTGGGTGGCATCAGGAGGGGGTGGAGGGGCTCATGAGAGTAAAGCGTCTTGGCGAGCTGCTGGGTGGCGAGAGGCGGGGCGGAGGGTGGGGGAGGGTTGGTTGCATCAAAAAGGGTTCCTATTATTCGTGACGATCTAGTTTGAACTGTGCGCTCATATTGTTCGCGTCAGTATTATTCGCCCCATGTTTCCACACATTAAAAAGTATAACATATGCGAGTCTGACGCCTACCCCCCTCCCTACTCAGCACGACCCCTAGCATCTTCAGTCGCCTCTGAAACCCTTTTCACACGTAGATCAAAGGCTGGAGCTCGGGAACGGGGACGGGGAGACGGGCGAGCGGCGTGTCGTAGCGAGCTGCTGGATCGAGGGAGTTGGGGCGGGAGGGTGGCAATAAGACGGTGGGGATGAGAGAAGGGAGGAAGACAGGCGGTTCCACCCAGCAGCTCGCCACCCAGCAGCTCGCTAGATGGAGGGAGCTAGAGGAGCAGTGGCATTAGGACGCAGGGGACGGGATCTCAGGAAGGAGCAAGGGCGGTGGATTTGCTTTTGCCGGACGGCGGGAGGGCGTTGGAGCTGCTTGGCGAGCTGCTCGAGGGTGGGAGGACGGTGGAGCTTCTTGGCGAACCCCTGGATGGCGAAAGGGAGGAGGGAGACGGCCGTTAGCATTGGTTCCCAGGGACGTAGTATCTGCGCTTGTTTTGCTTCACTTAGCTGCCACCTATCATCACCCCGTAATTACCACTCATTTTCGAATGACCTTATTTGGCTCTGGAGCCCCCCCCTCGCCACCCGTACTCAACACTAAACCCTACTACCTCTGATGCCATTTTAACATATCATGTGTAGGGCGAGAGCTCGGGAGAAGAGAGGGAAGTGGGGCTGCTTGGCGAACTGCTGTGTGGCTGAAGGCGGGGGTGGGAGGGTATCATAAGGACGGGGGGAAGGGGGGCTCAGCAGGGGGAAGAGCGGGGCGGCGGGGACGTCGCTTGGCAAGCTGCCGGTGAGCTGGAGCCGTAGGGGAGGGGGTATACTCACTATCGCGCATGGCCGTAGTCGTATGACCATAGACCCTCGCATCCCTACAATACCGGGACGGAGCCGTAGAGGGGGGGTAGCATCAGGACCGGGGGGAGGGGGGGGCTCGGGGGGGGGGGGAAGGCGGTGGGGCTGCTTGTCGAACTGCTTGACGGTGGGCGGGTGGTGGAGCTGTATGACGAGTTGCTGGATGAAGGGAGCTGGGCGGGTGGGTGGCATCAAGAAAGGACGGAGGAGATGGGGCTGGAGAAGGGGTGGGATGGTGCAGCTGCTTGGCGAGCGTCTGGAGGGCGGGACCTTGCAGGGGCGGTGGCAATGGGAAGGATGAAGGGGGTGGGGCTCGGGAAGGAGCGAGGGGGCTGGAGCTGCTTGGCGAGCCGCTGGATAAAGGGAGCTGGTAGGGCGGGTGGCATCGGGAATGTACGGAGCGAGTTGGGCTCGGCACGGGGGGGGGGCGGAGCTGCTTGGGGAGCTGATAGAGGGCGGGAACTGGGAGGGGGGGTGACATCAGCAAGGGACGGAGGGGATGAGGCTCGGGAATGCGGGGGGCGGTGGAGCTGCTTACGGAGCTGTTGGACGGAGCGAGTTGGCAGGGGAGGTGGCATCAGGACGGGGGGGAGGGAGGAGGAGCAGAGGGAAGGGCGGTGGTGCTTTTTGGCGAGCTTCTTGGCGGCGGGAGGATGTTTTAAAGTGCTTGGCGAGCTGCTGGATGGTGGGAGGAGCGGGGGGGGGGGGGGTGGCACCAGAAACGGTTCCAAGCGATGAAGTGGTAGGGACTCATTGCCCTCAAAGTGTTACCTTATGTTTTCACACATGTTCAAGTCCACTTATTCGGCTGCAAAGCGTGCCGCCCACCCCACTCGAACCGTTTTTGTGCTCATGAGTTAACTCAACTCAACTCACGAGAGGATTTTCTCCCAGCGGTATTGTGGACTATAGCAGACTAAAGCAGTATCCGTGGTCACAGGTGTCTTGCCTTTGCCTCGCCCCCCACGGGTAGCTGCCTGCATTGTCATCATGCAGAAGGAGGGTTAACATTCTCATTGCTCGTCATTTCTCATCAAATTTTGCTAGCGCACGCTGCCACGTTTTCCTTGATACTAAAAAAAGGCACAGAAGGTAAATACGCGCCTGTTTTTTGTTTTCAACCGCCGGGTATCGAACCCCGGTCCTCGTGCCCAGAAAAAGTGACGATTAACCTGTTGAGCTACTCGTCACATGTTGAAGCCTAACTTTTATAACTTGATTCGCCTCGTACACCTCACTGATATATCGACCTGAGGCGGGAGATCGGGAAGGCGGGAGGGCGGGGGAGCTGCTTGACGAGGTGCTAAGGAGAAGGAACCGGAGGGGTGTGTGTGCTCATAGCACGGTTGGGTGGAGAGGGCGTTTGAGGGGGTAGGTGGAGCTTCTTGGGACGGGGTAGCATCAGGACGAGGGGGGCGGGACCTCGGGAGGGGCAAGCTGCTTGGCGAGCTGCTGGAAGGCGGGAAGGCATTGGAGCTGATTGTCAAGGTGTTGGATGGCGGGAGCCAGAGGGGCGGGGTGGCATCAGCGCGAGGGGGGAGAGGGATCGGGATAGAGAAAGGCGGTAGAGTTTTTGGGCAAGCGTTCGGATGACCCGAAGCGGGGAGGGGGGAGGGGACACCCGGACAGGGGAACGGGGGCTCGGGAGGGGAAACGGCGGTCGAGTTGCACGGCGAGCTGCTGGAGGGTGGGGTCGGATGGCGGGGGTGGCACCAAGACGGGGGAGACGGAGCCTTGGGAGGGCGAAGGGTGGTGAGGCTGCTTGGTGAGCCGCCTGAGAGCAAGAGGGTGGTGGATCTGCTTGTTGAGCTGCTGGATGGTGGGTGGGATGGCGAGTGATTGGCATCAGGAAGGGGTCTCCAGTGGTGAAGGAGCTAGGATTTTTATTTGTAAGATGGTTACGTCACATCACCCCGCCCGTGTTCCCACAATTGATTTAAGGGTATAAGCCGAAAAAAAACAGGTGCACCTGTTCCGTTTGAGCTAAAAACAGTTACATTCTGAAACGAAGTACAAAACACACACCACGAGCAGTGTTGTCGGCCATGAAAAATCACAATTCTTCATTTTTTGCCCCTGAACAGCGGCAGTAGTAAGTGTGCGGCCTCCAATTTTCAACTCTAAAATTGTGTTGTTTTTGTGAGGGTATAGGCACCACGGGTTCCATGCTGACCTGCGGAGGGTAGCCAGACTTCGTTTTTTCCACTACGGCCTGCGCGCCAAAAGTATTTCTTATGCCCTTCCCCCCATTGCTGTCTCTGGAAGTGGCTGCACTGGAAAAGAAATTGATGTATTGAGGCTGTCATCCATGTGCGAGTCTGCCTCACAAGCGGTTCTTGGTAGGATGGATGCAGCTCACTCTTCATGCGACTCGCCCAACACCTCACTACGCTTCGTGCCTGGTGCACGCAATGTCTGCCTGGTCGGTGAAAGCCCGACGTGCTCCGTCCCGGTATTATATATGCGACGGTCAACGGTCATACGATTGCGGACGTGCATGATACCGTGTACCTGGTATGTCTGTCTGGTCGGTGGAAACCTGATCTGTTCCGTCCCGGCATTGTAGGGATGCGAGAGTCTATGGTCATACGACTACGGCCATGCATGATGCCGAGTACACCACCCCCCCTCCCTCCCCGCAGAGAAGTTTGGCATGTACAAGTCAGAAGTAGAAGAGAGGATAAAAGAAGGAAAAGGCTAGCGCTACGAAACAAGATGAAATCCGATAACCACTTGAAGATGTACATGGGATTGAGCGAAGGAATAGGAATGAAAATGTATTTGCACGGCCCGATGGACTTCGCGAAAACGCTGAAACTGCGATTTCGTGTAGGTGACCTGGACCTGCCAGAAAGAAGAAAGAGGTGTACAAGTAACCGGGAGGAGGAGGAAGTAGATGCACAGATGTGCCCGTGTGGCCAAGCAATAGAGAGTAGAACCCACAATGTGAAATGCACAAGGAAGAACGGGCTACGTTAGAAGAGGAGATGAGGGAAATATACGAATGTGGCATGGAGGAGTTTGATACCCTAGATAGCAGCAAGAAACTGGTCGCTATCCTAGGAGATAGATGGCGGCCACAGACTGCGAAACAGGAAGGGGATAATATTAGCTAAAAAATTCTGCGTAATATATGGAAACTATGTAATGAGCGCCCAAGTGTTGGAGGTGTCTCTCTTAGGAGCACGAACGGTGCCCCGTCTCCAAAGGGATGCGTGGTCAATGGTCATATGACTGAGGCAATAAAAAAATGAGTACGCCCCCCCCTCCCCCTCGTTGCCAGGTTTGAAGCATCTAAATAATTCTCGGGGAACCGCTTGCTCGGCACGAAGTTATTTTGCCGTACAAAAACGGAGCCCATCTCGACGCGGGGCGGGGCAGACGAACTACCGTCTGCGTCCACGGCCCTGTATGACTGTGATCATGCAAAACAAGATCAATGCATATCATACCCGAAGCACATCGTACACCCCGAAGAAGAAAAAGTGAAAGCAGCGTACGTTTTTATGCACCAGAGATACGTGTGCACAGAGTGGATCGAGTGCGTACATAAGAATTACAACCGAGGAATTGCGGAGGCCGCTTACGAAGAGAAGAAACAGTGTGTTTATGGCCTCTGATTGGCTCGAAATCAAGCCAAAAGAGTTGTAGACAGATAGACAAATGCAGGTGTACCTGGCCAGTTCCGAGTAAAAAATACGTACGATGCGAGACTGGCCAATCGCAGGGCTCCTGGCGTGTGTTTTTTACTTTTGCGTTTAGTGTGTACCTGTTATAGGTTCAAAATGGACCAGGTATACCTTTTTTGCTTTGCTAAAGCCCTTGGTTTTTTAGTCAAACATATCCGCCTCTGATGCTTGTCGCCCCCTTATCCCGCACTAAACCCAATCAAATATCGTTATTCGTCTCTGAGACCTTTCCTTCGTATTGATCTTAGGCAGGAGCCCGGGAGGGGGGAGGGAGGTGGAGCGTTTTGGTGAGCTGCTGGATCGACAGAGCTGGGGGGGGGGGGGTTACATCTGGATGTGGGGGGGAGGTCTTGGTGGGGGGGGGGGGGGCGGTGGAGCTTCTTACCGAGCTTGAGGATGGAGGAGGCTGGGGGGTGGGGTTAGCATCAGGTGCGGGAGGGCGGGGGGCTCAGCCGAGGGGACGGGCGGTGGAGCGGCTTGGCGAGCTGCTAGATGGCGGGACCGAGGGGAAGGGGGTGGCATCAGAACCTTGGGAGGGGGGGGGGGGGGGGCAGGAGGAGGAGGGCCTCGGAGCTGCTTGGCGAGCTTCTGGATTGCTTAGCGAGCTACTGGATGGAGCCGGAGCGGCGGTGGTTTTACGACGAGGGGTGGTGGGAGGGCGCGGTGGCGCTGCTTGGGAGAAACTACTGCATGGCGAGAGCCGAAGGGGGAACGTGGCATCAGAAAGGGGAGTAGGGGTGTACTCGGGGGGGGGGACTCGGCAGGGGGAAGGTCGATGGAGCTGCTTGGTGAGCTACTGGTGGGCGCGAGGAAGGTACCTCGGTTTGGCGAGCTGTTGGAGGGTGGGAGGGCCGTGGAACTGGTTGCTGAGCTGCTGAATGGTGGAAATCGGAAGGGTGGGTGCCATCAGGAAGAGGGGGAGGGCAAGAGAGGGAGCGGGGCGGGCGGCTGCTTTTCTTGTCGATCTGCTCGAGAGACGGAGGTGGAACTGCTTAGCGAACTGGATGTGTGGGAGGCCGAGGGGGGGTGGGGGGGTGGCGCCAGCAAGGATGCCCAGTTATGAAGGAGAAGGGGCTGGGATTGTTTTCCCTAAATGCTGTACTTCCAGCCATCCCGCCGCGTTTCCACTCGATTTTAAGCCTGACGTCAGGCTCGGACACCCGCTCTTTCCCTCTTACTCAACACTAAACCCTAGTGTTATTATTCGCTTCTGAAGCCGTTTTCATACGTCGTTCTAAGGAGTGAGCTCAGAAGGGGGAAGTCGGTGCAACTGATGAGCGAGCTGCTGCATAGAGTGAGCTGTGTGTGTGGGGGTGGCATCGGGACGGCAGGGAGGGGTCCTAGCGAGGGGGAAAGGCGGTGGAGCTGCTTGGTCAGGTGCTGGAGGGTGGGACGCTGGGGAGGGTGGTGATATCAGAACGAACAAAACGGCGGGGAAGCAGGGGGAAAAACGGCAATGAGGCTTCTTGGCGAGCTAGTGGAGAGCGCGAGGGTGGTGGAGTTTCTTGGCCAGCTGCTGGAGGGCGGGAGCCCGGGCTGCAGGTTGGCATCACGACGGGGGGCAGGGGGGCCTTGGGGGGGGGGGGGGGTGCAGAGTAGCAGTTTGGCGAGCTGCTGGATGTGGGGGCCCGGCGGGGGGGGGGGGGGGGGGGAGGGGGGAGGGGGGGGGGGGGGCGTACTCATTTGTTGCTTGCCTTAGTCATTTGACCATTGACCACGCATCCCTTTCGAGACGGAGCACCGTTCCTACTCCTAATAGAAACACCTCCAACAATTGGGCGCTCATTACGTTGTTCTTCTTTCTGGCAGGTCCAGGTCCCCTACACGAAAGCGCAGTTTCAGCGTTTTCGCGAAGTCCGTTGGGCCATGCGAATACGTTTTCATTCCTATTCCCTCCCTCAATCCCCCGTATATCTCTGAGTGTTTTTCCGATTCCTCATTGTCATGCATGGCCGTAGTTGTATTACCATAGACCCTCGCATCCCTACAATGCCGGGACGGAGCACGTCGAGTTTTCACCGACCAGGCAGACATTGCTAGCACCAAGTGCGGAGCGCCGTGAGGTGTTGGGCGAGTGGCATGAAGGGTGAGCTGCATCCTACTAAGAACCGCTTTAGAGGCGGATTTTCTTGTATATGGATGACAGCGTCAATGAATTGATTTAACTTCTGGTGTGGCCACTTCCAGAGACAGCAATGGGTTTACTATATAACTGCCTCGAGGATGCCTCACCATATACACACTACGTGATACGATCATCCCCTTATGCGGAGTAGAGGTTCTCCCCCGCACAGAAATGATCTCACTTGACCGCCAGCCGTGGTAACCGCCAAAAAAAAAAACGAAAAGAAAACGATACCCTGGCTGTTTCACAGCGTCGTCGCCAACCAACGCCAACCCAACCTATCTATATATATGCCAGGGGAGGGGGGGGGGGGGGTGGTTGCATCTTGACGGAGCACATGAGGGCTGGGAGGCGGAAGGGCGATGGAGCTGCTTGGTGAGCTTCTGGACGGAGCGTGCCGTGGAGGCGGTGTGTTATGCCCGCTAGACGTCAGTGAGTGGGTCTACCTCGCAGTACACCATTTCCACGAAGCGCGCGATACGCTGGCCGGCGTAGATTCGATACGAGCCCAGGCATCCCTGTGTTGGGGATTCCCTTCTGACGATGTCCACATCTCTTCTACAGTAGTAAAACTTGAGATGAATATTTGGTGCATTCGTGTATGTTCCACTAGGGGTATAAGGTGTTTTTTCTGACGAGTTGAAGGCCACGTTGGACGAACCAGGCCAAGCCTTTCGCAGTGCGAACCCTCAGCGATATTCATGGGAAGTAACGTCCTGACCCACCCCTGTCGTCCTCATACATGCTGTGCCAGGGGTGCACTTCAAACGTTTCTGAGGCTGCTATCCTTACTTGAAGAGAGAGCTCTATGCTATCAGTAAGTCATTAGTCAGTCACCCCAAAAACCTGGCGTTGAGAGAACAAAAATGAAGCGCATATGTGCCGATGACCAATTCCGTCGCCTACATCAAGGTAATGAACGTCTAGCAGTATAGTTCTTGTTGTGTTTGCTATCCTCAACGATGTGATACTTAATAGCATGGGTTTCAACGCTGATCACTCATAAATATTCCCCGAAACGAGAAGGAAAAACCAAAGGAAAACCAAAACAATACTACGTTAATTTGTTTTTGCGAAGTTCCCGCCAAACGAAAAAAAACAGCAACAAATTGCGACCCTTATCGTAGTAGCCTCACTCCACCCTGTTTGACGATCGCTCGCCACATGCAAAAAATCGAGTTTCGCACGGGTCGAAGGCGGTGTTTCGGCGGTACCACTCCGGCTTTAAAGCGTACGCGGGACGCCACCCTATGATGGGTGCGTCAATTTTGTGGCATCAAGGCCGGCTAGACGGCGGTGAGTGGGCCTACTGCAGTACCTCGCAGTACAGCACCGCTTCTACTGTGAGCCGGTACGCTGACTGACGAAGGGTCGGTACAATACAACCATGCGAGGGATATTAGGGCGCATGTTTCCGACTGCGCTCAAAATATCTTCCAGAAAAGTGCACATCGACATCAGTGTCCTAGCGAGGCTTGTTTTCGCCACCAGAGCGGTGGATGACAGCATGCGCACACCTTTCAGTTTCTTCTTTTTGGCCATTTTAAAAGCGCACATGCCACAACGAACGAAGCGAGCGATGCCAACGGGAGTGTGAATCGTCACCGACATTTATTGACGTCGCGCCCTCACCCGTCTCCTCCACCCTTTGTGTCGATCGTTCTGCATGCTTCCGAATTATTTATTGGACGGGGCCGGCGCCGGTGGTACCAATGCGGTCGGAAGCACACGGGGTGCACCTATGGTGCGTGTGTCAATTCTGTTGCATCGAGGCCGGCTAGACGGCAGCGAGTGGACCTGCCTACCTTGCCGTACAACACCGCTTCTGGCCCGATATGGCTGACGTACATGTATACATAGGATCGGCACGCCCAATACAACCGTACGGTAGTTCGGGCATTCTTGTCCGGTGATTCTAAAGTATCTTCCACCAGAGCCCGTACTACCTCTGTCCGCACAGTCTGAGCGTTTTTTAAACGGCTGAACGGTAGGGTAAGCAAGGGTTTGCTAAGGGAGTGAGGTGTAAGTAAAAGCCATCAAGAGGGAAAAGTGGTATACTTGTTGGTTTTAGCTTGTGGTAGCAGAAAAAACTACAGTACTACTGCGGTACTAGAAGATGTTCGATTCATGTCGGCCTCGATCATGTGCATACGATACACTGCCGGAGGGAAAACATATAATACCAGGCAGCAAACAATCGGTCCTTATATGCTGGTACGGATAGTATGTGCGAAATTTGAACGTGCAAGTGTGGCGAGCTTGAACTTTATTTTTATCAATCCGCCGGAGGATAAATAATAATAGAAAAAAGGTACGGGCAGAGTGATCCATGACAGCATGCGTGTACGCTTTAAGTATTGCGACGTTGCACGAGGCAGACGATGCAACTCGGCGTGTGGACACCTTGCGATATTAATTAGAGTAGCGGGCGCCCTGACCCATCTCCTCTAGCCTTTGTGTCGATCGCTGTCTATGTACAGGTATGCTTCCGATTTCTTTAATGGATGAGGCCGGCGTCGGCCGTACCGCTTCGGCCCGAAAGTTCGAAGCACGCTGCCTTATGATGTGTGTGTCAATTTTGTTGCATCGAGGCCGGCCAGACGGCGGTGAGTGGTCCTACCGCCGTGCACTACAGCACCTCTTCTAGCCCGATACGCTGACTGACATACGACCGGTCCGTACCAAAAACACACCACACGGTATTTCGGGCATTCTTGCCCCGTGATGCTGAAGTCAATTCTACCAAAGCCTATACTACTTCAAGGACCGTTTGGGCGTTAAAATGAATACTTATTACGAGGGGGGGCATAGTAAATAGGACCTACGGTACACACAACAACCTATTATGTATTTCCATATTTTTACTGACAATATTTGGTCCTATTAACTACGGTTCCCCGTAATAGTCGGTTCTTTCATATACGGACAGAATGGTACATGACAGCATGCGTGTCAGTTTGTGTAGGCGATTGGGGTAACCATGTACTAGTAGCCCGGCAGACTAACGCCTTAACATGTGGCGTCGTCGGTAGCGCTCGAACCTCCTAATATTTTAGCACCTCGGTATTGCCACGTTGGACGACGCAGGCGATGTCGCTGAGAGTGCGAACCCTCAGCGGGAATATTCGAAGTAGCGCCTTGGCCTATCCACCCTGTGTGCCGATCGATCGATGCGCATGCTTGCGACTTCTTCAATGGGCGAGGGCGACGCCGGCGGTACCACCAAAAGGTCGAAAATACGCCGGACGCACCCACGATAGGCGCGTCAATTGTTTCGCATCGAGGCCAGCAAGACGGCGGTCAGTGGATCTACCGCGCACTAAAGTACCTATTGTAGTCCGATACGGTGGTGAGCGGGTCTACCGCGCACTAAAGTACCTCTTCGAAGCCGATACAGCAGTGGCTGACGTATTTATAGGATCGCTACAACACAACCATACGGTACGATCGTAGCGTGTATGTGTTCGTGCAGTAAAGCACCTCGTCGAGCCCAATAAACTAACTGGCATATTTATAGGATCGGTACAACTCGACCTTACCGCATGTGGACATTCTTAGCCGACGACGCCAAAATGTCTTCCGGGTAAACCTCATACTCCCTCCGTGTAAGCCAGCATGTGTGTACTGTGCGTTCAGAGCAAGTGCTGTGTTTCATTAGAAAAAAATATCGCCGCACTGATGGGCGAAGCAGGCGATGTCACTCAGAATGTGCGTGCACCCTCAGTGACAACTATTGCTATAGCGCCCTGACCTTCTCTGCCACCCTGTTGGTCGACTTCTTTAATGGACGAGGCAGGCGCCGGCGGTACGACTTCGGCTCGAAAGTATGGGGGGCGCCACCTATGCGGGGTGTGCCGACTTTTGGTGCATCGAGGCCGACTAGACGGCGGTGAGAGGGCCTGTTATACAGTACCTCGCAGTACAGCGCCGCTTCCAGCCCGATACTCTGACTGGTACGGCGTAGTCTCGATGAAACAACCATTGTTGGGGCACTAGGTAATGGTCATCCTCATCTATCTATTCTAGAAAAGTTTGTCAAATCGCTCGCGTGTTCCATTAAGAACTGAAGTGAAACATGGCGTGGTAAAAAAAGTCTAACGCAGTAGATAAAGGTATGATTGCACAGGGAGTCGATTAGTTGGTGACTGGTCGTGTACGAGTTCGAGGTATGTTATTTGTAGCATCTGTGGCGTGTGGGCCACTAATAAGGTATAATAGCGTGTTTCCATCTGACGAAGCGAAGACCTCAAGCACTTCACGCAGCAGGCCGGCCATGTCACTATTACGGGGGGCCATAGTAAACAGGACCAAATATTGTTCGTAAAAACAGGCAGATATATAAGTTTTTGTGTGTATCGTAGGTCCTATTTACTATGGTCCCCCGTAATAGTCGCGGTGTGAATGCCCAGCGACATAATTGCACTCCTTGCGGTGGCGCCCTGGTCCACCTTCTTCACCGTGTGCATGGGTCGCCACAATTCCAATCATTTTTTTTTTTTTTCCAACTGCGGCCGAGGCCGGCGCCTGTGGTACCATTTCGATGCAAGGTAAGCGGGATGCGCTACATACATATGTACGAACACTAATTGGGTGTGTCAAGCTGACCAGAGACGAACACATCTGTACCCCACGACCGGTCTTCCGCCATCGCGTTTGAAAGCGTGTCGACATGACGAGCAGACGCAAGGAAGTATAAGCCCAAGACTGGCTCTGAGCTACAGCATATGTATATATGTATATGTCGCAAGGCTGGCCTTACGCTATGATGTACCCGGGTATGCGTCCCGAGATAGGCCGTACGCTATGTACTTGTCCCGAGATTGGCCGTACGCAATGCTTCCGTTCCACGATTGGCCTTGACGCCATGTATACATGTGTCCGGGAAGACTTCTCTCGTGCTATTTCAGTGCTAGCAGACGCAAAAATATCTATATCTCAAGACTCCCCTTGTGCCATTTGTGTTGAAAAGTCAAAGCGGGGATGCGCTACGAGGTATTTACGAGCATGGGTGGGTATGTCGACATGAGCAGACGCCTGCACGTATGATATCTGTCTCTCAAGTCTGGCCTTGTGACACTTCAGTTGGTCAAGTACGAGATGAGCGGGTTGCTGACAGTAAGGTAAGTTCCTCGTCCGACCGTCCGACCGTCCAACCGTCCAATCTAGTCAAAACCAAATTACGCTCGGGAACAGCACGCCAATACCGTTCATTCGCGCTGCATTTCAGTCAATACTACTAATAGGTACGACGTTACAGTGAACACCGTTGATTGGCGATGCGTCACAGGCGATACCGTTGAATGGGCGCGGAATTACAGTCAAATGGGCACTGCGTTACACTCAATATCGTTACAAGTGGGACGGCATTAGTCAACCCCGTAAATCCGCGCTGCGTTACAGCCAACACCGATACATAACGCTGCGCTACAGCAGCCAGAGCGTTACAGCAGCCAGATACTACAAGCACTGCAGTAGTTTCAAGGCATTCACGGAAGAATGAATTATATTGTCACCGACGATATCTCCGGAACCCTTCACCGAGGCACAACATGTCCCAAAACCCCCGCCCCCTACAGAGAGAAGGGGTATTTCGTGCCTTTTGCGCCCCATTGCCGCAGTCGCCACCTTCCCCCCCCTCCTCCCGTCCTCCAACACCCCCTCTCCAAGACAAGAAAAACGACCTCTACACGGATCATCGCGAATGCACCATGGTCGCCGAAAAGGCATGCACACGGCATGGCTGCCCGAAAGGCATGCATAAGGTATAGTCCTAGCTATCGCACATCTTACGCAGCGGGTAAAAACCCTCCCGCCCCCCCCCCCCCCCGCTAACCTCCCCGTTCTCTCTTCCTCCGTCGGGGTCTCGCGACCCACGACGATAAGGAGCTTACCCTCCCCCCCTCCTTACCTCCCCCCCAACCCCATCATCGTAACGACAGAACGCGCAATATGGAGGGCAGGGTAGGGCACAGACAAACAATTCAAGAGACAGCGCGATTTGTACACAGCCGATCTTTACCCTCCCCCGAGCAGATGACACTAAACCACAGGCAGCCGGAGATGAGCCCATGTATGTGTCAGAATCCCGCACACCGGGCCGGGACAGATCAGATAGATCATAGATCAGATCTATTCCCGAATCTGTATGATATACTTTTTAAGTAGAATATGTTGTCCGGTGAGAGCCGTACAACCTGATATCGCACACGTTTCCTGCGCGGATCTGTACAAATCCTTCACAACGCCTCACATGACGCAGCCTAGGATCTAGATGATCCAGATGATTCAGATCATGATCTTTCCGATATGGGTCACACTTCTCGTCGGCCGTCACGACTGCAGTCATTGACGTCGGACTTTTCTGAGGCGTTCCCACCAAAAAACGCCACCTCGCACACAAAACCCCACAACGGCGGACGTCAGGAGACGTGCTAGCGGGCTATTAATAGTGTTATCGCAGAAAAAAGAGAGCGACAGGTGGGTCAACTACACGAACGGCAGATTTTGAGGCCACTCGCAAGCCCCACCCACCGCCCGCCCACCCGAGTGAATAATCCTTCCTTCTTTTGTCCAACACCCTTCCAACTGGTAAGCTCGAGATATCCCCTAGCCGACTTCACGAAAACATCCATACACATCACCTCGTACTCATATCGCTGTTAACACTAGACAACCACGGGGGTTGGTCGTTGAAACGGGGGGGGGGGGGGGGGGGGGGGGGGGGGGGGGGGGGGGGGGGGGGGGGACGCAAAATATTGTCAAACCCGCCGCATTTCTATGGTACGACAAAACAGAAAGGGGGCCGCAAGCGCAAAATGCACACGGCCGACCAATGTGCTTCACTTCACCTCTCTCGATTTCACGCCAAAACCTGAAAATCGGACAGTATCGACCCAGCAATTTGGTCCCCCCCCACCCCCTCTAAATTCCACGTCAAAAACGGAAAAAGCTGAAAATATCGACCCAGCAACCTATTCCCCTCGTGTCGGCTCCACGTCAATATCGGAAATACGGGGCAGAAAGATCGGCCAGGCAAACAGGTTTTTCCTCAATTCCATCGAATAGAAATTTAAGCCGGGCAACTAATTTCCCGACCCAATTCTTCCACGTCAAAAACTGAAAAGCGGAGAAGAAAGACAAGCTAGGAAATGTATATCTCCCCATCCAATTCCACGTCAAAACCAGGAAAAAACGAAAAAAACAAATGTCGGTCCAGTAATTGGTCCGCCCTCCCCCTCAGTCCCACGTCAAAAACGTAGAAAAAAAGCGGAAAATATCAGCCCAGCAATTCGTCCGCCCCCCCCTCGCAGTTCCCTTGCACGTCAAAAACTGAAAAGCGGAAAATATCGGCCCAGAACCCCCCCCCCCCCCCCCCCCCCCCCCCCGCCCCGCCCCCCCTCTTTAGTCCGCGTCAAAAACTGAAGCGGAACAAACCTCACGTGCACGCCCCTTCTCGGTTCGCTGAGCGTGGGTGCTTCTAAAGCGTTCCTTGGTACTCGTACTCGTCCTCACTCAATAAAACACCGAAAGAGGCCAACGACTAAAAAAAAAACAAGACAAAAATAAGCATCGTTCCATTCACATGCTCCCTCCAGCAGCCCCCTCAACTTTATGGGCGCTACCAGATACCAGGGTATGCCTTTTCCTGCCTTTGATGGAGACCCCCCCTGCCCCCCCCCCAAGCAAGCAAAAGTCTGCCTGGTCAGTGAAAACCCGACCTGCTCCGTCCCGACATTGTTGGGATGCGAGGGTCTATCGCCATACATTGACTTCGGCCATGCATGACATGAATATATCCCTCCCCCCGTTTCCCTCTCGCCTTCCATGCTCCCTTGCTTATTCAGGTGCGCAACCCCCCCCCCGCCCTCCGCTTCCCTCCCGCCTCCGAGGCTCCATCGTTCGTTCAGGTACACAAATGTTTTAGATGATAAGCTCGCTGGGCGACACCCAGTTCGGGCTCTCTGTTAGCTCCACCTGAGACAGCAGGCGGGAACGAACAGGGGACAGGGGGGGGACAGGAGAGACCACACATAAACAAGCCGAGACGCCAAAAAGAAGAGCATACCACCTATTCGGGGATACTCTCATTGGTCAACACACACACACATATTTGCACCCTCCTCCCGCTTGGATGACCAGAGGCAGCACACCCGGGAACGTGCAGCGGGGGTATACATACAGCCGGCGAGGAAAATAAACAAGCCAAAAGCAAACAGAATGTAGCACATAATGCCGCTCGATAGGAACTGGCGCAGCAGGATATTTGCAACCAACTGTCTTCAACTTCTGTGCGTGTTGGATCCCGGTCGGTCGTGCTGTTGGTCGGTCGCTCCAGCCATCCCGAAAGGGGCATAGTACCTTTCATTGGCGCCCCCCCCCTCCCCCCCCGTCCTCCGTTTGCAAAGGGATGCGTGGTCAATGGTCAAATGACTAAGGCGAGCATCAAACGGAGTACGCCCCCCCCCCCCCCCTCCGGTGCTTCCGTCTTGAAAGGGATGCGGGCAAATGGTCAAACGACTAAGGCAAGCAACAAGTGAGTAACCCCGCCTCCCTCCGCCTTCTGCAGAATGTCACGCGCTCTCCCTCTCTCCGTTTTTTACGGGTAAACAATTTTTTCCTGCGGAGTCATTCGCATGATGTGGGGCGAAATCCGATGACGTTTCGCGCAGCTTGGAAGAAAACGAAGGCACGACAAGCCGTTGTTAGAAATTGAAGTCTACACAGCCCAAAAAAACGAAGGACACAACGACCAGCGAAAGGAAATCGGTATATATATATATACACGAAGGACACAACGACCAGCGAAAGGAAATCGGTATATACATATATACACGAAGGACACAACGACCAGCGGGAAATCGGTATATATATACACCAAGGACACAACGACCAGCGAAAGGAAATCGGTATATATATACACGAAGGTCACAACGACCAGCGAAAGGAAATCGGTATATATATACACCAAGGACACAACGACCAGCGAAAGGAAATCGGTATATATATACACGAAGGACACAACGACCAGCGAAAGGAAATCGGTATGTATATACGTATACACCTATACCGGTAGTACAAGGAGGCGTGTTCCTCCTCCATGCCTCCCCTCCGTACAACAGTAGCGGTTTCTCTTATGGTGCCGGTACAGCAGTATGCGCCTGCCAACAGTACCAGCACTCCCCACACACTACTGCACTGGTCGATCCCATCTGTGTCAAGGGATTCCCCAGGCACTAAAGTATAGCGGGCAACCGGCACAATAGCTATAGAGGGACAGCTACTGTACAATAGTACATTAGCACAACAGCAGTATAATACTACGGGGGTCCATAGTTAATAGGACCTATGGCATACATAAAAACCTATATATTTGCCTATTTTTACTAACAATATTTGGTCCTATATACTATGGTTCCCCGTAATAGTACAAAAAGTACAATAGTAATAAAGAGTACAAGTAAGTACCTTGAGGTTAGGGGTGTTGGTGATCCATTCATTGATTTTTCCCGTTCCCGCCAGGAACTCCCTGAACACCGACCCCTCTGGTGCCAAGCTTGTCAGCTCTGGCACGTCCTTGGGAAGGCAGACGCCTCCGTACGGAGCTCCCACGCGCAGGCCGTATTTGCGGCTCAGGTAGCACTCCGCGGTGGAGGACACCAGGTACAAAACCTGGCGACAACGGTTGAAGATTAAACGGTGGAACATTCAACAGTTACATCAACGGTTACTTCAGCGGTTGCATGTTCAACGCAACGGTTGGATCGACCCTCGATCGACAACGCATGGCATCATCAAACGGGGAAGGAGGGGTGGGTGCCTTCCTTGCTTTCAACAAACGGCGGACTGTGCCAACAACAAAACAACACCTATCAACCAACGAAAAGAAAGAAATCAGGAGCCGTTGACCCAGCGGAAAGTATCCGACTTAGCTGAGACCCGATGCGCGAAAAAAAAAAACGCATGTCAACAGAATAAATGGAGTCAAGAGTCATTGAGCCAGTCGAGAGCCATCGCGTTATAGCTAAGAGCCGTTGAACAACCCTGAAGCCGTTGCGTTAGCCGTTGAGCCCGCTAGGATCCAACGCACCCTGTGCATACATTTTTACCAGCTATCGAGGAAGAACATCACAAAGAGCAGGCCAAAAACAGGAAAGTATCCGCTAGCTGGTAACAGTCACCTTCTGTGCATCGATGGAGGGGTCGAGCTCGTGCGCCAGGCCGTAAATACAGTTTGCGAAAGAGATCTTAAGGCCGTTAGCGTAGCTGCAGGGGGAACAAAAAAGGCAGACACGAAAAGGAAACGATAAAATAAATCACGAGCGTCTTTTTCGTGCAATAGTGTGTTTCAACGCCGCGAGAGAAAGCTCGGTCCCCCGCTTCTCACGACTAATAGGAGGCACTTTATATAGCATCAGGCAGACACAGAGAAACCTACGGGGAGAGAAAGAGTTGTCTGATGTTTCACAAAAAATATGAAGATAATTGTGCTTCACGCGGCGGGAATGAACGTACAACGCGCGCGGCAGGCTTGCCACTACCAACTATCGACCAACCAATCCGTCTAAGTCGCAACTAAAGCGTTGTACCAGGTATAAACAAAAAAAAAGAGAGTCGGCAAAGAGCAACAAATTACGTAAGGGTGCGAGCGACCAACACAGTCAGCGCGCTGCTTCCCATCACCAGATACCCCTGCTCCAACCATTGAGATGTCGCACTGCGCCTGATCGGAAAGCATTCAATCCAGCAGCTTGTTCTGCGACAGTGGGTGGAGGGTTCTGCAAGTCACATCTTCTTTCGAGGAGGTATCGAGGTTACAGGAACTGTACCTGTACTCAAGGAGATGGGCCACGAGGCGTTCCATGATACGCGGAGGCGCTAATGCGGTTGTGAGGTTGATGGCAAGGCGCGTGTCGAGCTCCACATGGAAACGACCAAGCAGGGTCACTTGGCACGCGAGAGCACGCGGCCATGGTGTATCTCTTACCAGGTAGCTGCAAACATCAGAATCGATAAATCAGTCGGTCGCACTCAGAGCTGACGTTGAAGGTAATAGGTAATAGTTTAACAAACAGAGCCCACAAAATACAACAGAATGTTGTGACGAACTCTGCCGACGCTGGTTATCACCGCTTGCCCCTACGCCAAAAAAAAAAAAAAACCCATTAAATTCGTCGTTCATCTGCCCACTCGTTCGCAAAGTGGTACCCTTGCTTCAATTCAACATCGTCATGTTGCATACACTACGCGCCTGGTTGGCCGCCATTCTACACTCGTATAGCAGGGTCACTCAAAATAAAACAAACAAAAACACCGTCACGCGCGATAAGCCCGCGACGACATCAGGTGCACACGGTCGTCTCACAAAAGAGCTCAGGGTAGTTTTCACGCAAAACGCCTCTTCTACCATAACCCCTTTCTGGGGATTCATTCGATGGTATGGGGAATGTTCCAAAAGAGCTCAGCGAAGTTAACACGGCAAACGTCTCTTCTACTAAAAAAACCTTTAGGGCTTCTTTTCACGATACGCGTAGTACCGTGGTGTCGGAAAAAAGTCACTATTACATACAGCATCGGCCGCACCCAAGCAACATACGGAGGCATATGCTGCTGGGGTTTGGGGATGAGTCCGAAGTGCAGCGGAAGGAGATACACGACAGGCGCAAACCCATGACTACGGCAGTGGTGTACCCGTTTCAAGACCATCCGGTGTAAAGCCATGGTATCTATGTTTCAAGACCATCCGGTGTAAAGCCATGGTACCTATACAGAGATAAGACCAGGAAAATCGGCTCGAAAAAAAAAACTGCTTGCAAGTACCGCGGGGTTATTTTTCAGTAGTAAATGATGCCACCATAGTAAAGATAAGACCACGTTTATCACAGCAGTAGGTTGTCACAGGATGGTCATAAAGTCGATACATCACTGTACTATGCTTGTATATACTGGTGCTACACGCTCGCCCTAATACGGGGGGCCATAGTTAATAGGACCGAATATTGTTGGTAAAAATAGGTAAATATATGGGTGTTTGTGTACCGTAGGTCCTATTTACTATGGCCCCCGTAATAGAAGGTTGTAATAAGCAAGACCGCACTTGCCATTTCTTAGGTCGATATACCGTAATTTCTGGCTCCTCAAAGGGTCACACACCGTAATGGGATAAGTTTTACGCTGGTAAAAAGGCGCGCGATGGGAGGGGGGGGGGGCTATATACCTGACTCCCGAAAGGGTTACATACCGTTAGGGGCTAAGTTTTGCAGTAGAAAAGGGCGGGAGGGGGGAGGGAGGGTGTACTCGATAGGAGAGATGTACTCGATCTCATGCATGGCCGTAGTCGTATGACCATAGACCCTCGCATCCCTACAATGCCGGGACGGAGCATGTCGGGTTTTCACCGACCAGGCAGGCATTGCTTGCACCAAGGAGGGGGGAGGGGGGGGGGCTATACCTGGCTCCCAAAAGGTTTACATATAGTTATGGGATAAGTTTTGCAGTAGTGAAAGGCAAGACGGGGAAGGGGGGGGGGGGGCTATACCTGGCTCCCAAAAGGGTCGCATGCCAGTATGGGATAAGTTTTACACTGTAATAAAAGGCGGGAGGGGGAAGGGGGGGGGGGGGGGGCGGTCTCACTTGTGCACGAGCTTCATGAACTCCGCCTCGGCGATGTTCAAAACCGTCAGCTTCGCCTCATCCCTCCCCACGCTGCTCGCAACCGTCCGGCATCCCAGCACAGTCGGCGCCGGCGGCACCATCCAGCGACAGAAACACAGCAATCCATCCGCCGCAAATCAGCGGCAGCGACGACGCGACATCCACCATCCAACGACAAAATACGACACGGATTGGGATCCAAGGAAGGAAGACAAACGAGCGTGGGACACGGGGGGCGGGGCAGGCGAGGTCGCTTAGGGACACTTAACAGAGGGGAAACGTCGTGCGGTATGTGTATATATACGAGCAGCATTAGTGCTGTACGAGTGCAACAACAGTGTAGGTTTCGGTCTAGGCAGAAGGCGGACAAAAAAGGGGGGGAGGGGCAAGGCTGCGACAGCGACCCGTCCACCAGAAGGCAGTTCAGGCAGTTGCGTGTAAAACAAACTTGTGAGGGTTGAGATGGAAACTGCCAGTGAGCAACTGACGAGTAAAAAACGATAACAAGAACAGCAGCAACACCATCAACACCGTCAGCGAGGACAGCGGTGGTACCATATTGCCCTCGGGCGCAGCTCTCGAGCCGATACCAGGTACGACAGTCCACCGTCAGGACACATCGGATACATAACACTCCAACGGCCACCGGGGGGAGGGGGGGGGGGGGGGGCAGGCACTCACAAGTCGAGGAAGCAGTTCGACATGCGGGTACGTGTCTCATCCGCATCCTTGGCACACCCGAAGACAATCTGCCACGGTGCTCGGGCATCCTCTTCGCAAGATACCGCTCGGAGGAACTCCGGCTGGAAGGCCACCTGCAGAGAGGTGAAACCGAAAATATCGATGTACAAAATCTTAATTATCACAATATCAACATATCAAAATGTCACCATCAAACATCATTCAAAACATCGCAATATCATGTATATTTCTCTCTGAAGTCTACAGTCTCCCGCAGTATCCGATACGCCCTTCGCTTCTTTCTCCTTACATTGATTGTGACTGTCTTCCCATACTTCCTCCTGGTTGTTCCTGTTCCATTTTTAACTGGAAACTGTTTCTTAATAATTACATGCAGCCCCACGTACATCGAAAACGAACGTCATTCTGGTATACCAGCACTTGCCATAGCGCACTTAAAACATTCCCTACTTCCAAAATATATCCCAGTGCAATTCTAAGCACTTATCCCCCAAATGTGGGAGCAGGCAGCAGCTCCAACTCTAGAGGGGTTGCAAAAAAATGAAAAGGACCGGACGAGAGTTCCTCTTGCCTGGAAAGGCTTGTCGGTTTTCGCCCGCACTTCCGCTTCCCACTTGAGCGTCGTGCCGGGGGGTACGGTCGAGCGGATAACCAGGATAGGCGCGAGGCCGGACGACTGTTCGACCAGCTTGACCACGAGGGGGATAGTAGACCACACGTACTGTATACGTCCGCGAATCAGGTGGAGGGGGGGGGGCGGGGGGGGGGGGGGGGGGGGGGGGGGGGGGTCGCGGCGGTGAGACGGAGAGAGGGTTCAGAGGCCAGACGCAGCGAGGCAATAAGCGTGGTGTGGTGTGGGATGAAGGTGGTCAATATAGTTTGATGTTGTGATGATCATCAATATCGGTCGATCCTCACTTTCCTCGCACTCTCCTCATTGATACCTATTAATAGTACCAAGTATCACCCGTGCCACCTCCAATATCTGGCATCAACGATCATCATCATCTGATCCAATCAGTTAATAAATCAATATCGATGGACGTACGTACAAATAACATCACTACCGTCACCATCTCTTCACCGATATCAACACACTACTCGTCGCCAATCTCTCAACGGATATCATCGATCAAAATATATCATCACCTCTTCATACTTGATGCCGTCAATATCAACGTCGTGCAAGGCACAAAAACGAAGGGTTGAGCACCCCTTCATCAATAGCACCGCACTCCCACATGCGGGAACAAAGCACTCAAATTCTAAGTAGTTTGTCTCCCAAACGGGACTGCTGTCCTAACAGAGTTGAAGCTGGACCCACGGATACGAGGCAAACAAGTAGGAATTCAACTCTAGACTATGGGCAGCACCAAAATAATAAAAAAGGGTTGGTTAGAAATAAGAAAAGACAGGGTTGGTTGTTCTTTAACAGAGAGTTCATTGTCTTTCCATGCACGAGTTTTAGGGTTCCACAACCTACTCGGAACTACGCTATTAATAGGACATATTATAATTACGGGGGGTCATAGTTAATAGGACCTGTGGTTTACATAAACACCTATATATTTACCTATTTTTACTAACAATATTTGGTCCTATTAACTATGGACCCCCGAAATACTAAGACATACTCGGCAGTACGTACTGGTATAAAGAGTAGTGCAAAGGTTATACAGCAAACGAAAGGGTTGGGCATTAATTAATCCTTTCCCAGCTTGACCCACAAAACTACTTGGCATTAGAGTTGATACTATTTACAGTACGACAACAAAAGAAAGTGGTCGGTCTTGGGTCGATTGAGCTTCCTTCTGGCGACCATTTCTTCGATGGCGTCCCCGGTGGCCTGGTAGGTGGTCCGCGTGGCTATCAAGATCAATCTCGTGGGTTCGAATCTCACCGAGCGCATGCTCGTACGGACTTTTTCATTCATAAAAAAATGATTAGCAGTTAGGTACATTCGATGAAAATCGACGAGCAGTGGGAATGCTGAACCCTATGCGCGACCAAAAATAAAGGCACGTACCGGGGGGGAGAAGGGACGACACCTGTGACCAGGGCTTACTGTCCAGAAGGTCGCTGAGGATAACCTCCTACGAGTTAGGCTGGAAAGTAAAAGTGATCATAAAAAAAAAAAACATCAATCGACGAAGGCTAGGGATATACCTGGTATACCTCTTGGTCTCTGGTGCACAGCTTCAGTCAACTACCGTATAACACGCAAGAAAACATTCCCAATACCCCCCTCAGGTTTTCTCCCGTCACGTAGGTCACAAGGACGATGGTGGCTTTCTTTAATCTCTCGTCGCGACCTTTCCGTAGGAGACCTATTAATAAGTATCGCTCTTACCACTTATGTTTACATACATTCTCCCCCTTGCCGAGAAATTTGGCTTCAACGTTTCGTCCGCGGGGGTGTGTTGTCTTACCACCCTGGTGTGATCAGTGTGACAAGTGTCTTACGGTATACTATACTCTCTATAGTGTCGAAAAAGTGGTAAGCTCTACCGCGAGGGCAAAAACTGCTGTCCCTTCCACGAGGCTGACATTCAGAAGAAACCGAGAGCCCGACGGGCATATATACATAGCCGCGACATACCTTCATGTCCAGCCGCTGGGTCTCCTTGATCAGGGGGGTGGGCACGGACAGGAGGACGATGTCCGCGTTAAGGTCCGCCGGGCAGTCGTCGGGGTGGAAGCACTTGATCCCCGCCTCGTTCATGTTGCCGATGATGGCGGGAACCACGTCAAAACCCGTAAGACTGGGGGTGGTGACCAGTCACCAGTGACCAACCACGCGGAGGGCGCAGACAAAGCAGCGAGCATCGCGGTAAACATACATACTAGGTGAAGAGCTTAAAAACTATGCACACGTCGAACAGATAGATCATGATCTAGATCATCTACAGTAGATGAACTCTAATTCTTCATCTGCCGCTGTGAGAGGTTGTGCAGGATCATCTGCACAGTATAGAGCGGACAGATGATGACCTACAGTAGTTCCTTAGCTGCCGTCGTGAGCGGCTTGGGCAGGATCTGCATATTACAGGGGACCATAGTTAATAGGACCTATGGTACACACAAAAAACCTACATATTTACCTATTTTTATTAACAATATTCGGTCCTATTTACTATGGACCCCCGTACTAGTACATATCTAACCCAGGAAGCATGCGCTACGCAGGCCATGCGGGTGATACGGTACCACCCGGCAACATGAGCCTAACCCTAACTCTAACCCAAGATGCGGTAATATATCATCCGCCTTCAAAGATCTACCTGGTAGATGACAATATGTGAATGATCTATCTGTGGCCTGTCGGAGGTTTTGAGCATGGGGAACACCGCAGCCAACAGAGGCTAACATAACAGCAACACGCAAAGGCAGCACCATCGGAATAAAAAATATCGTTTTTTTTCGCTCGTCACCGCTTCTATTTATTAAAACACCGTCAGACTGGGGGGGGGGGGGGGGGGGGGGGGGGGGTTATTCACGACGGCCTACAGTAGCTGGGCCTGTACCTGGTACGTACAAAGCAGCGAAAATTCATGGGGCCAAAGAGCTCCTGCGGCCTGTTCGCCAATCTCGGATCCCCTCACCAGTGTATCGCATCAACATAGTACGGGGGACCGCAGTAATAGGACCTACGGTACACACAAAAACCTATCTATTTCCCTATTCTTACCAACAATATTTGGTTGTATTTACTATGGTCCCCCGTAATACTACCAATTACAGTGAGGGTATACCACTCATGGTTATCGGAACTGTTCGGTCAATATCAGCGTATATATCATGTGAATATCAGCACCAAACAAACAAGAAAGCCAGGGGCATGGAGGACAAAACGCGTTTCATGTATACGATGTTTTGAACTTCTATACTTGGATACACCGAAAAAATCGACACGATAATATCCAACACTCTTAACACCACCACACGCCAAACACCAACGCATCAGCACACACCGCAACACAATAGCACACTAACGCGCCCACAAATCAACACTCCAACACACCTACATACATAATCATAATCAAACATGCCAACACACAGGCACGCCCTAAATGCAGGACGGGGATAAAACGAACTTGGTGACAACACGTCTGCGGTCACTTTCAATTTTCCACCTGGGCACAGACCAACCCTAACCCCAACCCTTTGGGGAGCTGGAGGTCGGCAGGGGTGGTCGCACGGCTCCGCAGCGTGTTTTGGTGGCGTTCTTCCAATAAAAACAACAGGCCAGTCTCGACCAGTGAGAGATATCCGTCAGGAAACTCGTTGCATTCCCGCCCTGCGTTTAGGGCGAGTCTAACACACCGACGCGGCAACACGCCGCCACACCAGTGAACGTGGTGCAGCAGGAGCATGCGTTCCAGGGTACGGTACGGTACGGTACGTAGCATAGAACTACTTACAGATATCTCACTCTCTGAGCGTGCTCGGTTCGTACATCCCTGGCCTCTCAGAGCTCCCACTTGGGAATCGCCTCCTTTTATTACTTGCCGGACCTTTCCAGCGGTTCTTTGTTTTCTCCATTTCTCCTGGCACTCTCAAGTCCTTTTTTCCCCTTTTCTTATTTCGTTTCGTGTGCGTGCGTGTACTCGGAGCACGGCACCGCGGGCGAGCCCGGCACCGTTGCGGGTGTCAGCGGGTGTTGGCGGGTAGAGGGGGGGTTGCAAGGGGCGCGGTCGCCGTTTTCGTGGCTAGGCGTTGCGTGTGCCTCGAGTCACGAGGGAAGCATGAATGGGCTCTGTCCGACCTCCATTTGTGATTTTGGAAATAGTATGTACGAGTTTATAAGGGACGTTCGGGATTGCAAGATAAGATTCAAGCGGTGCTTATTTTTGCGACAGGGTTGAAGTTCAAAGAGAGTGCTACGCAGTCTGAGCATCAACATTGACGAGCTGGCGAACGACGGCCACGGTGAGCACCGGGCTTCACGCGAGGCGGGCGACCGGGCTCACTGTGGCAGAGAGGGAGGAAAGCTATACCCGGACCAAATCGGTGGCGAGGTGGTCGCGAGAGGGGCGGGCGGCGTACGAGGCTGAGAGAGAAGCTCTGCTGTTCGATTTTTTTCGTTTTTGACCTGTGCAAGGTGTCCCGATCAGGCAGAAAATCATTACATGAGGAGACGGGGATTTTTTTTTCTGTCGAAAAATTTCGGTTTCATTTTCATTGTTTTTGCGGTGCTGCCGTGCCGTGCTGTGCTTTCTATTTCGTACATACAGCAAGCATATCAAAAGAAGAAAAGGATTACCCTACCTGGGGCATGTACGTACGTACGGCATGTCAGCGAGCGTAGCGGGCGGAACCGCCCGCGACGCGAAGCGTATGTGGCATCGGAGCTGTTTTTTCCTGAATGAATGAATGAAGCATGCATGGCGGCGGAACTCTTGGCATTACCAAGTCGCCAGTTTGCAACTACAATCATACAAAAAAAAAACTATTAAATCATGGACCTCTGTCCGCTTCGCATAATTTCATGTACTTTTCCTTCCTGAGCGAGCGCAGCGGGCGGTGTAGGCCGTCCGCGGAGCGAAGCGCCTTGTACTTATACTGTAGCCACATCGTTCCCTTCCCCACGATTTAGGAAATAATTGTAACTGCTAGACAAAGTGCTACATTAAAGCCATACTGGTGCGACGTATATAGACGAGATAACGAGACATGTCCGGGGGCGGGGGGGGTAATTGTGCATGTATTCAGGCCGATCATGGAACCACTTTGCTTTTGGCACTACAAACAATTTCCAGGTCTACTTCCAAGGCATAGAAACCCGAAACGTGGGTAAAAAAGAGAAAAAGAAGAGAACAAAAAAAACATCAAGACGTACCAGTATCGGTAAATACCAGTATGGTTCCCGGAATGATGGCATGATGATATCATGTTCGACATTCGATCATACCTTGGTACACGATATAAAAAAACTATTAATAACTATCAGACGAAATATGATATCACTATCATGCATTTTAAGATACAGCAGTACACGGGTAGTTTAGGGCTCAGCACCAATAAGAAATAACCTGTAACAATAAGAACATAGGTCTCATTTGTTGCAGGGCGCTTAATCTTCAAGGACCATAGCCTCGTTTGGGACAAACTACTTAGAATATGAGTGGTTTGTCCCCAAAACCGGACTGCAGTTATATTTTAGGATTTGCAATCCCACGAGTCACCTATTAATAGAATCTAAGGTTCGTTCCAAAACGGGACCACCTTTTAGGACTGTAGTCCCGTTTTGGGTAAGAAACACTTAGAATTTGACTGGTTTGTTCTAAAAACAGGACTGCGGCCCCTAAAGGATTAATATTATTGGACTAAAAAACCGTGTTCAGCGGCGAGCGCTGCACTACACTGTAACTCCTACCAGGTTCCTGACATACAATACAATAGTCTATGGTCAAGGTACCGTCCTCTAGTTCAAGGACGTTTGTCACGACAAGGGTCTAAGGCTTGCTCATACTGCTGTAGTAGGCTTTTTTTGTTGGCGGGCCTATAATATACTTTATCCCACAGAAGTAGTACATATGATACCAAGCAACATATCGATACATCAATGATGTACATCGCAAGTGGAGGCCTTATCAATAGTTGGGCAAGCTCAAGGTCGACATACGTACGCCGTGCCAAAGACATCGGTTGTTAATGAGAATACAAGCACCACTCTACTGTTGCCTGCTGCGTATAAAATATTACAGATTTTAGATTTTGTTACAGATTGGCCCAAACATCCTCTCGGGACAGAAAAGTCAGCAGTCAACAGTCAGCAGTCAGAAGAGACCACAGCAGTAGTACTATAATAACAGCCAAGCATCTCTGCTATTAATAAAACAAAACACCCAGTCCTGCTGTCAATCGAAATCGGATCAAGAACGAGCAGCCCGAAAGCACACAAGGACGCATCGTCTATCGCGCCAACACACCCTGTCCCTGTCCCTGTCCCTGTCGCGAATCGCCAACCTTGCGATTAGCTGTTAACCGTTTGCCAACAGCTAGTCCGCTGCTCGTTGCGCACCAACAACGGAGGACTGACGCCCTGATTTCCCTGATATCATCCTCCCTTCCTCCCTCCGTCGAAAAGGACCAAAGGACGCACGGAGGGAAAATATATAATCCGCGTCGTTTATTAACCGTTTATTTCGAAACAATAATCCACCGCCCGCGCCCAAATCGAATCAACTATTAATACGAAAGTGAAGCACACACCCACCGGTATAAGAGATCGTCCGCCCTGCTGCCTGGGGGTCATGTGCTGAACGAAAAATAAAACCATATGGTGAAAATGCTTTTGATACTATTAAGATCAATACAATCATAAGTACCGTTACTACTGCACCCGATATACAAGGTATGATTCATCATATAAAGCATACCTTCCTGCTGCGTCATCATTTACGTGCTGCTGCTGTGCATATATTACTTGTATCGAGACGCATTTTGTTTACGGCCTGTTTCGTGGCCACAGGGAGGATTTCAGGGAAGCGGGTTCATGTGAGAACATCATCATCATCAACATCAATGAATGTACACGGTACATGTGCGTGTTCTTCACATTTTTCCGTTATTTCCACACACACCGGCATTTATTACTATTACGGGGGACCATAGTAAATAGGACCAAATATTTTTAGTAAAAATAGGTAAATATATAGTTTTTTGTGTATAGCGTAGGTCCTATTAACTATGCCCCCCCGTAATATTAATACATAACTTAAAATAAGTCTGCATACATCGACATCCAGCACACCCAGTCACCAGTTGTTCGTGTTGACGTGTTGAACCTTCGTCCTTGCATCATCATTTACGAACGTTGATGTATAATGTAATGTGCCTTCTGGAAAAAATCATAATAGTGAGTACCATACCACCCACCTGGTAAATCAGAAAAAAGGGGCACCGATCGCCCTGCAATATCATTCTATTAATACCAGGCATAGATAGAACCAGACCCTTTCTTCGCCAAGAGCTCAGTAAGTGAAGTCGTATATACGACAGCGGTATTATTTAATAGAGTAAACTACAAACAGTACTGCTGTACGCAGCAGATACATACTGACTGTATGCACCTGGCAGGGTATACGAAGTACAAACCCTTGCAGCAGAGCTGCACCAACGTTTTCGGGCACAAACTACTTGAATGAGTGCGGGAAACGTTTTGCATTTTTCCTACAAGTTCGTGTGTCACCAGCGCCTTCTAATTGTCAGTCGTTTTTAAGTTATACCGGTATGGCACCAAAAGACGACTACGTATTAGTACATATCGCATACTATAATCAAGACGAATCGCCTCTGGGACGAATTTCCGAGTCGATTTTCTCAGAAACACGAAGGGCACACAAAAGGAACAAAGAGTTCGTCGAGAGAGATATCTCCATCTTTCCATACGACCGCCGACATCCTGCCGAGCACCGCGACGCCGCACGTACGCATCGCTCGGCAGTTGTACTCGTATGAGTGATACACCCGCCTCCTTGTCGAGAAAATCAGATCGTAATTTTCTCCGGGCGTGTTCATCGTGTTATCTTGCGGTGTATAGCCGTACGTACGTAATGCTGTAGCAGTGTAGTGGCAGAGAGGATAGCCGTCAAATTCGACGATAATCCACGAGATGTGACATTTTTTATTATTGATAATGTGAGGCCAACACAGCAGTGGGAAGGATAAAAAGCCCAATGGCATGTACTACTGCTGTATGTACGTTTTGCTGGTGGAGCGGGGGGGGGGGGGGGGGTAGGGTAGACAGCTGTGCTTACTCCTGCGAGTTGGAGATAAAAGAGAAACGACGTACCGAAAATACCACCCCCAACCAACAAGCGAAGATGTAAGAGAGCAGTACGTACCAAGTTCGAACAAATTCGGCGGGATGAGAAACAAGAAACAGCCACCAGGCAGGAGAAGCCGCAAGACCGGCAAAGAAAAAAAACAGGGACTACTACTGCTGACTAAAAAGTAAACTCAACCCAATGTACGTACGTATCAAAGGATCAAAACGGTCCAACAACGAGCGGGTGGGTGGGTGTTTTTCTTCTCTCTCGCACCTGAACCCATGGTGTACGTAGGCCTTGGCGTAAGCCCCGCCCACCACTCCACACCCAATCTAACGACGAGACGGCGCGCCAAATCCGGACGTCGCGTACAGCGAGAAAGACACACACACACACACAGGGCGGACCAAGAAGGACAGCACGCACGTGCAACGGAAGAAGGGACGGAACAAATCAGGGGCAGCGCAGCAAAAATTGGCACGTGGGGTCGTCAGGCCGCCAGCAGCTCAACACACCGAATTTGAATTCTGGGACGGCCCGGCGGTCTGACTCGACCACCATCGAGTTCAGAGAGAGGAGCATCACCAGACACTACAGATGTGCAAGGTTGGGGCGAGCAGCGTCCGCCACCGCTGTGATGCGAGGATGCTGTTGTTAGGCCGGACGAGACCTACTACTATGATATGTACGCCAGGTACACATCGCACAGCAGCGAGAGACTGCTCATCGCAGTAGTCTAGCGCCGAATACTTCTGAGGCTAACGATGCGGCTCCTAGAGAGCAGGATCGAAGATCAAGGCAAACCTGAACGATGCTCTCCTTCCCAGACATATTTCCTCTTTCCTCGGCACGGAGCTAATTGTCGGTGTATGGCGTCGAAGTCTTTCGAGTGAGACTAGAGCGTTTGTGTCTTTGGCGGAAAAAGGAGTGTAACATAATGAGGCGTTAGAAAAGCAGGGTCAGGGGCTATTAAATTTGACCGTTACAACTTTTTGGACACAACAGACTAAAAAACTGAAAAGTAAGAGTACGAGCGAGTGGGTGTTCCGTGATACATGAATGGTTGATACCCGCACGTGCGCGCCGCTATATATCTGCTTCGTGGTTGGCTTATTTTGCAGCTAGCTGTATTGTAGAGACCAGTGAAACACATCTGTCAATAGTCAGTAGTCAAGTACGTTGCAGAGTGTGTGTGCAGATTTAGGGACGACCTACTCAGCGCGATGTCGGTCAGTATAAAATATGAAGGAACCGGACACCAGACACGCACGAAGAGAGAAATATAAACCGACCACAACTTCAGTGCTACTCTTATTCCTACTTCTTATGTACGAGTAGAGCCAAGTACTTGGTTCGAGAACGTGATGAGAATGCTATTGCTGTACACAGATCGCTCCGAGTGATGGGTGCAGCAATACTGCTGTGATGTCAAGTATCGGATCTCTCGTACTGCAGCTGTATGCAGTCTGTTGTAACAGCAGTAGTCCAGTGGTACTACTACCTCTGCATCTTCTATGTATATGCGAATACGACTACGATACTACTGTACTCGTATAACGACATGAAACCAAAACATTATTTTGCTGTCGACGCCAAATGACTGCTGTACATTGACCCATCAGACATTATTTAATAGGTACGAGTAAACGTATTATTAATAGTTTGCCCTTTGATTTGCAGCTAGTAGACACCAGTATCTGAGATCTGCTGCTGAGTCCCGGTTGGTTTACGATGTACATGGATGTTGAAAGGAACAAACGCACACCGAGGAAGTGATATACTGTATCCCATATACTCGGCCTAGTCTACCGGCGTACGTATACGCCCATTTTGGTTCACCAGTCGTTTACCCCCCACACGCTTATTGTACAGGTAGAGGGGGGGGTGTATGCTCATGTCACGCATATGGCCGTTTATAGTCATGACCATACACCCCCGCATCCCTACAATGCCGGGATGGAGCACGTCGCGGGTTTTCACCGACCAAGTACTGTAGACATTGCTTGCACCGAGCCCAAGGCGCCGTGAAGTGTTCGGCAAGCCGCATGAAGGGTGAGCTACTACGAACCGCCCCCTGTGAGGCGGACTCTTGCATATGGATGACATCGTCGACTACATTGAATTGGGGGGGGGGGGGGGGGGGGAGAAGGGGAGAAGGGGGGGAGCTCATGGGGGGGGGGGGGAGCTGGGGGTACCCATGTCATGCTTTGCCATGGTTGTATCACCATCGACCCTCGCATCCCTACAATGCCGGGACGGAGGACACGTGGGATTCACTGGCCAGGCAGACATACAGCTTGCACCAAGCGCAAAGCGCCGTGAGGTGTTCGACGAGTAGCACAGGAAGGGTGAGCTGCGTCATCTTAATACTATTGTACTGTAATCAACAGAATTGATTGTGAGGCGGACTTCCTTGCATATGGATGTGGATGGTATGACTGGATTAGGAGCTGAACGTTGTCAGATGGCAGATGTAAAAATATTAATAGTAATGATAGCGTCGAACGAATTGAATGGGGGGGGGGAGAAGGGGGGCGGGGGGGGGGAGGGAAGGGGGGGGGGGGGGAGGGACGGGGGGTGTACTCATTTGTTGCTTGCCTTAGTCGTTTGAGCATTGACCACGCATCCCTTCTGAGACGGAGCACCGTTCCTACTCCTGATAGAGACACCTCAAACCTTTGGGCGCTCATGACGTTGTTTTTAGATATTACATAGATTTTTTTGTTAATCTTATCCCCTTCCTGTTTCGAAGCCTGTGGTCACCATCTATCTCCTAGGATAGCGATCGTTTTCTCGCTGCTATCTAATGTACGAAACTGCTTCGAGTCACATTCGTCTATTTCCCTCATCTTCTCTTCTAACACATCCCGTTCCTCCCTGTGCATTTTTCACATTCTCCTACCATGTGAGTTCTACTCTCTGCTGTTGCTTTGCCACACGGGCACATCTGTGCATCTACTCCCTCCTCCACGGCTACTGTTACACCTCTTCCTTTTTTCTGGCAGGTCCATATCCCGTACACGAAATCGCAGTTTCAGCGTTTTCGCGAGGTCCATTGATTGGGCCGTGCAAATACGTTTTCATTCCTATCCCTTCGCTTAACCCCCCGTATGCCGTTAAGTGTTTCTCCGATCCCGCCTTATTTCTTAGCGATAGCCTTTCCCTTATTTCTATCCTTTCTTCTACTTCTGTCTTGTGCCTGCTAGACATATCTACGGACATCATGTAATGTCTTCTTGGTTTCCTGCTATACCCTTCCATACTTTTTCGACTACGCTAATCTGTTAAGTTCAAAGTCGGGACACTTCGTATCCCTGGACAGGGCAGTACCATAACATACTCCAATTTATTCCAGCTCGCCCTTCCGATATTTCCTCCCATTCAGCTCCATCAACTATGGCTGGCAATCTCTTCTTTGGCATGCTCCTTACCTGGTACTTTATATTGTCATTCCAACTTTCTGATGTCTCTATTTGTCCTAGGTGGGTGCATTCCCAGCCCAGTTCTTCTCTTAGTACTGTATTTCTCGTCATACTTGAGCATCCTGCTGTCATCTGTATGTACTGTTTACGGCTGATTTTCGAACTTCGCGCTCCCTTCCCATACCTCTCCTGCATATTCTAGCTTTAGTACTATTATCACATTCATCAAGACACCTCTCTTTATCCTCGGGGGGGGGAGCGTTATTGAGCAGGGAGGGAGGGGGTCTATACGTCTGGTGTAGTACACGGGAACGTCCTTAACTCTTTTAGCACTGCAGTCTCTTCAGGTCATTTTTGGGGACGAACCACTTAGAATTTGAGTGGTGCGTCCCCAAAAAGGAACTGCAGTCCTAAACGGGTGAGGAGGCTTGACTTCATATTCTTACGGGGGGCCATAGTAAATAAGACCTACGGTAAACACAAAAGCTTATATATTTACCTAGCTTACTAACCATATTTGGTCCTATTTACTATGGTCCCCCGCAAGAGGGTGGCAATGCTCTTGTGCACCTTGTATATTCATTGCATCGATCGGTGGATGGACTGAAAACCCCTTGCTCAGCCTTGACCGCCGACTGATGACTGCCGCCGTGTTGCTGCTTCTGCTGCTGTGCTGCTGCTGCTGCTGCTGCTGCTACTGCTTGCTGTATAAGTTGTGTGGAGCGTCAATATACGTATAATGTTGTGCATGCTCATATTAATAGTACGTCCTGCACCAGTCACCCTGTCCCCTTGAAGTCATAACGACGAAACTGTAGGGAGATCAACTGCCAGACTGGTGGGGTGAAAACCGGCGACTATTTATTGGTGGGGACGGGTGAAGTTTTCTTGTTAAACCCTTTGGGGACCCGATCACTGCTACAAAACGAAATCCCAATTTGCGGCCAGCGGCCAGTATTATTATCAACCATCCAGGGAGATCGGTGCAGAAGTATACGAGTGATCCCTACTGCACACGTGTGTGTGTGGTACAGCTCTTTACTACGTTATTGCAGTTCGACCACACACATACCCCATTTTACCCCGGGTGTACACGCGACAGCAGTTAAGGACATCTCCTGTTTGGGCTTACTTAATAGACTCGCGGCCTTTTGTGATGTCGACGCTGAGCACGGATAGGCTCTAAAAAAGGCTATCATTATACACGGGTTTTTGGGTCGGCTGTCCTCTCTGAAGAGCAACTAACTGCTGCTGCTTATTTTGATAGCTGTAAATTCTTAAATCCCAACAAAATCTTAGCCTGAAATTCTTAGTTCCGGCTCCGTTGAATCCAAAAGTTGGTCCAGACGGCTTGCCTGTATGTGTGCCCGCTATCGATTCGCGCGGTACACACGCTTACGGTTTGGGATCAGATTTTTTCGAGAATTGGAGTGTCTTTTCGAGGGGGGGGAAACAGCTTTCGAATTTCCGACATCAACCTAGGGAATTCCCCGAGTACGTGTGTACTATTACGGGCGACCATAGTAAATAGGACGAAATATTCTTCGGAAAAATAGGCAAATATATATATTTTTCATGTATACCATAGGTCCTATTATCTATGGTCCCCCGTAAAATAGCACGTGCCGCCTACTACAACAACAGCTGTGACACAGCAGTACAAAGAGCTTTCAGTTGGCACAGCAATTAGAGAGGTAGGTGCGGTCGGTTTTCAGCGCTCTCGTCATCTCGACGTCGGTACGTACGTACGTATAAGGGTGCTAAAAATCGAACCTTTGTTATTGTCGGAAGGCTCTGGACCAGATCATTCCGAAAACGCCCGCCATAATGTTCATCGGTATTTATGGGGCACCCTTCCTGTTCTGCAAGAATGCAAGACAAGAATGGAGCGCTGAAGAAGGATCGCACCAACGCAACGCTCTTCACGGTACTGAACTGTAGCTTTTTTTTCATCGCGCTTCGTGTAGCAGACGCTGTGTGTAATCGCCATGTATGTATATATACTATGTATTTTTTTCCCGATATGTTTTTCCTCTCGAGCCTCAAAGGGGTTAAAAGAGATACACACCGCGTGCATACATAATCGATAGATAGGCGCGAGTTAATACACTAATATGTTGCTATACTTCGCATTTATTTATAGGTTTTACTGCTCATGCCATCGATGGCCGGTGCAGCAGTAAGTAGTAGTACGTGGTGTATTATACCATCGCCACAAACAGAATAATAGTGAAGGTAAAACCATATAGTGAGTGGTGAAGCTTACATATATATGTGGCCGAAAGACAGCAAGGCCCGAATTAACGTTCTGAATGGAACAAGGAACACCCAAGTCCCGGTTCCAGACCACGGGAAAATAGTGTAGGGAAACACGACAGGAACTAAGATTGTCAATACGGTACAGCAGTAGAGTAGTGGTATATACTCAACTCGCAGTAGTGAGATTAGCCCTGAGAAAGGTGCACATAACTTCACATAACTACTGCTGTGCTGCTGCGGCATGTACAAACAAACAATAATTATGTACGTGCATGAAGTATTCCATTCTGTCAGGTCGTACCAGGACAACCACTGCACACAAACACTGCGAGAACTATTTCGTTATATACAGATATATAGTTCTCCCTGGTATGTTTTACGTAATATATATAGATATATATATATGTTGTTTTCTTCACATTAAACCGTTCTTTCTACGCGTCGACATATAGACAGTATACTAGTACAGTTCACAAAGAAAGATCGAACCTGAAAAAATATTTCAATTAATTGTGGTTCACATTGATTGGGGAAGTAGAATATGCGCACTGCACATAATACACACACCAGGTACCAGGTACTGGTATATATATATTCATTCATACATGATCGGATCCCAAAACAAACAAAAAAACTACGTGCCTGGTGCCAGAACTTCTGAGAAGAAGAGAGTGTGTGTACAAGAAATCACATACCAATAGAAGGAGGGGGGAGAGGATACTCATACTCACATTATTGCCGTATATATAGTCTCATGACCATACTATAATAGACCCTCGCATATCTCATTTATTTGTTACTCACACATGTGTCACATTTATTTGACGATTGACCACACGCATTCCTTTCGAGTAGTATGAGACCCGGGACCTAACTAAGTTCTATATTCGAAGCATACACTCAGGTGCGTGTAAGGTAAAGGGTAACGATAAGAAGAACCCCGCCACGAGTCATGCATGCATGGACGACGAAAAGGGGGAAAATACAGTAATATCGGACGAAGCAGTTGTATTGTGACGGTGTCGGAAAATAAACAGCAATATCCTCCTCAATCAATTGTGTGCCAGGTAACTCAATATATTACTATTAGGGGGGACCATAGTAAATAGGACCTACGGTACACATAAAAACATATATACTTACCTATTTTTACTAACAATATTTGGTCCTATTTACTATAGTCCCCCGTAGTATATATATAGTATTTTTATATCCGTAACTTCCAACGACGGGCACACGCACACTGGCTGAAGGTACGTGTCGTGTATGTATACCACTAGTCAGTATTATATCGTGTAGATAGGTTTTCGGTGCGATTTTGCTCTTTTTTTCACTGCATATGTCCGCGAGTCGCCGCTCTGTGCACCTCAGACAGCAGGCGCGCTCCTCTCTATATGTGCGTTCACGACTACCGTGCGTTTCGTATACGGTGCAGAGAGGCACAGCACTCCAGACAGCAACCGCCGCTGTAGTCACAGTATATAGCCACGAGTTTTGGCTGATTGTGGGAACAGGCGGGGGGGGGCTCTGCTACAATAATAGTTGATTGAGTGGATCTCAGTGCATCTCCCCGCGGCCATGTTAAAAGTTGGACACTGATTGATTTCATTTTGTGTGCGCCTTCTTCATCTTGCATTTTGTGTGCTTGTTGTGTGGTATTCTGTTGTAGGTAGGAGGCGGCGTGCTATCCAGCCGAATTTTGATTTATTTATTTTTCTTGTTTTTTCGGATCTTCCTGTAGGACTCCAGCACCTTTCAACGTGTGTGTGATCACCGACTCCTTGATCTGAGAGATATAAATAGAACACTGGAACAGCAACAACAGCGCACAACAACGACAACAACAACATATATATCATACCAGGCACGTATACTCGTATGCATCCTTAGTGGTATGTCGGTTCTACCGCCGTCAGATGAGCACAACGAAAACAAAACACCAAACATCCACGATAAAAAGTTACGATCATGTGTGCACTGAAATATTGAAATATCGATCGGACAAACGGAAACGAATGAAGATACTTCGCAAAGTCAGTCATCATGCATACTCGTACCTGGAACCAGATATACCAGGCACCTGGTATTGATATTTTATACATGCGATGTACTGCTTATTATACGTGGAGAATAAATACGTATTACCAGGCACGTATAACATGTGTAAACTGAACATTCAGCAAGGACAAAAATCTATGCACATACACCCAACATAGGCCATGACTACTGCTGTACGTACGTGCCTGGTACCTGGTATCCCGGGAACGGCTCGCCCGTGCTTGTGACAATTTTTGGTGGCAAGAAGGCTTATCTATGGTGTAGGCTTTCGCTCTTTCAGTATATCGTACTTGAATCTCTATACGCGAACCCTTCCGCTTCACTGCCTCCCCCCCCCCCTACTCCCCCCCCCGCCCCGACTAACTCATTGAAGCTGCAGTCATCCATATGCAAGTCCGCCTCACAAGCGGTTCTTTGTAGGATGCAGCTCACCCTTCATGCGACTCGCCGGACACCTCAGGGCGCTTCGCGCTTGGTGCAAGCAATGTCTGCCTGGTTGGTGAAAACCCGACATGCTCCGTCCCGGCATTGTAGGGATGCGAGGGTCTATGGCCATACGACTACGGCCATGCATGAGATCGAGTACATCTCTCCTATCGAGTACACCCCCTCCCCACCCCCATCTCCCCGCGCATGCGCCCCGACCCGCCCCCGCCGCCCCCCCCACTCCACCCCCCCCCCCCATCCAGTAGATAAATATCTGTGTACGGCTGTACTTCGTATCATATCATTCGTGAATAAAATAGTGGCTATCATCGTGCAACCGTGTGGTGGGAGGAGGGGGGAGAGCCTGCCTGCTGTTTGATCCCGGATAAATAGGACCTACGGTACACAAAAAAAAAAACAATATATTTACCTATTTTTACTAGCAGTATTCGGTCCTATTTACTATTACTATGGTATGGTCCCCCGCACTATATTAATAGGAGGGACAGAGAAAGAAGGGCGAAGACAATAAACAGGATGGGCAAAACAAAAAAAGGAAAAAAAAATAGTATCATCGTAGTGTACAGTTACGTTCGACAGGAGAGGCAATAGACTGCTGTGCCACCGCCGGAAGACGCTATTACGGTGGACCATAGTTAATAGGACCTACGGTACACACAAACACCTATATATTTCCCTATTTTTACTAACGACATTTGGTCCTATTTACTTTGGACCCCGGAATAGATGAAGCATGAAAGACGTAGGGCGTTTAGCTTTCAACAGGGCTGGTCACTGGCACAGCGCTATGTACTGTCAGTAGTAATATACTGGCAGTAGTAATCTACTGGAATAGCAGTATGTACTGGCAGCAGCAATCTGCTGGCAGTAGTAATCTACTGGTTGACCCGACCAGTATATTCGCCAGTAGTTTATATTGCGTACGCCCAAGACACACATCATACTATAGTACGGAAACCCACTAAACGTTTTTCGGGAGGAGAGGTTAGAGAGAGAGACAGTATACTGCTGCAATCCAGTAAACTAATCGATTTTGATGCCAGTGTATTCGCTACTGACTGAGTCAGCCAGCGTCCAGCCCTACTTTTTAAGGCAGTATGGTCGGTAGTGGAGTCGGAGAAATACCTTGTAGGGTGTTCGCGACAATCCAATTCGGTTGGGTTGTAAAAATATTTGAAACCGACAAACACGAGAGAACACGAGGATCAAAGAGTCACCCGCCCCAAGAGTACCTGGTATTCATTATTAGGTCCCAAAAACGTCGTTTTCGGCCCCTTTTTTCCCACAGCAATCACTTTTTGCCGGTTGGGATTGCTATTGTAAACGGTAGGAAAACTGCAAACAAAAACCAACCCAGCAACCATATTCTTCGTAAAGCACCCTAATAAACGGATCAAATAGATAAACAGCAGAGCGAAACCTCAGAACATGAGTCGCCACGGCCACCCTCGAGGACCAGCGGGGAAGGCGGTAACATTGTCGGGTTGGTTATCCGGGGAAGATGGTGGCGTAGACGGTCGGGGGGGGGGGGGGGGGGGGGGGTATGATACAGGCGTGTATAGCAGAACCCCATCAGATCTTATTCAGAAATAATATTGCATTATTTTTCCTATTATTGTTATTCTTGCCATCCGACCGTGTGTATATAGCATGATCTTCAACGTTGATCACTTGTAAGCACTCCGAAATACTTATTTTTATGTTAGATATGCGCCATGCCCACTGGGCTGCATATATATATGTATCTAACAAAATCACAATCCGCGGTCGACTGGCTATTAAGCCTATGTTCTATTTTCCCTGCGAAAATGTCCCGGTCAATCTCGATCCCTCATCACGAGTGGAGGAAAAAAGAACTCAAGAGAACATCAAGTACGCAAGCTACGACATTGTCGCACAGGCATGTTCTACAACAGAGTATAAGGAGGGGGTTTCACAACAGAGTATAGAGAAGGGGGGGCGCGTGGGTGCCACAGGCGTGAAGCGAATCGCAAGATGAAGTCCGAACCGCGGCCTATCGCGTTTCGGCAGGGTCGATTCCGCGGTTTCCGACACAGGAGGACAAACCACTTCGAATCGAGAAGATGTCGTGGCTGCTTGCTTCGCTATCGTTGGTCGAAAGCCGAGGGTAGCATGTGGCATAAGATGCTTTTCTGGGCCAAAGATACGAGGCACCCTTTAACCCTTTTACCGCTCCTAAAAATGTTTCCAGGCTTCTAGACTCTCCACAATTCCAAGCAGCTCGCTCCGAAAACATGGGTTGGTGTACCTCTAACATGGTTGAAGTGGACATACCGCCCTACATATCCGAGTGAAGGTCTACAGCAGTAGTGCACGAGAGAGCTGTTGATAATTTGGGAGCTAAGAATTTCAGGCTCGAGTTTTGGACGCGCGCAAGAGTGCGGCCATTTTTGTACTGAAATTAGAAATTAGAGTAGGACACACCCTGCCTTACATAAGGAATCGAGCCTGGTCAAACATACGAAATAGCGGATGCCATTAATGGGTGGTTTCGCATCACAGCACGGTCGGGACCCCCCCCTCGCTCGATGTGAAAAAGCAAAACTCGAGGAGACGTTGGAAAACGTAGCCCACCTGCACGCGCACCGAAAATGAGAGGTTGTCCACACCTTGTGGGCTTCTGACTATCTACGGGGGACCATAGTAAATAGGACCAAATATTGTTAGTAAAAATAGGGAAATATATAGGTTTTAGTGTGTATCGTAGGCCCTATTTACTATGGCCCCCCGTGATACATTCATCATTCAACGTCTCAACAAGAGTCTTTCGCGCCCATCATGTGCAAGGGAGGGGAGGGGAGGGGGGGGTCCCGGCCACCTGCGGAGCTGTACCCGCTTTTGGATTGGGCTATCGGTAGGAGGTCAACCTTTCGCTGGAACCAAGGTGAGCCTCTAACACATTACACACCGCTAGCTCCTGGCACGGCGGGGCCTTTAGAATCCACATGTACCAGGTACTGGTATGATTAATCATTATTATTTTATTTCTATTTTTTTTATTATTATTATTAGTAGTAGTATGCTTGCCTTCCGACAATACAGCGAATATGCCTTTCCTATATCAACCGAATATCCTTCCGTAAATCAGTAGTATCCCTCATACGCGTGCCTAGTCTGCGATCGTGCGAAGTACGTCTCTATTTGTCATACCCAAGTTTAGTATCATTCCTGAGAGACCCCTGGAGTTTTTTTTTTTACACTAGTGGTCGTTTTTTTTTAGCAAATGTTCATCGCAGGGTGGATATTAGAGTATCCGTCATACGGTATGGAATCATCAAGGGAGCCACGGACAGGCGGCTGTTATTTAAACAGGCAGCATAAGGAGTCCATTGCAGCGCATAAAAAAACTGCGCGTGCGACAAAACGCACGAACAGGTGGATTCGACACGGTACACCAACAGCAGTACACCAGGCAGACAGACTTACGGTATTCAGTAATAACGAGGGCTGTAGACTGTATAGATCATGGCCAAACTTCTCGCTTTCTCCGAAACACACCCCGTCCCCCCGTCTCCATATAGAAAGCCAACCTGACGGAACTCCCATTGTCCCCCATCGAACCGTTTCGACGCCCGCATCACCAACGAACAAGGTAACGCCAGGCCTGCCCCCGCCGCCCCCCCCCCTACCCCCAAGGACGGAATGTTCTCCAGCATCCCTATAAGCATATAGCCCGTGCCAGCGACCTTCTCAATACTTACGCTGACTTCACCCTCATCCATGTGCACTCCTTTGAGTCAATGTTTCTCCCATCCCATCACCGGATGTTCCTGATGGCATTTGTGGCCCCATGAACTGCCGCTTGGGTCAAACTTGATTGCCATCGACCAACGCCCCAACGGGTAGGGTGGACCGTAACTGGACCGAGTCCGGCGAACAGGCAGCGTATCCTAGATTTTTCCGGAGGGTGACCTCGCGCAAGAATCACACCCACACCACCCGGGGGAGATGGCTCCCCCGGCTCCCCCGGGCGGCTACGTATCTCCACCGCATCTGCTCCTCTCGGGAGTCAGGTCGGGTCAAGATGCTCACGCGCCTGAGAAGAGTAGACGGGCGTCCGAGGAAATTTCATCGGGCAAGTGCATTTATCCGTCTAGCGGGTGTGAATGGAATGGAGGAGCAGAGTGGGCTTGATACCTCCAACCAAGCCCCAATCGAATCACTCTCAAACTGCCTCATTTTCTCTCGTCATAAACGGGAATAACACGACAACAAAAGAAAAAATCCTCCTGAACAAGAGAAGCTGCCTTCCGAGCCAGTTCCTGCATCCCACTTCCCTTACCACGATGCTTGGGTTCTACTACAAAGGTCACCCCGACATGTTCCATTAGCATGAAGGTTGGGTCTCGTGATAAGACACCCCCGTTAAACTTCATCGATTTCTATTGAGTGGTGGACATCTGGTCTGGCATTATTCCTAAAATGCCCGACCTTAGGTGCACATACCATGCGCCAAATGCAGGGGAGGGGTGGATTTTTTGTTTTTCATCATCATCACTTTTACTTTCCAGCCTAACTCGTAGGAGGTTTTATTCTCAGCAGTCTTCTTCTGGACAAGCCGTGGTCACAGGTGTCGTCCCTTTTCCCCCCCGATAAGTGCCTTTATTGTTTTGTCGCGCAGAGGGTTCAACATTCCCACTGCTCGTCGATTTTCATCGAATGTAGCCGACTCACGCTCTTGCGCTTTCCGCTAATCATTGTTTTTTTGGAAGAAAAAGTCTCGACAGAGCATGCACTCGGTAAGACTCGAACCCACGAAATTGATCTTGACAGGTACGCGGACCATCTACCAAGCCACCGGGGACGCCGCATGATACATGATATTAAGTCAAGACATATTATACTAATGAAACAAAGACCTTACAATTGACCAACCACATGACCAAAGAGCACCAAGCGCTACGCAGATATCTTGATATCTTGAAGGATAAAAGCAGGAACGAAAAGTGGGGGGGTCGTTAGCCAAGCTTGCGACATCGAAGGTCCACACGGGAGCATTAGGGGAGTAGCTACCAATGGTGAAGCGTACATATGACAGAGAAAGCCACGTACGGGGCATCCCGATGTGTGATTAAGATGTTGTGTTGTGCAAGCCATCCTTGAACCTTGCACGGTAAAAATGACCTCCCTAGAGGAGGTAACCTGTACAGCAGCGGGGCAAGAAAGTGTAAGATACGATCGTGGGTCGCCAGGATGGTTATCATGCAGATCGCCAGACACAAACGTGGGACAGTAGTGTTAAGGATGTTGAACTTGGCTCCAGGCTACGGGCTCGTGTTGGAAACACTATTTGTGGTGCGCCGGCAAAAAAACTGAAAGACACCAGACCAGACCCTCAACGAGTACTAGGATTGGGATGTCTCAGTAGCTTGCACACTTACCATTACCATTACCATTACCATTACCATTACCATTACCATTACCATTACCATTACCATTACCATTACAAATATGATCACGAACAAGTCGGAGATATTCTCGGAAGAAATTAGAAGAGAGACGGTGAGGCAGGGTGGGTGGAGGAAGAAAAGATTGGCAGTAAAAAGTGCTAGTAGTGCTGACATTTGGAGTTCCTAGCGACATGACGAGGGTTGACTTCAAGAGGAAGTGCGACGATGTACGAGTGTACTTCTTTGCAACAGGAAAAGTAGAGAGGGAGGGAGAACACTTTCGGGTCACGCTAAAGCAGAAAGCGAGCATAGAGTGGCAGAGGACAATGACAGGAAAAAGTGTCGGCATGGGTTTGAAGACTAGGATGAAGAGTATGTATAGCTAATGGGATAGCGAAACTAAGACGTAGTCCTAGGGTGAGCGAAGGTAAGGGGAGACGGGAAACAGTAAGAGACTTTAAGGGAACGGGGGAGAAAAACAGGGGCGCAACGAGAAACGGGAAACGAAAATAACGAACAAAGAAAATAATAGAAATACTCTCGTAGCGACAACGGTTAAGGAACAACCGTGAGGAATAGAGTGGATAGTGAAACGAAAAAGGAGGTGAGAATAGGGTCAAGGAACGTATGTCGATTCGCCAGGGAAGAGCGCACAAGGGTAGAAATTGCCGAACAAGTAAGTAAGCGCGGCCTAGACATGGGCATAGTGATCCAAGAGTCGTGGGGAAAAAGGGGGGGGCAAATAGGATTCAAAGTTGGAGAGTACGCATGGATAGGGAAAAATACGAAGGGACAAAATAACAAGAGTAGGGGAGCGGGGGAGGGTAGGGTTCCTAGTCAAAGAATACATGTTTGAAATAATAGAGATGATCGAAGATACTAAATCTGACGGAATAATATGGATATAGATACACCAGGGGAGCGGGGTGCGGAATTTTACTTCTTAGGAAACATCTCTATGCCCCCAGAGTCGAAGAGTAAGGTAAAATATATACAGAGGAAGTTCGGAGAAGTGGCAGTAGATGTACAGAAGTATACAAGGCAAGGATAAGTAGTACTAGTGGGAGTTGTAATTCAAGAATTGGGAAGGCAAGCAACCCGAATGAGAACATTGGACAACATGGGGAACGAACAAAGAATAGGAATGGGAAAGAGATACTAAAGTTCCTCAAGCACATCGAGATGAAGACGTTGAACGACAATGTATAAAAGGCAGCGCCAGAATGGACTAGACAGTGCATACAAAAGAGAGAAAGCTCTATCCTTGACTTTTATAGTGGTAGAAAATGAAAATTGTAGGAAAGGGAAGTACATGTATGCGCAGCGGAAGTAGGAACTACGGATCACTGTCTAACATGGACAGACAATCAGCAGACGAGAGTTATCAAACGTAGGCGAGGTAGGAAATCGTAGAGACGGAGAATAGATAAACTAGAAGTGAAAGAAAAACGGGCAGAGTTCCAAACAGAGATGGCCAAAAATACACAGTACTGTTCCGAGATGTTGGAAAGAATGAGTACAACCAAGAACGATTCAGAAAGGGATGATGCAGGAGCTAGGATAACAGAAGGATGGGGGCAATTAGTCAAGACCACAGCAAGTAAAGTAATAGGAAGAGGTTGATCGTATGCAACAGAGCAGTAAAATGGTGAGATGATGAGGAAGTAAAAGAGGCTATAATAAGAGCAAGGAGAAAGGCACACGCAAGATACACATCGAGTAGTACTACGACAGGATGGGAGGGAAAAAGGAAGTAAACGAGATGGTAGAGAAGAGAAATCAACGGATATGGAAACACGTAGTAAATAAAGCGAATGAAGACTTTGAGGGCGGGATGAAGCAGATGTGGGTAGGGATAAAAGGGATACTGGGCAACTAAGGCGGAGGGCGGAGAGGCAGACACGGGAATGGCTACCTTAAGAGCACGGATCGGTAAAATGGTTGGTAGTTCGAACGGGAAAAGTAGAGCAATACCGAAACCTTGGAACGCTCACAGCCAAAAAACATTCGACGCAGAATTCGAGGAAGTCAACGCGTTTGGGCAGAGGAGGACGTAGATGTATCAGAAAGGGAAGACAATGGTTTAGAAGGGATACAGACATAATTCACAAGGGAAGGAGCAAAGAAGTACGTAGCTAAACGTGAGAATGGAAATGCACCAGGGGCAGACCAAATAGTGAAAATGAAAATATTTATCAAGTATGGGGCAGAAGGAAAATGCTTGCCATGGTAATTTTGCTGTGAAAAAACGAGTACGCACCTACTCTAGAAGGAGTAATATAATAGTAAACTCATTTAATAAATGAGATAAGGTTGACCCGGGGAACGATGGAGGGACAACGCTATTGAGCACAGTAGGCGAAACAGTGTGTAAGCTTCTGATGGATAGAATGAGAAAAGGATGGGAAAAGAAGACAAAGTAAGCGAAGGGCAAGCAGAGTGTAGATCAAAACGTAGCTGATTAGACCATGTGTAAACATCGGGCAAGACAATCCCGGGTAGGAAAGACGCGGGGCTAACAACGTGCTGTTTCTTTCTGCTGTAGATCTTCAGAAAGCCTACGACACAGCAGTATGGAGAAAAGGATTTCGTGGAAAAAGCTGTGGGAAATAGGGATCAGAGGAAAGATGTGGGGAATGATGAATAATATGACGGGATGTGCGAAAAGTGCTGTAATGCTCGACGGGGAAATATCGCAGTATGTTGATATTTTACAAGGAGTTGCACAGGGATGTACGTTATCACCTAATCTATTCACGGCATATATCAACGACCTGGTAGTAGCAGTCGAAGCAGCAAAGCAGGTAGTCACGGTGGGGGAAGATACGGTGTCGGGATTGATGTTTGCGGATGACTTCGAGGGGATATCAGAAACGCCCGAAGGATTGCAGAAACAAACAGAGAAGGCGCTAGAATATACTATATACGCAGGAAATGGAGGGTGACGGCGAACGTAAAAAAAGCGCGCAGCAGTTGTATGCAACGAAGATAGAGTGAGCCACTTGGAAGTGGGGTGAAGATGAAATACCGATCGTAGACCAGTATACGTACCTTGGCGTGGATATCTCAAAACAAAGACTGCTCTCGCGATACACATATAGCAAAAGTCATAGCAAAGAGTAAGGCACACACATAGGCGAGATGGATGCGATCCTAACAGACCCGCACCTTGACACTAGGGTTAGGATATGTATCCTGATGAATGTGATAGTACCTAAGGTAGAATTTACAGGGAGAAGTATGGGAAGGGAACGCGAAGTTCGTAAAACAGCTGGAAACAGTACAGATGGCAGCAGCCACACAAATACAAAGATGCTCCAGTACGACGAGCAGTACAGTATTAGGAGCAAAACTGGAAATGCACCCACGCAAGACAAATAGAGACATGAGAAAGTTGAACTGGCAATATTAAATAAGGAACATGCCAAAAAAGAAGTTGCCAGCCATAGTTGATAGAGCTGAATGGGAGGAAGCCACAAAAGGGCGAGCTGGAACAAGGTGGGATGGCGTAGTCGAGAAAGTATGGAAGGATATAGGGGGAAACCAAAAAGAGATAGATGATGTCCGCAGAGGAGATTGGCAGGTACAAGACAGAAGCAGAAGAAAGGATAGAAAGAAGGGAAAGGCTAGCGCTAAGAAACAAGGTGGAATCGGAAAAAAAACTTAGAGAGATATACGGGGGGGAAAGCGAAGGGATAGGGATGAAAACGTATTCGCATGGCCCAATGGACTTCGCGAAAACGCTGAAACTGCGATTTCGTGTGGAGGACCTGGACTGCCCGAAAGAAGAAAGAGGTGTACCAGTGGCCGGGTAGAGGAGGAAGTAGATGCACACATGTGCCCGTGTGGCGAAGTAATATAGAGTAGAACTCACATAGTAGGAGAACGTAAATTGTACAAGAAGGAACGGGATGTGTCAGAAGAGGAGATGAGAGAGACGAAATGTGACACGGAGGAGTTTGGTACACTAGATAGCGAGATAACGATCGCTATCCTAGGAGAGATGGTGGCCACAGGCGGCAAAACAGGAAGAGGATAAAGAAGATGAGCAAAACGTTTATACCTGGTATGTACTATATGGAATCAACTTAAGTTGCGCCCGACTGTTGGAGGTGTCTCTATCATTACGGGGGACTATAGTAAATAGGACCTATGGTGCAGACAAAAACCTATATATTTATCTATTTTTACTAACAATATTTGGTCCTATTTACAATGGCCCCCCGTAATAGGAATAGGAACGGTGCTCCGGCTCGAAAGGGATGAGTGGTCAACGGTCAAATGACTAGGGCCAAAGGCAAGCAACGAATGGGTACGCCCCCTCCCCCTCCCCCTCCCCCCATCCTCCTCCCCTCCTTCCGCCCCTCCCCTCCACAGAAAAACTTGAAAAAATATGAAGCACGAAACAACAAAAACACGATGTCGACAAAACGGCGTGGGAAATCTGTCGTCCGCCACCATTATCAATAATGGCATCTCCTACACGCCAGTATTTCACGTGTGTATCAGGTGCCGGTAAAAATTATCTCCCCGAAAAAATCTATGGCATGACACTATCGCACGACCTTCTCTTCTTCCGTAAGAATAGTACGAGTGTACTGCTGAATCTATTAATAGTTCCCCGTATCTTCGTATATTTTCGTCATAGCAATCAACTCATGTGTTGTTATGATGCAGCGAATCATATATATATGTCTCCTCCTCCTGGTGTGGATATTTACCAACCCCCACGTAGATATATTAACCTATACCAGGTACTACATTATGTAGCAGCACGCACAGAGTCTGAAGGCAGAGACAGACAGACACACACATATACGATATACTGTTAAGGTTGACCCACTAACTTGCGTACGGAGGGCAGTGTGGGGTATGCTGTAGGCGGACGATGCAGGCATTGTGTCTAAGTCGGCGGAGGGGCATGCGAAAATGATGACCGTCATTGTGACCGTTTTCGAAGCAGCACGCCTTACCGTAACCGAAAAGCAATCTGAGACCATGCTGCCGCGGACACCGAACCAGGCACCCCAGACCTAAACGCTCGTGATCGAAGCAGCGGAACATAGGCATACACCGATGATGCAATTTTTTACCTAGGCGGTCTTGTCGTCGCAAGCGCTGATATCAAGCCAGAGATCACACGACGGATCCGACTCGTATGGGCATACTACAATCGGTTCAATCGGGAGCTGTACGATATGGAGGATGCTCCCTGCACTCTGAAGGTGCGGATGTTAACGGCCGAGGTGATGGATACCCTGCTGTACGGGTGTGTGGCGTGGACTCTTGGCCAGGAGCACTCTTCGCTGAGCTCCGAGAGGTACACCACAAACTCCTCCTAGGGAACTTTGGCTTCCAGCGCCGACACCACACCGACTACCTCATCATATCGTACGGCAAGGTCTTCAAAAGGGTGCACTGCGAGAGCGTTGAGACGACCATCTAAAAACGACGCCCCCTCTTTGCAGGGGGGGTACAACGGACAACCAATGAGCGGCTGACCCGTCGGGTGATGTTTGCTTGTGGGTATACATTGGGACCAGGCCGACCAAAAAAGAACTGGGTCCAACGTCTAGCAGGTGATCAAGCCACCGAAGGGTCCACGGAAAGGTCCCTTTCTTCTACTGCTGTTCGGAGTAGAGACTGTGCTATGGCCGAGGGCGGCTAAGAAGAGCGAGAAGTGGTTCCGGGGGGTCGTCGAGTTTCATGGCGAGGTAGCACAGGGACGAGGCGAAGTAAAACCGGTGGCACCACGCAGCTAAGGACGCCAGGAGAGGTGCAAGAGTGCAAGGGGAGAAGCAGGGGGGGGGGGGGGGGGGGGGGGCAGCCGTGCTGGTACAACTGTCGACGAATGCAGAAACGAAATGATAGATCGGGTGCCTAGGTATCGGTTCGACCAGCTCTTGAATTCTAGCAGTTTTTTCTATTTCTTGTTGAGTGTTCTTTGGGGGGGGGGCGCGACAGCGGCAGCATGGGCAAATGACACCGCTATTGACTAGAGCGGGAAGGGGACAGCAAAGGGCGTGGCTAGGTTGCCGAATCAGTTTTCTATTAGAAACAGACACCCATGTTACTACTATACACCGTCTGGAGTAAGATTTTCTCCTTTCTCCCTTCTCTCTTCCTTCCTGCTTTTTACTTTGTCTCTCCCTTTGTTTCCTTTGACCTCTCCGCCGTTCTTATGCAGGTATATTCCTTTCCTTCGTGTTGTTTCGTCCGTTCAGCAGGTATCTGTCCTTGAGTACGTATACCTTCCTTCTAGCAGCCTTTCTCATCTCCCTGCGTCTGCTTCAATTCAGATTTTTTTGTCGTTTTGTTTTTGTTTTCTGCTTGTGCTTGTGTTGTTGTGTTATCGTACCCCGTACGCTGACATCTCACTTGCTTCAACCATGATTTTTATTTTATTTTGGTATTTCTCTGTTTCACCACATAAGTAGTATCTCTCGAGGATAAGAAAACAGGACGGTCACTGGGTCTGCTTGTGAAGCTGGGTACAAAGGACGATTTAACGTGAAGATAACACACACCAGGTAGCAGGCAGCAGACAGCATCAAGTTCGTGCAGCAGTCACACATAGCATAATTTAGATACAGCACAAACAGTTGGACGACCCCGGACCGGTCAAGCTCGAGTATCTTCCGCTCCGTAAACTACGGTGTGGAGCCGTTCGTGGCTCGTAGTGTCTGCAAGTGCACCAAGGAAGCTCGTCTCTCATGCGTGGTGTTGTGCCCAACGTCGACGGGTCCCGCGGAGCTGAATTGGCTGGCGCTGCCAACTTGAACCCGTCACCGTAGCCAATTTTAGTTTTCGCATACGTGTCTTCTATAATCGCTGGGGCTGGGGTTAGTATCGTGTCACTGTTCTTGTGGTTTTTTTTTTTTTTCGCCATGCTGTATGTGTACTGTTTGTTTGACTTTCCACGAATTCTCCATTCGTTTCCCTGCTTTCACGGCAACCGACTGCTGAATTCTGTCACCGATTGGGCATCCGGCTGGGTTAACTCCGCCTGCTTGCCATTCGCTCACGCGTCTCTATCGTTCCCTATCTACGATGTTTTTCCCCCTTTTCGAAAGCGGCGGAAACGTTCGTTCGCTTTGTGAATCTTTCTTGCCACCTATTTCGATTAATTTAGACCAGCGTGACCAGTCGCACCAGTTTTTTTTTTTTTCTTATTTCCTCGGCCTTTCTCTGTGGTTTTCCATAGGCCGTGTTTCGTGAGGCTTTTTGTACGCATCTTGCGGTCTGCCCTACGTAGGGTTAGGTCTGGCCACATTTATTTAATTTATTTGCCGTTCCTGCGTTCCCCCTCCGCCTTCTTAGTATCCCCAAGCAGGCCGAGGTATTATATTTTGTTCTTCGGCGACAGTTTCCATTCCTCGGCGCGATAGTGACGACGTCTGTTCTTTGTATGCTTTGTGTTTTATAGCGGGCTCAATGTCGGCGAAATCTGGCACGCGTGTCCTTTCCGCCCTCTTTCTGTGGGATCGGGTCTTGACTGTCTTGGGTTCTCTGAAGGCGTCTATTCCGACACTGTTATCATCACTGTTCGAGTGAGCTTCGACGTGCCAGTACATGTTCCGTTGCATTTACCCCCCCGTTTGTTTTTCACATCTTCGAAACACCTCGTGCCTTCGCAGTGGGTAGTGCAATAGGTGCATACATACCCTTTCCTTCGTGTTTCGCTCTCTAGGTGCTTCCATCCAACTAATGGTACATTGCTCGACTAGCCTTAGCTTATGTCATTCCTGGTTACGCGAGCGATACCGCTTCCTCGTTTTTTGTTCCTCGAATTAGCCTACGGGTAGTTCTAGCTTGTTTTGCCTACTTTCGCGTACCTGTATTTTCGGAGTTGTTGTCTGATTCGAAGTGTACACGTGTAATCGGCCTCAGCTTTACAAGTTAGAGGTGTGGGAGTGGGTTGTGAGATGCGCCACATCTTCGATCCAAACTCCGAATTCTCCCGATGGGTTGGGTCCTGCCTGAGCTTTCTATGAATTTGCTATACCATCAGGGCAGGCTAGAGTTATGGTATCCCCTCTCCCCTGCTGCAGCGTTAAGATTTGTAGCAGGCGTCCCCTCATCTGCCCGGTAGGCGTTATCGCCTGTCTGACTTGATGGATATCTCGCCCCTTTTCGTTTTGCAGATAGATGCATCCGGCGAGGCAAGCAGAGCAACCATTAAAAATACAAAAGTCCATAACTTCCAACATCGTCAAGCACCTTGTGTGAGCAACCAGAGCAGAGCCAGAGGCATACCTGCTACACGCAGCAGCAGTAGCCTGTTTCCTATAGTAGGTCCATACTGCCTTACACTTTTTGGGCACTCAATTGAGTGCGTGAGGGGCATTATATAAGCATAATATATTGTTATTATATGCTTGCCATCCGACGATGTGTGCGATATAGTGTTCCTAAAGAAGACTGAGGAACAGAAAGTGAAGACTTCTCCAGAACATGAGCGCAGCAGCATCATACGACGAATCAAAACCGATGTGACGCTCGTAAAGACTACCACAACCAACATCCCGCCATCTCATCCACCGAAAAGACCACTACCCTCCTTGAGCACTCCCTAACAAGCATCTACCCAAAACCCGTTGTTCATCAAAATGGTCGGTTTATACCTGCTACGCGCATGTTTCGACGCGCAGAAGGTCGTGCGGTGTTGCTGGTGTGCACTGCTATCGGTAGTACCTATTAATAGGAGAGAGTCGTTGCCGTCTTCCTCTGTCTGTAGTATTACGGGGGACCACAGTAAATATGGCCAGATATTGTTAGTAACAATAGGTAAATATATAGGTTTTTGTGTGTACCGTAGGTCCTATTGTTACGGTCTTCGTCCGTTGGGCTAAAGGTAAAAGGTTAACCAATCGCCCACCCAATCTAAGCCTCATACGTAACACTCTCCCCCCCTGGAACGGACCGGATATATCGGGTTTTTTTTTTTTAACTGGGTCCTGCCGTCGACGCCATTTGTTAAGGTCTTAGTCCGTTGGGCTAAAGGTAAAAAAGTTAACCAATCGCCCACCCAATCTAAGCCTCATAACACTATTAACTATGCCCCCCCGTAATAGCTCTCCTTCCTCCTCCAACCCCTCCCCCCAAATACTACTACTGCTGTTATTTCCGGTGCCCCTGACCCTGCCACCTCCAACCGCAAGGGCCCGTCCTCCCCCCCAAGCACTCCCGGGAAGCATCTGCGAAAAACCCGATGTCCATAAAAATGGTTGGTTTTACAAAAAACTCAAAAAGCACGTCTGACTCAGGTGTGAGTTCAATCGATCGGTCGATACTCAACTTTGCAATGTGCTTGAACCTTTCGCGCGTTTTCCATTGTTATTTCCCTCGCGGTTGACTACTGGCCAGCTGGCCAGAGACTCCCCTGGGTGCCACCAGGGTCGACGAGACGATAATACTTACAGCTGGCTCGATTTCCAATTGATTTCGGCCAGTACCATTTCGCGCACTGGAACAGCAGATCGACACGTTGAGGGCCGGGGTACACAAGACAATAATAATCGAAAGTTGGTTTACAGCACAGTAGTTCACCACACGTGACAGGCACACCAAGACACTGGAAAAATTAAATACTCCCTGCAAATGTTGCAGCAGGTCTTGACGTACAAGTATACGTCTTCGTAGGTGAATCTCACTATCGCACATGTTCTTGGCCTCTTCTGCTCTTGATATACGAAACACACTATGCACACACCTGTAAAATTGCAGAGGGTGATCCAACAGCGCAGGAGGTAGTTATTAGGTATGGCGATTGGCGTGTATACCAGCTCGTAGCTGAACTTTCCACCTAGATGAGTCCAAACAGGAGATTAGCACACACGAGGGGGATGTCTCTGATAACAGTATGAAAAGACAAAGGGGAGCAGGTGAGATTTTCACAGCTCCTTACGCGGTGGTGCTCTGTAGGTGTCTCTATCGTAGTTACAGCAGTTTGACTACAACAGCAGTAGTGAACTACAGCAGTAGTAGAATGCCCTACGCAGGACCCTCTTAGAAGCACGCGGTGTCCGTACCACGTGTCACTCACGTTTCAACGAAGTATGTAGATCTTCGATGTTTGGTTCCTCTCGTCGTGGAAGAAGCTCCCTTTTTCGTACGTAGCAGCAGGTTTCTTGATCTAGAAAAAGTCCAGTCCTCCTCCTGCTGTATAGCGAGCCAGTAGCAGTTCAGGGTGGCGGTCTTGGGCCACCGTTGCTAGTAGCTTGCCGCGTTTACGCGTTCCGAGGCTCATAACCTATTAGGTATGGCGATTGGCGTGTATACCAGCTCGTAGCTGGTGTGTACGCCTAGACTCGATTGCCGATGGCCGGTCAATACACAGTCAAAATAAATGTTCGAGGCAAACGTATAGCCACTGTTAGGTGACTTGTACGAGAAGCTTCAATAGAAGAGAAGAAGATGTGGTGACCCCAAGCCACAGTGTTGATTCATTTGCTCAGCTGGAAGCTGATGATGGTGAGCAAAAGTAGAGTGAGCTCAAAGGGGAGCGATGCGCGTGTGCGCTCACTGCTCGAAACAAAGGACGACCCCTACAAATTCGTTCAAAAACAAAAATAGGGAAATACCCTTGCATTCAGGTCAATATAAAACAACACGGAGACCCGCAATTCTACTGCTAAAAACAATAAAACTTGGGGTACGTACTCATGACCCTCTTGTAGCCTATATTGTTACTTCAACCACAACTAAAACTATGCTACTGGTCCCGACGGGATACTGAAGATACCCTGTCCATTATTTACCAGTGCGCACGCACCAGGTACTGCTGTACATGTGTGCTGCTGGCTGTAGATTCTGTACGTACGTAATACAGTAGATCCACGATGCGCTGCTTGTTATTGAGACCTATTATTATGCAATATGCACGAGTGCACAGCAGTAGATATTATTGTAAGACTGCTGCTGCTGTATACTGCTACAGTAATACTACTCACGGACTGGAAAACTGTCCGCGGTACTTAGAAATGCGTAAATGTATACCAGATGACGCAAGTGTTATCGAGTAACGACTATGATGGCTACTGACAAGTATCATCCTTAATAGTAGTAGGTGATGTTCGTGTTTTCTGAAGGCAGGCTATAGCGAGTGGCGCATTTCCATCCTATACAGCTCCTTGTTCCATCTCAGACACGTTCTACCACAGGCAATACAATCACGAGAGCTGGATCCCGAAGCTCTCGCCCTGCACACACACGACGCCGAGAAGATGGAAACAAAAAAAGCCAAAACTGAACGCGAGCGTCACTCTACAGCCTCCTTCCTGTCGTGTTTATTATTTCGACTCTCAACGGAGTCCGGTCCTTTTTCTGTTAAATATGGTCCGGATCTTTCTATAACTGTTGCGCGCATGTTTCAACGCGCAGAAGGCCGTGCGGTGTGTTGCTGTATCAGATCTACACACACTGCTATCGGCAGTATACCTAGGAGAGTCCCTGCCTTATTCTTTTGCTCTCTCTGTAGCTCTTTTACCCTCTCCAACCCCTCCCCCCACATACGATCACCACTACCACTATTATAATTATATACTTGTACCCCTGATCCTGCCACCTCCAACCGTAAGGGCCCAGCCCCCCTTCCCGAGCACTCCCCCCGAAAAAGCGCATCTATCTGCCAAAAACCCGCTGTCCATAAAAAATGCTGGTTTATAACTGCTGCGCGCATGTTTCAACGCGCAGAAGGTCGCGCGATGTTGCTGGTGTGGTCTATACAATGTCATATCGGTAGCACCTCTAGCAGAGAGTCTCTGCCGTCTCGCTCTCTCTGTAGCTCTCCACCTTCTTCTCAACCCCCCCCCCCACATACTAATAATACCGCCACACTGCTATACTTTTCACCCTGGGTAGGTGAAAATAGACAATAATATGAAAACATGACTTTCAACAGTTTGGACATCAGATCTTCTCGCTTCTTGTACGTATACCACATTCGCCTATCATTCATATTATTCATTCATACTGTGGTGATATCAGATGACATGTAATGTTGTCACTTACGGGGGTCCATAGTTAGGACCTACGGTACACACAAAAACCTATATATTTACCTATTTTTACTGACAAAATTTGGTCCCACATTAAGTACGGACCCCGTAATACAAGCAGTACAACACATATGTCATGTACCACACCCTTCTTTTCCACCACTATACGCGCGACTTCTAAATACTGCTGTTATTATAATAATAATTATGTAAAAACATCACGTGCATACTATTAAAAAAAGTACTTTTTATGGAAAAAGAGATGTAGTATCTGCATAGAGCACCTGTTGTCGTAGTACCTACCTGGTATATAACCTGATGATGATCACATTTTTGTTTATTTTCCAGCACTTTTATCTTGCGTTCTCCAGCCCATATCACTTTCGTTTTTTCTGTCCATGCACGCACGCGGCTGGCTGTGTGTATTCGGTGTACTATGAATGACTATTTACTAATATAAAATACTATTACGGGGGTCCATAGTTAATAGGACCTATGGTATACATAAAAAACTATATATTTAACTATTTTTCCTAACCAAATTTGGTCCCATTAACTATGGATCCCCGTAATACCAGTATGTATTAATAGTAGCAGGTATTATACTCCTTTCTGATGTGTGTTGCGCTGTGGCCAAGCCCGAGCCAACAAGCTGCCTGTGCGTGCGTACTCACCTGTTACTGGTGTAAATGAAAACGCATACCGGTATATCTATACCAGGTATATATGTATTCGTTTTTTTACGTCGCTCGATGTTCGACGTAATATTTACCACAGGTGTATTTTAGGCAGAAAAACAATTCGCAAGATACGTATCGCACAAAAGTGCGCACCACACCAATAAATAATATTTGTTGGCCTTTGTCACTGACACCTGTGAGACCAACCGCGAATTTGTTGGCGTTGTCACTTGATATATGAGCATACCAGGTATATGAGACCATCCGCGAACTGAGTTATTACCGCTTTTGTTCTGTACGGACGTGCGGAAGGCCGGTGCCAAGACGTCGTAAAATCGAAAATTGCACTCAAAATTTTCGTTTTTTCATTTTTTGATACCCACATCGTCCAGGTATTATTGTATGTGGTTGATGCGGTAAAGACAATGTCTGCACGAAGTACCGTTGTCTGTACGTGCTGCTGCCCTCTGTCTTTGTCTGTGTGCTCTGCATCCATCATCTGATTATCTTATTCAGCAGTCACAGAGGTGTACCAGGTATCACCTACTGTAGAGAAAAATACAGCAGTAAAACACTGCTGTCCCGAAAATCTGTCATCCCTATATAGGTAAAGTAGCATTTTTTTATCTGAACACAACATCCTTTTTATTAAATTACGTTTAACATAGGGTCAGAGTGGCAAAAAATCTCTGGACGAACGTGTAGTAAATAAAGTGAACACGTTTCACATTAAAAATACAAACGGTGGCAACAACAGCAGACGAATGGTTTCAACCTTTTTGTTGCGAAAAAAACAAAGTACCGGTAACTTTTGAGTCACCGAAAGGGAAGCTCCAGATTTCACATTCCGGTTCCTCTAAAAATTTTATTCCTATTTTTATGCAGCAAGGTGTGTGCTTGGAAATTCTCGCGAGTTTTGTTCGTACTTGTGATATCTATATACACCCGTGCTGCCCCACCTATTATACTCCAAGGAAACGAGTGATTCGAAAAAGTATACTGCGGTACCTGACACACGCGCTTCGGGGGCAGAGAAACATGAAAATTCGTTTCCTCCTCCTCCTCCTTCTCCTCCTCTACCTCCTCCCTCCTCTGCTGTTGCAGCACACGAACACGACATCATCTCTACCTGCAGTAAACAACTTGTCGTGGGGTTGTCATCAGCATCACAACAACAGCACAAGAAGAATAGAAATAATTCGCAAACCTGCCATGGATGGCCTCACGGAAATTGTTTTTGGGAGCATTTCGCAAAATGATGGGTGATTAGACCCCAAAAATCCGAATATAGAAAGAGGCTCAGAACGTCATATTATAGCCTACATACGTGGAAGATTGAACGAAGGAAATAATCAAATGTACTGAAAAACTCCTGGAGCGTGGGTCCATCCACCAACACACAGAACAGATCGTACACTTTTTTTCCCAAAACCTGTTTGGGAATCGAACGCGCGCCCTGTACTCGTACGTACAGCAGTATACCAAGTACATCGCAGATATCGCATACCACACAACGCAAAGACGCGCACACGGTTTCCGGGTAGCCACCCTCTTGCGCTCCACCATCCTCCAACCAGGCACCGCGGTGTCCGCCGCTGCGTGAGGAGCGCGGGCGGAGCAGCCTTCGCGTTGAAAGTTGGATTTGCCGCATGAGCCGTTGCTGGCTTTCTTCACCAACCCGGAGCGTGACATGGCATCGGTGCAGGAGGATAAGCACGACCCAGGCAGCCAGGCCGAGCAGGTATGCTTGTGCAACGTCATGGGGTTCCGTGGTAGCCTTTGCCATACGGGAGGGTATGCGACCACGCTGCTGATGCCGCAGGGACCTACCTCACTCGTCGTGGTGCCTACGGTCGGCATGAAGTCGTAGCACTTGGCCGCGAAAATCGAAATCGACGCTTGTTTATAGACAGGACGGAGGGCACCACCAGCGATACGTACTATTTATACAGTCAACAATCGAAAAAGTCAGTTAAATAATGATAGCAGCCCCAACAGAGCAAATGCAGAGCAGTTGTGGTCGCGACCCCGAGTTCTGAATTAGACCTTGCCACTCGCCACCGACAGCTTTCGCGGGTGAGTACGGCTGCACACGAGAGCTGTGCTGTTTGTGGTCAGAGTCGGTAGGACGATTGAAGCACGGACCAGTCTTTCGCGCTCGCTGCTCGATCTAGACTAGGCTCTATTAATCATATTTGTATTTTTTCGTATATACGTACTGGTATCAGTTTGGTTTTCGGGGGGTGGAGCCTTCGGTTGTTCACCACAATATCGGCGTTCGTTGTTTCCAGGCCGGGGAGGACATGCCTCAGCTTCGGAAGAGCTGTGACTACTGCGTCCGCATGAAGAGGGGTTGCGATGGAGGCACCCCGTGCGAGCTTTGCACCAGGCGCAACAAACAATGCATCCGCTCAGTGAAGAAGAGAAGCGGGCCTGCAAAGGTGCGATGCCGTGTGATACATACACAGCCGCCGGTTTTCTGTTGTGCCTCTTTTGTTGTGTTGGTTTGGCTTTGTTTGGTGTTTCATCACACATTTTTTCAATGAACAGAAACCACACAGCGAGCCTGTTCCAGTCGCGAAATGGTTTACTTGATTTATTTTTCACTCCTGTGCTACGAGGCCATCTGGTTTGCATCACGTCAGAAACTGATCAACAGGCCCAGGTCTTGGTGAGGGTGGACGGTGGAGTTACTCACTGCTGCTGTAGTAGTCGCTCCTTCTGTCCAACGCAAAGACGGTATTCTTTCTTTATTCATTTCAGCTGCAGGATTCTGTGTGCTTGGGATGTGAGATGCTTGCTTTCCTCGGTTGCATACTCGTACGACGGTCCAGCATCACATTTTTGTTTTGCAACCAGCACCGCCCGTATGTCTGCGCCATCGTGTCAAATTGATTGCTTTTTTACCCTGTACCGCCGTGTATCACGTGGCACTTTTTTCGGTAATTATTTTTTTCGTTTTCGGTGGGCAAGTCGTCATCCTGCCTGTGTCTCTGCTGTGTCCTGTCCTGTGTTGTACGAGTGGATGGGAAGGTGTTGCATGAGTCGGCACAGGTGCCGTTACTGCTGCTGTGTGTACCTAATTGCACGAACCGACCCCTTTGAGTTGATCAGGTGAGGAGGATATCTGCTTGTACCCACTACCCACCACCGGGGGGGTCGAGCCATTTTTCGTGTTGTTCCAGCAGTACTATACAGAACACCTCAAGATTGATAATGAGAAACATGCTCTGAAAGCCGGGCGGATATTTATAGTGGTTAAAATTAGAAATACTTAATCAGTCGAACTCACAGCTGACGTATTTCAAAATTTATAAAATACGAGGAGAGTCGTTATTTTTGAAATTATGCTGAAGGCACCCTAGCTCTAATAAGAAATCCAGTCTGGGCCAGATTTCCTGTTTCTTACTATAAATAGGTGTTCTCTACTGGGTACCAGGTATCTATTATGATAGTAATCAGTTTCTGCGTGCATGTAAACTTTGAGTTTTTTTTAAGGTAAACGGTCTGCTTATTTTTGTTTTAAAATTACCGGGGCTTTTTGCGGGTCACAGGGTGCTCCAAATGTCACGGGTCGGGTTGGGTTAGGAAGAGTTCAAAATCTCACGGGTCGGGTCGGGCCGGGTCAAAAGATTTTCAAATATCGCGGATCGGGGCAGGTCGGGTCAAGAGTTTTTCAAATCTGACGGGTCGGGTCAGGTCGGGTCGAGAAGTTTTCAAATCTCACGGGTCGGGTCAGGTCGGGTCAAGAGGTCATGAAAAACTCACGGGTCGGGTCGGGTCATGACCCGCGAGAAACGGGTCACTCGCGGGTCGGACCAGCATGACCCGCGAGATGTTTTCTCCTGATCCGCCGGTCGGACCCGCGCATCCGGCTCGCGGATTCGACACTTGAAACACTTCCCGTTCTCTTACCGAAAAGCTTGTCTCGTCCCAATACTCAATACTATAATAACACCCCTTTGGCGTCATATTCAAACATTCACAAACATCGCCAAATCCATGTTACGTAGGCCCGCATCCATCTATTAATATACTCACTCACTACGCATGTACAGCCAGGCCATATATGGCCACGGGGCACAAAAATGAATACCAGACATTAACTCTTATAACTCTTAGTTAAATTGTTTTGTAGAGGGTCGAATCACATGCCGGATCTACGGGTCGAACCTGCGGGTCAAGATAATGGTCTCGCGGGTCAAGGGGGCCCGACCCGCATGAAATCCGTGTCTCACGGGTCAATCGGAAGGCAGCCGGTCGGATCCGGAGGTTTCGAAATCTTGCGGGTCGGGTCGGGTCGGGTCATTTGATTTTCAAATATCACAGGTCGATTCGGGTCGGGTCAAAAGACTTTTTTAAACCTCGCGGGTCGGGGGTCGGGTTAGGTTAATACGCTTTCAAAATATCGCGGGTCGGGTCGGGTCAATCAAGTCAACACGCCTCAACATGTTCGCGGGTCGGGCCGTGAGGTTTGACCTTACCCGCGAAAAGCCCTGGAAATTACAATCGGATTTCGCTCGTGAAAGAAAATCGCGGGATCCAGCGTCCCTATTAATAGTAATACAATAGTAAAAGTGCCATACTTGCTGCTGCTGCCTGTAATTCCGCCTGTAATTCCCCGTCACATTCCCACCATCCTACCCCGGTGGCTTGGTAGGTGGTCCGCGAGCCTATCAAGATCAATTTCGTGAGTTCGAGTCTCACCGAGTGCATGCTCATAGAGACTTTTTCTTGCATAAAATTGATTAGCGGAAAGCGCGAGAGCGTGAGTTTATTTGGGATTCTTCTCCTTTTCTTTTTCTTTTTCTTGTTCTTTTTCGGTTTGGTTTTTTCGTTGCTTCTCTTTCTTTATGGTGTATTTTGGTTGCTGGCGTATGTATCTATGTTGTGTCGGCCGCACCTAGTGCGAAGGCATGGTATTGCGTAGGCTATTAATGCATTACGGTGTGTTATCTCTGTGTCGTAGTCTGTGACCACAGAGCTCGTATCTTTCTAGGGTGAAGAATCAGCACGGACACTGGGCTTGCTGGATGTCGACGAGTAGAAGAACGGTTTAATGTGAAGAACACACACACACACACACACACACATTGTCGTGCCTGTCGTACGCAGTATGATGACATGGCATTGCATTACATACGTGGCAACGTAGTATCTCTGTGGCGTAGCTTTGTGACCACAGAACTTGTATCTCTCTAGGTTTGAAGAATCGGCACGGACACTGGTTGTGCTGGATGTCGACGGGTAGAAAGAAAACAACAACACAACAACAACATTCGATGAAAATCGACGAGCAGTGGGAATGCTGAACCCTATGCGCGATAAAAACTAAAGGCACGTACCGGGGGAGAGAAGGGACGACACCTGTGACCACGGCTTGTCCAGAAGATCGTCGAGGGTAAAACCTCCTACGAGTGGGCTGGAAAGTAAAAGTGATGATGAAAAATAAAAATAAAAAAAAATACCCAAGTCCCCGGTGGCTTGGCAGGTGGTCCGCGCGCCTGTCAAGATCAATTTCGTGGGTTCAAGTCTCACCGAGTGCATGGGGACTTTCTCTTGCATAAAATATTGATAAGCGGAAAGCGCGAAAGCGTGAGTTGGCTACATTCGATGAAAATCGACGAGCAGTGGGAATGCTGAACCCTATGCGCGACAAAAAATAAAGGCACGTACCGGGGGGGAGAAGGGAAGACAACTACCTGTGACCACGGCTTGTCCAGAACGTCGTCGAGGGTAAAACCTCTTACGAATTAGGCTGGAAAGTGAAAGTGATGAGTAAAAAATAAATAAATAAATAATACCAGTACTGCTGTATATGCACGATGCTTCGACGACGCATGATGATGAGACGATTATGGATGATTGTGTGATTGATGTTGCAGGTTGGTCTTGGTTTTCCGTCGATGTCGAGCAAATATTCTTTACCAGTATGCGTCAACGACCCACACTATAATACAATGCCTTGTAGGTGCATGTGCACACACCACACATGTAAAGGTACTGCTTCCTGCAGACAGGTAAATGCCATCGTGAGTTTTACTCTTGGAAGACTACGAGAATGTCTATGTTGTAGTACCGTACCAGATACCAGCTACAGCAGTATGTGTCTGTATGCTCTATTCAGCTGCTGTGCTGTTTACGTACGTGTATAGCTTGGGCTTGAGTGTACTGCCCGGCGCGCATCTACTGCTGCTGTATTCATAATTCATGCCCTCTGGTACCAGGTAGTATAATAGTTGGAAGCAAAGGTTGATCTGACTTGTTTCTGGACACTCCTGCTGTGTTGTGCGTTGTACACCTTCGTCTGTTTGTACGTACAGGGTACCAAGTATTGCAAGAGGAGAGCAATAAAAATATCGGGGAGCTGCACCAAACAGTCCTCGTCGCCTTCGCCGAGAGCAGCCCCAGGACGACCTGCTCCCGCTGCTCCTCCTGCTGCTCGTGCTGCTCCTGCTCCTGCTGCCGCTCGGTCTACTGCTGCTGCTGCAGCTACTGCTGCTACTGCAGCTACTGCTGCTACTACAACTGCTGTACCTGTAAAAGCGGCCGCGGCATCATTGGCTGCGCACAGGCCACTGCCGAGCTCTTCACACTCTGTACAGCAGCAACGGCCGAAGAACCGGTGAGTTGAATGTTGAATGCAATGCAATGTTCAATGAGGTACCATTAATGTAATGCCTACAGAGTATCAGGTACTGACTGCTGTGTTTTGTTGATACCTGGTGGTGTTCATAGCTATTTAGGTCTATACTCGTACAGCCTTCCATGCTTGAAAGACTGACTATCAATTAATAGCAGCACCGGCCGCGGGAAGCGTTGGCGCCACATTATCCGTCTGTTATTAATAATAGAATGGACCAGAGGACGAACAGGCACAAAAGCGCTGAGCCTCTTTGTCCGTGGCCATGCCGGTAACCTGTTCCAGGTTCCAGCAGGTATATTTCATGTCTTCTTATACCTACCTGTGAAAACAATGCATATATATGCGGACACCCGTAGTGATTATTAGGCCTAAAACGGGCCCAAAGCAAAAACACCCACTTTTTGGTGCATTGCACCTCGAGAGACAACTGCGTCAATAGAAAATGTTGTCTGTTTCAAATTCGCGGTTTGTGAGATGGGTGTATCTCAGGTTCGACCTGGGTCTGCAGCAAGCTTCTCTTTCGGTAAGGTGTAGCGTGGAGGACACGCCAGGTATAGGTGAGGCTCGGCACGGTCAGCCGAGCAGAAGTGATCATGAAGCATGACGCAAGTCATCTCACATGACAGTCATCAGCAATTACTTGGTGATGGAGGCTGGTAATTCCCCGCCTCAACTATCATCAGATCTACGGAGATCTGCGGCCACTTTTAGTACAAGAGTCAATATCCACGATAACGGATGAACCACTGACTGTAGCGTAACGACCTGAAACTCACATCGCCCCCCAATGTTTGAACGCCTCTTACTGGAAAACCCAGCAAAGGTTTCGAACATTCTAGAAGGAACGGTTTCTAGGTTCTCTACTAGTCAGAAATTTGTACAATGAGTGGTAGTTGATGTATATGATTCAACTGGTTCATTTTCAAACCATGTCACTCCCAGCGTAGTGAAAACCACGGGCTTGTGTGACTGATAGAATTTTACTACAGAATCAGTCATATACTAACGATGTATCAACTACCAGTGGCGGTGCGTATATTAAATTAATATGCGCAACCAGAACCTTTTATAACAATGGTATACGGAACCATGTATACTATGGTGTACGGAACCATGTATACTTGCTATGGTATACGGAACCATGTATACTATGGTATACGGAACCATGTATACTTACTGTGGTATACAGAACCATGTATACTATGGTGTACGGAACCATGTATACTTGCTATGGTATACGGAACCATGTATACTATGGTGTACGGAACCATGTATACTTACTGTGGTATACGGAACCATGTATACTATGGTGTACGGAACCATGTATACTTACTATGGCATACGGAACCATGTATACTATGGTATACATGCGCCTATCACATCATGCTGTTGCATGGGGACCGAGTCGAGCTGAATGGTACACACGAATACCATTTATCAAGCAAGACGGCTGCCTGATATTTCGTACTGACCTTGTACGTTCGGTCGCGCATACGCGACAAGCTCCTCTTCGCGGCATTCCGTTTTATTTTTATTTAGTCGTTTATGTGTGCAACAACCACGAACTCTCCAACTAGCAGAATAAGAGTTGTTTGCTCAACTTTGGCCAGACAGGTCAACGTACGAAATATGACGTCTGCATGGGATAGAAAAGGGTACAAACAGCTAGACACCCCACGCAGATCTGCCAAAGAAGTGGCGATTACCCGTGCTGCCCCCCCCCCCGTACGAAGGGGAGAGAGCACGTGCAGTTGTACTCACGGTGACGAATACAACCACTGCGCTGCTGCGGCCCAGCGACAGCACGCGAAACAATGATACGTAACGATTGTACCGACTCTACCTGTGCTTCAAAGTCTTGTGTGTTGTGTTCCCTTGTATGATGCATACAATGAGTGGAAAATTACGAAATTACCACAACAGAACAACAAGAAGGAACAGAAGAGATTTTACCAGTCCAACGAACCAATGGTATGTACCTGCCTAACGAGGGCAGAGCGCGGTTATTGGTGGATGAAACTAGGACGGTGTTTCGTCGGTGGTTATACGAAGAACCAGCGCTTATGCTACGTAGCGTTAGCGCTCCAGGTGGGTTCACAGAAGACTCTGCAGACAAACACCTACCTGAAATCGACAAAACGAAAATATCTACTCGCAGGCAGACATAACGAACGTGTCTGTTTTACTGATACGTACAGCGGAAGAAACAAACGACGGTAGGTACGATAGATCTACTCGCCACCGAAGGCTTACCAACGCGGCTTGAGCATATCGTATACCAGAAGACGGGTAGAACCACGGCCCATAGCGATTGGAGAGCGTTCTTCGCTTGTCAACGATGAGCGTGGCGAAGGGCGCCTTCCATAGATCGCAACGATGAAAGGGGTAGTTTACTCAGTCTACGAAACACTGACTCGTGTCCTCTTTGATTTTTTCTTTCGTGTTTTTCTTCGTACGATGTGAAGAAAAATACCGAACCTCTTGTGTGTTTTCACGAGAAAACAAGAACTGCCACAGGCGCGAGCCGCCGTCGACGCCAAATGTGGGGAGGACCCCCAGGTTCGACTCGACATCTGTGGCACTTCCCTTTCTTAGAGGGTGTAGCGTGTAGGACACGCCAGGTTTTGGTATAGGATCGGTACGGACGATCTCACGAACAACCATCAACGATGATGGAAGAGGAAGAGAGAGTGTGTGCGAGGCACGGGCCTTGCATTCCAATCCGCAGTGACTACTTGTCACGGGACAATGTCACTGCTGACGACATCTCTGCTGACGACAACAAATAGTCATGGAATATGGATGACCACAGTCGTACAATAAGATATACGGATATCCACGACCTCGGCGAATGGTGGGACCTCCGCGGGACAATACCCATGCGACGGTCTGGTCGAGAACCTGGAACCCACAGGTTGTAAGGTTCCTTTCCATCCATGCCACATTTGTAAAATCATATTAATAAATACATTGGGGAATCTCTTTCTTCCTCTTCTTGGGCCCGTATATTCTCAATGTTGATGTTAGTAGGGGCCATCGTGGTACGTATAAGATCTGCATCCACCCTCGTTTTGGAGCTACACTACTTGGGATACGAGTTGGATTGTTTTTGCCGCAGGGTGAGGGTTAAAGCAGCATTCTTGGCATACCCTCATGGAACATGGGGCGCTAAGACAGGAGAGCATCAGGGGAGCATTGTATACACGCGCTCGTTGTACGGCCTTGCACACTCGCCCAAACGCAGGTTGAGCCCAAGCAAACCTTTACCCCATTCGAACGGCGCCCACAATTGGGGGACAAACTACCTGGGAGTTCGGGTATATAGGGATTATTTAGTCATTTTCAACCCTCCCACCCCCCTTCCGTGTCCCTTCCCCTTCGATCCTCTCCCTTCCTATCTTTCGTCGCGCAGCAGGGCGCGCCCGTTGCCCTCCAAGCGAACGCCCGCTGTCCACGTAAAGCCCGAGCTCCCCCGGGTGCCTCCTCCGGTGAGCGCGATCATTGCCCCCGACAGGGCAACACCGCCTGCAGTTCTGAAAACCCCTTCCCGTGCGATGGCGTCTGCCAAGCTCCGGGCGGTGGACCGGAAAGCCGCGGCGGCAGCAGCGGCGGCGGCGGCTACAGCCGCCCCCGCCTCGACCCCCACCCCGACCCCTGGGACGTCGCAGGCACGTTGGAGAGAGAAACGGCTCAAGGCGGCCGACGCGGGTAACTGCAGCGGGGGGGGGGGGGGTGGTGGCGACAGCATGAGTTGCGGCGGGCGCAGCCTGGAGACGGATGCGTGCAGTGGCAGCCTGCTCCCGTTTTATTTCGCCCCGAACGAAATTATACCGGGGGATGGGGGGCAGGGTGATGGTGGCGGCGGGGAGAGGGGCGCTTTTGGGTGCGGTGGTGGGTCGGGCGGCATCGGGGAGGCGCACTACGCCGCTAGGACGATGGCGTCCAGGCGCAGCAGCTTGGAGGAGGCCCTGTACGGGTCGTGCTTGAAGCGACCTAGCTTCAACTCCTGGGTGAGCGTTGTTAGAGATATCGTACTCGTAGATCTGGCGATTAGTAGGACCTTCCGCAGCAAGATATTTGAAACTGTCGCCAACGTGTGTGCGTGTGTCTTCTTGAGTTGATTTGAAGGCTTCGGAGAATGGTGTTTATGTGCATCTCGGTCGGCGGTCGTGAACACCTCGGTCGTAGAAGCCGGCTCAGGCTGTTTCCTATGCGGTTCACATTTTTAACTTCAGATTTTGGCCCGACCGCGTCTTCAGCTGTGAACGTCGCAAATCGAAACAGTCTTCCTATGCGGAAAAATCGGATTTATTGTGCGTACAGAGATTCGAGTAAACGCCGAGACCAACTGCTGTTGTTGTGGTCTGCCGGCGCAAAGAGACGCGCTGGGTGCGCTGCACTGCCCGTGGGGCGTAAGAGTCCGAGCCAACGCTGACTGCCTTTGGTCTGGCGGTGAAGAGACGTGCCGAGTTCGCTAGAGTCAACCTTTCTGGATATTTTGTATCAGGTATTTCTCAACGTGACTGACTGCTGCTGCTGTAGTCTACGCCACGTATCCAAGGAGAGATGCGCGCCGAGTGCGCTTTCTCCGTCTCTAGGCCCGAGCCCGCGCCAGCCGACTGTAGTCAGGCCACGGAGAGATGCGCCGGCTGCCGACCCGGGCGCGAAGCAACGTCGCTATACGGTCGTGTCACCATCCAACTCATCGATCGTTCTGCTGCTGCTTGCTGTCGTGGACAACATGTTGGATTTAAAAACCATGCCGTTTTTCGATTTGGAAATCTGATGACCCAAGGCGTCGGATTTTCGGCCTAAATCTGACGACTTGGGCCATCGAATTTCTCACGTGAAAAAAAAATCCGGTCAGATTTTGCATATTCGGACTGCTTAAGCAGATGCTTTCATTCTTGTGATCGAAAAATACAAATCTGAAGCTCGAAATCGAACCGCATAGGAAACGGCCTTATGGTACCTTTTTTCCGCCGTGGTGTAATTGTCATGTACTGCTGGCATATTTCTTTTTTGGCATTACGTATAATATTAATATCAATAGTGATTTGTACGTTGTGATACCAGTAAATACCGTCCTTCTTTATTTTTTTTCGTTGTTGGAAAAAGTCAAGGTGGTGATATCGATTTTGCCCTTCAAAGTCATCTTCGTAAGCGTGGTGTGATACTTTTATTTACCCCGTCAAGCAGTATCTCGTAATAGAGTGATTAATAGCTCGATGCACTTGCAGAATAACGCGTCGTTGTGACAGGAAACCTGCCTGGCGATCACGATACACTATAGGCTACAATTGAAGATAGCGTAGACTACATGGATATACTGTGCTTGTTGAATACCTGGTGGTGGCACTCGCAGGAGTATAGTTTTTTAATTTCGCAGCAGTTTCCGATGGACCACAAAGCTGAGTCACCCCGAGCTACGTGCAACGAAGCCACGTCGCAAGAACAGGAGGACCAACCCTCACTGACTTGTTTTAGCCCCCCCTCCCCCCCCCCCCTCCCCTTCTCTTGGCACGCCCCAGGCTCCTTCACAATTCCACTCGCAGCCTCAGACATGGGAGTCCAGCGGGAAAGATGTGGTCGGTTTGCTGTGGAACCACGAACTGCATTCCGACGGAGTCGAGGGGGGGGGGGGGGGTGGAGGTGCTATGATGGAGCAGCAGAGAGGGTGCAGGGTGCCAGACCCATTCCCGCCCCTCTGCCCGACAAGCCTCTCCCAGCCTGTCAGTGGCTCGGGCGGGGCAATGGAAGTGCAGCAGAGCGTGGCTATGCTTCCCCCTTTGGCACTCCCCTCCGCCCAAGCTCTGACGGCGTTCGAGTTGGCAGGTGGCGGCGCGTCTGCGGCGACCCCATCGCTGAGAGACCTGCTGCTCGAGAAATGGCCGCCTGCGCCTCTCTGTGACTCGCTCTGAGCTCTCCCACGGGGACCCTTCGCTTGTCATGGCAAGAGCCGTCTGTGTCGGTGTACTCGTCGAGCCTTCGCTGGTCATCGTAGAGCCGTCTGTGACTCGTTCTGAGCTTCCCACGGCGGGACCCTTCGCTTGCCTGGCAGGAGCTGTCCGTGAAGTCGTCGACTTTGGCTCGCCATGGCAAGAGCCAGCTGTGTAGGGGTAGTCGTCGACCCTTTGTCAGTAATTGCAGAGCCGTCCGTGTACCGGTAGATCTAGTCGTCGATGCTTCGCAGCGAAACAGTCGCGCTGCAGTCGTACCGTAGCCCTGTAAGATCCGTCAGCGCGGGAGCTTCCCTCCCGGCGAGAACGGTCGCGGCATTCGTTTTGCTTCCAGAATTCGAGGCCGTTCAATCAAACACCTTTTAGAACTGCGCCGACGTTTTTTGGGTAGCAAACTACTTGGAATTTGTGTAGGGTCATTTTTTTTCCGGTAGTGAAAAGGTTTAAGGCCGCCCCCTTCCCCGATCAGCCGCGCTCGGTTTGTCTTCGGAGCTAAATATGGGACGCGGGGTTTCCGGCCGGGTTTGTTCTGTCATTGTTACAAGTTTGCATTGTTTTGCGTGCCTTGTATCTGTCAAGGTCTGGCGACGGTTTTTGTTCTCGCTTCGTGAATGACTGGTGGCGGCTGTTACCCTGTTGCCCCCTTGTGCGTGGACGCGGGGCTGCTCTCTTGTTGTCGTGGCTTCGGTTGGGAGATGGGAACGGATGAGTCGGTTTGTGGGGGGGGGGAATTCTCGCGACAAACGAAGCGTTGCCGGATTTGTGTATGATGTAGAGTCGTTATTTTTACTAGTGGTACGCCGTTGTGTGAGCTAATGTGTTAGATTATGATTTACAGGGGAAAGCGAAATACGATGTCACGGTGCATTTTCTAGTGCTGAATGCATGGAAGCGTGGTGGAGGGAGAGGGAGAAAGAGAGAGAAATAACGTGACAGTAGTAGTGGCGTTTTTTATTTTTTATTTTTTTTCGATGTTTTTTTTGTGATCGTAAACTATCGGGAGGTGGAGGGAGCATACACTATTTCCTTGGATTATGAAAAGACGAACGCAGCAGCAGGCACTATGTCACGGGTGAATCAAGCTTTTCGACCAATCGGACTACCCGCTTAGAGTAGTGTGACCAACCGGATTGCTGCCGCACCTGTTCCCCTTTCGCTGCTCGTATTATATATAACTATAGGCCTTTGTTGTGTTCGTTTTGTTTTTGTCTGCATGGTTAGGTGACCGTCGGTAATTTAAGCTGGTCAGAGGACCATGTTTTCACACAAGTTCGACGATCAAAATTAATAATCTTATTTTCTACCATTAATAGAAGGAGGGAAGGAGGTGAGACCACTCATTTGGAGGGGGAGGCTGCGAACGACATTTGCTTGGTCACGGTGGTAGCGTGGTGGAAGCCCACAAGTATTTACTGATAATGACCAGTTTCCCCCCAATTTCAGGGGATGTTTTCCCGGGCCTTCTGATGCCTTGTTTCTGCCTGCTGTAAGTGGACTGTTTCATTGCAGCATGCTGTTTGGAGTATGCCTGGTGTGGTTGTTGCTCCATGCTCTCGAGACCATTTCTTATGCATGCTGTTGAATCGATTTATTGTATCGCTGCATGCTGTTGAGTCAATTTATTACATTGCTGCGTGCATGCTCTTGAGTCATGCTGTTGAGGCAGTTTCCCGTTCCTGCATGCTGCTTTTGCCTTGCTGCTTGCTGTAAAAAGATTGGTAAAGTCTTTTATTTTTATTTTTGGACCAACACAATTAATTGTGTGAGTGGCCCAGGTAAGAATCCAACCTGCTCAAAGTGGTTACGAACTACGACAGTAGGGCCCGTGCGAGTACCAGGGGGGGTGTACGTATATTCCTTTAGCGGTCTCGGTTGCGTGTCGAAAACTTATACCCAATTCAGTATAACAGGTATTTACCATATAATACCTGAATGTGCATGCTGTTTACAGTTGTGTTTGCTCACTTCGTTTTGGGTTCGTTGACTTATATTCATAGAGCCATAGACATTCAATTGATATTTTTCCAAATACTAGTCTCGAGGTACCTACAGGCACAAACTTGCGAACTTTGTTTCAATGTCTCTACGGCAACTATGTTCTTGTCGGTCCGTCTTGAACCCCTTTAGAACTGAACCCACGTTTTTATAAATTACTTGAAATTACTGTGAGATCTTTTTTTCTCACACAAGTTCGTAGCCCTCAGATGTGACTCTGCCCAATATTGAAATTTTGTTGTCTTAAATTTCATATTATTTAAAATACTATTATTACGGTGGTCTATAGTTAACAGGACCTATCGCATACATAAAAACCTATATATTTAGGTATTTTTACTAACAATATTTGGTCCTGTTAACTATGGACCCTCGTAATAATACGAGTACTCATTAATAACTACCGGTATTACCCTGCCAAGAGTACTGCTGTAATGCAGCGCCATGATACGCATTCGCGTGCTACTACTGCTGTGATGTAGCGCCAATGATAGACATTGTGTGGCGTACTGTCCCCCAGTGCACTGCTTGTTTGTTTCGGTTCGACGGTCGTACGAGGAGGTTGCCATTTTTAGCAACGAAAGGTGCTTCGTATATGGTACGTACTACTATTAATAATACTACTATCTGTAGTAGCGAGGTATTAGGCCCAGCCCCTCCGCCCAAAAGGCTGAGGGGCCATTATTTTGGAACTGAATATAACAAAGACACGCGCGACCGTACTCAACACGGATGTTCGCCCGTCCTAGCAAGCACAACGATGATACTCGACGGCGACACAAGCAACTCAACCTATGCCGTCGACCCTGTTTTGCCTGATGCTGGTGCTCTACATTTTTTACAGTAGATTATCTCGAACATGGAACATGATGCGCAATTCTACACTGAATACTAGGCAACCCCTTTCAACCATCAGTCGATATCCTATTACGGGGGGCCATAGTAAATAGGACCAAATATTGTGAGTAAGAATAGGGAACTATATAGGATTTTGTATGTAGCTTAGGTCCTATTTAACATGGTCCCTCGAAATAGCTATAACAGCTTTGTGTGATGAACGAAAACTCTCTATCTACGTATAGTATTTCCACCGATCTATAAGGATTGAACTTCCGTCACTCACCTTTATCCAAACCTACAATTCTTACACACAGTCCGGCGGCCTTCGATAGAACAGGCAAGCGGGACAGGGCAGTGGTGGAGTGAACAATCGAGCAGCGTACTCTGCCCAGCACCGACATTCCTGTGTCCCTTACCAGCTATCTCTGCACCCCATCTCACATTTGGCGTCGTCGGACTAGCAGGGAGAACCTGGCTATCTATGCCGCTACTCGTACCACAAACTGCTGCCGCTACCTGGAGGATTTTTGTGCTTTGGTTTGCCTGTTATTTTCCCGTGGTTCTTAGTCTTACTCTGTTTACGACGAGTAGTACTACTACGGGGGTCCATAGTTAACGGGACCAAATATTGTTAGTAAAAAAAGGCAAATATATAGGTTTTTATGTATACCATAGGTCCTATTAACTATGGACCCCCGTAATATGTTGATGTTTTTCTTCGTAAATTGTTTTTCCAGCTCGTTCTTTTCAAGTGTGCCACATCCCCTGCGGGGGGGGGCACGACAGTCTGTTCCTTTTAGATTTTTTTTGTTTCTTTTTCTCTTTCGATTTATTTGTCTTCTTTGATTTTGTTTTTTTTCTTTGTTTGGTTTCGTTTCTCCAATTCATGGAATGTGTATGTCGTGCCTGTCGTATCCAGTATGATGACATATGGCATTGCGATTGCTTTGCCTACTGCTTGGCTTACTGCTTACGTACGTAGCGATGTAGTATCTCTGTGGCGTAGTTTTGTGACCACAGAACTTGTATCTCTCTAGGATTGAAGAATCGGCACGGACACTGGTTGTGCTGGATGTCGACGGGTAGAAAGAACGGTTTAATGTGAAGAATACACACACAGGTGTGGCCGGGATCCCCCCCTTGCACAATGCGGGCATAATCAACAAATTCCTATAGATACACTGAACAATATATATATATATATTAGTAGCAAACCCCGCAAGATGCGACAACCTCTCTCTCTACAATCGGTACACCTAAATCAGATGAATGGTGTGCTGCACTGTTCAATATCTCCACAACCATTGTTTTGCGCCCACGTGTTGTGCACCGGGAGGGGTCCCGGCCACTTGTATTGTGTATCCTCTACTCGGGCTCTACTCGGGAATGTATCATATAGCAAAATTCCGAACTCGACGCAAGTTCAAAGCGAGTATTCGAGAATGCACGGCAGTAAGGCATACTGCAAAAGGCGCGACACGTGTGCGATATGCAGCAAGCGCAGCAAGCAGCAGTGGTGCGTGATATTGATGGTTAATATTTCGTTCTTCTGCTGTACAACTGTAGTCCATTAATAATAGTATTCATAGTAACTGTTATTGTTATTGCCCTCGATGAAATGCATCGAGCGCTGTTCTCAGTTTGATCGTCTTTTTTTTTTCAAGTCGCAGTTGGAGTTGTTGAGAGTGACGAGAAACACCAGTCGGGACCGGCACAGACGAAGCGGCGGTTGGCCATTACCGTACGCTGTTCGCGGCATATGCCATCCAACCGCAGGACGTCCTGCTCCGACTTCCAAATCAAAGACTTTACATTGGACCACATGTCCAGGAGTATCTGGTAGGCCTTGACGCCGAATGTGAAGAACGCCTAGCGAGGTGGACCCTCGGGGTCCAACGCGCGTTGGAGACGGGTGACGCGCTTCCTCCCTTTTTGGCGGCGGTGGCAACCACGTCGGAGAGAACGGACAGGGCGCCGGAGAGTGACCAGTTACAGATGGGACCGAGTGGACTGGAAGGTGACACTAGGAGTGCAGTAAAAAGGCGTCAGAATGTGGGGAACAGGGGTGCCTCTCCCTGCACGTACTGCGGGCGGACTCTAGAAGAATCTATTTCTACTGGAGATTTGGCGGTAGACTCTTTATGGGCATATTTTCCGCACCCCCACGGAGAGCAAGTGCGTGCCCGCTGCATGCTGGATCGTGCGGAACGCCTCGCGAGAGGGCAAGCAGACCCACAGCCATGCGCTGCGTGTCGCTCTGAATGGCCGGCCGCTCCATCCAGCGGAGCTGGCTGAGGACCTTCCAAGGCCACGGTTAGGGGAAGGTGGTCTGCGGTAGCAGGAGCCTTGCAGTTCGCATAACTCTTGGAGGAGGACGGCCCCCGGCTGGAGCCGGTCAGTTACGTCACGACTGGTTCCCACAATACCTGGGAAGAGATGGTGAGGACCCATGGGGGAAGTCCAACCTCTTCGTTCCAGTTGTGCACCCTGTTCAGCGATGCTCTCGATCTGCCCCAGGGAGCCTACCTCGACTTCCCCCGACCGAGGGAATCGCGAGCGGCAGCCGCTCACTATCGTGAGGTTCTCGCCGCGTACCGGATCCGACCGCAGGATATCGTGCTCCGGCTCCAGAAACGGAGGATCTACATCCTACCCCATGTCCAAGAGTTTCTAGCGGGCCTCGACTCCACATGGGAAGACCGATTGACGAGGTGGACCCTAGGGGTCCGAAACGCGCTGGAAGCAGGGGAGGCGCTGCCTCCTTTTCCGACGGAGGCGGGGACCCTAGTGTCCATAAACGTGTTCGAGCCAAGGAACGCGCTGCCTCCTTCTCCGACGGCGGCGGGGGCAACAGCGGAAGGAACGGACCCGGCACTGGAGAGTGGCCCGTTAGCAGCGGGGGTGACGCTGTCAGTAGGAGAGGCTTCGGTGTCTGAAGGCGACCCGCGAGTAAGGCGGCAGGCAGAGCCAGGAAATGCTGATTATGTTGCCGCAACTTCCGCGCTGCCTGAGATGGGGATACCACCGCACCGGGACACTTGTCCCCCCTCCCGAGACAGCCCAACGCCACTCCAACGACGGCGGGAGCCACAACGGAAGGGACGGACCTGGCGCGGGAGAGCAACCCTTTAGAAGCGGGAGTGACACCGCCGGAAGGTGAAGCCCCATCGCCAGAAGGCGAACCGGGGGTAAGACGGCAGGCGGAGCCAGGACATGCTGCTTCGGTACCCCCGGGGAACCCCCACACCGCAAGGGACAGGGAGGGCACGGCGCCGGGACGCTCGCCCCCCCCTCTGACACAGCCCAGTATCACCCCGGCAACAACTGGAGCAACTGCGTCCACGCCTACCGGCGCAGTAGGGGCGCAAGAGGCAGGCGAGGTCGACCGCGAGGATCTGGAAGGGGATCACCAGCGGCGATAAGCGGAAGAGGGGCCGCCACGAGCCGGGGGAAAATCTCTCGACCCGGGAGCGGCGAGTCGCCCCTGGCCCCTGGCAAGGAAGGGGATGGTGATGGAGGGAGTGAATTTCGCAGGGAAGGAGGGGACGGAGAAGGAGGAGGTCCAGCACCAGGGAGTGTATCGCAACTTCGCGCTTTCATCGCAGACGACCAAAGCGATACGACCTGCGGGGGTTGTAGGGCAACGATTGCTCGGGGACACCGAGTGGTGGGGTTACCTTGTGGACGCCAACATGCAGTGCATGCGCGGTGCGTGGTGAATGCAGCCAGGCGAGGCGGGGCGCAGGCGCCGCTGTTCGGCGGCGCTAGGGGATGCACAGCTCGTCATGGAAGACGGGAAGCACTAGAAGCGGCAGTTCAGGCAGACCCTGGACTGCGCGTTACGGCAGCGGGACTCGGAGGGAGACCTGACGACCGCGAGGATGGGCGCCGGGATGGGCTCCTCTATCCCTGGGACCAAAATACGTTGGGGATCGCAGGACCGCTTGACGATGTTCCCCTTGAGGACCTCCAACAACGCTTCGTCACTGTTATTAAAGTGTAGTCAAGGTTGGCTACTGCTCACGCCAAGCTTGTCATCCACGTGCTTGGCCTCCTTAACCACGCCCTGGGAGAGCATCACCCACACAGACAGTCGGAGACGCCGACCTCACTCTTGAGGTCAATCAAGCTTTGGTACATCCTCTCGGCTCTAATGCACTCGCAGGATGGCGGAGTGAAGCGGCGCGAGAGGTCCGCGTCTGTCGAACGCGGTGATCTCACCCTTCTACTCTACTCCCGTGGTTAATGGAGTATACCCGTCGAACATCGACAAGACAGAGGGGCCAAGCTCGCGAAGTGACGGACGCTGATTTGTTCAAGAGGGCGCCTTTAGCATGCCGCCATCCAGGGGGGGTGACCGTCGCAGCACGCAGCCTCCTCGCGGAACCGCGCGTGCCGGGGAGCGAGGAAACGTGGGAGCGAGTGAAAGCAAAGTTTCCGGAGGAGGATCAGACCGCAGTGTCCGAAGCAGCAGCGGCAGCGGTGGCAGCAAGTTATTTTGACCAGAAGGAAGGGAGTGGTTCCTAGTGGCGCCTGGAGGAAGAATTCGACCCACCGGTGGCCCTCAAGGTCATCGACTCTCGCAACGCGCTATCAGGCGCAGGAAGCAATAGTTTGCGCTTTTCGCACCTGCAGTCAATTATCAGGACTCGCATTGAGCGCGAGAAATTCGGGGCTGGCATTGAAGCCTGCTGGAGCAGAATTATCGACGATCCAAACGCCTTTCCGCCGGAATTCTGGCAGCTTTTCCTGCAATTCAACCTCACTGCCTTGGGTGAAAAATGCCGCCCCGTCTGCGTAGGGATGATATGGAGACGCCTTCTCACTGCCGGGACCATGTGGCAGTGGCGACCACGACTGGAGGAGACCAACCGCGAGGCGAGACAGTTTTGGAGTCGGAGTACGAGGTGGGGTGGAGCAGGTAGCGCTACGCGCCCGGGTACACCACGAGGCAAAAAACTGGCTGATTCTCACAGACTGCTCCAACGCCTTCAACACGGTGAAACGGACGGCTGTGCTTGCAGAGGTAGCCACCTGCGCGCCTGCGCTTACACCGTTCGTGACAAAGTGTTACGGGGAAAGAACTGCTCCCGTGTTCTTCCAGATGGAATCAGGAGAAAGGCGCAAGATTGAATGCTCCAGTGGGGTACAGCAAGGGGATGCCATGGGGCCGGCGTTGTTCTGCATGCCTCACTGACCGGTGCTGAAGCGGACCCGAGCGGAGTTCGAGGCAAAAGGAGTGGAGGCATTCGCCTACTTAGACGACATCAGCATCGGAATGATGGAAATCGCACCCGATACTGTGGAAGTTGTGCCTTTCCTACAGCGTGAGCTGTCCAACATTGGCATTGCAATCAATCCGAGCAAAACGGTTGCCTTGCCCCCGAAGGGGTACGTACCTACGCCGGCACAGATCGCCCTTTTTGAAGGTATTGGTGTCCGCATCGCGGAACGTGGTGGAGTAAAGGTGGTTGGGGTTCCCGTCGGTACCGACGAATACGCGATGGAGATCGCAATGGAGATAGTCCAAAACGGGGGAGCGGAACAACTCGCGCGGATGCTACCGCGCATGCCTGACAAGCAAGCAGCCAACCTGATCGCCACCGGCTCTATGGTGCAACGGACCTCCTACATAGAAAGAGTGATGGACCCGGAAATGTCCCTGCCCGCATGCCTAAAAGCAGACGGCAACGTGATGTGGATTCTGGAGAAATTGCTTGATCTCACGGGGACAGCAGAAGAAACGTCGTTCTTCGAGAATGGGTGCCCAATAAATCTATTGGTCTTGCAGCCCTACCAACAGGCGCAGGCGAGACTGACCACGGGGGCCAGAGGGTTTGGACTGGCGTCGGCTGAAGCTCGGAGGATGTCAGCGTCCGTCGGAAGCTTGGTGGCGACGGTGCCGGAGGAGCTTGCTGACCTGCCCGGCGCTATAGGGGACAAAGTCCGGAGGGAGCTCCCAGATTCAGACTTCGTCCGGCGCATTTGGAACAGCATCAGGGACCTCCGCGATGTGCATGTGGTTTCAGAAGAAGCCATGGCGAACATCGTGCCGGAAAGCTGGCGGGATAGAACATCTCAAGGAGGAGAGCAAGAAGCCTCAGGGTTGTCGGTTGCGGAATGTTTGCCGGCACACGATACCGAATCTATCAGCTCCAGCAAAGCGCAGCATAGACTGGGGAAGCTGGTAAACCGAGTCCGTTATGGGAGATACGTTGCTTCACTGGACCAGCTCCCCGTCGAGACGACGACCCAACGAGGCACGGGTAACCCACAAGAAGAGAAAGAGTTGAGGGGTTTGGCCAAGGCCCGGCAACGGAGCCAATCGGGACCAGGGGCTACTGCATTCCTCAAGGGCGAGACCTGTCGACTCGGCCAGAGTCATCCCACCGTCAGAGTTCGTGGCTGAGGGACGGCGGTTTCTGGGGATTGAGAAGTTTCTGGCGGCAAGGTGCCCCTGCTGCGGTACAGCGGAGGCTAATACGCGGCATGCACGATTATGCCATCGATTGGGCGCGCAAGTCCAGCCTCTGGTGCACGCGCTCTCTCGCACCTTTAAGAGGATGTCCATCCGTCACCAAATGGAAAGCGGAGCCCCCTTCCACGCAAACAAGGACCCCCGCATGGACATCATCATCGAGGCAGGAGGACTCCGAGATGCTACGGCATCAGAGTATCGCGAAAAAACGATACTCCTCGACGCCACGTATGCGGACCCACAAGCGGGGATCCACATGCAGGCAGGCAGCGCTGACCGAGACGGATCAGCTGCTTCCACTTCTGAGGCGCGCAAGCGCAGTCACTACGCTCGTCTGGGACAGGTGTCCTTCGACGAGCGCAGCTATAAACTCGACACCCTCGCGGTGGAAAGCTTTGGGCGCCTCGAAAAGGAAGGCAGCGATCTAATTGATCAGTTGGCGACGAGTATTGTCGGAGGGACAGACGGATCGTCCCTGGTGCGGAAAGGTGTCTGCAAAGAACGCCTCTTCCAGATCGTCTCGTTGACCACACAGGTCGCGATTTCGTGCCGAGTACATAAGTATAAACTAGCCCTGAGGGACCACCGGGCCGCTAGGGAGAAGAAGAAGCCGGAGGAATGCGACCAATGACCTGGGGATGGAACGTTGATGAGTAATAGGATACCCTATACCGGTAGCTAAAATGAAATGATGTGGGGAATGGAAATTGGGAAACGACTGGCAGAGAAGTGTATGAGGGATACTACTGATTTACGGAAGGGCATTCGGTTTACATAGGAACGGCATCTACGCTATATTGTCGGAAGACAAGCATATAATTACAATAGCAAGAATAATAATAATAGGATTGAAGAATCGGCACGGACATTGATTGCTGGTTGTGCTGGATGTCGACGTGTAGCAAGAACGATTTAGTATGAAGAACACATTCACTCACCAGGAAGGGTACCAGGGGTAAAAAATAGAGGTAAGTGCGTACACAGGTACGAGGTACCAGGTACCAGGCAGTGGGTACCAGGGGCGCTGTTTACGACGCTGATACGGTGCACGACGTATTGTTGGTTTACACTATTTCGTCCTTGTAATGTTACTTCTTACTGCGTTACTCATTATTTGATACCTGGTACGGTATAACCCTGGTGAGGTTCCACTCCTGGTCGTACAGGACAAAGGATATTCGTCGTGGTTAGTGATACCTACCTGGTACCTGGTACGCGTATGCACTTACCTCTCACTAGGACTTACACTGCTTCAAAGTACTGCTTGTACCCGTTCATAGAACTACTTACTGAGATCTCACTCTCTGAGCGTGCTCGGTTGGTACATCCCTGGCCTCTCAGAGCTCCCACTTGGAAATCGCCTCCTTTTACTACTTGCCGGATCTTTCCAGCGGGTTTTTGTTTTCTCCGCTTCTCTTTGCACTTTCAGTGCTTCTTTCCTTTTTTGTTCTTTCATTTCGTGTGCGTGCGTGCATTCCGAGCACGGTTTCGCGGGCGAGCGCGGCACCGTCGCGGGTGTCAGCGGGTGCTGACGGGTAGAAGGGGAGTTGCAAGGAGCGCAGTCGCCGGTTTCGTGGCTAGGCGTCGCGTGTGCCTCGAGACACGAGGGAAGCATCAATGGGCTCTCTCTGGCCTACATTTGTGATTTCTGATAGAGTACGCACGAGTATTTAAGGGTCGTTCGAGATTGTAAGATCATATTCAAGCGGTGCTTATTTTTGCGATCGGACTGAAAACCACTGAGGGAGGTACCCAGTCTGGGCACCAACATTGTCGAGCTGGTGAACGCGGTCCACGGTGAGCACCCCTCTTCACACGAGGCGGGCGACGGAGCTCACTGTGGAAGAGAGGGAAGAAAGCTTTACTCGGACCGAATCGGTGGCGAGATGATAGCGAGAGGAGCGGGCGGCGTACAAGGCTGAGAGAGAAGCTCTGCTGTTTGATTTTTTTTTTTTCTTTTTTTTTTTTTTGACCGGTGTAAGGTGTTCCAATCGGGCACGAAATTATTACACGAGAGGGGGCGGGGATTTTTTTTCTTTCCGAATTCTCGGTTTCATATTCATTGTTTTTGCGGTGCTGCTGTGCCGTGCTGTGGGGGGGCATATCGAAAGAAGAAAATAAGCTCTATGTCTAAGCTTTCATCACTTGTCTTTGTGTCGGGCTGTAATGCCTGCCGTGGGGGGCATTACCGCCTGCTGTGGGAGGCGAGGAATCCCGCCGGGAGAGTGGATGGTTTGAGGCGCCGAACGCCGCGGGAAGTGGAACAACACAACCCGATTGTTGGCTTCGTATATATTATATCTCCGCCTCAGATATATTTACAGTGGTGGTTTGGGTTTTAGTGCCGACGGAAAACCTAAGAGTAAATAAACTCTTAGGAATTATGAAGGTTGGACGCGCGCACGAGGAAGTCATCACGGCAATACACAGTAAGAAACGTCAGATACTGGACGAAAAATATTCGAATTTCGAAATTTGTATGATGCCGGTATCGGTTTGTATTTTCGTTTTTTATATATCGTACATACCAAACTCGATTATCGTTCGTGATATTCATCACTACTGATAGTGTATACATGTCGTGACAAGGGCGGGACGCCATGATATGACAAAAAACAACAACAGCCTATGCATTTCACCACCACAAGACGAAGCAAAACCTGGGTCGAATATTAATAGTTCAAGCCTTGGCGGCGGCTCGAGAATGGACGACGCAGTTCGAAAACATTTTGGACCGCCTCACAAGTCAAAATTACCCCCCCCCCCCCCCCCCCCCCCCCCCCCCCCCCCCCCCCCCCCCCCCCCCCCCCCCCCCCCCCCCCGATATTCAGTCCAACCCCCAAAACCAAATAACACTAGCACCATCAACATCAACAGCAGCAGCATGTCAACATCAACAGCATGAACATCAGCATCAACACCACCACCATCATCATCAGCATCCACATGGTCATCCTCATCAGCAGCATCATCAGCACTACGTGGCGGCAGTGCGGTGCTGAGCGCGTCCCTCCGTCCCTCGAACCTCCCTCGAGGCAAAAATCGCTCCGCTGGCTGGCTCACTTGTGGGTCCACTTCGGGGTGCGTTTTTCGGCAAACGCTGCCGTGCCTTCCTTCTGGTCATCCTGCAACGGTATGTATCACAACGTCATATCATCATAACATCACTTCATGTTAAATTTTCCATCTGACATGTGCAGGGTGAGTACCAAATCACAAAAAAAAAACGAAGAAAATCTAGAAGAAACGGAAATCATAACATCATAGCAGCATCCGTCACGACATCCAACAGCATAACACCATAGCATCCTATTATTACGGGGGTTCATAGTTAACAGGACCTATGGTGTACATAAAAACCTATATATTTTCCTATTTTTACTAACAAAATTTGGTCCCGTTAACTATGGACCCCTGTAATAAGAACATCATAACATGACAACATCCTACAGCAGTATACCAGGTAACACGCGAGACACTACACCTCCTTGGAAGATTTTTCGGAGTCGATACTCTCCAAAGTTAGCAAAGCATACACAACGAAAATTGTGGCTTGAGCAGATCTCGTGCGGAATATATTCCCATAGACTGCTGTATTGCTCGGCGCTTGTACCGTTCCCATTGTCGAGAAAATTAGGTGGGAAATTCGCGTGAGGGAGTTTGTCGTCTTGCGTGTTACCATACACGGTGACATCATGTTACTAAATAATACGACAATATTATTCAATTGCCGTCTGGCATTGTGCAGAGTGGGTGCCAGTCACTTCATAAATACGACGGAGAGACCTCGAAGATGCAAGAAGCAGGAATCAAAACATCATATCATGACAACATCGCATCCGCGCAGCAGATATCTGTCCTTCCTGAGTACGTATGCTGTCCGTCTGGCAGCCTTTCTGAAGTCCTTGCGTCGTTTGTACTCTGTTTTCATTTCAATTTTTTCTTTTTTATTGTCTTTTTGCTCTTATGTTTTGGTCCTGCTTGTGTTATTGTCTCTCGTACCCGGTACGCTGACATTTCACTTGCTTGACACTTGAATTTGCGATTATTTTTTATTTTTGGTCTTCCTCTGTCTCACAGTCTGCGACCACGGAATCAGTATCTCTCTAGGGTTAGGAATCAGGACGGACACTGAGTGTACTGATGAAGCTGGGTAGAAAGGACGATTTAATGTGACAACAGCAACAAGCACAGACATCCCAACATCCTAACCTCAAAGCTAAATAACCGAACAAGCGCAAGCACGCGATTTCCAATGGGTCAAAAGCACCGTAAGCTGAACCGCCCAAAAGCTGAATTACAAACGATCACTGGTACAACAAAAAGGTCGCGACCAAATGTCGCGAAACGAGACACATCTGCTACGGCTTCACAGCGGAATGTGCGCAAGCGCGCTAGCACGCGAGTTCAAGGAGGTCAAATTCACCGTAGACCGCGAAGCGTAACTATTTCAAACAAAGACTGGAAATCAGGCACGCGAGTTCAAAGATGTAAAAAAAATCACCGCAAACCACGAAGGACAACTATTATTACGGGGGGGGGAGCATACAGTAGTAAATAGGACCAAATGTTGCTAGTAAAAATAGGGGAAAGTATAGGTTTTTGTGTGTACCGTAGGTCCTATTTACTATGGCCCCCCGTAATAGTATTTCAAACGAACGCTGGAAATCAGAATTCGCGACAATATGTCAAGAAACGTGAGGAGATGTCACGGAACAGGGCGAGCTGACACGAAACTTAAACGAATCGACACGAAACGCGACAATTTGACACGACACGTGAGAAAATGACAAGAAACGGAACAAACTGCCACGAGACGTAACTAACCCTAACCCAAAAAACGTGACAAGTTGATACGAACGTAACAAAATGACGCGAAACGGGACACATGGATTTTCCTGCAATCTAGCCCGTGGTCACAAAAATCAAACCACGCGTTTCGTTGGCAGAGCCCAGAACCACGAAACACGCTATTACGGGGGTCCATAGATGACAGGACCTACGTACGGTATACATAAAAAAAAACTATATATTTTTACTGACAATATTTGGTCCTATTTACTATGGTCCCCCGAAATACGAGTATTGAGTTAGCCGTTTTAGGACTGTTAGGACTGCAATCAGTCCCGTTCAGCGGGCAATCCAGTCAAATTCTAAGCAGTTTATTCCCCAAAACGGGACTGACTGCAGTATATACTATTACGGGGGGCCGTAGTAAATAGGACCAAATATTGTTAGTAAAAATTGGGAAATATATAGGTTTTTGTGTCCCACGTAGGTCCTATTTACTATGTTCCCCCGTAATAACAGCCCTACAAGGGTTTCCGTACATACCACTGAGGGCGGAAGTGTATGAAGCAATGGAGATTACCAGGAACATATCAGTTTCAAAGCGGTTCTTAGAATTCGATCGAGGGTGGTAATCGGCATCACCCGATAAGCAGTCGTTACCCTTGCGGAGAGAGAATGACTCGCAGGCTACCATTAATAGGAGAGCTTACAACGTATTCGAGACAGTGGTTGGCACCCACTACTGCTGTGCACCTGTTACGAGGTAAAATGACTAATGCCGGCTAACAGGGTATTAGCGATAATCCAATTTGGTTGGGGTATAATTTTTTTTTTTGGAACCGACACTCAATACGAAGGCGCTAGTCAACCAGAAGAGTTGCTCCGTTTGCTAACCCGCCCACAGGGTTTCCCAACCAACGAACACTCATCAATAGATTAATGGGTAAAAAGCGTACCAAGTTTAGTCGCTTTTGCCGGCAGCAATTGATTTTCGCTGGTTGGGATTGCTATTATACACTTGTACCGGTAGGAATCAGACTGCAAGAAATCCAGCCCGACCAACTCCGTCGCAAACACTCCAATGGTTGATCGAGTCCGATGGACTTGGAGTTAGGGCAATAGTTCTTGTTCGTCTCGTACACAGCAGTGACCTTCAACCATTTTCTCGAATAAAAGCGGTAAGCTATATACAGGTTACCCTCCGCAGGCATCCCCAAACGGCGTAGAAATACTAGTATGATAGAAACATCCCGAGATCCAACAGCGCGCTCACCAGCGCGAAAGTTGAATGGAAGATCCTTCGCTCAAGGCGAACGCCTTCCGTCAGGGTTCCCTCGAAGGCTGCGTTCACCGCCTCTTTGGCCATGATCGCGATGGGCATCGACATCGACCCGATCTCGCCCGCCACGGCAATCGCTTCTTCGACCAGGTTCTCGGTCGGGTAGACTTTCGACACCAGTCCTTCGTTATAGAGAGGATCACCACGGGAAGAAGGAACACCAGGAGCGCGGCGTCTATGAGTTGATCAATCCAAAACACAGAGTGTATACTCGTACATACGCGAATGCTAAAAACCGCTCTATACCGCAATACGAGAACCGTTTGGACGAAATTTTAATACAAAAACATTCCTTCTTTTTTGGGACATACTGGTACGTACGTAAGGTACGTACGTAAGAAAACGCGAGTGCGGCCAACCGCAAAGACACATACAAAACACGAAATACCAACCATGTACAAAACACATACAAAAAACAACACGGAACAACGAAAACGCGAAAAGAAAAATAGCGAAACGCACAAATACTAAATCGTTTGGGTTTTAGTTGAATGTTTCCTACGGTGGATCGGACCAATCTAAGCACCCGAACGGGCGTCTGTTCCAGAATCAATACATGATCACGGGGTGCGGCAGTAGGCAGCGGGGCCAGCTTACCGTCTCTCTCTGCTTGGTGCGCATCCAGTCGGCTTCCGGTGAGCACCATTTGCATCGCCTTAGATTTCCCAACCGCTCGAACCAGCCGCTGAGTGCCCCCCCAGCCTGCCGTAGCCAAGAGAGTATGTGGCAGTGGAGGAAGCGGTAGAGGAAGGAGGGCGTTGACAACGTGCTCCTGCTGTGCTACTGCTGTGACAAAGGCAGCCGAACCAGATGAATCAGGTGTGGCAGGTCTGGCAGTAATACAGTGACCGCACGTGCTGCTGCTGCTGAGCCACTGTCGCAAGGAGTCGAAGCAGGCGTAGCAGCAGAGGCAGTTCGATATTGACCACGTGGTACTGCTGTGCAACTGTCGCAAGGAATCCAAGCAGTGAGGCATTGATTGCTATACTGAACCCGCCGGATGATCTTTGGGACGATGGCTGGTGGGGAGAACCCAGGACCAGGCCGACCAGATAACAACTCGGCCCAACGTCTAGCAGACAACCTCAGGGTTTTTCAAGCCATCGAGGGGTCCACGGAAAGCTCCCCTTTCGTTGCTGTTCGAAGTAGAGACGGTGTTACGGCCGAGGGCGGCTAAGAAGAGCGAGAAGTGGTACCGGGGGGTCGTCGAAGCGGCGGACTGTTTCATGGCGAGGTGGCACAGGGACGAGGCGCAGAGAAGCAGGCTGCGCCACGCAGCTGAGGACGCCAAGAGCGGCGACAAGGGGAGAGGGGGGTGGGGGGGGGGGGGGGGGGCAGCCGCACTGATACAGCTGTCGACGAATGCAGAAACGAAGTGATAGATCGGGTGGCTAGGTATAGGTTCGACTGGTCCTCGAAGTCTAGCAAATTTTGTTTGTTTCTTGTTGAGTTGTTCAATGGGGGGGGGGGCGCGATAGCGGCAGTACTGACACTTGACACCGCTACTGACGAGAGTAGGAAGGAGACGGCAAAGGGTGTGGCAAGGTTCCCGAATCGATTTTCTAGGTTAGATAGGCACCCATGTTACTACAGCATCATCGCCTGGAGTACGATGTTCTCTTCGTTCCCCCTTCTCTCTTCCTTCTTGCTTCTGCCTTGTCTCTCCCCCTTCGTTTCCTTTCCCCTCCCCGCCGTCCTTATGACGGTATCTTCCTCTCGTTCAAGTTGCTTGGTCTGTGCAGCAGGTATGTGTCCTTCCTGAGTACGTATGCTTTCCGTCTATCAGTCTTTCTGATCTCCATGAGTCATTTGTATTCTGTTTCATTTCATAACTTATTTTAGTTTCATTATCTTTTAATCTAATTTTTTCTGGTCTTGCTTGTGTTGTGTTCTCGTACCCGGTACGCAATATACTTGTTTGACCCATGAGTTTGCGATCATTTTTTTGTTTTTGGTCTTCCTCTGTCTCACAGTCCATGACCACAGAATTATTAATAGTACCTGGTATCTCTCTAGGATAAGGAATCAGGACGGACACTGGGTGTACTGATGAAGCTGGGTATTACTAGAAAGGACGACTTAATGTGAAGACAGCGCACACATGCTACTGAGCTACTGCAACAAGGAGTCGAAACAGGTGTACTCGAGGCAGTAGCATCTTGAGCACGTGCCACCGTGCTGCTGTGGGAAGGAGTCGAAACAGATGCACGTGCAGCATTTACAGGCAGCAAGCTATTGACCACACCCTACCAGTACTGTGCTACTGCTGGGGCAAGGATTCGAAACAGAATATAGCAGTAAAGGCAGTAAAGGCAGTAACATGTTGACCACGTACATACTGTTGCTGTACTACTGCGTCGAGGATTCGAAACATATGTATGTGGCAGCGGCCAGTGGCGTACTGATCACGTGTAGAGCTCTCGACCAGAGGTGTGCCCCGGATAATCGAAACCCGGGTACCCGGCGGGTAAAACCCGGATGGGGAAAACCGTCACGGGTTCAGGTTTGGCTTGAAACCCGCGGGTTCTGGGGGTGACCCAAACCCGGGTACTCGGCGGGTTCGAGTACCCGGGTATCCGTATGTTTGACATGTCCCCCGTTTAGAACGCCTCACAATATCTCTAGAAACCGTTCAAATCGACACAAAACGGCGTCCCTGACCTGTCCACATAGATTTCCACTTTTTTTTTTAATACGCGTGCCTGTCGTGTCGATCTCTTCGATATCCTTGGGGTCAACATAGGCATGCCTTTCTTTTTCTCTACTCGAGCCATGACACCTGCCCGACATGGAGACCTGGGGACCCCACCGACTATTGCGCACATCAGGTCAATCTGTCTTTCGTTATATACCTGAATGTGCTCAATTCAGGGACGTAAGTGTGGGTATCTGCTTTTTCGCGTACAGCCATATACTACATACGCCGTAAGCTACTATACTCGTACAGCATGTCTCTATATTTGTATATATGTTCATCGTGCTGTGCAGCTGCGCAAAACAATACCAGGTACCTGGTACTCTGTAGTGTATATAAAGTAAAACGCCAAAACCAACGCAAGCTGATTGCCTTTTGTCGAAGTTTCGTGTTATTCTGATTGAATTATTGAACGATTGAATGGTTGAATACCCGACGCTCTGTTATTGCCGGTTTATGGTTATTATGTTATTATTTCTGTACTTCTTGCTCGTTTCCACATAAAATCATAGCACGCCGTGTCCTCCGCTTGTGGCATCTCTTGATGACCGTACACGAAAACGGGTTGTCCGAGTACCCGGGTAACCCGGGTACTAGTTGAATCCGTTTGATTTTTCCTGAAAACCCGGGTTACTCTGATTCCAGTCCCCCCCCCCCCCCCCCCGAAAAAACGGTTGTACCCCATTCTAAAGGGATAAAGGAGTTAACTCTCTCCTGGCGAAAACGATCCAACTCTTAATTTCAACTAGTTTACCGCGAAACGCCTCAGGGTTGTATGCGACAACCCCCATCTATCGTGATCCCGCACGGCAGGCAGGCAGGCAGGCAGGCAGGGGAGAAAACCCGGCAGGAGACACGGTTTGACCCCTACGTAGATGAAGACGAACGAAGGCCTTGGCGCACTGAAAAAAGAGCGGTCCCTCTCTGCAGTAGCGTCAACCCCCTTGGGACCTCAAAGGGGAAACATCGACGATAAAAAAGTGACTACGATTTCAGCAGCGGCAGCTAGGTGATCGGGAGGCGATGCAAAGTACTGCCCTAAGATATCCCCGAGTTACAATGGTTGAACGCAAGGAGTCGTACGGCGCGAGAGCGAAACACGATCCTACCTGTACGCTGTCGGGCGTTCACGTTGCTCGTAGATGGTTAGCAATCAACAAAAATTGTCAAAACCGTTGTCGTGGTCGCTATCTCGCCCCCCCCCCCCAAGGGGTGAAAAAAAGCCTCCGTGTAGGTGAAAACTCCTTTCTCTTGCTCACTTTGGAAAACTAAACTAAACAATGACGCGTTCAACCTACCCCGTTAGAAATGCGCCAGCGTTTCGGCGACACTCTAACTTGGGTATAGAGCGGGATGAAAAACTACAGGGGCACAAGGTTTATCAGTTTTTCGCCTGGGGCGGGTTAGGATTTTTTAAAAACATCACGGGTCGGATCGGGTCGGTTCGGGTCAGGTCGGGTCAGGAGGTTTTCAATCTCTCGAGGGTCGGGTGGGTCGGGTCAGGTCGGGTCAAGAGGTTTTCAATCTCTCGCGGGTCGGGTCGGGTCACCTTCACCCGACCCGGCTCGACCTGTTTTTTAACGTGCTAAACTATACGGGTGGCCGGGATCCCCCTCTTGTACAATGAGGGCGTAACCAAATTCTCCTTTGGGAGACATTGAACAGGGTAACACACCATTAGGCGTTACCCAATGGAGAGGCTGTCGACACCTTGTGTGAGGTTTGCCATGCACACATTGTTCAATGTTTCTATCAGTCTGATCGGAGATAAAAAAACAACTTTGGTACTTTATTGTGGCCATCGAAAAATAACTTGTATCCTCGTTCAGACTGGTACAAGGTTTTTTCCACGCCCACATTGTACGAGGGGGGGGGGGGGGGAGGGGGTCCCGGCTTCCTGTGTAAGCTATAGTTCCACATCTCTGACAGATCATAGATCAGCCACAGATCACCATCTAGTTCTTTCAAGGAAGATCTATTGTCAACCTTGTGCATGACGCGGTTTATGTAGCCGGGTGGGACCCGTATAATCTCCACGATATACCCCATCCTGGGTGGGATCTGTACTATACAGATCCTGCACAACTTCACACGGCGGCAGGTGAGGAACTAGACGATCTAGATGATCTAGATCATGATCTATCTGTTCGAGGTGTGGATATTTCTCACCAGGTATAAGGCCGAGGCTGATCTCGGGCTGGCCAAACACCGCCTTCTCTCCCGCCAGGATAATGTCACACATCATCGCCAGCTCGCAGCCCCCGCCCAGGGCGTATCCATTGACAGCAGCGATTATCTAACGCGAAGAAAGACATGAACATACGAAAAACAAAAACACATACGACACAATCGACGCACGCAGACAGATGCGGAAGCTTAAAGACCTTAACTATAACCCCTTTGCCACTTGACCTTATGTTTTGTGATGTTTTGTGGACAAAACATTCGGACTTAGAGTAGGATCATTTTTTGGGAGTTAGTAAAGAGTTGAGCGTTCTTCTATGACTCGTCCGCTGGAGGATAAACCAACAAACAAAAAATCACGCCCATATACGATACACGTGTAGAAGTTTTCAGGTCCGGCAATCCGAACGGTATTCCACCCTTTCACAGCATACTATTACGGAGGGCCATAGTAAATAGGACCTGCGGTACACACAAAAACCTATATATTTCCAAACTTTTACGAACAATATTTGGTCCTATTTACTATGGTCCCCCGAAATACAATCAAGATAATACACACCCTTGGGACGAATCTTCCCACAAGATTTTCTCCAAAGCAAGGGGGCCGCACACAACAAAAACTCTGTTTGGTTTTGGAAAGATCTCGACGTGATGTTTCCATTAGACGCATAGATCGCTCGACGTTTGCACCTTCCCCACTGTCGAAAAAATCAGCTCTGAAAATAGTCGGAGAGGGGGGGTGTGTTATCTTATCACACTAGTGTGATAGTGCTATATCGTAGTCCCTGCTCCAAAACACCATTATTACGTAGGCCCTGTTTTCTTCACCCAACAGCTCCCCAGGCGTGAACCCGACCGCCTGTAGAAAATTCTCGGAAAATAAAAAGCTGTGTTGCGGAATCCCGACAGCCTGGGGAATTTTCTCGGAATGAAGCTTCCGCACGTCGGACCGATAATCGATTCCTGCGTCATGATCTAGATTTTTCAAGACAGATACATCTAGTTCTGATCTGTATGAACTAGCTCATCATGCTGCCGGGTGGGAGTCGAGTACATAACCTGCATGATCTAGGACATGTTTCCTGGGTTGCATCTGTACCATACAGATCCTGCACAACATATTACAGGCAGGTTAGATTTTCTATCTGATCTATCTGATCTATCTATAGATGATCTATATGATCCATCCGCAGATGATCTATCTCATCTATCTGTCGGAGGTGTGGACCCTTTCGCCGCTGATTTTTCCGTACCCGAAGCATGGGTGCAGCAACTCTTGGACCTTTCGGGAATTGATAAACTTGATTTGATTATAGAGGGTCAATTGACTTGGTTGCAGTTAGAGGGTTGACTAGCTTGATTGTTGTATAAAAAATTGGTTGACTGGATTATATTATAGTATAGAGGGGGAAAATGTCCAAAACCTGAACCAGTCATCAGGTATGACGGTTACAGCATCGGCCGCAAGAAGAGAAGAGACCCGGGGCATGCTGGGATATCTTAGTTATCAGGTAATGATATTCATGCTCGCGAAAAAAAGAACATTTTACTAGCTTCCGAGCTATCTAATAATATACGCGCACGTGAGGCGTAGTCCATATCCATTCTGGCACGTACAGTTGCTGAAAATTTACAGGGAGGGTTCTACAGCATTTAATTTTTTTACTCAACTTACAAAGTATTTAGCAGGGGGGATGTGCGACCCCAAGCGCAACGCAGGAATTATTTTGCGATGCGGCACGCGCGCAGGCGGCAGCACAAAGACGCTGCCACTGCCACTGCCACTGCCACTGCTCCACGCTCTTCCTAGGTCCCATATGAGTACAGCACAGCAGTAGAGGGTGTTAAGATGGCACTTCGCTTCCTCTCATTCCGTACGCACGTCTCGCCATGCCGCATACCTGGTAGCACTCAAAAGACAAAACACCCCCTGAGACTATTTTCAGAGCTGATTTTCTCTAAAACCGGGGGGGGGGGGGGGGGGGGGGGGGGGGGGTGGGGGGGGGGGGGGGGGGGGGGGGGAGGGGGGGGGGGGGGCACACGCACACACGCAACCAGAATGGTGGGGGTGGAAAAACCTCATCGAGATTTTCTTTCCATAGACACGTCGCTCGGTGTTTGCACTCTCACCTTGTGTCGAGAAAATCAGTTTTGAAGATTCGCTCAAGGGGATGTGCTATCTTAATCACACGCGTGTTATCTTGCGTGTTGCGAGGTAGTAGTCGGCGGCGCTTCCAACCTTCTCACCGGCTTTCTGATGTTCGTTAGCCTGGCCCATTCTTTGAAAACATCTTGAGTGTAGGCCTCGGCGTAGGACAGTTTCGCCAACTGCTTGATATCCGCGCCCGCTGTTAAAAAAAATCGGCGATGCGCGGGCAGCGTCGTCACATTTCAAGGCAATGATCGGGACAAAAAGGGTATACCGTATACCAGGTATACAACACGCAAGGCAGCACCCCCCCCCCCCCATGCTGGGGGATTTTTTTTTCCCGAGCCGAATATATCGAAACCCAGGGGGGGGGGGTGTGTACTCGATAGGAGAGTTGTACTCGATCTCATGCATGGCCGTAGTCGTATGACCATAGACCCTCGCATCCCGACAATGCCGGGACGGAGCATGTCGGGTTTTCACCGACCAGGCAGACATTGCTTGCACCAAGCACGAAGCGCCGTGAGGTGTCCGGCGAGTCGCATGAAGGGTGAGCTGCATCCTACGAAGAACCGCTTGTGAGGCGGACTTGCATATGGATGACAGCTTCAATGAGTTGTTTAATTTCCGGTGTGGCCACTTCCAGAGACAGCAATGGGAGTACTGTGTAACTGCCTCTTGGGTGCCGTACCTTGAACACTACGTGATACGATCAATTCCCTTGTGCATAGTAAAGGTTCATTACTTCGCACAAATGATCTAACTAGACGACCAGCTGTGGGCGACCGCCAAAAAAAAAAAAAAAAAAAAAGACGGTACCCTGGATGTCTAGCTCACGTAGTGAGCGGCATGTTTTACAGTGTCGTTGCCAACCGACGCCAACCCGAGCGGGGGGGGAGGCACAAACGAAAATGTTGGCTCTGGAGAGATCTCGTCGAGATATTCCCATAAACTGTTGTATCGCTCAGCTTTTGCACCTTCCCCATTGTAAACAACAAAAGCAGCTGTAGTCTCAGTGACATTCGTCCGAGGGGGTGTGCTGCCATGCGTGTTTTACGGTATAAACATGGACCGACCGGGACAGTACTGGGTGGTAATACAGAGTACGTCTCGCTAGGAATTAGCGCTGATGGATACCCGTACTTGTAACTGTCGGAGATTGTGCACATCTCGGATAGGAATATCATGTACAGATCATGATCTAGATCTTTCAAGGCCGATATATCTATTCCCGATCTCGCATGATCTAGCTCATGTTGCCGGGTGGCAGCCGTGTCATCTGCAACATCTACGTAGCACATGTTTGCTGTGCTGGATCTGTACTGTACAGATCCCGCACAACTACTCACAACGGCAGAGAACTAGATCATCTACTGTAGATAGATCAGATAGATCATCATCTGTCCGAGATGTGGAAGAATTACACGCAGCTTGAATATATATACATGAATTTCGACAAAAATCCTCTAGGCTGTTCCCTACTGGTATGCGGTTCGATTTCGAGCTTCAGATTGGAATTTTTCGGTCTAAAAAACGAAAGCCCCTGCTTGCGCAGTCCAAATATGCAAAATCCGACCGGCCTTTTTTCGATTTGAGAATGCGATGACCCAAGTCGTCAGATTCGGCCCAAAATGCGACGACTTGGGTCATCAGATGTTCAGATCGAAAAATGGCATGGTCTCTAAATTCAAGATGTTATCCACGACAGCAAAGCACCAGCAGAACGATCGATGAGTTGGATGGTGACACAGCTGTATAGCGACGTCGCGTCGCGCCCGACGCGCAGTCGGCGGGCGGCGCGTCTCTCCGTGGTCAGACTAGAGTCGGCTGGCGCGGGCTCGGGCCTAGATACCAAGAGAAGCGCACTCGGCGCGCACCTCTCCGTGGATACATACTCGTAGACTACAGCAGCAGTAGCAGTAGCAGTCAGTCGCAGTAGAAGACAGCAGCAGCAGTCAGTCGCATTGTGTCACAATACAAAATACGAAGACAGGTTGACTCTATTTAGCGCACTCGGCACGTCTTTGCGCCGCCAGCCAGGCCAGAGGCAGTCAGCGTGGGCTCGGACGCTTGGGCCCTACGCGCAGTGCGGCGCACCCAGCGCGTCTCCTCGCGGCGCCAGACCACAACAATAGGAGTTGGTCTCGGCGTTTGCTCGAATCTCTGCAGGCACGCACAATAAATCTGATTTTTTCGCTGTTTCGATTTGACAAGTTCACATCTGAATATACGATCGGGCCTAAATCTGAAGCTCAAAAATCGAACCGCATAGGAAACAGCCTAACACGGCGGATGAGTTCATTTTTTTTTTCCAAATGCCAGGTAACTACTGTTACTTATTAATAGTATTCATACTTACTAGGTGATAAACCAAGCCGATCCAAAGAAGGGAACTCTCAGGGAGATTTCAAGAAAAAACAACGTTTCTCAAAAGCCGCTTACCAGCAAAGGCGCGCTCGCTTCCGGTGAGAACTAACGCCGCGACGTCGGGGTCCGCCTCAAACGCCTCCGCAGCAGTGCATATGTCCTTGATCAAATCGGTGTTTAACGCGTTCAGCGCCTGGGGCAGAGCCATCACCAAACGCGCGCCGTAGACGAGAACCGTAGACGCGAGCAGCAGACGACGCGAGCAGTAGACGAACGTTGCAGACGCGCTAACAGCGAGATTAAAACGTCAAAGCAACGAAACGATTAAATGCTCATTTGTTTTTTTGTTTTGCCCTCGGACAATGTGTCGTACATGTTCCAGTCCGATAAAAAATCGTATACCCTCTAGCACCGCAGTAAGTATCTCTTCCACCAATCACTCTGAGCGGGAAAAAATATCCCGCTTCCCTTTCTTGAAGGCTCCTCTTTACATCTGGTCCCTCCGATACGTATTAAGGCGCGACAAAAACGTCAAAACGATTTTTCTATAAACGGTGTTTAACCCCTCCAGCACTGTATCGCCGTTTAGGGGATAAATCACTCGAAACCAGTATTCGGGGTCGTTTTTTCGGAGTAGGAGAGGGGTTCGCACCTCGGATGAATCATCTACAGATAGATCATCTACAGATAGATCATCTACTGTAGGAACTAACCTGCCGCTATGAGAAGTTGTGCAGGATCTGTACAGCACAGATACAATCCAGGAAACACGTCCTAGATCACGCAGGTTACACGGCTCCCACCCGGAAACACGATGAGCTAGCTCCTGCAGATCAGGGCTACAGTAGATCTATCTGCCGTCAAAGATCTAGATCATGACACAGGAATCGATTATCTGTCCGAGGTCTGCAAGGGTTAAGCGTGACCAGATGCCACAACGATATACAGTCGCGACAAAACGTCAGAACAAAATGTTGAGGCTCTACAAAATGTCAAAAACAATGCTTTGTGGGCGCGACAACAATAAAAAAAATGTGCCAAGGCGCGACATTTGGAGACGCGATGAAGCCTGAACTATCACTACGAAATCCCGCGCAGCGAGACCACAATGTCAACATGCGGGCTGGGGCAGGACAAAGTAAAAAAAAAAAACTGTTGAGGAGGGACGCTTGTGGACGCAATGAAGCCTCACTACGAAATCCAGCAGGGTCTACCGTTACGTATCGCTACTGAAGCCATTCAAGTACCTTGGAGGAAGCTTCGATGGGTACCGCCCACCCCCCGAGTGCAACTGCAAAGTGCAACTGATCGCAAGTGACTGCATTGTATGTTCGCGTGTTCTACCAATCTGCCAGCACCGTCCAGTGCTGTATCCCCCTGGTACTTCCATCTGCTGCGCGATCAACCAATGGCTTACCATGAGCAGTAGAGCTTACCACTTGTTCGATATCTGGTCCGATTGGCTTAGAGTCACGGTTAGCGATGGTCTGATTGGCTTATAGGGCTAGGCTTAGGGTTAGTTCTATTCGTCTCGTGCACAGTGCGTATCAACCATTTTCTCGAATATGTGGTGAGCAGCCCTCGCCACGAAGGAAGACTCTCGAAACAAGCACACAGGATGTGAACCAACACGCCTCGTACTCTCTTACAACAATGGATTCACCTCATACTGTGACCCACCATACAAGGCAGCACCAGTATCATGTGCGAGAGGACCTGGGTTCACAGCCGTATCGCACGATTTTACTGCTGTGTACCGGTATGCACTCCTGCTGCGTGTATACATACCTACTATGCAGGTGATAATGCCTATGCAAACGCACTTGGTTTTGTTCACGACCCCACCGTCCACTCAAAACCACCAAGCAGCCTCTCAAGCAAAAACAGCCGGCGTCACCTTCTTGTCGCCCGTCGGAAGGACATGCTCTTGACCTCTGCAAGCTTGCACGGACATGATAGTCGGTGATGAACGGGTGAATGATAGCAGGTATTAATATTTAATATTAATAGTTGACTTTTCTAGCCAACACCTCCAGAGAGAGGAAAGAAAGCCACACCACCAAGCACCAAACACCAGACACCAGGACACCAGAGGCGAGACCAGGTCTATTTAATGATAGCATCGCTTCTGGTTTTTTTTGTCTACCTTGGGGCGGTTCATGGTGATGATGCCAACCCTCTCCCTCTGTTCCACAAGGACGTTCTCAAGCTTACTCCCAGCACTGCTCGTACTTGTACTGGCCGCACAACGTGAAGAAGACGATGTTAATCCCAATACTTTCATCATGCATCCCTGATGGGATGCGGCGACGACGAGCGGTTGCCTGGCACGGAGCATCATGATGATCGCCTTTCCAGTCAAGCTCGCGTCACTCCTCCTGCGGTTCCCTGTTGCATCAAGACGAGCGAGCAGAGATATGCAGAGCAAGTATCTGCGCAGCTGCTTCATCAGGGGGTGGCGGTGGTGGAGTAGACGGGGCTACGAGCACGGCTCAAGGACTTCAAATTGCTTTATCAGTTATTGCTGTCTGTTGGTATGATATCAGCGGTTGCACAAGTAAGGGTATATTTATTACATGTAGCGCGGAACATCCTGATGATCGCCTTACCGCCAAGCTCGCACCACTCCTGTCGCTCAAAGAAGAACGACCAAACATGCGCGCACCAACTATTTGCGCAACTGCTGTTATCAAAGAGGGGGTGGGGGAGCAGATATATTCGAAGGGCTGCTGCGGACCAGGCAAGGCAAGCTAGACGAGGAACGTCAACTTGCTTTGCCTACGATCCTAACGCGGAGCCTTCAAATTGCATTCTTTGCCTATCCCAAGAAGAGCGGAGCAGGGTGATGACTGCCTTACAGCCACGCCTGTGCTACTCTCCCTGCTGCACCAAGAAGAGCCCGCAAGGATACTCGCGGGCTGTTAGTTCAGGGGAGGTGGTGGAGTGGGCGACGCATGGGTCGAGGACCTTCAATTTGCTTTCTACTGGGTGACTGCTCCCTGCTCTCGCTGTAGTAACGTACGAGTACGCAACATCAATGTTCTGGCTTCGGAAACGAACACAGCAAAACACGGCACAGCAGTAGTTGCGACATACACAGAGCTTAGTGCTCCACATCGGCCTCCTCCCCTGCACTGCGTAGAAGCTACTACGCAGCAGCACCTTCTCACCTGCGCGTGGTTGCTTATGATCTTCTAACTGATCTTCTACTTGGGGTCGTGTACCAGATACGTTGAGGTTGAGGTTGCGGTTAGTTCAATTGTGCACCACAGCAGTACACATCCCAAATATATTTGGTACTTTATCCCATACACTTTGTGGGTTAAATTGTGGTAAAGGCTACTGGCAGTGAGCTTACTGGAAAATGAAGGGTTTCCAACATAGCGCCACACCTTAGAGAAAAACCGGGGAGAGGGTGCATGAAATTGGGATTTTTTCTACTTGAAACCAGAAACTACAAAATAAAACGCACCAGCACCACAGAGGACAGACGTTGGAGGACAGAGGATGGGGAGTGCTATTTAACTAGTTGAGTCAGCAAGTACCATATCCAGGTTCGACTACCGAGCCTGGCACATCGTGTCGGGAGCGAGGGGGCCCTGCTAGCACAGAGAAAGACAGGTGTGTATTTGCCAAATTAATCAAATCATATAAAAAACTATCGTCATTCAGTAACACAAAAATTTCATGATAATCCCAACAGCTCGTGTAGCACAGTGGTTAATGCACCTCTCTTGTAAAGAGGAGATCGTGAGTTCGATTCTCACCTCGAGCTTTTTTTTTCATCGTTGTTCGCACAGGTGTCCCACGCACAGCCCTACAGCCAACGGTTGGATGTTGATCTCAAAATCATTCTTAGCCCCGGCAACGTTCACGACGGGCAGGCAGGTGTATTCAGCCACCTAAATGTGTACAGCAGCAGCAGCAGCAGCAGGATAATAGTCGTATGCAGTGAAGATATCCACTATAACACTCCACTTTTTTTTCCATCATCTACTTTCACACGTATTTAGAGTGTAACACCCCCACAGTTGGATCAGGTTCGATAGTTCGATGAATAATGTTGTGATAGATACTGCATTGAATGAGCATACCACAGGCACTGTTGGGACAGCCGGGGAAAGTTTTACTTTTGATTGGTTCCTATTTGTTGCTGTTGCTGTTGTTGTTGTTGTTGTTGTTGTTGTTGTCGTTGTCGTTGTACTTGTTGAGCACTGAAACGGCCCAATAAGGCCCACTCCCCCCTTCTCCTCATCCTCATCCTCATCCTCCTCCTCCCCTTCTTGCTCCGCCTCCTCCAGGACCTCCTCCTCCCTCCTGCTTCTCCTCTTTCTCCCCCTCCTCATACGTGTCCTCCTCCCCCCCTTCCGCTTACACTTCCACCTCTTCCTCTTTGTCATATGTGTGTTGTCTTCACATTAAGTCGTCCTTTCTCTGCCCAGCTTCAACACAGTAGACCCTGTGTCCTTCCTGATTCCTTGCCCTAGAGAAAACTAATTCTGTGGTCATAGACTGTGAGACAGAGAAAGACCAAAAAACAAAAAAAAATCTCAAATTCATCGGTAAAGCAAGTTAAATGCCATTGTATTGGGTACGAGAACACAACACCATAAGCAAGAACAAAAATACAATATAACGAAAATCTCAAATGAAACAGAATACAAACGACGCAAGGAAATCAGAAAGGCCGCTAGAAGGAAAGCATACCTACTCAAGAAATGCACAGATAGCTGCTGCACGGACGAAACAGCACGAGGGAGAGGAAAATACCGGCGTAAGGACGGCGGCGGCGGGGGGGTGTACTGGATAGGAGAGATGTACTCGATCTCATGCATGGCCGTAGTCGTATGACCATAGACCCTCGCATCCCTACAATGCCGGGACGGAGCATGTCGGGTTTTCACCGACCAGGCAGACATTGCTTGCACCAAGCGCGAAGCGCCGTGAGGTGTCCGGCGAGTCGCATGAAGGGTGAGCTGCATCCTACTAAGAACCGCTTGTGAGGCGGACTTGCATATGGACGACAGCTTCAATGAGTTAGTTTAATTTCCGGTGTAGCCACTTCCAGAGACAGCAATGGGAGTACTATGTAATTGCCTCTTGAGTGCCTTACCTTGAACACTACGTGATACGATCAATTCCCTTGTGCAGAGCAAAGGTTCTTTACCTCGCACACATGATCTAACTCGACGACCAGCTGTGGGCGACTGCCAAAAAAACAAAAAACAAAAACAAACGGTACCCTGGATGTCTAGCTCACGTAGTGACGGCGGCGGGGGGGGAAGGAAAAAAAAGGAGAGACGAGACGAAAAGCGAGAAGGAAGAAATAAGGGAAAAAGAGCAACCGTACTCCAGACGGTGATGATAGTACAGTATCATATGGGTGCCAGTCTCTTCTAGAAAACCGACTGGGCAACCTAGCCACACCCTTTGCCGTCTCCTTCCTACTGACATCAATTGCGGTGTCAAGTGTCAGTACTGTCGCTGCCCCCCCCCCCTGATTGAACAACTTGATAAGAAACAAACAAAAAATGCTCGAGTTCAAGGGCTAGTCGAACCGATACCTATAGCCACCCGATCTATCATTTCGTTTCGGTATTCGTGGACAGCTGTATCAGTACGGCTGCCCCCCCCCCCCCCCCCCCTTCCCTTGTCGCTGCTCTTGGCGCAAGCTGCGTAGCGCAGCCGGCTTCTCTGCGCCTCGTCCTTTTGTTTTTTATTATTACGGGGGGCCACAGTAAATAGGACCTACGGCACACACAAAAACCTATATATTTCCCTATTTTTACTAACAACATTTTATCCTATTTACTATGGTCTCCCGTAATAATAGTATTTACTTACCCTTCGGCAAGGTGGGTAAAAATACACTACTAATAATACACCGGCACAGATACGTAGCGATATACACCCAAAAAAAGACACCCGGTATATATACTATAATATGTTGTGTGTCTCGTTGTTGCAGAATTGCCATGAAAAATAATTGTGTCGTGTGACGGGTGTCTCTTTGCTGTCGGAGAGCGCCACCAACGGTTGGGGTGTCCAACGTTGCTGTACCGCGGCAACGGCAGCGCGAACTGCCGAAAACACGAAAACATAATAAATAAGCTCGAGGTGAGAATCGAACTCACGATCTCCTCTTTACAAGAGAGGTGCATTAACCACTGTGCTACACGAGCTGATCGCACACTGCAATGCACCCTTTTTCGTTGTGTCAAACACAAGCACAGAATATTTTTGTTACTACTACTGTTTGCAGTACGGTACTCCTAGTATTAATACGAAACCGGTATATATATAGGCTATTAATAAATAGCAGTAAGTACGTGATTATTTATTTTGCTAGTCTCGATTTGTTAGTATAAATAGTGCCGGTACTGCTGTACATACTTTTATCAATAAAAGTGGACGAGGGAATGGCCAAGGTGGTGACGAGGTGGGGGGGGGGGGCGGGGGGTGGGGGTGGAGGTGGGGTGTGGGGGTTGGGACGAGAGGGATGGTGGTGGGTGGCGGGGTGTGAAGGTGTGGGTAGTGTCGGCGGACCCTCCCCCTCATTTGAGTAAACAATCGAGGAGAAATATGAAGCTAACCAGCCAATCTGGTGACAATACTAGTACATTCATGGGGAGAGGGTACGGGGAGAAGAGGCGGACTGCCTTCCGACTATGGATCAGAGGGGTGGTGGGTAGTAGGAGTATTAGTAGCACTAGCAATAGAAGTATCTACGGCTGTTGTGTGTAGCACTGGACCAACAGGAATGCACAGCAGTGTGCAGCACTGCTTATTGTTATTGCCGTGGTTGTAAATCAGGGGCTACGCCGAAATAACATGGATGGCATGCTATACAGCTCGGAGTCTAAAAAGCAGCGAGGGTAATCACTTGTAGCTGTTCATATTAACACCCGTCAGCCGTAAGACGGATACACATACCGAAGACCCCCCACGATACGGTGTAAAGGTTATGGGACCATACGGTATACGGCGCAAATATTATGGGCGGCCCTGCTCTGGCAGGGCGTGTGCCTGTAACACGTCGCTGCCGACGGGTTACGAACGGTGCACACTCAGTCTTGTGTTGATTTCGATAAGTAGTGTTCTTGCAGTTTGCCCGTAGTCCGTATCGTTCCAGGTTTCGTGGCCAGTTTTTTGACCGGCTGGTGTTCAACCTCACTTTTTTCGCCCTTTACGGTTAGTCACACGAGTCCTTTTCTTTTTTTCGTCCTACAGTCCCCCCCCCCACTCAGCGCATTGCGTGATTCGGGTAATGTGGCTGCTCACACCGAGGCACAGGCAGGACCTTTTGTGTTGTGCCTTTTTTAGAGTATATACCAGCTCCCCCCCCCCATCGCTGGGAATGTGGTGGTATATAGCGTGTGTTCTTCTGCTTCAAGTACATATTTTCGTCCCTGCAATGTCTGCCTGCCTGGTTGAAAACCCGACGTGCTCCGTCCCGGTATTTCAGGCATGCAAGGTCTATGGTTATACGACTACGGCCACGCAGTACCCCCCCCCCCCGCCCCCCTCCTCACGCTGGGGATATGGTGTTTGCTTCGGTGTCTTGACATTTTCCACGTCCCTTACGGGTAGGCTCCCTTTCCTTTTTCCTTCGACACTCCTCCAGGAGGCTTCGTAGCCTCGCATGGTAGCGGTGTAGGCGTGTGGGTTTTGAGGAGCCACATCTTCGAGTCATACTCTACAGTAGTAGTTCGTGGAACCGGTGTTTCCCCGAATCTTCCCGTGTTTGAGCTCAATAAACAGGTTACCAAGTGGGCTGTTGTTATGGTACTGCCCTGGAAAGCCTGTAAATGCCAAGGATTGGGAATACAGGAAGGGGACGGCGTATTACTCGGAAGGCCTTCGTAGACGTATAGGGAATAGGCAGCCGGGTTCCTCCTCCATTCTCCAGGTTGAATAGTACTCAAAGGTTGCCTCGTGTGGTCGACATTGCGCACGTTCTGAAGCGCAAATCATATAAGGTCGGTTGGTCGGTCTTCTCTTCTTTTTTAAAAAAAATCCTCTGGCGGATTGATACAAATGAAGCCTAAAACCCTTCCGGTCGGTCTTTGGTTCGTTTTCGTTTAAAATCCTTAGGCGAATTTGTACAAATGAAGCCTAACCCTTACAGGACTGCAGTCCCATCTAGGGGACAAACCACTCAAATTATAAGTAGTTTGTGCCCGAAACGAGACTGTAGTGCTAAAAGGGCTATGCTGATCACACTATACGTGTCGTGTCAATTTATAACCCGTCGCTCCCGTTGCAACAGCAGAACCGGCCGCTTCTATACCTCGGGTGCGTGAGCTTGTTGACCCGACCTGATCCCCAGGGCGGGTGATGGTCTAGACTTGTCAAGATATCTTCAGACTTGATATACTAGTTTTAGTGCAGGGAGTTCCTCGACGGGTGTAGGTCAAGGGGCTTTGACGCCTGTCAGTCAAGGGGACTCGACGGATGCTCTCGACGGCTGACCTTGACGGTTGTCGGTCCAGGGAAAAGAGCGCCGTTAACGGACGCCTTTGTTCTGAAAGGACTCTGTACGCTGGTCTCTCGGCGGGTGGACTGATCGCTCTTGCGTCAGCGATCTGGATTTTGAAACATGATTTTGCTCGGTGATCGCTCCCCCCGAACGTGAAAAGAAAAAATTCAGCAACAACAGCCTAGATAATCCTGCAGACAGGGTGTGCGCAGCGACCGTTTTTGAGGCATCTGATCCGACCCTCAAGACCAAGACGCTTGTCGCAAAAACAAAGCAAACGCGAGGACCAACAAAAAACAAAAACGTGACAAGAAGTTCTTCAACTGCCCAAAAACAAACAGCATCGCACTCTTTTGCTGGAAAGCGGTAACGCCATCGTTTTTATCGCTCGCGCTATGCCTTGTCACCATCCACCGACAGCCCTTCCAACTGCTTCGACACAGTTTCTACCCCCCCCCCCGAAGCCTCGTCTTCTCCCTTAATCGCGCTGCTGCCGCCACCAGCACCACTGCCACCGCTGCCGATGCCACTGCCGCTGCCAGCCTCTCCACTCGGCTTCCCTTCCTCTCTTGCCGCCGCGACTGCCGTGGACACCTTCGGTGCCTCTTCCTTTCGCTTCGCAACCGCGGCACTGTTTACGGCCACGACTTGCTTCAGGGGAGTCACATAGGCTTGATGCTCGACGACGAGCCGTTCTGAGCGAACGGCAGGCGCATGTCGTACGCGTCCTCGCCGTCTGCGTAGTAGCCCTTTTCCACGTCGTTGATCTACGATACCAGGAAGGAACGGGAAAGAGGGGGGACACGTATCAAGCAATCGCAATTATTAGTAACAGGTTGTGACTTGGCTGGTCATAAAAGTCGCCAACTATAATTAGTTGGTTGCTTTTTTTTCCCTGGGGTATTGTTCCACTCCAGAGTCCTCGGAACCTGTCCTGCGATCACGAACTAGATTTTTGGCGATGAGTTGATGAGAAAACAACAACAGGACAAAACGTACCAGGTAACAGTTAGGGGTGGGAATGGATTCGTTTTAGTACGTAAAAAAAAAAACAAGAATGTCGCATGGTCGCTATCTGGGGATAAAAAATCTCTATTACGGGGTCCATAGTTAATAGGACCTATGGTATACATAAAAACCTATATATTTACCTATTTTTACTAACAATATTTGGTCCTATTTACTATGGTCCCCCGTAATAGGAAATTAACCAATACGTGATATGGAAAAAAATCCTTTGCCACCAAATAATCCGTTCTATGATGCTGCCTCTCAAAAATAAATAAAAAGCAGTGCCGGCATCGATGTTGTGGCGCTAAGCTATACCTGGTAGCTGAAAAAAAGTCGGTCTTGCTTTTTCCACGAAATGTGCTGCAGGACAGCGCACAATCAAGCCCAGAGCGTAGAGCCGCAGCGTAGACACGGACGCGCAAGCGTGAACAAATCGCACGTTCCTGGGGGGGGCTTGGGATTGGCGACCGGCAGCACGAGAATGCTGCCCCCCCGTGAAACACATCTTGCGCAGATCAAGTCGCAGTATGTGGTCCTGGTTTATTGCTGTTTTGCACGTGAAAACAAGAACATACCCACACACAGCATCGACAGTCGGCTGCGTGTTGCTATACTGCACTTGGCCGAGACCGGGATTTCGAGGGCGCTGCCTGCACCTCCGTGGAACCGCGTCCCACCTCTAGCTCACGGGCAAGTCGTTGCTGTGCGTGCAGCTAGGCTTGAGTCTTGCGGCCAAGGCTGCGTTCACCACGCGCCTCAAAATCTGCATGGTGCTGCTGTATATACTCGTACGTACCTACCACTCTTTCCGGAAATGTAAGGAACCGCTTATTTCCATACTTTTAATCAAACCATTCCTATATTTCTGGACAAGGTGGTACTGTACAGTATTTTTACTCGATCTTTTTCTCACGTGAGACAACAATACGTAGTGATGCGTTCGCATCTGAACGCTATTACGGAGGACCATAGTAAATAACACCTACGGTATACACAAAAACCTATATATTTCCCTATGTTTACTATTACTACGGGGGTCCATAGTTAACGGGACCAAATTTTGTTAGTAAAAATAGGCAAATATATAGGTTTTTATGTACACCATAGGTCCTGTTAACTATGGACGCCCGTAATAGTAACAAAATTTTTACTATGGTCCTCCATAATAAGGGTAACTCGCTTCCCGCAGCATCAAGACCCGATCACAGATGCTCTTCGCTGCTGCTGCGATGACACCGGGTGTGATGGCGATCGCTCGGCGTGCGGCCGCGTTCATGTCTGGCACCGTTTGCCCAATACAATGAAGACTGGACGTCCTTTTTTTTCATCTCGGGATATTTTTTACCGAATTTCCCATCAACAATTGACTCATCAAAAGAGGGTCACAACAATTGACTCATCCAAAGAGGGTCAACTCGTGTACCAGATTTCTTGTCGGCTACTTGTCGGATTCAGGCGCGGAGTGCATTGCTGTGTACGCAACGTCCTTGCGCATCGATTGACATGTTTAGATTTTCTAGTAGTGTCAAAATAGTTCTTCCCTAGACAGAAAGATACGAATACAACCTGAAAAATCGAGTTTTCCCGCATAATTGAAAATAGACGGGAAAAATATCTGCAGATAAAAACACAACAGGTCAGCCGATCATTCTCATTGATGGGAGGTGTCTGTCGAACGCTATCATCCAATTCCATTTTTTTTAACGGATTCTCGAATAGACTGGACATTTTTTTACGTGTAAAACGAATCCATTCCCATGCCTAACCAGTTAATTCCTTGCGGTAATATGCGCAGTTCTGCGCTTTTGTATCTGGCTGGTACAACAGGAACACATGTACCAGGTAACAGTTAATTTCTTGCGGAATTTGCGGAGTCTGCGCAGTTGTATCTGACTGATGGTGCATTTGTGGCTCGAACTGTGTCATATTTGGTACATCTTACTGATGGAGACTGTTATTGTCAGGGCTGTGAGTAAGGGACGCCTTGGCTGGGCCTGACGGTCATTCAAAATCATTATTGTAGTTAGGTTGGGTGGCAAAGTAAGCCAAATAACCGACTTTTAGATTATGGCCCGAAGGTGAAGTGTTGCACCAGCTCGCATTTTGATACTTGGTGGTTTCTCAGTTTTGGTTCTTAGCACATCAACGCCTTTGTTGACTCGATCACAATGGGCACATCAGCGTCTGTGCTTATTCGTTTCCATTTGACTATTAATAGTTCTGGAAATCAATCAGCGCCTGGGAGAAAATCATCACTTGTACGTATGATGTATTAATAATACGTCTGTACAAACCTGTACGTACGTGGTCCAAGTGAAAAAAAAACGCGCGCGGGTGGGGGGGCCGCAGCCATGGGTCCCCTACACCAACAAATATCATCGCGCTCAAGACTTCATACGTATATACCTTTACCTGGTATCAAATATCGGAAGTGGAGCGTACCTGGTATCCCAGTGTTGTCTTGTATAGGTGGAAGGCCGCTCTGTTGCTCTCGCGCACGTGCAGCGAAACGTACCGCGCTTCGAAGGCCTCCTGCATGCACAGTTGGCTGCACCTCATCAATCGCGTCGCGATACCCCTGCTCGACATGCATAGAGGTATCGCATAGAAGATGCGAACGAAGAAAGGGGGCCCGGACGGGATATCCGGACGCAAAGGTTGTGCTTGGAATCGAACGCGATATGTTTTCCATACTGAACCCTGCGCACAAGCAGCAGCTGCGAAAGTGACAACAAACACTTCACCGCCCGTTCGACGACCCCCACCCCCCACTTTTAAGTCCACGAAACCCCTTGACAAGCAAAAGCGAAACTATAACGCTCCTGAACGGGGGCTCAATCGGGGCTAAAAACACCACATACAATGGGGAGGGGGGAGTAGACCCTACTATGTGCCCCGGATCTGGGTTACGACTATTACGGGGGGGCACAGTAAAGAGGACCTACGGTAAACACAAAAACCTATATTTTTACCTATTTTTACTATCAATATTTGGTCCCATTAACTATGGTCCCCCGTAATAGGCGGGAGAGAAAAAAGAAGGGCGAATACAATCAGCGCAACGGAAAAAAGAGACCACAGACACACATATTTCCGGGAACGGCTGGCAGCACGCGCGAATAGGACACTGCTGGACACTGCTGGTGGCTGAATCGGGGCTAAAAAACACCAGCCAGAACTAACAAACAGCATCCGACGTCCTTCCCCCTCCCCTGGACTTCCAGGTCCAGCCGGCAACACACGATACTGCTGTTGCCATCCGCACTTTTACCTCTTTCGGTGTGTACGCAACACAGCCAACGATGTGATGTGCCCATGCGGCGGAACGTTAGCGTCCTCCTCCATCTTCGCCAAAACGTAACCCACGATTTTCCCTGCGGGACAGTGCGAGCAGCATAAGTTGGTTTCGGTGGTCCGTTGACGGCCTAGCTTTGACCTTTTAACCTCTTTAGGCCTTAAGGACTGCATTCCCGTTGTACGAGGGACAGCTTACTTGGGACTATACTCAGATTTAGGTGTATGAAGGCGTTTACTCCTTTGGGCCTTAAGGACTGCACTCGCGAGGTATGGAAAACATTCTTGGAAATGGCCTCAGATCAAGGTGTGTGTATAGCTCCTATATACGTGTTTCTCCTTCCAGCGCATCTGAATCGCTCTGGCATGTGTGTGTCGTGTCTGTCGTATCCAGTATGATGACATGGCATTGCACTGTCTACTCTGCATACTGCATCACAACGCAGTATATCTGGGTCGTGACCTGGTGACCACAGAGCTATATATCTCTCTAGGATGAACGATCGGCACGGACACTGGGTGCGCTGGATGTCGACGGGTACACAGCAGTAGTGCAGTACTAGAAGGGTTAATAGCTAGGGCTAGGGCTGTAAGTTAGCTGACAAAAAATCACCAAGTGGGGATCGATTATCTATCCGATGTGATGAATGCTTGGAACTAAAGCGGATCAACGTTTGCAGCAGTGACAGGGTCGAGGGTGCGAGACATTGCGTGAGAAGCAGCGGTGGCTGGTGCCTCGCAATTGTCCTGTGCTCCACCTCGGGGGGGGGGGGGGGCTTCTGGGTGCGTGTCGCGTCTCTATACCCACTGTGTTACAGCATAGGCACGTCACCGCCACATTTCTCCTCGATTCCCATCATCTGTATCTTCACCATGGCATCTTCCTATGCCCGCGGACTGCTGTGTGGCGTGTTATGATTCGAAGCCGAAGCCCTTGGCCGCTCGCGCTCGAAGGCAGGCGGTAGTCCCGGCCCCTGAAACACTCCTGCGACATGCCTTAGCGATAATGTATTCGCTTCCCGCCCCCAAGCCTCTAGTCCGGTCGCGGTGGACGTGTCTCGGCATCTATTACCGGGGTCAGGCAAGCTAGATGCACATGAGAGACGACTCGCAAAGGCTTGTAACGGGAATCTATCTCCCAGTGGACGGAGCTACCGCCTACCTTCGGGCGTAGCGAAGGACTTCATTTCCAATCGCTGATAGATAGATCATCGATTCCCGCATGATCAAGATCTTTCAGTGCAGATATATTCCTCATCTGTATGAACTAGCTCATCATGTTACCGGGAGGGAGCCGTATAATCTGCATTATCTAGGGCTTTTCTGTGTTGGGTCTGTACTACACTGATCCTGCACAACATCTCAGACCCGGCACGTTAAGGATCTATCTTATCTATCTGTAGATCGTGATGTGTCTGACGTGTGCTCTATTTCCAACCAGATCAGCCTCAAGAGTTCATCGGCATGGGCAGGCGTACGATGGGCATGTGCAATAGCAGTGGCCACTCTGCGTACATTTGTTGTATAAATACTCTGTTGGCTGTTGAGCCGTCGACGGAATGTTGTTGTCTTGTTTACAGTGCTTTACAGGTGACGGGGTTGACGATGCCCGGGTCTGATGGGCGTATCGGTCGACGTTCTGTACACCATACCAGAAAACATGCAAGGGCAACTTGAGTACAGCAGTACCGATGGTTATGACGAACGCAGCAGTTATTAGCTCCGTGTACCATACCTGGTACAGGATTTTGTGGCCAGATCACGATACAGCGGTTCCTTGGCCAATGAGCGCTGCCGATATTAGGTTCTTTCTGTTTCCCCCTTTCTCTTCTTTTGTCTATCATCACTTTCACTTTCCACATTCTGGACAAGCCGTGGTCACAGGTGTCGTCCCTTCTTCCCCCCGGTAAGTGCCTTCCTTTTTATCGCGCATAAGGTTCAGCTTTCCCACTGCTCGCCGATTTTCATCGAATGTTGCTAATTCACGCTCTCGCACTTTCCGCTACGTGATAATTTTGATGCAAGAAAAAGTCTCGAATAGTGCAGTATGTGCACTCGGTGAAAATTGAATCCGCGTCATTGACTTTGGTAGGCACGAGGACCACCTACCAAGCCACCGGGGTCACCTTGGAATCTTCCCTATAGACCGGTAAGTGGCGCAGAAAACCTCCAGTATACCGTTTTCTGGTTACTGCTCCACATGAAAAAGAACGAGGGAGTACAATGTGTGTCTCACAGATGAGATCATACACGAGCAATTTTACTGTCATAGCTCATGGTCTCGAATAACCGACTGCTAGCTACGATAAGGCATGGCATGATGGTCATATGGTATGGTATGGTATGGTATGCATGATATGGTACGGTATGGTAAACCTGGTATACTATGCCAGGTATGCTATGATATCATAGAACGTGCACGTTCACCTTCGGCATGTGGGCGGCTTGAAATCCCGGGGGGTCGCTACAGAAATCAGAGGAACTATGGGTTACCATCGTCCTGTGCAAGGCCGTTTTCTATGCGGTTCGATTTTTGAGCTTCAGATTTTTACCCGATCGCATTTTCAGATGTGAACTTGGCAAATCGAAACAGACTTCTTGTGCGGAAAAAACAGATTTAGTGCGCGTGCAGAGATTCAAGCAAACGCCGAGACCAACTGCTGTTGTTGTGGTTTGGCGCCGTGCAGAGACACGCTTGGTGCGCTGCCCTGCGCGTAGGACCCAAGCGTCCGAGCCAAGGTTGACTGCCTCTGGTCTGGGGGCGAAGAGACGTGCCGAGTGCGCTAGAGTCAACCTGTCTTGGTATTTTGTGTTTCAGTTTGTGACTGACTGCTGCTGCTGCTGTACAGTAGTGTAGTCTACGAGTACGTATCCATGAAGAGGTACGCGCCGAGTGCACTTCTCTTGGTCTCTAGGCCCGAGCCCGCGCCAGCCGACTGACTGTCGTCTGGCCAAGGAGGGACACCCCGCCCGCCGACCGCGCGTCGGGCGCGAATGAACGTCGCCATACAGCTGTGTCACCATCCAACTCATCGATCGTTCTGCTGCCATTTTTCGATTTGAAAATCTGATGACCCAAGTCGTCGGATATTGGCCACAATCCGAACACTTGGGTCATCGGATTCTCAAATCGAACAAATTCCGGTCGGATTTTGCATATGTGGACTGCATAAGCAGGGCCATTCATTTTAGAGATCGAAAAATACAAATCTGAAGCTCGAAAGCGAACCGCAAAGGAAACAGCCTATTATTAAGAGTCCTTGATAGGGGACCCAAAGGCATATTTTCACGAAATTCTATTCAAATCAAATCAACTTCATTTTCTCCTATTCGATCATCATGAATAGGTTTCTCGTTAAAACGGGCCCTAATCAGCTCCTTTATACCGTGGCCCCGACTGCTGATGATACTTGCCAGGTACGGTTTATTGTGGGTCTGTTGGTCTGTTGGCACAGGGTCGGGGTCTATTTCTTGAACCCCATGGGACACACAAACCTCAACCAAATTGCAGCGCTCCTGTTCTTACCAGGTAGGATCTAGAATGGTAGGAAACATCGCACATCGCAGACACACAGACTGGCCGGCACAAATGAAAGAGCTTGAAGCGCGGCTGCTGTTGTACCGTGGCCACGGCTGCCACAAAGGAAAGGGCTTCGAGGGCGACAAAAGGACAGCGTTCAACCAATCCGAATGCCCTTTTATATTATACCAGGCAATATACGAGTACGAGCAGCAAAACAGCGGTTGTCTGGATATCATACATATAGAACTACGAGTTTACGTAGATATCTGGTACAAGTAAACCTAGACAGCAATTCCAAAGTTAGACTTCCCACCCTGTCATGCGACATCACTCATCAATTTAGCCGAAGCACGAAGCACCCAGTTGGGGCACGGTAGAGTTGAGGGGACTGGTCGCGTTTCAGTGCCTCAGTATACCAGGGCGGGGTACCAGGGCGGGTTGGCGGAGGCAGCGAAGAGACCGAGACGTCGAATTGTCGGCTCATATGCATTTACCTTCTCAGGTGTCCCCGGTGGCTTGGTATGTGGTCCGCGTGACTATCATGATCAATTTCGTGGGTTCGAGTCTCACCCAGTGCATGCTCGTACTATTAATACAACAGCAGTAGTACTACAGCTGTAGGGACTTTTTGAAATGATCAGCAGAAAGCGCGAGAGCGTGAGTTACCTACATTAGATGAGAATCGACGAGCAGTGGGAATGCTGAATCCTATGCGCGACAAAAAAAATAAGGGCACGTACTCGTACCGGGGGGGAGAAGGGACAACACCTGCCTAACCACGGCTTTGTCCAGAAGGTCGCTGAGGGCAAAACCTCCTACTACCTGACCTGGTACGAGTCTTTAGGCTGGAAAGGGATGAAAAAAAGGAAAGAAAAAAAGACAAAACAACTCGATACATGGAGCACAGCCAGGGGCTATTCCCTGGCAGTTGATAAATGAAGAGTTGGCAAGATAGAGCAGCATGTTCTATTAGTCGTGAATATGTAGCTCGCTGTGGGTCATACGTTGCCTTATCTCTCCACCAAGCTCACCCTTATGGTCCTCGGCTACGAAGAGCAGTTGTGGCCAGGAGAGGACATGATACAGATAATACTTCATCTGGTAATTTTCCGGCAGACACCACAGATTCGCCGTCTGCATCTGGAGGAGGTCATCCACCGTCGCCTGTCGAATAGAGAGCGCCATTATCCACGCGCACTGCCACGAAGGCCAGGCAGCACCAGCAGACGAGGCAAGGCAGAAACTTCTCTGTTCTCGTCGATCGTCGAACCTACTTTTTCTTTTTCTTCGTCCTATCTACGGAGTTCCATGCGTTATGGCGTGTTTTTCTCGCAGAGATACGAGGACGAGAAGTTGACTCTTTGAAGCTGAGAGGGAACGGCATTGCAGTTGACCGCAGATTGCAGACAGAATCGTCCACACGACATAGGCAGCGCTTCGTGTTTCAGACAACGACGTCTGCATCAAGTGCGTAGAGACCCATTGGTCGTTGACGCCATCCCGTCCATCTGGCAAGCACAGCACAGTGGTCCTGGTTTCTTTTGGCGGCACATCGTTCTTGCGCAAAGTCTCTGGATTTTTTCGAGGTTTTCATCGCCGTTTCGTGGTGCACGCCAGCACGCCAGAGCGTTGTGGTGAACGGAATAGCCAGCACACAAAGGTCCGGCGCGCCGGGCAGAACTCGACGGCGCAACTGACGGTCATCGATTACCTGAACGGTAGTGAACGTACGCGCGAGGCTCCTCCTCGCGGCGTTGGCGGCGGCAGCGCCGCGGACGCGACACATCTGATCGAGAAAAAACGAGGCTTCTGGTTGCCTCACCACCCTTGGTTACGTACGTCCATTCCTGGTTGGGGACAGGTCGTGTTCATGTTTGGCAGCTGCGCCTGACTCTTCTGCTTGACATCGCTGGCGGCGTCACATTGGGTGTACTGGAGACAAGATTCCGGCCGGAGACTTTGGTGCCCGGCTCGAAGTCCACCGAGGAGAAGTTTGTGCCGGTGGGCGGTGGATTCTGGTCGAGGTGTGGCCTCTTTTTTCAGGCGTTTATTTTCCTTACCCCCAGGTAAAGGTGATCAAACCATAGGAGGATGCCTGTGACCCTTCGTCAACGCGTAGCGAAGCGAGCTCGACAACGGCCTGCTGCGGAGCCTCGGAGCCGCAGTGGTAGCAGCGGTGATGGAGGTGGGCTGGATGGGAGCAATGCTAGCGCGGAAGCGGGCCAGGAAACGTGCGCGAAGCGGGTGAGAGAGGGAGACTATTATATTGCCCGAGCTTGATGGCTTAGATATGCTTCTGGTCTTTGCGTGCTACGATGTCTCTGCTGCTGTTGTCGCATTTTTGGATACGCAGCTTCGTATGAGATGGCAGCGACACAGCAGCAGCAGCAGCAGCAGCAGCAGCAGAGAGCTTGGGACTTGGGAACTTGCGATGCAGAAATAGCATATTTAGCACATCGTTTGTATGTCTAGTCCCGGTACTACACTGAACTGCAAGGAGAGTGGTCAAACAAACACGCTCGTCGCATGATATTCTATACGCGTGCTCGCAGTGCCGATCGACTACGCTATACAAGTATACATGGGGATGATACGACTCTGCTGCTTGTAATGTACCTGGTACGGGTCTATTAATAATATTTTAATACCACTTCTGATGTACCGCTGATCATCTCGTGCAGATAATGACATCAGCAATGATAATATTGCTGATCCTGACTCCTGACCATCTCCGGTACCAAAGGGTTGGTATTTCGGCGCACCAGGAGTACAATGTATCTGGTATGTGTGTCTGTGTTCTTCACATTAAACCGTTCTTCTACTCGTCGACATCCAGCAAGCCCAGTGTCCGTGCTGATTCTTCACCCTAGAAAGATACGAGCTCTGTGGTCACAGACTACGACACAGAGATAACACACCGTAATGCATTAATAGCCTACGCAATACCATGCCTTCGCACTAGGTGCGGCCGACACAACATACATACATACGCCAGCAACCAAAATACACCATAAAGAAAGAGAAGCAACGAAGAAAACCAAACCGAAAAAGAACAAGAAAAAGAAAAACAAGAAAAGGAGAAGAATCCCAAATAAATAAATAAAATGGGAAGCCAAAGCTCAGACACATACATACGTACTTACCCCGAGCATGAGCCAAAAGGGACGTGCAAGGGGAATGATACGAGAAGGAAAAAGGGGACTATGCATCCCGGTGAACACTTAACTAAGTAAAAAGAGCAATAGTGAGTTGGCCAAAATACGCTCGTCACCCACCCACTATGTAGTACTTCTTTCATAAGGATAAGAAGGGAAACAAATCAAAATGCATACCGAACGGCCGCAGCAGTTGGCGGTACGAGTAGCAAAGAAAAGTCCAACCTATTAGTCGGCCTGGTATCTTGCTACCCTATCTGCGGTCTCTCTGCTACTCTCTTCTACCGCGGTTTCCCTTCTACTCCTCCTGTTCCCCCCCCTGCCCCCATACACTTGTACGGTGTTCCTTCTATACCCCTCCTGCTGTTACCCCTCCCCCCATTCCCTCTAACACTACCTGCAGCGGATGCACGGCGCTGTCTACTCAGCTTTGTAGCATGTGTAGACTTGAAAATTTCTTGAAATACACACTTTTCACACACAACAGTGGGGTACGAGTGAGTGCTGACGTGAATCTGAGTGGATCCCGAACGAAATCTAGCATGGCCATGGATTCATGTTACTGCTGTATGTGGATGCGATTCGTACATACATACCAGGGTTCGTACCAGGTGAGCAGTACTGCCAGCCTTGAGTCTCGAAGAGGAACTACAGTATTTCAGAACTGCAACCACTTTTTGGGGGCAAATTACTGGGAATTAGAGATGTTTTGCAGTAGCGAAAGGGTTTGACTAATAATAGTGTAGTTTCAGTGTTGCATCGCTGCGCGGTGGCAGCGACAGGATTCGATTATTTCAGTAAATAACAACCCGGATCCGAGCCGAGAAGTTTGTCACAACCACATCATATCATATCATATGATATCATTTTTTTAAAATAAATTTTGAAATACGTCAGCTGTGAGTTCGACTGATTAAATAGTTGATACTCAACTTTGCAAGCTGCGTAATACGCCTCGTCTATATTCCATTTTTACCTAATTTTACAAGTATTGTGATAAACCGAGGGCGCGTATTCTATATGCTCCCTTGGTGTTTGGAGTTGAGACCGCACTGCTGTGGCCCACTGCTGCAAAAAAGGCGGGGAAGTGGTACCGGGGGATCCTGGAAGCAGCCGAACGGTTCGAGGCTGAGGCTGAGCTGAGCAGGCAGCGCCGCGCATCCGCCGTGGGTGGTGTCCAAGGGAATGGGGGGAGGAGGGGCAGCAAGAGGAGTAGCAGAAAACCCGACCAAGGGAATGCGGAGAGGGGGGGGAAGAGGAGTAGCAGGGAAACTGCAGTGGACGAAAGTAGGAAGGAGATGGCAGATAGGGTAGCCAGGTACCGGGCAGACTAAGAAGTAGAACATGCCTATACTACTCGTACCACCAACTGGTGCAGCTGGTTCGAACGTGGTCTTCCTTTGTCTTCCTGTTGTTTTTGTTTATTTTTATTTCATTTTATTGTCTTCTTTGCGGTGACCCTATGTGATTTTCACTTCTCTTCCTTTCTCCGATTGATAAGCCTTATTGAAGGAGTCGTGTGGCGTGGGTGGATGACGAGCCTGCTCTGCTTGTTTCGTACTGTCTGACGCCGAGGGGCCGGGCATAGTTGACGAACGCTGGACGATGGTGGCAGACAGGGTAGCAAGGTACCAGGCGGGCCAGCAGGGAGACCCTGGCTGTGCTACTCGTACCATAAACTGCTGCCGCTACCTGGAGCATGCCTTGTGCTTTGTTTGGTTTGACTGTTATTTTTACCTTGGTTCTTAGTCTTACTCTGTTGACGACTAGTGGTGTTTTCTTCTTTTTCTTTTTTTTTTTCCAGCTCGTTCTTTTCAAGTGTCTGCCACGTCCCCTACGTGGGGGTACGATGGTTTGTTGCTATACTGAAGTATATACATATACCAGGTATATTTTCTTTTTTTTGTTTCTTTTCTCTTTCGAATTGTCTTTGTTTTTGTTTTTGTTTTTTCTCTTTGTTTCGTTTTTGTTTCCCTAGGTCATGGAATGTGTATGTCGTGCCTGTCGTACGCAGTATGATGACATGGCATTGCATTACATACGTGGCAACGTAGCATCTCTGTGGCGTAGCTTTGTGACCACAGAACTTGTATCTCTCTAGGTTTGAAGAATCGGCATGGACACTGGTTGTGCTGGATGTCGACGCGTAGAAAGAACGGTTTAATGTGAAGAAAACAACAACAACAACAACAACAACAACAACAACAACAATATGTGATTCCTTGTCAAAGATATAGGCCAGCGGCTCCCCTGGATGCTGCCCGGGTCAACAGGACAATTTTAAATAATCATTGCAGCCGTTGTGTACAACAATGGTACGTATTGCGCCACCCGTTTTCCATATCGTTCGCAGAAGAGTCTTTTCACCTTGGTTTACTGCGGCTGCGACAATCCGCAACATGATATGTACAAGTGTATTCCTTCCTTTCTTCGTTCCTTCATTCCTTCCGTCTTTCGAAGGCTGCCAAACGTTCCTGCAGCTGATTTTGATTCCAAGTGGTTCGTCTCCGGAACATGCAGCAGTTCTGAAGAGCTTCATTCATTTCGGACCCGGGAGCAGCGACGATAACACAAGAAAACAGACGAAAATTACGAATGAAAATGAATACAGACAGCAGTACAGAACACCTGATAAGAAACAAGCTAATACGTAAGAAATTCAGGCTGAGATCCAGAGAAAGATGCGAAACTCGATTCTTTATCCTCGAAATTACCCTCTCTCAGAGAAGAAACCCAGCCTGGTCCAGCTTTCGTGTTTCTTAGTATTAATAGTGTCGTTTACGAGTGTTGTTTGATGTTTGTATGTCGGGTGCGGTCTTATCAACAGACCTAGTATACTCCTGTCAATACTGCAGTGGAAGCGCGCACAAGCACACACCGGTATCATAGAACTACTTATTACAAGTACCGGTCGACGTACGATCGGCACCAACACTGGGTGTGCTGGATGCCGACGGGTAGAAAGAACGGTTTAATGTTAAGAACATACACAATGCTGTAGCCTTGACCGCGTCACTGGAGTGTTATCTAGGAATAAGTATAGAAGTCACTGCTCACTTATGTACAAATGACAGCATATCATGATGGTCTGTATTTGGGGCAGATCCCTTTGCATTTTTTTCAGGGTATTCCTCGGGACGCATTTTCGACTCCGGGACGGTATCCCGCGGGACTCAGTTACCCCGGGACTAAACGGTAATATTTGTATGGGATGTTGCTACTGCGGGACGTGTTTTTGCACGGGATTTACACTTTTCCGTGACGCGGGAGCGGGATATTAGAATTAGTGTGGGACGCGCTTGTGTGGATATTAAAATCGCGTGGGACGCCCTTGTGTGGACACAAAATTGCACATTTATCACAGGACCCCGGTATTTCTGGCTGGTTTCGGCTGCTTGTGTGGTGCATCTGAAGCCTTCACTCACTTCATGAGAAAACTCCATAAGAAACGTGAACCAATTTATTTCGTTATGGGTTGTTGTGGGAAGCTGTAGCTGTCCCCAAGTGAAGTGAAAACGTTTATTCGGCTGTCGGGGGTTGATTTTTGTCTCTTTTCGTGCGGAACGTGTTGGTGCGGAAACGAGATATCGTAATTTGTGCGGAACGCGTTTGTGCCGGCACGGGATTTCACATTTACCACGGCACCACGGGATTTTCCCGGATCCCGCACAAAACCGCGGGAAAAAATCCGAAGAATGCTCTGTTTTTTTTTTTTGTTTTTCTTCCCATTTATTAGCTTCGCCCTCTTTTCTCTCTCCCTTCTACCAAGGTATATATGATAATAATAATCTTAACGTCGTATTTCAGATCCGGGGTCACGTAGCAGGCTGGCCGTCCCCCTCCCCACCACGCCGGTTGGTGCCTTCGTTTTTTTCACGAGTAAAAAGACTACCAGGTATTAATACAGCCCTTTCTTACCTCGTCGAGGTCGAATTGCGCCTGGTATTATCATTGTATTATTGTATTAGCGCAGGCAGGTACACGCCTTTCGATTTTTTTTTTTTTTTTTTTGTTCTTCTTTGTTTTCTCTCTTTGATATAATGTGTGTGTCGTGCCTGTCGTATCCAGTATGATGACGTGGCATTGCACTGCTGCTGTCTGTTGATAGTCGGCTTACTGCATTCCAAGTAATTAACGATGTGGTATCTCTGTATCTCATCTTTGTACATGTATGATCTTTGTGGCAGTGAGTGGTTTTGCGACCACAGAACGTACATCTCTGTCTAGGATTTTATAAATTTTGAAATACGTCAGCTGTGAGTTCGACTGATTAAATAGTTGATACTCAACTTTGCAAGCTGCGTAATACGTCTCGTCTATATTCCATTTTTACCGAATTTTACAAGTATAGTGATAAACCGAACGCGCGTATTCTATACCAGTACATGTGTAATTCCTTGTCAAAGATATAGGCCAGCGGCTCCCCTGGATGCTGCCCGGGTCAACAGGACAATTTCAATAATTTGAAAATCGGCACCGACACTGGTTGTGCTGGGTGTCGACAAACCCCGGATTGCCTCGTGTATCGTGTGTCAGATGCTTTTCGTCATCGTCCCGTTTTTTTGACCCGTTGTCCCCTTAAAAAAAAGGGTACGTACGTATAGACAGTATTAATAGTATAGAGGCACGATTTCCCACTCTCTCCTCACTCGCCACTGCTGATAATGCTGCTGCTGCTGGTACTACTGATGGGAATCGCCCAGCGAACTCGTGAACTGCTCATTCGTCTTTTAGGCATTGGTTGATGTGGCAATTTCGTTAATCGCTGTGTTGTGCCTACGGCGTGCGGTCGTGCGTACCTGGTAACTACTTTAATTAGCTGGAACTGCTGATGGAGAAGTGCTTCGGCGATCTCCAGTTTCTCCTGGACGAGCTCGAGGCCGTGGTTTGCCCGATTCCTGAAGGTGAACGAAACTATTCGACTTTTGTGTCATACATGGTAATATACGTACACAGAGATTTACTCGCCATTTTGTAGACGTGCGAGTAAGTTGGATGAGTTGAAGTCGCCACCTATTAATCAGGTAGTACATATTATTTATAGTTGGCTACATTAGGTATTATTACATAGTATGATATTGTACTGTCATTAGTCGCAGCTGTCTCAACATCACCATCCTTTGGGTTTCCTGTTTTCGGAAGGCTTCCTTGCTATATACGGTGTGCGCATTTCACCGTGAGAGTCCTCGCTCTGAGAGAGAGGGACAGAGAGCTGGGAGGTCTACTGCAACTCGGGGCGCGTCAAGACCCATCGCCATCGGCGGCGCCAGTGCCGAAGGCCGTTGGCGTTTTTTTACCATGTTTTTGCAGCGATGTCCGTACGATGTCCGTTACCTGGTACCGGTAATAGCGGTACTCAACTCCGCGGATAGTGAGAGCAGAGTAATTTGTGCCTCGCCGAGTACCTACTGTAATGCAACACTTCCAGATTCAATGGAAACCCTACAGCCCTGAGCTTGTAGATGCACGTACCGACAGCAGTACATGATGCACAGAGTACAAGAGAACGATCAATCCCACGGTCTTCGTTGTAGTGTTCAAGGTAAATTTAAACGTGTTCGATTTACAGCTGTACCAAGGTCGTGAGAGTATCAGTACCAGTCTTCTTTTTTTTCTTTTCTTTTTTTTTCATCACACTTTTACGTTCCAGCCCACTCGTAGGAGGTTTTACCCTCGACGATCTTCTGGACAAGCCGTGGTCACAGGTGTCGTCCCTTCTCCCCCCCGGTACGTGCCTTCATTTTTATCGCGCATAGGGTTCAGCATTCCCACTGCTCGTCGATTTTCATCTAATGTAGCTAACTCACGCTCTCGCGCTTTCCGCTTATCAATTTTTATGCAAGAAAAAATCCCTACGAGCATGCACTCGGTGAGATTTGAACCCACGAAATTGATGTTGATAGGCACGCGGACCACCTACCAAGCCACCGGGGACGCCGGCTTATGCATTGCATTTGGGACTTACCAGGTAGTCGTTGACACTTTGAAGCACTGAGTCCCCGGGTACGAGAACCTAAAATGACTGGGTTCTCGCGTGTCTCCAGGGCACCAGAAGCCGAAATGGCTGTCCTCGCGGGTCCCCCGGGTGCCAGACGCTGAAATGACCGAGTCCTCGCGAGTCCCAAGGGTGCTAAAAGCTTAAATGACTGGGTCCTCGCGAGTACCGAGCCCAAGGGTCAAACAAATACTAGTAGTAAACAGGTTTTTATTGTGTAGTTTGTTCCACCCTTAGATAAATTGCGAAAGGTCGTGAGAGTACCAGTACCAGTCATCGGGACTGACTCGCGAGTCCGAGTCATTTTGAGTCCGAGTCATTTTGAAGGTATGAGGGTCATTCTAATCATTGTAATTGGAGAGTTTTTTTTTTCGGTAATTTCCATTTTTTTTTTTCACGCAAAATTTTTATGTTCCAGATTTTCCTGTTTTTTTATATGTGAACCGTAGCTTTCTTGATTTTGTTGCTTGTGAAGAATTTCACAGAACGCTAAGGCCGTTTCCTATGCGGTTCGTTTTTTGAGGTTCAGATTTTGACCCGATGGCATGTTCAGATATGAACTTGGCAAATCGAAAGAGTCTTCCTATGCGGAAAAATCAGATTTATTGTGCGTGTAGAGATTCGAGCAAACGCCGAGACCAACAGCTGTTATTGTGGTTTGGCGCCACGAACAGACGCGCTGGGTGCGCTGCCCTGCGCGTAGGACCCAAGCGTCCGAGCCCAGGCTGACTGCCTCTGGTCTGACGGCGAAGAGACGTGGCGAGTGCGCTAGAGTCAACCTGTCTTGGTATTTTGTGTTTCAGTTTGTGACTGACTGCTGCTGCTGCTGCTGTTCAGCAGTGTAGTCTACGAGTACGTATCCACGGAGAGGTGCGTGCCGAGTGCGCTTCTCTTGGTCTCTAGGCCCGAGCCCGCGCCAGCCGACTCTAGTCTGGCCACGGAGGGACGCGCCGTCCGCGCGTCGGGCGCGAAGCAACGTCGCTATACAGCTGTGTCACCAACCAACTCATCGATCGTTCTGCTGCTGTTTGCTGGCGTGGATAACATCTTGAATTTAGAGAGCATGCCTTTTTTCTATTTGAAAATCTGATGACCCAGGCCGTCGGATTTTGGCCCGAAGGTCATCGGATTCTCGAATCGAAAAAATTCCGGTCGGATTTTGCATATTTTTGGACTGCATAAGCAGGGTCATCCATTTTTGAGATCGAAAAACACAAATCTGAAGCTCGAAATCGAACCGCATAGGAAACAGCCGAAGAGAGTTTTTTTTTCGGTAGTTTCCATTTTTTTTCGCGCAAATTTTCATCTTCCAGATTTTCTTTTTTTTATATGTGAACCGTAGCTTTCCTGATTTTTTTGGTTGTGAAGAATTTCACAGAACACCTCCGTATCTTGATACATTCCGATTATCTCCAGGAAATTCTCAGAAAAAAAAACGCTCCGATAAGAACGGGCTTGAGTCCCCAGAGTACCAGAAGCTGAAATGACTGAGTCCTCGCAAGTCCCCAAGGGTACGGGGAGCTGAAATGACTGAGTGCTTGTGAGCCCCATGTGTACCAGGGGCTGAAATGACTGGTACTCACTTGTACTCGTACTTTGACGACCTTTCCGGTCGCACTTACCCGGTATGCATTTATTGCGACTCAAATCAGTCCCCGGGGATGGGACGTTGTCTTCCCCCGATATAATATCGAGGCAATTACCGGTGGGCAACTGGAAAAGCTGATTTTGGGTATTTCCCGGTAGGTAACTGGCTCAGACCGGGGTATCGGATACAGTATCCCTGTACCAGGTATATTTTGTAGGAGAGTGCAACCAAATAGCGCAAGCCAACTGTTAATGTTATAAAGGGTAATGCTATTTGCGACACCGATGTCGTAATTTCTTATTTGCGACACGGTGTCGCAAATATTTGCGACACCGCGTCACGTTCGCGGCACATACCTCAGATTGGCTCCGCACCGCCAGGCATGTGTCGGCATGGTGCAGGGCCATCATTGAAGCTATCGCATGGCCGAAACGGGCCAGGACTTGAGGAGATATCTGGCCTCTTGTTGCACCCGCAAAACGTTCAGATCGGTGTCGCAAAAACCGTATTTGCGACACCGCGACGTGGTTGCCGCACACGCTCCGGATCGGCAAAGCACTATCAGTAGAGTCTTAGTATGGTGTAGGGCTACCATTGAAGCCATCCTGTAGCCAAAACGGGCCAGTACTCGAGAAGATATGGGGTATCCTGGCACATCCCGCAGAATCTTCTTGCTCCTGTCGCAAAAAAAAGCCTTAGTCGCGACACGCGTGTCGCAAATACCGTATTTGCAACACCGCGCCGTGGTTGCTGCACACGCTCCGGATCGGCAAAGCGCTCCCAGTAGAGTCTCAGCATGGTGTAAGGCTACCATTGAAGGCATCGTGTAGCCAAAACGGGCCAGTACTCGAGGAGATATGGGGTATCCTAGTACACGGTCAGAATATTCAACGTGGCTCTTCTACTACAGCAGTAACTGCTGCTGTGCTACATACAACAGAGTAAACACACAAACGCGAGTGCGAAAACCCTACATATAACCCATCGGAGTGCCTCGCCGACCAGGGCATCCAAAATAATCGGGAATTGACTGCGTTGCTGGACGAGGAGACTACACATGATTTGAGTGGGGCAGGTCAGTGCGCACAATCTGCTGGAGTTGCGGGATGTTGGTGAGTCTTCCATAATGGTGGGGCTTCTCTCCGCAAACATTCTGCGTAAACTTATGGAAAAACCTCCAACCCGCGCACCAGTATGTACAGCATACAACAGCACGGTGGGAACTCTACACAATAAATAATGCAGGGCATCCAAGGACACCTTCCAAGCAGCCTACGAACTCCACGACCTTCTACACGCGTTACACATACCGATTTCTTCGTCACCATGAACAACAAGGCGGCTAACCCCTCTGCCGGTTACATTGAACTCATGCAGTCCGCTGTGGGTTTCTATTGTATGTTTCACAACCGTTAGAGATAAACATCGCATGTTCGGGAATCCGTTTATAAACTACGTGCTACGCATGTGCCCTAAGTTAGACTATTATGATTAATAGTATGTGTCAATACTACAGCAGTGCGGATACTAGTAGCTGTGGACTGCTGTTGGTGCAACAACAAGCAGGATAATGTGTCGGAACGAACGCGTACAACGAACATGACGCATAGCTAGGCAAGCTGCAGTATGGCCGCCCTCTGTGCATCTATAGATAGGGTGTGTTCGTTGCCTTAACTAATCCGACAAAAACTGTGCACAGCGTTTCGAAAGTTTGTTTGTTCAGTCCTGTGTGGCAGAACGATAGGCGTTGGTGAACGCATGAGGGATAGGCGCTTTTTTTTCACGGTTGTTCAAGGGCAATTACCACATCGGTGGGTGATGATTGCACGGAACGAACGCCGATTGGTGGGTGATTCCACGGAACGCGCGCCGATTTTACTGCGGTACTATGATACTGCAGCAGCTGTAGATGACATACACCCACCTATTTCGATAGCATCCACAGACAAGTACAAAAAACATATATAAACAGAGCGCAGCGTGCACAAACTTCTGTGCCCTTCATTTGTGCCCATGTTGATAGACGCGTAAACAGAGCACCCGGCGCTTTGAATGATACCAGCACTCTCAATTATAGTACGTACGACGTATTAGAACACGGCGCGGCAACATAACCAAGTTAATTTCAAATCCATTGATTCAGGATGACGTGGCTAACGATCGATGTACTCGTGGAAACATGCTGTACAGTTGTATAGTCCGAGCTCGTGCTATAGATTGGCCACCGTGGTTGTCCTGGTCTAAACGGGGAACGCGCGACGAACGTCGTGCGATGTCGTCAAATGCGGCTTTACGACACCAGTCTGACTTATTCTGACAGTGCACCAGGATGGCCAGGATACCACACACAGCAGCATCTACTACTGTAATGGCCCGTTCTGGATACACGCGAAATAAGGCATATTTGCGACATCAGCCTGGGTGTACTAGGATACCCTATATCTCCTCGAGTACTGGCCCGTTTAGGCTACACGATAGCTTCAATGGTACCCCTTACACCGTGCTGAGACTCTACTGGTAGTACGTCGCTGATCCGGAGCGTGTGCGGCAACCACGTCGCGTCGCGGTGTCGCAAAATACGGTATTTGCGACAGCCAGAAGGTTCTGCGGGTGTTGTACCAGGATACCCCATATCTCCTCGAGTACTGGCCCGTTTTGGCTATACACGATGCCTTCAATGGTAGCCCTACACCATGCTGAGACTCTACTGATAACGCTTTGGCGATCCGGAGCGTGTGCGGCAACCACGTCGCGGTGTCGTATTTGCGACACGCGTGTCGCAAATAAGGATTATTTGCGACACCGATCTGAACGTTTTGCGTGGGCACCAAGAGGCCAGATATCTCCTCAAGTCCTGACCCGTTTCGGCAATGCGATAGCTTCAATGATGGCCCTGCACCATGCCAACACATCCCTGGCGGTGCGGAGCCAATCTGAGGTATGTGCCTCGAACGTGACGCGGTGTCGCAAATAAGCCGCTTATTTGCGACACCGTGTCCCAAATAAGCCGCTTATTTGCGACACCGTGTCCCAAATAAGAAATTACGACACCGGTGTCGCAAATAGCATTACCCTATTATTAATAAGTAGCCGGGAAGTTCAACCACACCCCTCTACCATTTTGGGGTAATTTCTACTGTATCAAAAATAACAACGGACGAGCTCTGTGGAGATGCCGACCGAGCCTATGGATATGCCGGTTCATCTTTCCGGGAGAAAGCAGGACAATTGTTATATATAGATATGGTACCTGACGTGCTCACCTGTGACCACGGCTAATTGTGTGGGTTCAGACTTGGCAGTGCCGTTGCGTGTGGAAGCTCCTGCGAGCTGGAGCCTAAAAGTTCCGATTCAACGTGTACAAACATGTACCTGGTAACTGTGATTGAGTACCAGGGTATGTACGTATTTTCATGGTACTGCTGTACATGAATGACCCTGCTGTGTGTTTGTACGTGTAATACTTTGTCTGACTGTCAATAAGAGTACTCGTACTCTTGAGCTGTACAAGACTGAGACAGTAATACGATGAGATTGGACAATACTGGAGCACCCAACTTTTCTCGTGCGGTCGTATCGTACCTGGTGTAACTACCACATCATACCTTAAGATACCAGGTAAATAACACAGCACCTGTACAATTGTATTCAGCAGCACACGACGAGTCGACGAAGGAAGAAAGGGTCAAAGTCTTCTCGCAATAAAAATGGAAGGCACGAACCTGTGGTGGGGAGGGGGGAGAAGAGGCTGTTGTTTGACCCCGTGTCTAGGTTATGGCTATTATTAGGAGGGAGAGAAAAGAAGGGCGAAGATATTACATGGGATGAAAGAAAAGAAAGAAAGTATGACGCAGCAGTAAAGTCGTCGCTACCGGTATGCTGTCCTGACTCGACGTGACAGCAGTACGGCGGAGAGAAAAAAAAGGGCGAAGACAACACCTGGGATGGAGAAAAAAGAAAGAATAAATAAAAGCAAGAAAATACAACGTATGATTCGTGCTGAGTCAGTAAAGGCGAAGGTCGTGGCTCCGTTGTCCTGACTCGACGTATAATACGCACGGTATGCTGTCCTGACTCGACGTGACAGCAGTACGGCGGAGAGAAAAAAAGGGCGAAGACAACACCTGGGATGGAGAAAAAAGAAAGAATAAATAAAAGCAAGAAAATACAACGTATGATTCGTGCTGAGTCAGTAAAGGCGAAGGTCGTGGCTCCGTTGTCCTGACTCGACGTATAATACGCACGGTAGGCCACGAGTTTTTTTTTATACGTATCGAGGTTGACATATATAGTTGCAGGCAAGCTTCACCCAACCTTGATGCTTTTGATGTGGCCACGAGTATGCCAATTTAATAGTGCATCATGTGAGTCACGAACGTCTGCCGGTCGCCTCGGTGGTCTGCTGGTATGTACTACCTACTACAGCAGTAGCGTTGATGTCACGAGTCCGATTCTCCGTATGGAGTTTTTGTTTCTCGCCAGACACCAACTGCTGTCGAGAGCACCTACAACAGCAATAGCGTGGGTAGGCACAATTAGACGCGAGTCAACGAGGGAAGAAAGCGCCGAGCCCTTCTCGCGATAAAAATTCGAGATACGTATTGCTGTGGTGGGGAGGGTGAGAAGATCTTGGTGTATGTGTGACCCCGGATCTGAGTTACGATATAGGAGGAAAAAGGAGAAAGAAGGGCGAAGACAGTACATGGCATGAAGAAAATAAATTACGAATAAAATGACAGAGTCAGTTCAGGGATCCACGAAAAAAAAAAAAATCCCTGGCACCTAACTACCATTTTCGAGACCTAGAAGGGGGGGGTACCTAAAATCGAGTAAAATATGAGTATGTAAAAACTCGCTTTTCGTGATTTCGTCCAGAACTCCCACTGCACGGTTTTTTTTTTTTTTTTTTTTCATTGTGACACTTGGAAGGAGAGTGTACTGCTTCGGGTCGTTTTCTCTTTTTTTCGAGCACCCTTGGACAAGTACTCTATTATAGTACTGCTTACTGTTGTCTGGGTCTCTACATGCGAAAGGCCTGCGGAGGCGAACGGGCCTTCAGGAGGAAGATGCACACATGCATGCGTATGCGCAACCACACCACCACCCACTCCATCACTGCCACCCTCACGGCGTGACTGCCGTCACCGCATTGCGGCTTTAAACACTTGACCCGTCTTTTGATACGGCCTGAGCTCTCTGTTAATTTTGCGGAGGGCCATGGTGGTCAGAACCCGCGATGGACCCAAAGACCTTATATGCCCCCTATGTTTTACCTACCATGGTAGGTCCTGATTAATATGTTCCCTCGTAAGAGTAGTTGCGTCACGAAGGCAGGTTTCAAGGACACTATCTTGACAGTCCTTACTTCGCGTCGGCGTGGCTTCGCTTAAGAGCGACTTGACCGGTCAGCGGGTCAGACGATAGTGCCACATCGGTAGCTCGTATCCCGATATCGTAGCTTTCATACGAACCGTGATCGTTATCGTACGCATATGCCTGGTACCTGGTATGGCATCACAGCCGATGTATGGATTACTAGGTGCTGCTGTAGCATCATCGGATGGTGAGGAAAACGAACTGCCACCACATCAAGTACGTGCGCGTGCGTACGTAAGTTGCAGTTGAACCCCCAGTTCGTACTCTACCATCTTTACATTTAAGCAATTCAGCGTGATCGAACTGTCGTATCAGGCAGTATTTGACGGGGATGCGTTTTACGGCTAAAGAAAGTGTGTGTGCTCTTCACATTAAACCGTTTTTTCTACCCGTGCGAAAGCCGGGCGTTGGCGCCAAAATGGCCATAATGTGCGAACGTCGCTCGCGAACGTCGCTCGCAAAACCTCGCAGGGCATTAAATCAGGGGATGGGTCACTTTCATCCCCGTCCTACTTATTCATATATATATCGCGTGTGGGTTACTTGCTGTGTCATCCAGGTATCAAGCTGCATAGTCGCAGCGACGGCAGGGGACCGTCTTGCGTGAGGGGTCTCTGCTGTCCTGTTTTATCGTATTGTAATCTGACTATTCATAGAAGTAGCACGTATAGTCTAGATCTCTGTATAGTACCTTTTTAATTATTAACAGCAAGAGCAGCTGTGAAGAAAAATGCGAAATGCGTCACATGTTTGTCGCTTTTTACCTGTCCAGTGTTGGTTTTTGATCAACCTCAGCAGCAGATACAGCAGCAGCAGTAAAACGTCTGTCGAGCGTCATGTAGGTTTCACCTAGCCCTTTGACGTACACCACACACCTCACACCGAGCACGTACGTGACCACAAAACTGCCTCCCTCGGTTGGTCTACCTGGACCAGGTATCTATTGTATATGTCAGGCATCATACCTATTATTAGCGCGTTGTCCAGTCGCACGCTCTCAGCAGCAGGTAATCGCGCCGGGCAAGAGCCACAGAGCCAGGCTCATTCTGTCGCCCGTCTCCCTCTACCTCCCCTGTCTCGGTGTGCATCTGGCATATTATTAGTGGTTGTATAGTAGTATTTAATAGCAGTAGTATAGTAGTAGTTGTAGCAGTAGTGTATTAATATTAGTAGGAGGAGGAGTATAGTAGTATAGCAGTAGTATTGTAGTAGTGTTGGTAGTAAGTAGTATAGTGCTGCCGTTGCCACGAGTCTGCTGTTGCAACCATGAACATATTATACTGCTTTTGCGAGTGCAGACATTTTTTTTCATGATGCCCTCAATCGTATGTACACCTGTTGCTGCCTATTGATGTCAATAGTGATGTTGGGGTTCTACTGCTGTTGCCACGAGTTAGCTGCTGTTGCCGTGAGTACTTATTTGACAGCAATCATCGTAATTTTTTCGTGACAAATAGATGCAGAAAACTTTTCCATCGTGCCCCAACCGTACATGCTGCTTCTACCTGGCTAATAGCAGTACAGCAGTAGATGCCCTCAACCGTATATACTACGTAAGGCTGTAAATATACCAAATCTCAATATTAGCAGTAGTCGTGTTAATAGTGTTATGTTCTTTTGTCGCGTGCATGCTGCTTCTACCTTTTCTACAAGCAGTAGTACATACGTTTGCGTAGTAGTGGTGGTGGTGTATATTAAGAGTATCATAACAGCAGTATAATACTCATGCCCCCAACCAATGGTACCGCTTGCATGCTATGTTGCCGTTGTATGAAAGTTGTTTCTATATAGCAGTAGTACTTGGAAGGTATTAATAGTACATACCTTGGTAGTGTAGTATTTATTCATGCTGCTTCTACCTTTGCTGCATTTACGTATTACTGGCAGTAGTGTGTAGTATAACAGTATAGTATAGTCATTCCCCAACCCGTGGTACCGCGTGGTTATTCCACCTCTCTGTGTTTACCATGAGGTTGTCTGTATTGTATGAGCGATTGGTCATGCTCTAGCAGTAGTACATAGTAGTATAATAGTATAGTTAGTAGTCGTAGTAGTAGTGTACCGGGTAGTATTTTGTAGAGTGCATGCTGCTTCTACCTGCGTAGTAGTGGTAATGGTGTATAGTAACAGCAGTATAGTCAACCCATGGTACCGCGTGCATGTAGTGTAGTATAATATTCACCACAGAAAGCGTTGCACTCAGTTCCTGCTGACTACTCTTATTACTCTTTCCTTCGAGCAATACGCTAGCCCATGGCTCACGTTTCCGCCAAGAACAGCTATACGTGTGTTTCCTGTGACTCCCTTTTCGCCTTGCGACGCCCGCGGGATTTCACGTTACCTACATCCCGAAGGGGAACCTTGCATTAATTTTTAAAGTACGCATCACTCGTTTCAGTTTTGCACTACACTACTTCGACCTGTTGAGCAACCAGCCATGCCGCTAGTGTATAGGCGGCGTCCTCACAGATTATTTGTGTCTGTTGCACACTAGCCACTGTCCCACAATAAAAAAGCAGGAGTGCAACTTATCACAGCGTCAACGGCCTAATCCAGATTTGACTCTGAGTCCGAGTCCGAGATATCGTCCCCACTCCCGAGGAAGCCATCCGACTCCACAGAATCTTTGTTCCAAGCATCGAAAGGCCGTTTGCTGTATATCTTGGTCTGGAGCATCAAGTCAACTCTCACGACAACCACCTTGCGCGCCTTCTCCATGCTCATAGCATGCGCAACCAAAACAATCATGAAGGGCTTTCCACACACTACATGGAGGCTTTTTCCCCCAGGGGTCATTTTTAACAACTCGCGAACGCCATTTTTTTTGCAAAGGTCTAGTTAATATGCGAACGCGAATGAACGTATGACGCGTAATACACATCCCTGGTATTTGGTACAAGGTACAAGCATGCATAAGAAGTATATGCATAAATACTTATAGCATTTAATAAGTTCGGTAAATTGTAAGACTGCGTGCGTGCGTGCGTGCGTGCGTGCGTGCGTGCGTACGTACGTACGTACGTACTCGTGTGCATGCGGTGCACGCACTTTTGTCACTGCTCTTTGTTGGCCCTTTGAATGTTGATATCAAACCGTCTTTTTCACAAGTTCGCAAGGATACGTATGACTTTCAGGGTACACATCAAGGGCATGGAGGACCTTATCCACCCCCCATCCCCGGGTTTCCGGGTGATTCTAATATCGATATCTTCTATCGGAATACCAATGGGCGCCGTTATTCTGACACGCTGCGTTTGCGCCCTCGGCTGGTTCGTGCCCACCAGAGAGCGGGTACGAACCGTTATAGAGCCTCGTCACGGCAGCTTGTGATTCTCTTCAGATTGGCCGTCCGCGATTGCTCAACAGAGAGCCCCTCACCTCGAGTTTGGGGTAATTGAGTGTTCGACAGCTATAGCTATTCACAGGAACCTGCAGTTATCGAAATTGAGGGACGCTCCTGATAGGGTGTGTGAGGGCGTCGGGTGCGCCAGGCAGCAGTCGTTGTCCGTCAGAAACGACTTGCGAGGTGTTTTCGAGAACTCGAACTCGCGAGCCAGCGGCACCAAAAAAATAAAACGCTGAAATGTTTCATTTCACGCTCCTCGGGAGCATACGATGGCTGCCGGTACATCACCGATGAGAAAACGACTTTTAACTAGAGAGTGATGTGTTCCCAGACTTTAGTTACGCTCGCTATATACGTACCCATGAGAGATTCTACATGATTGGGCCCAAAAAATGGTGATAAAAGGCTACCTGGAAAGGTCTGGATTCTTGTGTATTTTGAATCAATTTTTCTGAAACTTGGAAGCTTGGTTTGATAATTGTCACGCATCGGACATATCATCTACAGATGATCGATTCCCGCTTGATGATCTGCTGTAGATCAATCAGGGCAGATTGCTTCCAGATCTGTATGATCTAGCTCATGTTGCCGGATGAGAGCCGTGCAATCTGCGTGATCTAACACATGGTTTCTGTTTTTTGTTGTTGTTTTTTTTCGCTTTGCTCCATCCCATTTATTCTCTACGCCCTTCTTTTTTTCTCTCCATCCTAGTAGTAACCCATGTCCGGGGGCACTAAGTAGGCTCTTATTCCCCCGCCCCGCTACGGTCCATGGCTTGCATTTCTTTAGCGGAAAGACTGCAGCCCTTCTGTTCCCTCGTCGACTCGCTTCGAATTCCACCTACCCACGCTATGAAGGTGCTCTCGCTAATTGGTTATTTTTGATTTTTGCGAATAAAGTCAAAGTCTCAACCATGGTGGGATTCGAACTCGGGTACCAATGCTGTTGATGGTAGCATTCGAGGCTAACCACTAGAATACCGGGGGCGACCGGCTGAACCTGTGGTATACATTTAACAATATGTTGAAATTTCGTTTTCCTTTGTTTCGCGCTGCTGCTTGCTGCAGCCGACACAGAAGCGGAAGCGGAAATCGACTCCAAGCTCGGCAGGCTCCGCTTCTTCACGACCCACGTGCGCCGAACGATGGCTCGCATGCGAGACGCCCGGAGCGGGCGCGACCCTCTCTCGATACCCCAGCTCGCCCTCCTGGAAGAGCACATCGCGACCTGCATCACACCGGTGAAGGCCCGCCTCGTCACCCAACTGCGTTGCGGTAGCCTGCCGCTTGCGCTGGACCCGGGCAAGACAGGGGGCAATCGGGACAGCATTTGCAGCGCTAGCAGCACTTGTAGTGGCGGCGGTAGTGGTGGCGGTGGCGGCGGCTCCAGTGGCGGCGCTAGTACTGGCGACGGGGAAGGGTCCACGTCTAGGAGCTCTTCGGTGTCAAGCTACATGGGAGGTTTGGGGGAGGACCCGTCGCAAGACGGGGCGCAAGGGGCGGAGGGCGGGGGGTACGTGGGGGAGGGGGTCGTTTCGTGCTCGTTCGGAGCTGCTAGCAGCGGCAGCAATAGCAGCACTAACGCCATCGGCGGCGTGTCTGACGCGGTTTCTCCTTTCGGCGAGCGGGAGCTGAAGAAGCGTGACTCGCAGGAATCGAGCTGGCGCGGCTCCGGCGGGGTGGGGCGGGAAACGGAGCGGCTCTCTCAGCACCGCCGGGATCATCTGGACATCTTGAGCCAGCTCGAGGCCGAGGGTGTCTTCGCAGCGGACGACAGTTACTCGCCCTGCCGCGCTGGCTTGGACGGAGCGGCATCCGCCCCGTTCATGCTCCCCGGCACGCCGTACACCCGGGACGAGCAGAGTCCCTGCGACTTCTCGCGTGTGCTGCCCGGTGGGGAGGCCCAAGGGAAGGTGGAAGAATTTCGCCCGCTCTCTGCGAGAGTCGCGAAGGCAGTGGAGGGGCAGCAGGCGCGCAGCGAAGCCGCCGCTGCGGGGGCGACGCCGAGCGCGGTGAAGCGAGAGCTCTGGGCTGACGAGCGTCCGACAAGCAGCAGCAGCAGCAGCACACCGCCGCCGCCGCCGCCGCCGCCGTGGCGTTGTCGTCACCGTTGCCTCCCACAACGTCATCGCCCGCGACTAGTACTGAAGGTGCTGCTGCTGCTGCTGCTGCTGCTGTTCGAGCTGCTCGTGCTACCGTTCCGGCCGAAGCGGCGGTGGCTACGACGACGACGAAGACGACAAACGCGAGCACCACCCTCATCGAAGACGCGGCGTTAAGCTCTAGCGCTGGCGTTTCTGGGCATGTCCAGGGACCGACTCCCCCCGTCGCCGCCGTCTCCTACATCTTGCCGAAGCAGAGCCGGTGCAAGCGCAGATAGTGTATTCCGCCCCCCGGCTTGCTCACAGGGCGTCGGTTGCCGCCACGGCTGGCGTCGCGGCCCATCCCGTTGCGGTAGCGGCGGCGCCGACCGCGTACCCGGCCACCGCTCCGGCCGTAGCTCCGGCCGCGGCGGTGGTGACGGCGGTGGTCGGAGCGGAGGGCGCACGTATCCCTCCTGTATGTGGCGCGAGCGTTGGGAGAGCAGATGCGGCGGCGCCGGTGCGTGCTGCGGGGGTCCAGCAGGGGTGACGGGGATGGCGTTTTCGACTGCGTACCAAGGGCAGCCGCCGCGCTCGAGACCCGTCGCCGCTACCACCGCATCGGGTGAACGCGCTACGTGTGTCGCCAGCGGTGGTGGTGGTGGTATTGCCGCGCCGGCTCTACCCGTGCCGCTGTTTCCGGCGGTGGGCAGAGGTGGAGGGGGAGGGGGGGGGGGGGGGGGCAGGCATGTTAGTGGCCCCGCGCCAGGCGAAGCGGAGAAGGTCGTCGGCTTTTCCGGCGGCGTTGCTGCAGCCGCGGGAGGTGCGGTACCAGTGCGGGGCCTGCAGCGAGAGCTACACGGCGACGGTCACCGGCAACCCGTGGTGGCTGCTGGTGAGGCAGGAATGCAAGGTGTGCCACAAGATGCAGATCCCTCGCGTGGACATCTTGAACCCCACGAACAACGTGGAGGGGCACATCGCTTTCCTCACAGAGGCCTGCGCAGAGGTACGCTATATACGAACATAAGAGATGCGGCAGTACAGCTTGTCGCCTTTATTCAAGGAACTCGCGCGTTTGCAGGAGATTTTTTGTAACTGGTGCCGTCCTGCGCGGAGGCATGCTTATGCAGTAGTACAGCAGTTATCGCTTTCATCCTGAATAGGGTGTTTTAGTTGGGTTGGGTTTCTTGTAGTCTGTGTCCTATGTATTAAAAATCCCTACCCACCAAAAAACGAAAATACCGTGGGAATCAAGGTGACCAAAATGACGTTTTTAACCTATTAATAAGTACTCTTGGGTAGGGTAACTCCGTGGGTTGATTAGGAAACGGGGCAACTTCTGATTTTTACCTTTTTACCCAATCACCTAATGTTCGTCGGATTCTAATATATTTTTTTGTAATCCAAATGAAAAAAAACAACCAAATTAGATGACATTGAAAACACCCCATTCAAGCAATTCGCGCAGCAGCAGATTATTTTGTAATTATCGTTACCCTGTTGTGCGCGTTGGTAAATTCGGCGATTTTTTAGGAAGAATCGGGGGGCAGGGTACCGCTCTGTTCCCAAAAATAAGGACCATTTGTTTATTTACATTAAATCCAAGCGGTACCTATACCTCGGTACATACAAAGTGGTACGTACAGTAGTACCGCTCTATCCCAAAATATGGGTACCGTTTGTATACCGTGTAACACTATCACACTGGGTGACAATATAACACACCCCCCTGGGAGGAATTTCAGAAACGGTTTCCTCCTGAACATGTCTTAAGGGGGACACACACAGCGAAAACGGTGGCTTTGGAAAGGTTTCGTGGAGAAGGTTGCATGTTGACGCATCGCTCGGCGTATTCAGTACGCCCTCTCCGTTTGGCGGGAAGCCCAGCTTTGAAAATCGTCCAAGGGGGTGTGTTATCTTATCACCCTAGTGTGATAATGTGATAGTGTGATAGTGTGATGGTGTGATGGTGTTGTACGGTACTCACGTTCAACCCAAACGGTCTTCACATCGTGCATAGATAGTATGAATATCGGTCGACGGTCGTAGATCCTCGGTTGGTCGTTGATCCGACTTTTATCTTCAGTATCACTGTACGCTCGACGCTGCTGTCCCGCGCGCGGTTGGCTTGTTTCCTGGAAAATTCTGACGGCGTCTCTTGTGCTGTTCACACCCGCTGGCTCTGGCGCGTGTGGCGTGTTTTTTTTTGTCTCTTGATGAAGAATGGTGCCGACGGCGATGGAAGCTGCATAGACTGGGAGGGCGATACCAGCGATGATACCTCCGCCGACGACTGCTCGGAGGACGAGGTGACGGCCGGAGACCGGACCGGGCCAACCATTTTTTTGTTTCTGCTCGATGTGTGTGTGTTTGTTTTTTTCCTCCGTTTTTTTTTTTCCATCCCCAACCGGGTCGGATCGGTCGTCAGCGTTTTGCAAGACGGGACGACTCCGTACTGTTGAGGCAATGGAGGGCGACGGGTACCATGTTGTGATTTTTGTTTTGTTCGTTCGTTGGTTGCTTGGTTGTTTTTGTAGGTTGGTTGATAGGTTGGACGTTTCGTTTGACCCTTCATTTTTTGCCTTGCGCCAGGGCGCCCTCTTCCTGCAGGAAATCTTCAATCTGTTGAGACAAACCACTATCTCCTCCGGCCTCAGTGGCGAGAGAGCCAAGCACGCACGCAACCGGTGCTAAAAAAAAGTTACGGCTGTCACATTCTTGCGTCATATTCTCCGCTCTTGTTTTTTGCCGCCCAGAGAGAGTCGGATACAGCAGTAGATGCAGATTTTGCACCAACACACGCCTGTTACGCGCAGTCATCCTTGCTAAAACTCGAAACCAACTTAATTTTTCTCCCTCTGCGCACTCTCTCTCGACGCTTGCCCCGACCTATCACATATCTTTTGTCCCTGCACAGGGCTTTTTGGGCGGACTTTTCGCAAATGACGAGGGGGAAGATGGAAGCGGCCGGAGGTCGCCAGGGCCACGCCTCGACGCCAGACAGGCCTCCAAGCTGCTTGTGCTCATGAACCATGCCAATACATGCCCGGACAATCACCGCTGTCCGCGGATGACCGATGTACGATAAGGTTTTGACTTTTGATTCGATTTTGTTTATTTATTCGTTTATTCGTTGGGCTACAGGTGCTACTTTTTTTCGCTGGCCGTGTCAGTTTTGCGAGGGCGTGCGTATACCCCGTCGCCCGTCGAACGGCTCTTCCTCGTTCTGACCAAGCCGCCGCTTTCGGGCCGACTTGACCGTTGAGGAGGAAGGGTAATTTTATCCAGCACGTAGTGCTTATCTGCGATGTACCACTCTGGAAATTAATGACCGTTTCAGTGTTCATATTTGTACCCTAGGTGTACTCCTTAGGTTCACGGGCTTTACGATGCCAGGTATCAACAACGATGGGCCTAGTGCTCTAGCCTCCACCAGACCTATCCACGCCAAGAGCGGGCGGTGTCGTGCCGTTCGCCCGTGCGCGTCTGCTATCCTCGCGCAGCTGCGAGCGTCGCGCTTTGAGGGCAGAGGTGTCACCGCGCACGTGCAAGTTGCCGTGCATTTGTGACTCAGCTCTGGCGTCGGTGCAAGTTGCTGTGCGTTTGTGACTCAGCTCTGGCGTCGGTGCAAGTTGCTGTGCGTTTGTGACTCAGCTCTGGCGTCGGTGCGGCCCTTCCGTCGACTTGAAAACAACCATGGGTGTTTTGACGTTCCAATGAAACTCTCACACGATTGCTCCGCATTTATGTTCCCCCTTTGCGTCCTCTGCTGCGTGGCTTGTGACTACTACTGTACTTGTACCTCTATAGAGGAAGGGAATCGCCGTGGACCCTGCGTGTGCTGGATGTCGCTGTTGATAGATCGTCCGTTCGTTCGTGCGAAAAACCGGAACTAAACGCTGTTGATAGATCGTCCGCCCCGCCTTCCGAAGAAAAACGCACAACTATTGCACTCATCGTTTTTATTTTTCACGAGTTACAATATCTCTTGTCGCTCTCGGTGCCCCGTACCCTCGTTGCCGCCCGCCCGCCCCGGTGCATTCGCCTCCCCCCCTACGCCCCTCCCCCCCCCCCCCCCCCCCCCCCCCCCCCCCCACTCCGCCAACCCCCTACGCCCCGCCCCCCCCTCACGACTACGGCCATGCATGATATGGGTACACCCCCCCCGCCCCTCAACCCCGCATTCCGCCTCGACTCCGTCCCGAGATATGCGTGGTTAATAATGGTCAATGACCAAGGCAAGCAGCAAATGAGTACGCGCCCCCCCCCGCGGCCACTCCCCCCCTCTCAATTGCTGTCTCTGGACGTGACCACACCGGAAAATAAGTTACCTCATTAAAGCCGCTACCCACGTGCAAATCCGCCTCACAAGAGGTTCTCAGTGGGATGCAGCTCACCCTTCATGCGACTCGCCGAACACCTCACGGCCCTTCGCGCTTGGTACAAGCAATGTCTGCCTGGTCTGTGAAAACCTGACGTGCTCCGTCTCGACATTGTAGGGATGCGAGGGTCTATGGTCATACGACCACGGTCATGCATGATAATGAGTACACCCCCCCCCCCTCACCCCCGCCTTCCTCCCTTCCCCCCACCCTCCCCCATCGCCTCCAGGTGTGTCGATGTGTGAAGTTTTTGATGCTGCACTTGCGTGATTGCGATGGGAAGACTTCGTCGGGTGAGCCTTGCCCGATGCCATGGTGTCAGCCGTGCACGGCCCTTCTGGAACACCTTATCCGATGCCCAGGGTTGGCGACGTGCCAGGTGCGTGGGGGGGGGGGGGGGGGGGGGGGGGGGGCGTACTCATTTGTTGCTTGCCTGAGTCATTTGACCATTGACCACGCATCCCTTTCGAGACGAAGCACCGTTCCTACTCCTAATAGAGACATCTCCAACAATTGGGCGCTCATCACAGTGTTTCCATATATTACATAGATTTTTTTTGCTAATCTTCTCCCTTTCCTGTTTGGCCGCCTGTGGCCAGCATCTATATCCTAGGATAGCGATCGTTTTCTCGCTGCTATTCAGTTTATCAAACTCCTCCATGTCACACTCGTCTATGTCCCTCATCTCTTCTTCTCACACATCCCGTTCCTCCTTGTACATTTCACATTCTGCTACTATTTGAGCTCTACTCTCTATTGCTTTGCCACACGGGCACGTCTGTGCATCTACTTCCTCCTCCTCCCGGCTACTTTTATATCTCTTCTTTCTGGCAGGTTCAGGTCACCTACACGAAATCGCGGTTTCAGCGTTTTCGCGAAGTCCATTGGGCCGTACAAATACGTTGTAGTTCCTATTCCTTCGCTCAATCCCCCGTGTATCTTTTAAGTGTTTTCCCGATTCCACCTTGTTTCTTAACGCTAGCCTTTCCCTTCTTTCTATCCTCTCTTCTGCTTCTATCTTGTACCTCCCAAATCCCAAACTTGCCGGCGGACATCACCTATTCTTGGTTTCCCCCTATATCCTTCCATACTTTCTCAACTACGCCATCCCACCTATTCCAGCTCGCCCGTTTGTTCCTTTCTCCCGTACAGCTCTGTCAACTATGGCTTGCAACCTCTTTTTGGGCATGTTCCTTACTTTATATTGCCATTTCAACTTTCTCATGTCTCTATTTGTCTTGAGTGGGTGCATTCCCAGTTCTGCTGTTAATGCTGTGTTACGATTAGTAGTCGTACTTGAGCATCTTAGGATTTTTTTAGCTGCTGTCATCTGTACTGTTTCCAACTGTTTTACGAGCTTTGCGTTCCGTTCCCATGCTTCTCCTGCTTATTCTAGCTTTGGTACTATCACATTCATCAGGATACATCTCTTAATCCTGGTGTCAAGGTGCGAGTCTGTTAGGATCGCATCCATCTTGCCTACGTGTGATTTACCCTTTCCTATTATTTTTACTATGTGTATCCCAAGAGCAGTCTTTTGACATCTCTACGCCAAGGCACGTATACTGATCTGCGATCGGCAATTCATCTTCTCCCCACTTCCAACTGAAATTTACCGGGTTTGCCTTATCTTCGTTGCAAACAACTACTGCGCATTTCTTGACGTTCGCCGTCACCGTCCATTTCCTAGTGTATCCTAGCGCCTTCTCTATTTGTTTCTGCAATCCTTCGGGCGTTTCTGATATCCCCACGAAGTCATCCGAAAACATCATTCCCGACACCGTATCTTCCCCTACCGTGACTCCCTGCCTTGCTGCTTCGACTGCTATCAGGTCGTTAATACATATCTTACCTCGTCTATGTTTGATTACTCTCGTCTGTTGACTGTCCATATTAGACGGTGGTCCGTAGTTCCTACGTCCGCTGCGCATACATGTACTTCCGTTTCCTTACCAGTCCCATTTTCTACTGCTCATAGCGTCAAGGATAGAGCTTTCTCCCTTTTGTATGCACTGTCTAGTCTATTCTGGTTCTACCTTTTTTACTCCGTCGTTCAACGTCTTCATCTCGTTGTGCTTGCGGAACTTTTAACATCTCTTTCCCATTCTTATTCTTTGTTACTTCCCCATATTGTCCAGTGTTCTCAATCCAGCTTGCTTGCCTTCCCAGATCTTGAATTACAATCTCCCACTAGCACTACAGCACTTCTCCTTGCCTTTTATATTTGTGTACATCTACTGCAACTGCTCCGAACTCCCTCTGTATATCTTGTATTCTTCGACTCTGGGGCATGTAGATGGGGGGGGGAGAGCTTTTTAAGGTGGTGGTGGTGTGGCCATACCTAACTAAAGCTTTGCCAGTGCCTACCATGGTGGTGGGGGGGGGGGGGGGGGGGCGGTTGGGGGGGGTTGCAGGACCTGGTGGGTGGTGGTGGTATTTGTGTGGTGTGGCGGTGCAGGTGGCGGTGGTTGTAGTGTTGGTAGTGGTGTGGTGGTGGTGTAGATGTGGTGGTGGTTGTGTGGCTGTGGTTGTGGTGATGTTCGTTTGACCATGCCTCTGTTTCTACAATATTTTTATACCGTACGAGTTTAGCACTATCACACTAGGGTGAAAAGATAACACACCACCCCCCCCTCCGACGATTTTCAAAGCTGTGTTCCTCTACATGCGATACATGCGTCTATGCCACCCTTCTCCACGAAATCTTTCCGAAGCCACGATTTTCGTTGTGTGCGCCCCCCCATGTTGTGGAGAAAACCGGGTCTGAAATTCGTCCCAGGGGGTGTACGATATCATCTTATCACCCAGTGTGATAGTGTTACACGGTGGTGCCAAGCCTAACCCAACCCTATATACTGGTCGGGTATGTAACAGGTGTGTAACCCTCGGAATCTACCTTCACCGCTGCGCGAGCTGCACATCCTCAACCTTCAACAGCAAGCCCGACATGCCGCGGGAACCCATGCCGATCGTGGGTCGGCGACGGCGACGCAGCTATTTCGGACCCCTTTGGCCCAGCACGCGCCTGATCGCGCTGACCAGTAGGCGCGCTGCGTCAAATCGCGCCGGCCAATGTGGCGCATTGCGTGAAATCGCGCCGGGCCAATATGGCGCATTGCTTGAAATCGTGCTGGCGATTGGCGCGATACGTGAGATCGCGCCGGCCAATAGGCGCGTTGGGTGAAATTGCGCCGGCCAATAGGCGTATTGCGTGAAAACACGGCGGCCAAGAGGCGGGCCGCGTGAAGTCAAAGTTATACATACCTACCAAGAGAAAAGCGCGCGAGCGTTTGGAGGGGATGCAAAAAAAAAAAAGGGAACGCGAGTTTTTGAGGAGTTATGTCGAATGCTGGGAGAGGCTCGAGGGCATGTTTAGTGTATCTGTAGTATTGTTTTCAGTTTTATTTTTATTTTTACGACGCAACCCAGAGAGTCGGCAGAGCACAGTAGTAGTAGTTGTACGTAGCAGTGGTACAGTAGTAGGTTCTGTACCCGCGAGAAACGAGGTACTGTGTGATGGTGGGCCGACAATTTTTTTCTTGTGTGTTTGTGTGATTTTTGCGATTTTTGAATGAGAAGGATGAGCGCATTAAAGACGAGCGGTAGTGCTGTGTGGAGAGAACGTGAGGGAAACGGTCGGATGTAGATGCCGCTCGTTCTCGGCGCTGTATTTGATCGACTTGATTTTCTTTGGGTTTGGTTCGGTCAAGTTTGGCTCGGCTTGGCTCCACTCGGCTTGGCTTGTCTTGGCTTGTCTTGACTTGAGTTGAGTAGGGTTTGTTTTGTCTGTACGTCGTCTCACTCTGCGAGGAAGAGAAAGGAGCAAGATGGCGGGGGAAATAAAACGCTCTCTCTCGTGTAGAAGGCGTTCGTTGCGCGCGCGGTTGAGCCGCTTTTTGTTTTCGTTGTTTTCGTTGTTTTTTTTTTGGTCTCCCGATGGAAGAAACAATCGGTTTTGGCTCTTAGCAATAAAGTCGCGTTTGTTTTTGCGGTCGATGTTGCGTCACTGCCGTCATTGCATCGCTTGCGCGTCTACGCTGGGTGCTGGTGTAATCTCAGTCTCGCTTACCAAAAAGCCAGTATCCCCTTTTTTCTTTCGCATCGTCCCCTCGTTTTTTCTCTCGGGTCCTTGGGGCGCTGTATGGAGTGTCTGTAACGGTATTCCTTGTTGTTTTTTTTTTTCGAATACCGTCATACCCCGCAAAGGTGTAGGGTGGTCTAGAGCAGGTGGTACTGGCCACAGTCCATCCATCCATCCATAGTCCCGTCCTCTGTCGCTCGTGGTTGGGTCCATGATTTACGGTGATGGGTTTTTGATTGAACGTTTAATCAACGGTGGGTTGCAAACGCGTGTTGCAGGCGAGGCGAGGCGAGGCGCGCGCAAACGTATATATAGCACGAGGTTGTTTGCTGTGCTGCTTTGTCGGCTCGGTATGTGTGACCTCGATCGCTCGTTTCTGGCGCCATGATTTCATGGTCGTTGGTTGGTTGGTTGAGCGTTCTTGTACGTCAACGTTCGTTGCGAGCCCGTGTTTCAACCGAGACTATCCGCGCAAGCATGGTACGAAGGCTGTTGTGTAGGTTTTGTTTTGCTCGACATGGACGTGAGCCAAGAAAACTTGATGTAGACTACTGATATTTCACGTTTTGGGACTTTGGAACTTGACCCACAGATCGGGGGAAATACTTGGGGTTGTAGTGATACACTAGTTGCAAGTAGTTTGAGAGAAAAAGCTGCCGTTGTCTTACTCGTAGACCAGTTTTTTTTTTTCCTCACCTTTTTTTTTTTTTTTTTTTTTGCATTTTCTTTGATACGTCACGGTGTTCACGGTGTGACAATTGTTAGCGATACCGCGGGCAGGGAGCGATCGTCGCCGTTCCAATTTGTTTTGTTTTTTTCCTGGACGTCAGTTCAACACGGGTACGTAAAAGGGAAGGGAGCGCAGGCCACAGAACAGTCCGGCCGCATATGATAAGCGTGCGAAACCACTAGCGTACTGATGTACTTCGTATAGCAGTACAGGACACCTATTACTGTAGAAGTAGGAAACATAAATACTGACCCAGGATGGGTTTCTTATTGTAGAAAGGGTGCATTCTACACGAATTTCAGTATAGTGGCCCCCGAATTTTTTATTTTATTGCAAACCTCAGCCTGACTTTCTTGGTGGTGTTTCTTAGTGCTGCTTTTCTTAGCTGTTGGTACCAGTATGCTGTACGGTACGACACAACATCAAAACGATTTGCTCATACAGCAGTCCTGACGAGTAAATGTCGCTAGCACAGCAACACAGAGGAGAGATTGGTTCGTGGTTGTAATTGGTCCATTTGTTTCAAGGAGTTTTCTGGTTGGTCTATTTCGTTTAACGAGTGTTTGTCGTTGGTCTTTTTTTTTTCGTAGAGTGTTCTGTTTTTTTTTTTTTTTATTGGTGGAAACTCCCTCTATTTTTTTGTTTAGAAAGGCTTTTTCTCACTGCGGAAAACCCCCTGCTGATATTATCGCTCGATAGGAGAGGCCGCGATGCTAGCGGCTACTACTTTTACTACTACTATTATACCGAGTAGTAGTTGTACTATCTGTTTTTGTCTTACTCCTACTGTTACTGCTGTTGTCGTACTGCTGCTACTGTTGTGGTCCTGCTGCTACTGCTGTTGTAGTACTGCTACTACTACTGCTGTTGTTGTAGTACTGCTACTGCTGTCGAACTACTGCTACTACTGCTGTTGCCGTACTACTGCTGATGCTGTTGTCGTACTTTTTGATCTGTGTTTCGTCGGGGAGGGTTAGGACTGTAGGGTGTGTGTGCTTGTTCACTTGTTCATGTGCGTGGCATATTTTTGGTGTGAAGGATGTCTCAGAGAGAGGGAAGAGAGCGACTGACCCTCCTGTCTTACGACTTGGCATTGATCGCTCGTGGGGGAAGGGTTGCTGTGTTTTGGGCAGGGCGTGTACCCTACGAAGCTTCGTATTATTCTATTTTTTACGTTGGGAAGCCGTTGGTGTTGGTTGGTGATGTGCTTGTTGTGTAGCAGCAGGGGAAGGAGGGGGTAGGGGGGGTTCTCATGGGCTGTGCACTCCTGTAGGGAGAGGGGAGGGAGAGTTGCGGGCACCATACCGTAGATTCATTGACGCACGGCAAAACATGAGTGTGTCAGTCTTCCTCGCACGATTTGTCCTTTTCTGCCTCGAGGTATCTTTTTTATTTGAAACGACCCTAATTATTCGTGTCTTATGCGTCCATTTTCGTCAGTTTCGGACATTTCGGACAAATTTTCAGCTGGAAAATGGCGTCGTCACGTTGGTTTGCGGGGCTGTGTGGGGTGTCCAGGGAGGCAAGGCGAGTTTCTTTTTGTTGCGTTGCTATACGTAGACAGATGCAGATATGGTAATGAGTTATCTGATTGCGTGTGTTTGGTGTTGGTCGGGGTGCAGTGGTGCCCCGCGGGAGGCAGGGGTATGCTTGTCCTGAGGGTTATAGGTGGGTTCAAGGGGACAAGTTACCTGGGGATGGTTGTTTTGACTTTTGCATACACACGCACCTACCTGTTGTACCCACACCTGTGTAGGGGTACGGTGATTGTTGGATACCGTGTTATTTTTTCATATATATCGAAATATCCGATATGTCGATATATCGAACTCCGATGTATCGGATTTTCCTATGTATCGAATTATCGAACTTCGTTACGAATATCGTTTGGAACGCGTTATGCCCTCCATCCCGTGGCATCCCCGTGTACGTTTTTTGGATGATACCGAACGAAAAAAATCGATGCGTCCAATATCGGAATCGTATCGATTAATTTGTTTGTTTTTTTCGGCATCGTATATCGAACCCAGTTCCGATATCGATAGCCGTCACTAGACGTACAGTAGTTGAGGTGCTCCAAACATTGGTCTATTTTTGGAGAGAGTACGGTCCCACAGCTAGATGGGAGGGAAGATAAAGCGTATATCCAGAATAAGTAGACAATACACTAAAGGAGTATTATAACAAGTATTATCATGGATAGACTACAGCTGGATGGGAGAGTAGACGCAGCGTATATCCGGCATAGAGTAGACAATATACTGCAGCGAGCAGCTACTATTATCACGGAATAGAGTGTACTCTTTTTTTTGTTCGACACCTTGAAAAACACAGTAGTAGTACCATACTTGAGGATATGCACGTATGCTGTACAGGAAGAGGAGGAGGGAGGGGGGGCACTGGCTGATGAAGTATACACAGCAGCATAAATTAATACATACCTGATGCAACAAGTACGAGAAAATGATTAAAAACAACACGAGTGGGCGCGTGGGGAACGAGTGCTTAGAGCTCGGCCTATGATGTACATCTACGCTCGACAGCTTTCTCTTGTGTCTCCTGAGAGCGTGCCGAGGGAATGGCTTCACACACGGGACAAATCGCGCTCTAGATCTCTAAGTGGATCATCGAGATGTTACGATATATATGCCGTTATGCGATAGATAGATAGATGCTGTGCAAGATCAGCAGTTTCATACAGGTTTGCTACTGTATCGATAGGCAGGCATGAAACGGGACGGGACGTGCCCTTCATGCCGCACAGGCTCTAGGCCCCCTCCCACAAAATGTTGGTGTTCGCACAATAATAGTAAGATCTTAGATTGGTTCTCGGCTCGTGGTTCCCTTGTGCCTCACCGACTGCGGGGACGTATTACCTGTTGCCAATCTGAATCAACCAGAGTTACTGCAAGTCATTGACTCGACGTTGGAACTCCGTCAGCTATTATTACATACCTGGTAGAACGGAAGCTTCTTCTTTGTCCTCGCTTTCGTGTCCCCGCTATTTTAACTTATTTGGTGTCGTCGCATTTTCAAGGTATTTAGTGTCCTCGCCTTTTAAAATCAATTCTAGCCCTCGTTTTTCAACTAATCTCGTGATCCTCCGTCTTAAGCAATTTCAAGCCCCTTTCTTTCTTCAGTCGTTATCTCGTGTCCTCCGTCTTAAGCAATTTCAAGCCCTTTCTTTCTTCAGTCGTTTCGTGTGCTCTCTTTTTCAAGTAATTCCCTGTCCTCGATTGATCAAGCCGTTTCTTGTCCTCTCTTTTTCAAGTCAAGTCCTGTCCTCTCTTTTTCAAGTAATTTCGTGTGCCATCTATTTCAAGTAAGTCGTTTCGTGTCCGATCTTTTTTTTGGATCATTTTTTTTTCGTGCGCTCTCTTTCTCAAGCAATTTCCTGTCCTCGCTTTTTCTAGTCATTTCAATGTTCTTGCGTTCTCGAGTCGTTTTGTGCCCTCGCATTGTAATGTCGTTTTGTGTCCTCGCACTATAAAGTCGTGTTGTGTCCTCGTTTTATGGAGGAATTTCGTGTCCTGGCCTTTTGCAGGAATTTATTTCGTATCTCCCGCTTTCGAGTAGTTTATTATTCCTGTCCTAGCTTTGTCATTTCGCGTCGTGTTCTCTTGTTTTGAAGTCATTTCGCGTGCTCCTTTGTTCAAGTCAATTTTTCGTGTCTTACAGCCCTTTTGGGTAAGATTTCCTGTCCTCGCTTTTTCAAGGCATTTTACCTGCCCTCTCTTTTTCAAGTTACTTCCTGTCTTTGTCTTTTTCCTCCAGTCATGTCGTGCACACAGCCTCTACTTCAACTTGCACCAGCCGTAACCTACGCGTCTCCCTCCCACTAACGACCTTCCTTCCCTCCCTAAAGCCTACGATTGACGCCCACACCACGAGCGACGGAAATCGATCTATAATATGACGCGAGCGTGCGCGCTGTTCATCTCGGGGCGACCTTCCGCCGCCACATGAAATTACTTTAGGTACGTACTCGTACGGTAAGTAAATCCTAGAACGGGATAGGTTTTGGGGAGTGCTGATTGGCTGTAAAAGTTGGAGAAGTTCATCCGATTGCAGTGTTGGGCAAAGGGCGATAGGCAGACAGACATTTTCAGAGGTTCCGTTGCACATAAGCTGTGGAACTGACGGGCTCCTCAACTGAAGAAGTACAGACAGTGCAGGACACCTACGTGTTCAGATTAAGAAACAGGGAAGCATGTCCAGGAAAGGATATCTTTTTGAGAATGCGTGCGTTCTACACCAACTTCAGTATACTTACGCCCGCCAAATTTCTTTTTTTACTGTTGATCTCAGTCTGGCTTTCTTATTGCTCGTTTTCTTTTTGGATGTCCTGTACTCCTGGTACTCTAATATCGTTGAAACACCGTTCTTTGTCTGTGTTCGACATTTTTATGATTCGGCGTAGCGGGGGGCATAGTAAAATACATAGTGTTACGTACCAGGAATTACGGGGGACCATAGTAAATAGGACCATTTTTTTTTCTAACAATAGGGAAATATATGGGTTTTGGTGTGTACCGTAGGTTCTATTTACTATGGTCCCCCGTAATAGTAAAGCAGAACCCACGATGGACCCCAAAAAACATGGATTATACTCGTACCCCTATGCTTGTACAACATGCTTGGTTCTGATTATTGCAATAAATAAAACCTGGTAAGTTCTCTCGTAATAGGCCATGAATGAGGTCGTGCCATTGGAGTTGCGCGTTCATTCTTTGTATTAATAATTGAAGTCACTTGTCGGGTGACGAGGTTACATAGAGTTTCCCGAGGGAGGTGTGACATGTACGAGCCTCAGAAAAAAACAGGCACACCCCTGCCGCGTGGCATGCGCCATCAATATCAGGCCTGATTGGTAACATCTACCAATGTGAAGGTGTTACCTGCTGAGCTATAGGGGTAACATATCGATCGATTTCCCAACCCAGGGTAATCCTTAACAGGTATATGTTATGGTATCCCCTCTCTCCTGTTGCGGCGTTATGGTTTGTAGCGATCGCCCCCTCATCGTACCTGGCAGGCGTTATCGCCTGCTTTTCTGATGAGCGCCTCGCCCCTTCGTTCAGAAGACATCTGGCGAGGCAAACAGCAACTACTGTAATACAAGAGCTTCCCCCCCCCCCCTCTGAACGGCGGGATTTTTGGGGCGTCTGCGCAGTATACGGCCGTACGCTGACCTACCCAGTTCGTTTCAATACCTCCCGGGGAACCAAGAAGATATGTTGCTAGGGACGCACACGCAAGCAAGCGTTTCTGTAAAAGAAAAGTCCGGACCGAGATTCGAACCCGTGTCCTGCCGACGACGCCAAATGTGAAGGTGTTGCCTACTGAGCTACCAGGTATATATAAGGGTGGATAAAAGACCGATCGATCACCCAGCCCAGGGTAATCCTTATAACATCAGTGCCATCATCTGCCTTTTGGAGCGCAAAAAGAGGTGAGTCGTCCAAAGTTGGCCCAAGACAAAGACCAAGAAGGCAATATATATATAAAAAAACGCCCGTAGTTCGCGCGATCGATTTATCCCACGCAGCTTGCAAACATGGGATTTTCACAAAATCCTCGATCTCACAACTAGAATTTTACAATACATGGAGGACGATGTCGCTGAGGTCGGTTATGAGAGATCGAAATGTACCTGGTATATACTACCAGGTATGTGTTTTTTTAGACCTGGTTTTGAGCCATTTTCGAGCTACTGTAGCTCGCAATAAGGTCCACCTCTCGGTGCACTGTCTTCTCGTCGTGCGTCACCTTCCTCGCCTCTCCCGAGCCTGTCGGGGGCGGCCTCAGCCGTGCTCGCGTCGTACCTCACGGGTCGTGCTGTATTCGTGGGTTTCCTCAGGGTGTCATGCCTTTATCGCAGGCTTGCCATTTTAGTTTTGCTGACAGTCCCGTTGCGGCATATAACTATTTGCGGGGGACTATAATAAATGGGACCAAATATTGTTGGTAAAAACAGGTAAATATATAGGCTATTGTGTGTACCGTAGGTCCTATTTACCATGCCCCCCCGAAACACCCCGCGATCGACTACAGTAGTATCAAGTGGATGCGTTCCTCAGGATCGTGTCCAGGCTTTTTCTCGCGAGGCGGTTCATGTGTTCGGTCGCTTCGTCTGCCATCGTGCCCGCCGGCCGGGTTTGTCCCGAGCCGGAACTGGCGTAAGCTCGTGCCGTGTCCACGCGACCGATGAAAGCCGAAACATTCACCAATAGTGTGTACCAAAGTGATCGGAAATATAAGCCCCGTTTGGACTCTGATATCAACATCAAACGAGTATTGTGTTCCCGGCCAGAGTGGGACAGGATAGTTTATCAATGGGTGAAATACTACCGTAGTTTTTTTTTTTTTTTTTCTTCTGATGGAGACGTCATACGAACTCGCCCAGCCAACAAGCCGCTAGCACGAACATCAAACAAAACGAAAAGCACATAGAAACACAAAAAAAAAACATAATCAACAAAAACACGCAGCTTGCAGTTTCGAGGAAATTCTCGATCTCACAGCATCGAAGAATGAAGCACTTTTCTATTTGTTGTATATACTCGTGAAGAACACACAAACAAAAGCGGTAGCACCAACGTGCGAGTGAAACGTCCCAACGCTTTCCCCCCAGCCCCCTCTCTCCGTTTTTACCGGCGCGTTTGTTGTCGACGCACGGAACCCCGGACTCTCTGATAGCGGAAGGACGGGGGGGGGGGGGAGGGGGGGGAACGCGGTGTCTCTCTGACGAGCATTTTTTTTTGGTTGACGGACAGCCGTCAAGGAGCTCCCCACAATGAAACTGGTATAAGTAAAAAGAGGCCTCGACGGGCCAGCCGTCGAGGAACTCCCTGGACTGAAACTACAGTAGTACGTCAAGTGTGAAGAGGCCCCGACCAGCCAAACGAGACCGCTAATCGTGGACTGACCCCGGGGTTTGACTCCCTGGCAGGGGGGGAGAGGTGTGTGTGTGGGGGGGACTCATGTCATGTATGGCCGTAGTCGTATGACCATAGACCCTCGCACACCTGCAGTGCCGGGACGGGGGGGACATTCATCACGAAGCCTTGCATTCTTTCAAGATACCAGGTAAGAGAATCATTGGTGCCCCAAAAAGAAAGCAACAGTCGTGCAGGACCACCATACGAGGTTAATTTCTAGCAGGTACCAGGTACCCTGCGCGTCGGCCCAAACCCAACTCGACCCCAACCCCCCGTTCCTAACCCCACCCCTACCGCCAACTTTTTCAGGGGTTCGAGGTCGGCATGAGCGGTTTCGCGTCTCCGCCGCGTGTTTTGGTGGCCGTTTCCCCAAACCAAGCTCGGCCGGCCTCGACCAATCAGACACCTAGTGGTGTTGCACGCGTGTACTTGTAGGATGGTCCTCATTCAGGGCCCTTTCAGATTGACCTTTTTGCTGACCGATGACTCTACAGGACTGCAGCAGCAGGTAATCTACTTGTCGTCGTCCTCGAAGTTCATGTCGTTCTGGCGCAAAAAGCTGGCCAGCTCGCGCTCCAGGGACGACGCCAATTCGTAGTCCTTAGCCTGCACCTGTTGCAGCGGCCGGTCAGCCAGAAAAAAATACCACGGAGCCAGAACAAACGACGGGCCGGGAAAAAAACACCACCTGTCAGAACCTACCACGGGCCGGCAAACAGTACCACGGCGGGGGTCGGGACAATACGATGGCCCGGTAGAGAACATCCTACGGGACAGCACACATTGGTACAACGGGTTAAGACATACCAGCATCATACGGCGAGTTCAGCACATAATATACGACGGTCCAAAAGTCAAAACAAACGGAGGGTCAATGCAAAACGACCGGCCAAAGCATAAGACGGGCCACAACATAAATTACGACGGGTCAGAGCAGACGGGGAGGCAGAACATATACCTATACATATATATATATATAAGACGCACGGCCAAAATAGATCGCGCGTCAGAAAAGACGGAGGGCGGGAGCGTACAATATACCAGGCACAGCACGATGGGTCACATACGGAGGGTCGAAACATGTAATACAACGGGTCAGAGCGCACATGAACATGAGCACACAGCAGCAGCAGCAGTATTTCAACGGTTCATAACGCGAGAACAACGAGGAGCTAGAAGTCAGAACAGCGGGGGGGGCACAACCTACAACGCCTAACTCATCTTCACCCTTTTAGTACTGCACTCTTACACCTACCTAAATTCGGCTGTGGCTCTAATTCCAAGCGCTTCGTCCCCACGATGGGAGTGCAGTTCTGAAGTGAAGGGGTCAACCTCAACCAAATCAACCAGTGTACAGCGCTCCCAATCAACCAATGCATAGGGCCAACCAATGCATAGGGCTCCCGAACAATCAATGTATGGGGCTGTAGTCATCTTCGCCACGTACACAGTGCGCGTCAACCATAGCGTCAAACAGCTGTAGGAACTTGAGTCGAGCTCTGCTGACAACGCCACACCAGACAAAGGACCGTAATTCACAATGTACGCCGTATGGAGTAAGAGCGTTGAGCTCGCACCAGAGGGGTGCCATTGTTATTGATATTGATATTACGGGGGGACATAGTAAATAGGACCAAATATTGTTATTACGGGGGTCCATAGTTAACGGGACCAAATTTTGTTAGTAAAATTTGGCAAATATATAGGTTTTTATGTACATCATAGGTCCTGTTAACTATGGACCCCCGTAATAGTAAAATTTGGAAAATACAAAGATTTTTGTGTCTACTGCTGGTCCTATTTACTATGGTCCCCCGTAATAGTTGTTTTCTCGACAACGGTAACTAAGGGTGCTAAGTCGAACATTCTATCTTCGGAAAGGCTCTCTCTCGATCAAGATATTTCCGAAACCACCTTGTTCGGTTATTGTTCGGTACGGTATCGGCAACCTTCCTTCCCCTTAGTCTGGCAACATCGAGCGCTTAAAAACGATCGCACCCGCCCCTGCAACAAACTCAACCACGCACTTTACGGCAAAAAATAATATGCTACGATGCCCCACAACGTAATGACCATTTATACACTAATAATCAAACCAAACCTTCCTTATAAGATGGAGCAGAGTGGTAGACGTCGGGACAAAATATGCCCAAGGCAAAAACTTATGCCAGGCCCGAACATACGGAAGGGCCAGACCAGCTGACTGCCCAATTCACACGTCGGATCAGAACCCAGAACAGACGGAAGGCCAGAGTCCAAGTAAACACATCACACAGACGTGAAAACGTGGTGGGATTGCGCCGGATTTCTACCACGGATGAGTGGCACCGGTGACCGGCTCTCAAAATCACATACCTGGTACCCGTTATATACATAGGATTCGCAGAATTTTTGTTGTTTCGGGAATTTTTACTTTTGTCCTGGGCTGGTGAAAACGCCTCCTCCATACGTGATGAACACTCAATTGGAGGTGGGGGATTTAGACAAGGGGATGATGGCGATTCATACCCTGATTTATCGCCTGGCAATGCTTTGTGGCTGAGGGTTCTTGCGGGCGCTTTCCACATTTGGCCAGGTTGCGGCATTACCGGCACTGCAGCAGCGCCTACTTTTTTTCATCAAATAAAGTATTTAATAGTGCCACCACTCACCGCCTCCACCAATCTTTGCCGCAATCCCTCAGCCGTGGCGACGACATTCGCCTCCTGCGCGCTCCCCTCCATCTTCGGTCCCAACGATTTTGCAGGAAAACACCCATCGGAAAAAAAGGGACAAAAAACAAACAGGAGGGCTTGAGGCGCAGGCCGCAAAAAGCTTATAATGTGTGTGCGGGGGGAGTGTACTCATCATCATGCATGGCCGTAGTCGTATATCATAGACTCTCGCAGCCCTGCAATGTCGGGACGGAGCGCGTCGGGTTTTCACCGACCAGGCAGTTATTGACTGGTTTTATATCAAGCGCGAAGCGAAACGTGAGGTGTTCGGCGAGTTGCAGGAAGGTTGAGCTGCATCCTCCCAAGAACCGCTTGTGAGGCGGGTGCCGTCACCTTGTGGGCACTTTCTTGCACATACGGGATGACAGCATCGAAACAAAAGGTTTATTTTCCCGGTGTGCCCATTTTCAGAGGCAGCGATGGGTACACTATTTTTCGTTTAGTTAATTTAGCATCCCATTTATTAAAATTTTGTCCCTTCTCGCTCCTTCTCCCTTCTTTCTAGTCGTCAGTCAGATCCGGGTTCTTCAACATAAGTAGGCTTTTTTCTCCCCCCCCTCCCCACCACGGTACCGCCTCCTGGGTGCCTTACCATATATCAAATCAGTACGACCATTTCCCTTGTATGTGGACTTAAGGTGCTCCACCCCGTACAAATGGTCAAACTTGGGGGCGACCGAACAGAGCGCATGGCTTGTTTCCGTTTTTACCGCGTAAACCTTGAGGTAGCACACCTCCCCTTGGACGAATTTCATAGCTGGTAGCTGGTTTTATCGGCAACGAGGAGAGACCAAACTGCCGAGCGGCGCGTCTTTGGAAAGACCACCATTGGTTGCGTGTGCCCCCCCCCCCTTGCTGCGGGGAAAAAAAACGCCTCCAAAACTCATCCAAGGGGTTGTGATGTCTTGTTGCGTCTTGTACGGTGGGTTCCTCACTCTACTACGGTATTTATCACCTCAGCTGGGGGCGTCGTATCACAACGAAGGGTCGTGTCACAGCGACGGGACACCCTTATCACCCGCACACGCTAACTCTAAGAACACCCTCTAATTCGTAACTCCAATATTCATAGTAGGGAAGAGAAGAAGCAAAATTGGGAAGGGAAATCGAACACGAACCACCATGACAGCTGTACGGATGGATGGGAGAAGGTGGAAGGGGGCGAGACAGGAAGCAATACGCTCAGCCGGAACATGTATATATGGCACTACAGCACGTACAGGAGTTGAAGCAATCGAGGCAAACAAATAAGTAAAAAACATCGGATTCATTGGGGAGAAGTCCATGGCTCTTTCGATAAAAACTGGCGGTAGACGGGCGGGGTGCCTAGAGAGCAAGACCCTCCCTCGCCGACCCACATGGCTCCCGTCATCCATTGGAAGTTCGCCTGACAAGCGGTTCATAGTAGGATGCAGCCCACCCTTTATGCGACTCGCCGAACACCTCACGTTTCACTTCGCGCTTGGTGCAAGCACCCAATGTCTGCCTGGTCGGTGAAAACCCGACGTGCTCTGTCCCGGCATCGTAGGGATGCGAGGGTCTATGGTCATACGACTGCGGCCATGCATGACATGAGCGCACCTCCCGCCTCAATCGGCCAAAACACTCGCTTTCGGAACGAGGACATTGCGGAAAGAATATTTCCGGGAATTTCCCGCGGTTTTCTCGCTCACATCGAAAGTAGAACCTTCTTCGCCCTCGAACTCCTCAGCCTTTGGCGGCTGATTGTAGACCTCGACGAAGTCAAGCTCGGGTAGACGGATCTTGTTGAGAATATCAGGCGTTTTTGGCGTGAGCTTCGTTATCGTGTCCTGAGAAAAAAGCAAAAACAAAGCGTGTTTTGCGTCAGTCACCGGCGGCGGACGACAAATGGAAAAGGGGTAGAGGGTGGGGTGAGGGGGGAAAGTATAGGACAAGAAAAGACGCGGCGGGGGACAAGGCGTGAAATTGATAATCTACTTTGGACCCGGTAGAGGGTGGGGGGAGGGGGGAAATTATAGGAGAAGAAAAGACGCGGCGGGGGACAAGGCGTGAAGTTGATCATATACTTTGGACCCCCGCGGTATGGCCCCTAAACTGACCGCCCCCTACACTGAACTAGTACAGTAAGGTCGAAATACGCCTTGATACGCACAAAAAGACCGGTCTGCTACATATCGACCCCTTGACTAACCGCCGTTTATACTACAACTAGTATAATAAGGTCAGAAGAGGTCTTGACGCGAACAAAAACACGAGTCTTCAATGAACATATAACGTTTGCTGTTGTCTGCGTGGGAGCCTCTGCTCCGTGGGACAACCTCACTAACTTTTTGAAAAAATATTTATTTTCTTCTAGTAGAAAAGTGGATAGAACGCAGCTCAAGACAACCAGAATTCCACATATCATTGTCGTGCTTCAATTCTAACTCGGCTGTGCAACACAGCCAAACAGCGCTTGCCGTCCGGCAACGTGCAGCGTGAGGGTTACATCACGAAAAAAGCGACGAAGAAAAGAGACAACGAAGACTACATACATAGACATGTAAAAAGCCGTCGCACCTGGTAGAAGGGGTTGCTGCCTTTCTCTTTGCTGAGGAACGCGGCCAAGCCGTCCTTGCCCGAAACCGACGAAAACACCAGGACCCTTCTCGATCATACCGCACATCGGGACGTCGAAAAACGGCAGGTACGGTGTGCAAAACCGCCCCAACACAAAACGATGGGCGAGGGAAATAGAGTTGGAATCAGGATCACGAAAATAAATAGTCTAGCTACAGCAGCAGTGGTAAACTGTTAGTTGACCTCGCCGCCCGGATGGGAATGGAGTGAAGAGCGCGCTTGAAAGTCTTGCGCATCTCGGGCAGGTTATAGATAGATCATCTACAGATCATGCCCAATTCATGATCTAGATTTTTCAGGGAAAATATGGTCCTGATCTGTATGATCTGTGTGATCTAGCTCATGTTGCTGCGTGGGAGCCGTATAACCTGCGTGATATATTAATAGGACATATTTTTTGGGTTGGATCTGTACTGTGCAGTTCCTGCGCAACATCTCACAGCAGGTTATGATCTAGATGATCTATCTGTAGGTGATTTATCTGATCTGTCAGAAGTTTGACGCTCTTTGCCTGGTTCAGATGGCGATCGGCGCTGCTTGTACCGCGTTGACACGGTAACTGCGGTAGTACGGGACCACCTCGTCCCGACTATATATCACCCTCGTCTACATTGATGTACCGACATGGTTGGCGAAAAAAGGCACCAACCATAGTATCCTCGCGACTAGCACGCCGGGATGCACCGGAATTTGTTCGCAGAGGTAAAACATTTTCCACGCTTTCAACTCAGAACAATGTGAAAAAAGCTGAGCGATCATGGAGGCGACAACTCTTAAAAAGACGCACACGCAAAACAGCAGAGAAACACAAAACGAAAAAAAGGACAAAAAACAGCACAAAAAAAACGTAAAAAAAACAAATAAACAGACAAAACAATAAAGAAACAATAACCCAAACACCGAACACACAAAGCAGACAAAAAATAAAACCCCCACTGAAAAACTATTGAAAGACACCAACAAAACTGTTAATATAGACACAAAAACACAACACCATAAAAAAGCGCGCAGAGCAAGCGACCCCTCACCCCGCCCCGACAGCGATCACCGCGGCCGCAATCCCGAACAGTCCTGTCGCCAGGTACGCGTCCCCCGGTGCAGCCGTCGACACCATCATCATCCAGGCCGCCGACACGCCTCCATCGGATGCGGGGGGTGCAACTCCATCCCCAACCCCAGCGTTCATCACATTCAGTAACGGGGACGCATCGTACATCATCGCGGCGACAACGTCGGGGTTTCCACTCCCAGCGATGGCGTTGCCTCCTCCGGGAAGGAGGCCAGGAAGGAGATCGGCGGCGGTGGCGCCTAGGGGCTCGGCTGAAAGGGGGGGGGGGGGGCAGTAGTGGTACTCAAAAGAGGACAACTCAGTCTTAGCACACAGGATAACTGGGTGCTGTGTACGGTACCTTTTACTTTGAGTAACAGGTCGATCCGATGTTTTGGCTGGCACCGCAGGAGTTTTAACCGCGTCTGCTCTCACAATTCAGAGAAAGCTGTGTGGGTTCCCAAAATCCTGCGCGGCATCCACGGTATTCTCGAAGCGAAACAATGTGATTGATATTTAAGGGCGTGTTACAGTCAAAAAAACGGTATACCGATGCAGAAACACAGGACACCTGCTAAGGCGGCGAGCACTCGTACGAGTAGGGAGACCGACATTCACAGAAAACAGAAAAACGCGTACTGAATTAGTGTAGAACGCAGTCGTTCTTGAAATAAGAATCCACTAATCAGTGCCTACCGCTCGACTCGGGGTCACAAACAAGAGGGCTCATGTCTCGCGTTTCCTCTCCCCTCTCCCGCTCGCACGAGCACTCGTGTCATATGATATCTTCGTTTTTGCCTCGGACTTCGTCGGGCATTGATCGTGATAGGGTCCAGCAGTTCGAACCCTCGGACTCGCGTTGAGCCCACCATACACCGGTAATCTCGCTCCTTTTAGGATGCTGCCTGTAAGAAACAGGGATGCGGGTCCAACCTGGGTTTCGTACTTAGGGAGGGGTGTGTTCTACACTAACTTCAAGATACAGCTTCCGTTTCTTAATGGCATTTCCTTGCGGTAAATCTCAGCCTGCCTTCCTTAATGTCCGTTTTTTTACCAGCTGTCTGGGCATGAGCCACAGCAGCGATAGAGATACGAGTATGTAGAGAGTAAACGTTAAAACATAAATCGGCACGACATCCTTCCCGGTACACGTGTACGACCTGGTACTTCTGCGCCGAGAATCGAAGTCATACGCATCATCATGACGTAACTACTCAAGAATCACCAGACATAACAGGTAGGCTACGACATGGTTTTATACACGAAGAGCTACACCCCAAACTATGGAATGTAACAGCGACAGTGGGCATTAAGCTTAGACAAGAGCCGCAGCGATACGTACCCGTACCGCCCCCACACGCTATACAAGGCTACTCCTGGTTACACAAGTGCGCCTGTTTTACTGGAGTCGTGAAGTTGCGTGTATTTTTGAACTTCGGGGGCGCGTGCATCGCTCAAACAGCACAGCAGTTCATGACACGATGGCATCCATGGTAACATGTTTTCATGAAAACATCGCACCTCTCGCTCGCGTTCTCGACCGGAAGTTCGCTCGAGACCCGGGGGCGACAAATGCTCCGACACATGACAGTGTCACCAGCGTGAAGCAAGCTGCACGTCGCGCCATGGTTTCAAACCGTGAGTATTTGTCTCAGCCTCGCTGTGTTTGCTGCAATGTCATTCGCATCGATGACGATACGCCGTCGCGTCAGGAGTTCGAACAGATATTCGTTGGGATATTTCAAAGGGAACACTCAACACGAAAATTCGCTAAAATTGTCCATACTCTGCTGTGCTGCACCTCCTGCCGCTGGACAGAAACCAGTGCGTATGTTCAGGTGAACGACGGGGACACACTCCGGCCATCCCGTGCCCGTATTTCTATCCAAATGCATGGTTTTATTGCCATAAAAAGCGGATGAGCTGGTAGGCACCTGGCGGGTGCAACCGTAAACCACCTGCCTCTGATTGCTCCGCCTTTTTAGCATGTTCATACCACAGGTCTAGACAAGAGGTACTACAGCTGCTAGCAGTTGTAGGTCATAAAAAGTGGGTCGTGTTTGAAGTTCGAGCCGTCTATGAAACCTCTCGGGCATGCTCCGTGCCTTCTGGCAGGGCCGTTGCGACAGCGACGCTAGTTCGTGCAGCCTCTTCCAGGAGCTTCTCGTTGGCGTGCAGCACTGACCTCGCCTTCGTGGCAGGCCGACCGGCACCTTTTTCCCAGTGGGCTCACCGCGGGAGCAGAAGCTCCTTTCCAACGTGAGTCTGTCGCAGTCTGCATAACAGCAGCAGTACAAGTACGCGGTGGCACCAAGTAACCCCAACATGCTGTGCAATACTCGTAGCAGCAGCCAGTGTTGGTATATCATGCCTGGTGCGAGCACTTGCGTGTTTACACTGCTACGATTAGATCGTTACCTACACCGCCTTTGATACATGTAGATTGTAGAATCGATCGAGACATCCGAGGTTCGACAGACCATTTCTACTTGAAAACGCCTTCGTTGCGAGGGCTGACTGCTGCTGCTGTCGTTGCTATTCATTGCGACTACCGAATCGAGCTGGGGTATGAACGTTGATGTTTCCATGGAACTGGACAGCAACATGTTGCATGTATTTCGTATCATAGCTCATAGCTCTCCCCTGTTGCCGCGTACGGAGAAATATCGAAACATCGATTTATCCAAATATCCATATAGAATACGCGCGCTCGGTTTATCACAATACTTGTAAAATTCGGTAAAAATGGAATATAGACGAGGCGTATTACGCAGCTTGCAAAGTTGAATATCAACTATTTAATCAGTCGAAATCACAGCTGACGTATTTCAAAATTTATAAAAAAATATCCAGAAATATAAAAATATAAAAACATCTACCTGTGGTACAAACAGATGCAACCTGATCGAAATATCAATAATCGAAATCGTTCGAAATATCAAAACATCGCATGCAAATTCCCGCTGCACGCCGCGCTTCGCGCATTGATCGCTCGATTACCCAGCCCAGGGTATTCCTTATAATGATAGGAGAAGGCCAGGGCAGCGGCTGCCGTCGAGAGATCGAGCTATCGCAATATCGAAACCTCGAAATATCGAAGCATCTAACTATCGAAAACATTAGTAATAAAAATATCGAAATATCGAAATGTCGGAATATCAAAATATCGAAGTGCCACTTCCCGCGGCACGCCGCGCTGACGCGCTCACCAACCATCCTTCCATCGTCAGCATCAGCCCAGGCACCCGCATTGCCCGGTTGACTCGCCACATGTCTGCCGCTTCGGGAGAAGAGGAGAAGGCCAGGGCAGCAGCGGCTGCCGCCGAGAGGGGAGGACAAGGTGATGGCGGGGAAGTCACCCTGTTCGACAAAATAGTGTCCAGGGCCATCCCCGCGAACATAATCTACGAGGACGACGTCTGTCTCGCCTTCACGGACATCAATCCTCAGGTGCGCCCGCCTGCGCGACTGCGTGGGGTTGGCGGCCGAGCGGGTACTATTGTGCACCTGTGGCACTTTTTATTGCGAGCACATGCGCGTTTCTTCTTTATGCCGCGCCCTAAAAAACGGCACTATTGTACCCCTTTTGAGCTGGCTCAAGCCGGGATCTAAGGCGGAGGTTAGAGACCCGCAGTTGTACGACCGCCGCCGATCGAGAGTCATATTTATATGAGATGATCGAAACTCTCCCAATCGACCATCGCATATCATGTATACTCAAGTTGGCGACGGTTACGAATGTTCTGCGAGTTCCTGGCGACAGCTGTGTATAGACGTATGCCACTGTGTTGCTCTCTCGGTATTTGGTTACTCTGGTCATCTCTTGTACTTCCCGGCTGATCTAGCATGATGCGACGTTCTGGACAAGCCGTGGTCACAGGCAAGTAGGTGTCTTGCATTCCCCCCCACCGCTGCAGCCCACGTCTTTTAGTTTTTTTTTCGCGCAGAGGGATCACTCGGCGTCCCCATTGCTCGTCGAGCGACAAAGGTTTGTTTGCCAGCTCACGCTCTCGCGCTTTTAGTGCATACCAGGTACGTTATGACGCTCATCCTCGTGAGTACAGATGAAGCAAACAATGTATGGGTACCTGAGTGGTATGTACCAGGGTAGTTACATTTCGGACTGCACTCCCCGTTCCGAAGACAGATCACTTGGATTTAGAATTAGACGGGCGTTCCTGTATAATGTTCTTTGTGTCCTCTTTTTTGCGTCCCCAACTGTGCACTGATCTCGTCAAGCCCGCCGGCGTCCCACTCCGAAAGGAAATATTAGCAGTACTCCGGACATGTATCAATAGCGGCGGAACGATGTTTTTCACACGGTAGAAGTTAGTAACCAGTTCTCGCAACCCGAACCTTTACCGCGTTGACCTCGGGACATGACTGAGCACATTCATACCTGCGAGTGAGCGCCACTTCTTACCCTATGTACTCCTGCTGTCACTGCTGCTGCTCCTGCTGCTCCTTCTGCTGCTGCAGTTTCAAGTGTCGTCGAATATTGTATTTGACTCTTGAATCTCCGCCTTTCTTTGTCTCTCCGTGATATCTGGCATCACACGTTGTTTTGCGCCCCACCAACCACTCCCCCCGCCCCAGGCGCCAAGCCACTTTCTGGTCATCCCCAAGAGCAGGGACGGCCTGACGCAGCTGAGCAAGGCCGTGGAGAGCAACAAGGCCCTCCTGGGCCACCTCATGTTCACAGCCCAAAAAGTCGCCAAGGAGCAGGCGGGTTCACTATGAATTAACTCTTGGTTGCACAAGGCTGCGTGCTTTGCGCACCGCCTCTGTTGACTTTTTCTAAAGACTCGGCAGTTTTAATCTAGCATTGTCGTTGGTGCGATATGTGTGGGGTATTGAGATAATGCCAAGACCACTGGCCCCGGCGGGAGTTCATATTGTGGTAGGTAGGCGTTGTGAGAGCCGTGCTACGGCAGGGGTTGGGGTGACACATTTGAGGCTCACCTGAAAAGCCACCCCAAATATTTGGGATGAGATGTGTACTTTACCATATCGTACGTCAGAGTTCGTAGCCCGTGGGATGATGTATCGGTCTTGGCTTAGTATTTTCTTAAAGGTCAGTTTTTGGGTGCGGGACAGAGCTAATTAAGAGAGGAGCGCCTCAGACATTTTTGGTTGCTTCTGTTACCGTAGCATACAGACACGCCTCCCGAACCATCAGCCCTCCGGTCACACCATCCCCTCCAATCAGACCATCCGTCTCCTCAAATAGTCTGTCCAACCAGACCACGCCCTCCGCTTGAACCATGCCTTCCCAACCAAACCACCTCTCCAACCAAAATATCCCTCCAATCGAACCACCTCTGTCATTAAACCATCCCTCAAGTGAAACCATCCCCTGATCAAACCAATTGTCCAACCAAACCATCCCGCCGATAAAAGCACGCCTCCAATCAAATCATCTCCCCAATCACACCGCCTCTCCTGTCAAATCATCCCACTAATCAAACCATCCCTCCTGTTGTATCACCCCTCCCACAAAACCATCCCTCCAATAAAATAAATTCCCCCACTATAAGCATCCCGCCAATCACACCAATCCTCTACCCAAACTATTATTTCAATCAAATCACTCCCTCCACTCGAACCAACCAACCTTCCAACCGAACCGTCCATCCAATCATATCACCCCGCCAATCTAACCAACCGTCCAATCAGACCGCCCCTCCAATCAAATATCCCACCATTCAAGCCATCTCCCCAATCAAACCGTTCCTCTAGTCAAATCACCCCCCCAATCAAACCGTTCCTCTAGTCAAATCACCCCCCCAATCAAGCCTTCCCTCCAATCAAACCGTCCGTCCAATCACACCATCCCACCAATCAAACCATCCCACACCAATCAAGCCATACCTCCGATGAAACCACTTCCTCCAATTTAACCTTCCCTCCACTCAAACCATCCCACCATATTAAACCATCTCTCAATTATAATCATCACTTAAATCGAATCATCCCACCAACCAAATCATCCCTCCAATCAACGTCCCTTCAATCAACGCCCCTCCAATCAAATCATCCCCCCAATTGAACCATTCCTACCCCTCCAATCAAGCCACCCCCCAAACAAATCATCCCGCTAATCAAACCATCCCTCCAATCACATCGCTCCAAACGGCCAGGGTCTGGACGAAGGATTCCGGGTGGTAGTTAACGACGGACCAGCGGGATGCCAGTCGGTGTACCACCTACACCTGCACGTATTGGTAAGGAAGGGCCTAAAGCAGTAGCTACGTACTGCATCAATGTACAGCAATTATGCTGGCATACCATTCAGCATAATTCGGCGTTCGGTGAAAGAGCACAAAGTAGCATAGTTGAGTTTTTTTTTGTTAAAAGTAGCAGAATTGGATTTGTTTTGGAAGCATAAAAGGCACAACTGGACGGAAATTAAGAATACATAGAGCATAATATTAAAAGAAAAAATATAGTTTTTGGAAAAAAAGGGCAGAATGGATGTAAGCCTTATCAACATTCGTAGCAGAATTATCTACCGTATGATGCGATTAACAACATAACCGGCGCACGGCCGCACGAGATCTCTCGCACGGCGCTGCAGACAGCATTTTGTGTTTGGTGTTTCGGTAGGTCTACCGGTATTGTTGTTGGTTGTTGCAGTTCGTGCTGTTCGTGCTGGTGGTGGGTGGTGTTGCTGGTGGGGCTGGTGTGATGTTGGTGATGTCGGTGTGGTTGTTGTTGTTGATGATGTTGATACGCATGCTGTTGTTGCGCTTATTTCACTCCCTGCGTAGTTCAGTGATGGTGGTGGTGATGATGCTTATAAAAATGTGAACGCGTGCTCACTTCGAGTAGTCGGTAGGGGTTGTGACCACTCGACGCGGTTTTTTGTGAGCCTAGTTCGCTTTCGCTCGCACATCGTCTTCATGCCCACCCCCCCCCCCCCCCCGTTCGTTGCCTCGCCCTCTCCTCTTCGTGTGCTCCGCCTGCCCAGGGGGGGCGGCAGCTTAACTGGCCGCCAGGGTAGCCGATCGATGCTGACGACGATGCGCATACATCGACCAACCACGACTGACCGATGCTGGCATCTACTCTCATCCATCCATCCACCATGATTCGCCGATGGCATCGACTGACATGCATCAACCATTTATGGATGGCTTAAATATGCTGGGCACAGACGCGCATGCATCAGCGGTCGATGGAGGATTGGTGCGGCAGCAGTAACCGGCGTTCCCGGTGGTCCACTGCTGTATTGGAAAACCTCGTTACTACTCAAGGTCGATTTCTTGAGTTCAAGCCCCCCACCGAAGGACATTTGATTTTTTGCAACCATAGACTCGCAGAAAACGCCTACTTATATAGCGCGCATATGCACAATTCTACGCGAGTCGGGACGAGGGAAGAAAATGCTGCAGCTCATCTCGCGACAAGAACGGAGGCGCACACCGTCGTACGCAGCCGGGGGGGGGGGGTTCCTGTTACGTGATTCCGGATATCTGAGTGACGAAAAACGTGCGAAGATACTAGATAAGATTGAAAAATGACAAAATATAAACTAAGTACCAGGTACAAAATGAAATTTAAATACGGTGACGCTTCTATTCTCGGCCGTAAGCTGCTCAATTTTTATTTGGTGCATACTGCCATATCTGTACGACTACGCTGATAAGAGGCGGGCGAGAAGAAGGCCTGAGGGTGAAGTGGGCTGCTTCGTAAGTTTTTGGTCCATCGTTTCTTGTTTCTATTATTCATACGAGTGTCTCGGATTTGGGCAAGCTGATGTTGCCGTCGGCGGCCTCCTGTGCCCGCGGTCCTGTACAGGCGTCGTCACCCTTCACTGCTCTATAAGAACCGTTGCACGAAATTAGAATATGCTTGTTATGGATACTCGACAACAAGAAAAAACGACCTACCCCTTGTGCTACCCTGTGCACAATACACTCTAGACTACAGTGCCATGTTTACCTGGTACACTATACTGCAGTATAAAACACTGCAGTCTATGTGACGCGGGGAAGCGCTGAAGGAGCGGTTGAGAGCGTTTGCCACGCAGAAGCGATAGCATTCGTAGCTGTCAGTATTTTTCCGTCGGTAACCTCCTTTGGTAGTTACCGTCGGTACTTTCATCGATAATTGCCGCCGGTAGTTTCCATCGGTACCCTTCCTCGGCAGTCTCAGTCGGCAACTTATTTTTATCGTTTTTGTCGGTGACATCCAACGGTAGTTTCTAACCCTGAGCCTGTTTTTGTGACCACATGCAAGATTTCAGGGAAGTGAGCCAATGTGAGAACATCATCAATTTCCGTCCGTATTTTCCGTCCGTGGCCTCTCCTTAGGTAGGTTCCGTCGGTGAATTCCTTTGATAGATTTCCTCAGTAAATTCCTTTGGCGACTTTCGTCGGTTGTTTAAGTCGGTAGCCTCGTTTGCTATTTGCCGTTGAATTACGTTAGTAACTTCCGTCGGCAGTTTTACGTCGGTAACCTCCATTGACAGTTTCCGCGGGTGGTTCAGGCGTGGAGGGGGCACGCCCCGGCGAAGAAACCGCGCGGAAGACAGTCAGAGGCGGGAGAGATCCACCGACCAAAAACGGATCGGATCAGGCTGAGGATCATCATAGGTATATTTGTACGTGGTATGGAACATGGCACACATATCCGCGCTCTGCACGATTCGATATTGTTGTTGCCCTCGATGAAATGCATTCGAGCGCTGTTCTTAGTTTGCTTGTCTCTTTTTTTGTGAAGTCGCAGGTGGAGTTGTTGAGAGTGGCGGGAGAGGCCAGTCGGGACGAGCACAGACGGAACCCCAGAGTGCTGTGTCTGGCTCAGGCAGAGCGTCTACTTGTTGACTATCGGTACCACTTGTTATAGTACTCGGCGGGGACATATCCAGCAAACAACTGGCCAACTATCTCCATTGGTGGTGGGTCTTTGAGTTGACCCTCGACAGTAGTGTGGTAACGCTACAAGACCACCCACCTCGTTGTGTCTCCACTCTTCACACACACCCAAACCAGAACGAAGAGATCTACTACTGGTGTTACAGTACCTACTGCGGGCAGATCGGGCAGATCACCGCTCCGCACTTCATGAGGTAGATACTCAGGGCAGATAAATTTATGATCTGTGATATGTATACCTGGTATATATTATCACAGCTCATCATTCATGCATTGCCGGGTGTAGTCGAACCCGAGTATCGTGGTAAGGGAATGGAATGCTGGTACTTACTATCGGAACTGGCTGGGAAGGCAGCTACAGTAGGAGACTTCTTGTGTTGTCGTGTTATCATTAATATTAATGCTGTACCAGGTAGAAATCAGCGTGAGTACTCAGCAGTATGCGGGTATTAATAGTTGGGTATGATAGGGTCATATTGCTCCCGTGCCGTACGACTCCTTGCATCCAACCATTGTAACTCTGACACCATGTTGTACGATATCATCCCCCAATCTCGCAGTGGGCTTTGCTGCAGCGGTAATCACTTTCTAACGTAATTTTTTGGGTTTTTTGCCAAAATCAGGTATATACCTGGCCACTTTCGTGCCAAAAACAGTTACATACTGAAATCAAGTACAACACACACACCAGGAGCCCTCCATTTGGCCAACTGATTTTGGCACGAAAAAGCCAAGGTACACCTGATTTTTTCTGCTCTGTCTAGCTTTCAACTGATTTTGGCCAACTTTGAACCAATCAGAGAGGCCATACGTACACTGTGTTTTCTCTCCGTATGCGTCTGCCCTCCCTCGGTTGAAATTCTTCTGTATCGACGTATAAGTACTCGTACGTCGTACGTAAAATCACGTGTTTGCATGGATACATGCGTACGTTGGTTTCACTTTTTCTCCTTTGGGGTGTGCGATGTGCTTCAGTTAGTTGTTGTGTGTACTCTGTTGTTTTCTATGTCTGATGTTCACAGCAGTCTTTACAGCACCATGGACACTCGGCGTTTCGTCTGCACCACCCCGCGTCGAGGAGTCTCAGGTTTGGTACGGCAAGATAATTTCGTGCCGAGCAGGCGGTTCCGCGAGGACGGTCTGGAAGCTTTAAAGCTCTCAACGGGGGGGGGGCGCCAGAGCAAATACTCTTGGCACTCCCGCCATGGCGAAACAAACGAAGCATATTAATAGTGACTCTTTGCAGGTCCAAGTGGAGCCCGTGGTACCTACACTCTGAAGAACACAAAACAATTCAGATTTTGAAGACCATGTGGCACGCTTAATGCTTTAGGCGCATTTTTTTTTCCGGATTGTCATGGACATACACCGCTCGTGTCGCGCGTTTTATACTTGGTTTTAGCATGTACCTGATTTTTGGCTCAAACGGATCAGGTATACCTGATTTTGGCATTTGCCCTAATTTTTTCCCTCTCAAGTCGCAAGAGGGTTGATACGCGCGGCAGATCAGATAGATCATCGTCGATTTTCCACTTGATGATCTAGATCTTGCAGGGAAGAAGGGAAGATACGCATCCCTTTATCTGTAGGATCTAGCTCACCACTCTGCTGCTTACGTTGCCGGTTTGGGAGTCGTAAAAATCTGCATGAGTTAGGACACGTGTCCTGGTTTGTATCTGTGTACTATGCAGATCCTATACAACATCTCACTGAGCAAGGCGGGTTATAGGATGTAGATGATCCATCTGATCTATAGATAGGATCTGATCTAGATTATCTATCTGATCCGTCAAAGGTGTGCGTTGTTTTGGTCGTGCATGTAAACAACTAGACTGGCAGCTGCTTACCCACTGATCTGATGAACCATACCGAAACGGCATCGTCAGTTCATCAGTACTGGTATTTATTTGACCAATCAATGACCATCTCCGAGCAATAATAGCTCCACTGCTGTGGCTGCCGAAGACTACTATTACTACTCCTATTAATACTGCCGCCAAGATTAGCACGCCGATACATCAAGTAATTTGCAGGGTTGCCACGGCGGTATCCATGCCAGTACTACAGCACTACGGTATGTATGTATTTCGTGCTTTTGCTGTTACAATTGTCATCGCCTCCAGTTATCGTGGTTGCAAGACAGGCTCCAACAAAACTCTGTAGTGGAGGAACACCCCAGCAAAAAAAGTATTCCCAAGAAGGTACCAACCATCATTTTGGGGTTTCTAACTTGGAAATTTCAAAAAATTAGGACTGCAGTCCCATTTTGGGGACAAAACCCTTCAATTTTCTGAGTAACCTCTGCCTGAAACGGGGGTGCAGTACCAAAGGGGCTGACTATATATAAGAGGTGTTTCTTGCCCGATCGATCCCCCCTCAGGAGCGAAGTATGCGTTGGTGAAGAGGCAGCACCAGGCTCCCAAAAAGAAAGCGACATAAAAAAACGATAGCTAGCTGGGTTGTGGCTGATCACTGATGATGATAGCACGAGGTTCATCACTGATGATGATAGCACGAGGTTCTCACTCAGCTTTTACACCACGACCGCGCCTCTGAACCATGAACAATATACTCCCAGTAGCTAGCTCTTGTTCTAGATTTCCACAAACAAATGATACAATACTTGGGAATATAATGTTCAGTCGTTATCCGCCCTCTCTTCTCTTCTTCTGCATTCTTAACATTAAAGGATTCTAAACATCTTACGGGACACAACAGACAACAGAGACAACACATGAACAAGGAAACACATGTACGTAAACACATGTATGTGGCTCGTAGATCTCGTAGACCTGGGGAGACCCGTAACCACCCACCCCGCCCAACTACCCACTCGCCCACCCCGCCCACCCGGCACACGGGAGAACGTGCGGCTAATAGGTCTCGTAGACTTGGGGTAGGTCCGTACCCACCCACCCACCCACCACCCACCACCCACCCGACGACACAATGAACGACAACAACGAGCACTCACTTACTTACTTCAGACGTGACCTCACTCTCTACTCACCACTAAATTCGTACCCGGTACGTACAGTAGGAAACAGAACCGGCCGGGTGGTTCGTCTTCCGCTCCGTTTAAAAAAAATCAACTTTCTCACCGGCAGGGCCCTATACAATAAATCTCTCTCTCCACCATGGATTATTACTATACATGCGTACGTCTCGCTAAAAATGCCAAGAAAAATATGAAACCGGCTCTGCCGAGGGACACGCTGTTGCTGTTGGTTGAGGACGGGGGGGGGGGCGCGCACACATCTGCTGCTTGCCTCAGTCATTTGACCATTGACCACGCATCCCTTCGGAGACGGAGCAATTCCTAGTCTCGAAGCTGCCCCCCCTCCCGCTATCACATCCCTGCCTGGACTTTCGTTATCCCTCCCTCCATATTGTCTTAACATCTTCTCACCAAACGAAAAAAAACAAAAAACAGCCGAGTTACAGCAACGCAGTTCTTAGGCAACCGAACCTCCTCCCCGCCCCCCCCCCCCCCCCGAAAAAGTAGAACATGGGGACAAAAAAAGTACACCTCCACCAATAACGCAGATACCGGTCCTTGAAAAAACCCGGGTACATTCATACAGCAAGGAATGGCAGGCGATGAGGCTCTTCGTAGGGTACTGTATAAATAACCGGTGGCACACGCCCTGAAAAAACAAAAACAAAAACAAGCGACAGCAAAAACAACTGCACATTGTCAGCAAAAACAAAAAGCGCTAGCGAACACCGCAGGCAAAGACATCGCTATGAAGTTCGGCCTACGAAACTACAAAACTCCAGAGGGTGTGCTTCAAGTAGGGCATGTAATTACTCCGAGAGCACCCGGGTACCTACCCGAGTATGGTCAAAACAAGCCGGGTTGGTACACCCGGGTACGTACCCGATTGTGAAAAAACAACCAGGTTTGGTACCCAGGTACATACCCGAGTTTGACCAAAACAACAACGTTTGATACTCGAGTACCTACCCAGGTATGATGACCAAAACAGTCGGGGTTTGTACCCGGTATCTACCCAGGAATGATCAAAACAACCAGGTCTGGCACCCTGGTACCTACCCGAGGATGAATAAAACAACCAGGGTTGGTACTGAGCTACCCTAGAGAACAAATTTACCCTACAATGACAAAAAAACACACGCTCGGAAGCTTCCCTGCAAAAAAAAAGGCCTCCGCGCTATAGCTAGGCCCCTTTGCCCCAACAAACAAAATATGATAAGAGTCGTAGTGCTGTACAGAGTAACCCAAAAACCCATATCGTGCATGACAAAAATGCCGGCACGCCGGACCGCGAGTGTCCACGACGGTGCATTCGATTTGAAGACTGCTAGGTGAACTCATATCTGCCTCGTGCGTTGAGCAACCCAAGCACAAGCGATTTCGGCCGTCTGTCTGCGTGGTTGTGGAACCAGCACCGCGCTGTCAGCGAGTCCGATCGTAGGTCCCGAAAACTTTTCAAGAGAACCCCCCTCCCCAAACGAATCAAACACAAAAGGCATCAAAAGATGTCGACAAAGCCTCGAATTGAACTGCACTGTATGTACGTCAGCAAAAAGAAGAGGCAACAATAGTTCAGTAGTCCCCCTTTCGCCGCGCTCCGCCAACATTAAAAAAAACAATAACATACAAAACAGCAGGGTTTCGTCCACGCCAACCCACGCACGGTCTTATTACCAATCGACCGTCGAACAATGACACCGAATCACCCCATTCCCTTCACGCTGCACCCTTTCAGCCCAGCCAAGCTACAAACCAATCGACTAAAAAACCTTACCCTCCGTTGCCCCGGATCTACTACACACCGGGATGTAAAACAAAAGCAGCAACCTCAGCAGAACGATTTGTCGGACCGAATATCTGAACAAAACCTCTACTCTCCTCCCATTTCGCGGTCAGCGGAACACCATCGGTGTTCCTTCCACACGTACACGGTGCTCAGCGGCAGCGAGGGGAGGGGGGGTATACTCATGTCGTGCAAGGTCATGGTCGTATGACCATAGACCCTCGCATCCCTACAATGCCGGCACGGAGCACGTCGGGTTTTCATTGACTAGGGGCAGACATTGCCTGCACCAAACGGGAAGCGAAACGTGAGGTGATGGGTGAGTCGCATGAAAGAGGGGGGGAGCCCCGCAGCCCCAACCCCTATCCCAACGTTTTTTTCGGTTTCGGTCGAATTCGGGAGGAGGCGTTGCCCCGAACAAACAAAAGACGGGGTGACTGCCGCCGCCTCCTCCGACTGCGTGAAAGAAAACGCCCAAGTTCAGGCTGCTGCTTAAAAGAGAAAGCTCAACGGTACTATTATATCAACGAAACCTAGCGCGACGTTTGTTGAACATCAGCCGTCAGCGTACAATCAGTATCATTTAACCAAAGCGTTTTTTAGCCGCTCGCTCGCCTCCAATAAAAGCGCCACCAGACAGCAAGTAACTCCCAGGAATGTAATCCACTAGAAAAGCTCTCAACGTTCATTATGGCACCGCCTGCAACTACCCTCGCCAATCCATAGGTCCGTTTCGAGAGGGATTCGTGGTCAATGGTCAAATGACTAAGGCAAGCAACAAATGAGTACGCCCCCCCCCCCCCCCCCCCCCCCCCCCCCCACACACCGACGTGCTACGTCCGGGCATTGTAGGGATGCGAGGGTCTATGGTCATACGACTACGGCCATGCATCACGTGAGTACACCTCCCCCCCCCTCCCTCCCGGCCCGCCTACCAGGGGTCCCCAACTACCCCCGCACAATGAAAAAAAAAAAGTGTTGTCTGGCGCACCGATAATTTCGTGGCGATCATCGCGAAAAATCATCAACAATAACGACAATAGCGACGACAAAAAACAAGCGCATCCTGTCTCAAGAGCCGTTCACTCAAGGATTTAACCCGTCAAGGACTGCAGTCCTCTGCTGTAGGTACAAAACTTGGAAATAGAGTCGACTTTAGGTACATGTACAGAGCAGTAAAAAAAGGCATACGTGTCGTCATTTTTCGCCGACACGCAATCCTTCTTCTCCCTGCCACCCATGGGCACCCACGCACACCCACGAGCGCGTCGACACCAGTATCGATTAATCACAAAAAAACACGCACAAACACACACACAAGACAGCGCAAAATGAAAATCACGAACCGCTACCATCAATATTCATAGCGCGCAAAAAAATTCACGACCGCGATTGATTTGAACAGCGGCGAAATAAAAATGACGAGTCGCAATTATTTCATAGCGCGCAAAACAAATCACGACCGTGACTAATCTCACAGCGCGAAAATAATCACGGCCGCGATTCGTTTTACAGCGTTAGAAGAAATTACGACGGCGATTGCTTCACAGCACACTCAAAACAAAACTTCACCACGCGACTATTTGACAGGGCGACAAAAAAATCGCGGGGCCGCGTTTTTTTATTTCACGAACGCAAGTCTCACGCAAACAAACAGACAAGGCGAAAACAAAACCACGAGCCGCGATTCTTCCGCTTCACGACGACCGCAAGTCGACGTCGTGGTGTCCCAGCATCTCTGTATTGGCCAGGAGCAAGGCGGTGACGTTGAGGCTGCGCTCCACTCCCAAGTCTGCCAACAGTTCACCCAGCAGGACCTGGTCAACCTCTAGCGCCTCGCCTTCCTCCCCGACCTCCTGCTGCCCCACCACCCCCACGTTCCCATTCGCGTCGCCGAAACCGTTTCGGACATCCAGACCAGCACCAGCACCAGCACCAGCACCACCTCCGGCGCGCCCGGCCGCAGTCACGGGCTGCGCTTTCACGCCCGCTACATCTCGTACAGCTCCCGTCCCTGCCGCTGCTGCCGCCGCCGCCGCCTCCGCTGCTGCTGCCGCCACCGCCGCCGCGGCCGCCGCGGCCGCCGCCGCCGCCGTTGCCGCCGCCGTTACGCCCGACCCCCTCCTGTCCGGCGACGACGGTGCAAACGCCGCATTCGCTGCTGCACTCGCTGCTGATGCTGACGCCAACGCCGGTGTTGACGATGTAGATACACTGCTGTCATCGTCACGGTCGTGCCGGCCGTCGTGGTGGTCGTGCGGCTGCCGGTGCTGCTGCTGCTGTTGCTGCTGCGGTCGCAGCTGATGCCACTGGCAGAGGTGCTCCACCAGGTCTCCGCGGGCCTCGTTGCTCTCGCACGAGAGCCACAGAAACCCTCTATTTTCCGTTGTCGTTTTTTGTAGCATTTGTTTTCTTCGTTGTTTTGTTTTTGGTGAGTTCCGTTTCGATACCATTTTCGTTTTCATTTTTTTTTTTGCGGTCCGTTTCGCGGTTTGGGTCGTCCGTTTGAACGGTGGGACGCAAGGCAGGGACGCGGGGGGCGGGGGGGGTGGGAGGATCGGGGAGGGGTATAGGGATGAGAACACGTTGCACAGTATATAGACGCAGCGCACACGGTAGTCGCACAGTACGACTACAGCAGACGGTGTTGCTCATCGTTTCTCGACGTGATCATACATGCATTGACACATGCATTGGCAAGGTAAGCCGGGAACCGGTACAATATACGAGGCATACGCGAACAAAAAGAGACCGAGAATCTGCACCACCTATGTCTTGACAGAGCGCACGACTACATAATAAATAGACTGTAGGACGCTAACTTATCTTCGCCTGTAAACTCTTCGTCTACACGAAGACCACAAACAAGCGCTTATCGTTTATTCCAAAACACAAAAAAAAAAAAACGAAAACAAAAAACGTTTCCCCTTACCGTTCGATCGCTGCTGCCGCCGCCGCCTCCGCCGAATTGCCAGCAGGGGACAATCCCCCCCCTCCCCTTCCCCCAATGCCCCCCTCTCTTTCGGAACCCTTCCCTCCGGACTCCCAGGGCCCTCCCCTGTTGTCATTCCATGCCTCAGCCGTAGAAGTCGTCAAGGACGATGACGGTGCCGTCAAGGAGGATGACCGTGCCGACAAGGAAGGTGACGGGTCTGCCAAGGAAGACGACGGGTATGTCAAGGATGATGACTGACCCGTCAAAGAGGAGGATGACCGCGCCGTCATGGACGAGGAGTCCCCAGGGAGGTTCAACCGTACCACCACGGCTTTGCTTCGCACCGCTACCTCGTCTCCGTTGGGCAGCACGCGCGTCTCCAGCGGCAGGCTCAGGCTCTCCACGCGGTCGCGCTCGAGCCGGCAAAGGCTGTCACTCCCCCCTGAATCTGTCACATTTTGTTTTGGGATTGGTCAAGGTTCGGTTGGGTTAGGTCGAGTCAGGTTGGGTTGGGTTGAGTCGGGTCGGGTCGGATCGGGTTGGGTGATAGGTTGATTGGGGTCAGGTTGGGTCTAGTCAATGTTTTGAGGGCCAGACACGGTTTGACTGCTGTCAACCATCGTCTCTACGGCACGTGTACGTCCCAAAAACCAATCACACGACGCACAGCGCTCTGCGCGTCACGAGCACAACAAACACCACCGTCACCACCACCACTGCCACCGCAACTACCACCACCGCCGTCGCCGTCAACACCACCACCGCCGCCAACATTGCCACCCACCTGCCACGCGCTTAAAATCACCGCCCCCCGCGTCAGCCCCAGCTTCCGCCGTCCAGGCGCAACCCCCCCGTTCAGGGCGACGCGATTCGATGACGTACAGGGCCTTATCCGTGAGAAGGAGAGAGTGCGCCGGAGTGCTGGCGATGGTAGCTGCACGTAAGGGTATAAGCCGCAAGGTCAGGGATGGCGGAAAGGGGGGGAGAGGGGAGGGCTAGAGCGTTTCAGATATCAACATTGCTGTGTTCATATGTATGTTGGAAGCTCGTCAGCGGCATGTTTGGTATCTTACAAAGATACAGCAGTTGGGATTGGCTCATCTTTGGCCAGTTGTAAATGAGCTTCACCTTGTTTTGGCACGTTGCATACGAGCGATAAACTGAACAGCTTTAGAAAAGTTGCAGGTGACAACGCTAGCACGATCCCCTCGCCCCCTACCGCAGGAAACAGATGGTGGCCACCAACGTCGATACAGCAAGGGGATAAGATAAGCAAAAACGTCTTGATGTACTACATGGAACAAACTTGCTGATCGCCCAAACGTTGGAGGTGCCTCTACCTAAGAGTAGGAGGTGTCTCTAGTCGGAGTAGGAACGGTGCTCCGTCTCGAAAGGACAAAGGCAAGCAACACATGAGTACACCCCCCCCCCCCCCCCCCCCCCCCCTCCCCCACGCACCTGCATCCGTCACCGTACCAGGAGCCACCACCAGCGACACCCGTCCATACCAGAGAGCAACCTCCTTCGACCAAGGGAACGGCGACGGCCATAACGACGACGGCGACACTACCGACGGAGTAGATACCGACGGAACTAATGTTGCCGAAGGCGTGCCGCATGGCGTGTTGCACGCGGTATCGGGCAGACGCGGGGCCTCCGACCGCGGCGGGTCAGGCACCAGCGAAGTCAACCCTCCAGGGCTCGCGGCTAATGGCGACAGGCTGGGAGATACACAGCAGCTGCTGTCGCGACCGTCGCCACCTGAATTTACACGTGCAACATAGCGCGAGAGGGCGGGGAGAGTCTTGAGGCTCGCCGGTGAAAACGTTTACACAGCTCGGACAGACAGATCATGTACAGATCATGTACAGATCATGTACAGATCATTCCCACAGCTCATGATCTAGATCTTTCAAGGCAGATCTAACCCCGGGTCTGTATGATCTAGCTCATCATGTTGCCGCGGAATTGCCATGCGGGGAGGCATAAAATCTGCACCCTCTACATAGGACATGATTCCTGGGTTTTGGGCCTGTACTCTATACAGCACCTACACAGCACCTCAGAACGGCAATTAGGGAATCCAGATGGTCTATATGATCCAAATCGTCATACCTGCCCGACGTACGAGATTGTTGCTTACACCAACGAACAAGGCGTACCACAGCAGTACATCGTTTACACATGCTACGGTTCGGGCATAAATATAATACGGGGGACCCTATTAAATAGGACCTATGGTACACGCAAAACCCTATATATTTCGCTATTTTTGCCAACAATATTTGGTCCTATTTACTATGGCCCCCCGTAATATTAATAGTAGCATGCACGCCTACACATGTACACGTACAGAGGCCAGGAACAACCTAGCCGCCACGAGCATTCAGCAAGAGTCCGGTCAGACTTCTCTTGCCTAGCGGCTGATCGAACCATTTGCCGAAAAAAAAAAAAAAAGTGGTCAGTTTTGAGAGACAACAACTTGGAACTACAATAGAGCTGGGTCGTTGTCGCAGTACAGCAGTAGAATACACATGCCCATCTCAAAATAAGATAAAACACAAGCAAAAAACACACACACAATTTCGCGCGCAATTGAAACAACGCGGCTAGCGAGAGAACGGTAGCTCTCGGGTGGACATAAACACGACCATACACAGAATCAACAACTTCCCCATTGCCCCCCCCGTCCACGCCCCCCCCCCCTCGCGTCTGCTTTTGACCCGCCCCTGCCAATCAGAAACCCCGACACACAAAAACACAAGCAAAACTTCCGCCAGAGACCTTCGCTCCGCCTCCGCCAGTCAAATCGTCCGATTAAAAATAACAAAACCAAAAGCTCCGCCAATCAGAGACATCCACTCAGCCTTCGCTCCGCCTCCGCCAATCAAAAAGCCCAACTCAAACAACCAAGACCAAAACCTCGGCCAACCAGAGACACGCTTTCCGCCTCCGCAAATCAAAACGCCGGACTAAAAAAACACAAAAAAAACTCCACCAATCAGAGAGACACCCTCAACAACTTCGCTTCACCTTCGCCAATCGGAGACACTTTTTGAGACACAAAAAAAAACGAAAAAAAAAAAAACTCCGCCAGTCAGAGAGACTACCCGACAAAATACACCAAGAAAAAGCTCACCTCCTGTGGTTGTCGCGAGAGCGCCGAGACCCTCCAACTGCACCAAGGCGACACGCTTCCCCAGGACCCCTACAAGCCGCGCCGCCGCCGTCATCCTCCCCGCCCCCTCCCCCTCCCCCTCCCGCCTCCTCCTCCTGCGGTCACCACGGCACTTACGACACTCATCGTCTCCTCCTCCTTCATCACCGTCACTGCCACCACCCTCTGCCGTGTCATCTCCATAGAGGGGGGTGTCGTTCCAGCTAGAGTCTCTGGCAATTGATAGTCCTCTGGCCACAGGGCGGGCGAAAGAGCGCAAGGCCGGGAGAGGGCTGACGCTTCTTTCTTCCACCTCTGCGCTGTGGGAGAGGGACCGGGTGCGGATGCGAGCGCCCATCGTCTTCGATCGCAGCTGCATCGGATGTCGGTTTTCGAATCCGAACCAACGGGGGTAGGGGATGCGCGGGGGGGGGATGGGTATAGGGTTTTCAAATGCAAACGCAAGGGGATAGGGGATATGGGGGGTGGGGTATAGTGAAGAAGTCCAGCCGAGCGCTCGACACGAGGTAACTTAGTGTGATACTTTCTATATAACAGGTACCAGGTATATACATAATACACCATGTACAAGAGATTAGAACCACAGCAGTGCAGGTAAAACAGCAGACTGACTCACCACTTCGTTTTCCTTTTGCACCGCGATGAGCTGGTGCTGAAGGGATGCCCTCTCCATATCCATATCCTGTAGGATGCTCTGGTAAGCTGTCAGGAACACGATGCACGGTAGGCGACAAAAAAAAAACAACACGCGCAAAACTCAAAGGACGCCCTCTGGTCAGCTACTGACAAAGACCATAAACGACAGAAGGCGCACGCACAACTTGCACACGGCAGTAGCTAACGCACATACATACATGCACAGACACGGCGGAACTGGAAAAAACACGCAAGACTAAGAACGAAAACACAACAACATAATAACACAAATAAAAAATATATCACAACAAAAAAACAACAAAAATAACAAGAGCAAAAACGACAAAAACGAACAAACCAAAAACGAACTAACCACACCGAACAACGAACGGACCACAAACCACAACTCCAAAACGAAACACACGTATATTTATTTGCACAGCGACCAACCAACCTGCTGTGACCTCGGCTTCGACCTCCCTGGGCGTGAAGCAACCCCCTCGAAACGGCTCCCTCCTTCCGCCGAAGTCAGCGGTGCTCTTCAGGACCTTCGAACACAAGAAACGGAGGCGAACAAAAAAAGGCAAAAAACAGGCGAAAAGGGCAAAAAAAAACAAAACAAAAAAAACAAAGGAGGCAAACGAAAGAACGAAAGGAGGCAAACGAAAGGGTGAACAAAAAGGCAAACAGAAAAACGGCATGCGCGCGGCGAGGGGAAGATACCACCGAAGGTCAAGGTTACCACCGTGGCGAGCACTTAGCGAAGGCAGGCACGGCGAGACAAAAAAAAAAAAATCGGGTGACACAACCGCGGTCAATTATTTTCACGGACCCCTGTGATTTAATCCGCCCGAGCGACTCCATCTACCCTTGCCATTCAATCCGCTTTTGCAGTCTATCTTCCTGAGCGATCTGACAACGCCCAAGCAATCTAACCCCCCCTAGCCATTCCCAACCCCCCAACATCCACCCCCCAACATGACAGGCGTACACCCACCCCCCCCCCCCATCCCCCCTCCAATCTACCCCCCGCCCGCTTCCCAAGCAATCGAACACCCCTCCCGCGATCCGAGCGTTTCAACCCCCCTCATTGTTGCATCGATGCGAGGATCTATGTTCATACAGCTGCGGCCATGCATGACTTACGTACACCTCCCTCTCCGCCTCCCAAGCAGTCCAAACTGCCTCCGTAATCCGAGCATTTCAACCCCCCCCCCCCCCCCCCCCCCCCCCCCGCCATCCCGCCTTCCATTTCCATTTCATACCTGCACCGTAGCGCGGAGGGTGTAGGCCTTGGCCTCTGCTTGCCTCGTTGCCTCTTCTGCGCTCACTCGCCGCGCCTCCGCCTGCCGTACCTGTCTCAACAGCAAACCCGCCATGGCGCGCCAATTGGAAAGGGAAACGTCGGGGCAAGTTCCGCTTCGGCTGGCGGGCAGCTCCTGCTGCCGCCGCCGCCGCTGCTGCTGTTGGTGGTGTATGTGCTGCTGCAGTTTGTATTGCTGCTGCTGCTGCTGCTGCTGCTGCTTCTGCTTCTGTAGTTTGGTATTGCTGCTGCTGCTGCTGCTGCTGTTGTAGTTGTTGTTGTCGTTGCTGCTGTTGCTGTTGCTGCTGCTGTTGTTGCAGCTGCTGCAGCTTTTGCTGCAATAAATGCGGCTGAAATGCCTGCTGCGTATGCTGCTGCTTATACGACTGCTGCTGTTGCTGCTGTTGCTGCTGCTGCTGCTCATGCGGCTTCTGGTGCTGCTCATGCTGCTGCTGCTTACGCGGCTGCTGCTGCTTATGCGGCTGCTGCTGCTGCTGCTGCTGCTTATGCTGCGGTTCGCAGAGGGCGAATTGCCGCGGCTGCTGCTTCTGTTGCTGCGGTTTGCGGAGGGCGAACTCTGCCGCGGCGATGTCAACCGTGCTAACACAATTCCCCATCGACACCCCTCTTCACCACACCACGACTGAGCTGTTACACTCGCAGTGCTGCTGTAAAGCGATGCAGGCGCAAAACGGTGACCCTATTATCTGTTTCGGCAACGTAATGTTCGCTGTACGTCGGGCCGGGTCGGGCCAGGTCGGGTCGGGTCTAGCTGGGCACACAGATTGGTCGGGCTGGCGTTGGAATGTGATTGTGGGGGGTTGGTGTCGGCGGTGACAGGAGCGTTGTTTCGCCTGGCTTACCACCCGCCTCAAGCCTGCTTGCCTGTCTGGCTCAAGGCTCCGGGGCCGCCAACGAATACGGGTGGACGGGTGGACGAGTACCTGTTTCACTTTATATTCATAGCTGAAATGCCACATTTTTTTCAGTGTTCTTGCTTTTCGATTTTTTAACGTACTCGTGGCGGCGGTACGTAGGATGCGGACACGCCGGCAGGGGCTTGTTTCATCATTCAACACGCGTCGATCACTGATGACTTCATCAGCACCAGCAATAAACTGCCGGTGCCATGCTGCTGTTCGCGTACACCGTGCCATACCACTGTACCATATGCTCTCATACCAGGTACCAGTACATATAATTTCATGCCACCATACCATACCAACAATTGCTGTAGTAACACTTGATACGTCCAATAACACGACAATGTTTATTAGTACTTGGCGCGGCGGCAACATTAGCATGAACTGCTGTGTTAGCACCCCACGCTGCTGTCACGACATATGCGTAGCACCGATAGAAACGTTCGTCGCACCCCCGTGCTACGAGTACCGGGACTCGACGACCGATCAGCGACACATACCGACCGCCGCACCAATAAGCATCTATTGGCACTATCAATACAACTTGAGCGCCAACACCAAACGACCATTCCCATTATCAACACCAACACGACCATCATCAATGTCATCAACAGCAGTGCTAACACCAACATCAACACCACCAACACCAACACGAACACCAACATGAACAACACCACGACCAACAACACCATCGCCACCACCAACAACACCAGCGCCAGCACCACCAACATCACCAACATCACCACCAACGCCATCAACACAACCACTCCCAACACCAAGCACTGCTGTACCAGCAAAATCAACGGTAACCACAACGATAGCAGAAAGAAGCGGCCTACACCCGCAAAGAGGCGGCGGTGCGGTGCAGTGCGGTTTTCACCCTATAATCATCGCTACTAATTCATTTTCAACATGAACATTCATTCGTACTTCATCAGTCATTACATCCGGACACCGGACCCGCCAACAGACCGAAACACCTATAACACCGCTTCGTATTAATTAATAGTATCGTTCGTAACACTGCTTGCTGGGTGTGGTGGTTGTCGACGGGTAGAAAAAAAAAAAAAAAAAAAGCTTCAACCCTTTTACTAGAACTGCGGTCCCATTGTGGGCATAAATTACTTCAAATTTGACTCGTTCGTCCAGAAAACGAGACCGCAGTCGTAAAAGGATTATTTAATATTCACATCTCGTCACAATAAATATGTGCAACTTCGAAAACAAGAAATATCAGATACTTGGTATTATTTATAGACTATTAATAAGATCAAGATAGGGTGTTCACCGAGTGGTTCGGGGGAATTTTCCGGTTATTTTCTGGGAAAATTTTAATCACAAATAGTGTGAGGAGGGAAATCGTGGTCCGCGGGTTCGGAATAATGAAAAACAACGAAAAAAAGCGATGCAGCGATGCAGCCTCGTTTCTCGCCCGTTTTTGGGCCGTTTCGGGTTAGGGTTAGGGTCAGGGGTTGGGCCCACCACGCCCATGCCTTGATCCCAGCCTGCTCTTGAGCCTGCAAACAACAAACGGCTCAACCTCTGGAAGATCCTACCCTGAACTCAATCAATATAGAACAGCTTATTAATACTGAGAACTATTCTTGTCGTAGCTAGTTACCAGAGTTCTTTCGATGTCGTACATGGTGTGTGTTCTTCAAATTATACCGTTATTTCGTACGGGCTACTATTATTATTATTATAATAATACATGTACGTATAATAAGAGAACAGAGTACGTATGATATTAATATTAATAATACTGTAGTACTCGGTAGTACCCGGTACTTTTTGGTTCTTTTTCTAGTTTTTTTGGAGGGTCACAGCGTTATATGATACTTTCTACCCGTCGACATCCAGCACACCCAGTGTCCGTGTCGATTCATCCTATTAATACTACTGCTGTTGTACCTGCCAACAGAGACACCGGTAGTAGTGGGAGGCAGGCCCAAGGTAATGTACCGTGTACCGAATGATCCTCAAGTACCACATTCTTTTGTCATTAATATTATTAATAATAGTGAAACAGGATACCTGGCAGACCTGGTATCCGTTGTTGTTCATGTTTGTTTCTGGTCTCTTTTCGCCTTGAAGCAGTGGTCGTATAGCTGTAGTACACTATTAATACGTAGTCTATCGTAGTCCTTCTATAGGGTCTCTAAGCATTAATAGTTATCTGATACATGGCAGTCTTTATGTTATACATGCAGTATAAGAACAATGCCAGATATAATACATTCCCAACGTCTTGATGGTTTTGTTCACTGACTCAGATGTGATCTAGTTATTTCTACCCACTCAACGACTATTAATACGAGATCGTACGAGTATATACGTACGTACCTCTTTTCTTTTTTTCGAGTATACTTCGTACATCTAATCGCAATAATACATCGATACGCTCCCGGTGTTGTTTGGTTGCAAGTGATGGATACGGAATGGTACATCCGACAGAACAGTAGGAGGGCTCCAGCACCTTTGTGTGACTACGCACTCGGTGCCCGTACGGAACATGTGCTTTAATAAGAGTTCATGGGAGAACAACAACCACAGCTCGTTGGTACTACTGCTGTTTCCCTTCAGCCCTTAGGCACTACAGGAATATGATACTGCTGCTGCCGTGCGCAACTATTTCGTACTTGTTTGTTTTCTCCGTGTATCGAGATGCATTTTTGTTACAGCCTGTTTTGCGACCGACCAGGGAAGTGAGCCAATGTGAGAATATCATCATATACCAGGTACAGAGCACAGACTTTAAGAGCATCAGGTTCACAGTCTACACCAGTATATCTAAAAGCAGTATCTACAACAGCAGTACAAATATCGGAACATATACGAGTATACCTCATGAAATGACATGATGTATGATATTTGTAGGATATGTACGACTATAAAGCCAGTATCTATAGCATTACCATCTTCTCACCCTCAAGGAAGCCTGCCTGGCGAGCTCCTTCGACCGCTCCTCCGCCGCGGTCGCACTTTCCTGGGAACGTTCGTTCGATCGTCACGACAACATGTTCATCACCACATCATCACCATCACCATCACGACCGATCATGTTTAATGTTGGAACATCAACCAAACAGCAAGTGCACAGCAGTCATACAACTACTGCTGTGTGTCAGTCTCATACAGAACGGTTTAGTATTACACATACCACACAGTTGCGAGTTGCGCCGCCTCGCACGTAACACATAGCAAGCATTCTGGACGTAAATGTAGGAGCATTTGGTATTGATATTTATACCCCACCGGTCCTTACATTTCCGTCCAAAGCTTGATATATCAACATACCTGGTATGCTACTGTTTGTCGTACTGCTTGCTGTATTATAGGTATAGGAGTATCATATGATATTGTATCATATGATACGATATCATACAACCTATGATATCTTCGTACGACCGGTAGGACTAAAAAAAACACACAGCACACAGCACACAACAGCAGCGGCTAAACAGATCACGTACAGTAGTAGATACTGCTGCTGCTGCTGCTGCTGCTGCTGCTGCTACTGCTGCTGCTGCTGCTGCTGCTACGTATAGAACAGATACTTGTTATGGTCCAACGTGTAGGTATAGGACACTCTGTACAGCAGCAAGTTAAAAAAAAGACACCTCTGGGATCGCATTTTTCCTCGAAACTCATCTTCTGCAAGTTGCGTGTGATACTTACATACGTGAATACTATTAACAAGACGAAAGCGTGCTGCGGAAGGTGTTGCATTAATAGTGTGTACTTCTACTACTAGCATGTGTCCGAAACAAGTTCAGCAGCCCGTACCGGTAAAACATACTTGGTACATACCTGTCAGCCTGAAAAAATAGCACAGCTTTTCATGTGGCTGGCGGCATGGCATTGCATCGTTTAATCTCCTGACCCTATGTACGTAGTACAGCAGTACTGCATTAAATTCGCGATGCATTTATCTCTGCCTCGTATTATTGCGTTTGGACAACAGAGTTTCATTGCTGTCCAGGATCAAGAATCGGCACCGTCACTGGATGTGGTGCATGAAGATGGGTACATGCATAGCATCGAAGGAGGGGTCGTTACGTCAAAATCACACACCTACCTAGCATGTCGACGGTCGTGCCTATAAACCGAGTACAAAGTACTGCTGTCGTTCTCAGCAGCATAACCCTAGAACCCGGAATGTGTGTCAATACTCTGGACCGCAGATTTCGTAGCAGATAATATCAATACGTCGTAGCATGAACCCATATACCAGTTATACCGCAAAATGAGCAAACTGTGAGAACCGCACTCAACAACTCGAAGAACCGCTATTATATACACACCGTAAGAAACTCGAGGTAGGGGACGGATCACGATAATCCCTCTATGATCATACGTGAGAAGGGGAGACTCTCAGTCAGCATGTTTGAGGGTGCATTTTATACAGGGGCTGTCACCAACCCTTCGAGAACCTCAAATAATATTTCCGAGAATCTCATACACCGGTATGGATCAGCGAACCATCCGCGAACCGGGACCAGCAACCGGCAGCGCGCATCCCTGCCCTAACCCATTAAGCCACAACAAGTGCACCGATATTACCAGGCAGAATCGGCGTAATGATGTGTTCACGGTTTTTCCAAAATTCGAAAACGGAGATTGCCGGGGCAGAAATCGGCACAGCGTGGCTGTTTCCTATGCCGTTCAGGTTTCTGAGGTCCAGATTTTGACCCGATCGCATTTTCAGCTGTAACGTTCGCAAATCGGAACAGTCTTTCTACGTGAGCGATAAAATCGGATTTATTGTGCGGGCAGAGATTCGAGCAAACGCCGAGACCTACTTTTTTTTCTTTTTCTTTTTTTAAATGCTCCGGAGGATTGGTAAAAAAAAAGCTTAAGCTCACCACACTTCAACGAGACAAACTACTGCTCTCAGCCTCGAAATCGAACCGCACTGGGAAAATGCCTGACGCCGACTTTAGGTAAAACAGCGGTTAGGATTTTTCGTAATTCGAATTTACTACCGTGATTGACTGAGACCTGCCGTGTTTTCAAACCCATACCATTCAACAGATAAACCACCAACAAAAAAATATTAGATACTGCAGCAATTTTAAGTCATCTGTCCCCAAAACGTGGACCCAGTTCTAAATGAAGGGTAAAAAAATGTTGTTGTCAAGTCGGCGAGGGCAACGAGGGCATGAAAACCCCCTCAAACGACACATCACACCAGGGTGGGGTAGACAACCTTGTACAATATACAGCAGTAGTTGGTGATACCAACTACCATGTATTTAATATTCCACACAGCAACAGCGGTAATGGTAGTAATTCACGTGCGAGTATGTCCCTACGTCGTACCTGGCACTCTCTATCATCATCTTCATTGTTCGCAGTAGTAGGAACGCTGCACATTGTCGGTTGGCAAATGAAATATTACATAGGCTGGTTCAGACCTACCGCTTCAAATTAGGTTTACCTTCAATGTCCACGCCGTTTTAGGAGATAAACCCTGAAATTAGGCACATGCATCTGTTATATGAGCTCCTGCCGAAACCCGTCACCGAATGTTTTTTCTTTCGCGAGATGTTTTCGTTTTGGCACTTATTTTAGATATTGGGGTCCTGAGACATGCAAGATTTCCGTCGACGGCTAGGGCTCATAGAACACATGTATGTGCCAAACTTCAGGGTCTATCTCCAAAAAAAGGCCTGGACATTGGGCTCTTATGCTGTAATCCTTTGAATAACTACGCATACTTTCTACAGACATGCATGCCTTGGAGTACCTACAGCAGTATATAGTAGAACCGGTTCGACCAGAAAAAAAATATGAAAAACACTACCAGGTACGTTTCTCCATACACAAAGGCGTATATACTATTTCTGACCGTTTTTTAAGGCCCATGGTTGGTCGGGACACATTTCCCGCCTGTATGATAGCGCCAGCTAGACGCCCCAATCAAAAATCTGGCTATGCGTAGGTTACCCTCTTCCGCTGTTCATGGCGGTCAGCGTGATACCACCTATCTACGTGACCTCGGAGTAGATATTGTGATCGGCATTCGTGGTGGACATAAATTGGGGATGATACGTTTCGATGCATGCTCCTCAGGCTCTGGGGTGAAGACAACAACCTCCAGACGTACACGAGACGTAAACGTATTTCGTGGCAGGCGCGATGTGGTCAGGGGGGCGAAATAAAATCTTTCCATTTTTTTTGCTCTGCGGAACCTCACGTCTGCCTATCCGTGATGCATCCGCTCTCCACCTGTGTTGCATTGCGCACAAAATGTTTTTTTAGTGCAATAAAAAAATGCGAATATTATTGAAACCGGGGTTTGGCAGAGATCAGCCCCACAGAGGGGCTTTTGAGGAACTCTTCACGGTCACCGTGCTGCCCACTGAAGACCCCAAATGGTACATAAATCTTAGAGGAACTCAAACAAGTCATGATAGAGCCTGTTATGTGGCTGGTTGGCGCTTGGCCGTCCTAGGCTTGGATAAATTCTGTTCATCGCAGCTTCAAGCAAACGGCAGCTTGGGTCGAGGCAATTGCGCCGCCCGATTAGGCCATTTTCACGGCCGAGGTCCGACTCGAAGACCTTGATGAAATTGACCAGATTTCCGTGTGTGTGCTCGCATACAGCCAGTCATGTCATTTCCGCCTTGCGAAATTAGGGATCGAACCTCCAGCTGCCACGGTCGACCTGAGAATGGTGCCTAAAAAATCACCAAAAACATGCACAAAATAGCCATCCCGCTCTCGTTTGTGCCGACACAGTCGAAGCACGCTAAAGAACTCCGTTTTCTGTCCCGATGCATAAGCAGACACGTGGTACGTGCTGGCCTTGCTAATACAGCAGCTTCAGCTTCGTACTGTATCCTTGGGAAGAGCAGCGGCAGAGCGACGGAGCACATTCTAGGCTTCTGCGCTGCCGGGCTTACCCCAATATCATATAAAAAAAAATGTTACTAAAAAATTGCAAAGGAAACTGGTACGTACGTACGAGTATGATACGAATATATTTTTCTACAGCAGCCAAAAATATATTTGACTCCAGTACAAGAAAATCAAATTCAAACGCCTGGAACCATATTTTTTTCCCCATTTTCAAACTTTAGCGACGAGGTCCGACTGGAAGCAGGGCACGGAAACTGCTGCCTTGCCAAATATTGGATCAATGGAAAAGTTTTGAGCTATATAGAGCAGAATAACCAAATATTGGTGACGAAAAAAAACGGAAGTAGAGGTGCTTCCAGGCATTTATTTGATTGTACAATTGGCCAAAATGACTTTTTTTTTGTGGGCAATGCAACACAGGTGTCTCCTTCTCACGCAGCTAAGCGGACCGAGCAATCACCCCCCCCCCCCCCCCCCCCCCCCCCCCGACATGCTCCGTCCCGGCATTGTACGGATGCGAGGGACTATGGTCATACGATTACGGCCATGCATGAGATCGAGTAATCTCTCCTATCGAGTACACCCCCCCCCCCCCCGACCGCCCCCCCGACCGCCCCCCCCTCCCATTCCCTCCGCCTTTCTGTACAGCAGTTGTGATCATGGCCTTACTCGAGTGAACTGCACTGCGGTCAGGATGAACTGAACTAATCACTACGTTGTCCCACTTGAGATGACGACCGACGCGGCTTTTGGCCTCATCCTCGATGTGCAATCTCGATGCCTACTGTCCTTTTTACTTCTGACATACGAATAGGGTGGATTGAGTATTCTCGACATGTTTCTTGTAGCTGCCAGAAAGAGGGGTGTCTCTCATAAAATCCTGCGCATCCATCATGAACCTTGCCATTACCTCCATGCCTCTGTGAAAATATTTCGGTCGGTGTCCATGAAAATGGTCAACCATGCCCCTGACGGTTTGGGTGAAAGAGTCCATCATTTTCGCGCTAGACTTTCCTTTGATATCAGAAGCTAGGACTTTGCCCTGAACATGTACGTTATCAATCATGTTAATCATAGACGGTCTATGACAAACATGATTGATACGCTAGACTTTCCTTTGACAACAGAAGCTAGGACTTTGCGCTGAACATGTAGGTTATCAATCATGTTTATCATAGACCGTCTATGATTGATAACGCACATGTGGTCTATGATAAACATGATTGATAACGCACATGTTCAGCGCAAAGTCCTAGCTTCTGATATCAAAGGAAAGTCTAGCGCGAACATGATGGAGTCTTGCACCAACACCGTCAGGGGCATGGTCGACCATTTTCATGTAAACCGACCGAATTATTTTGACAGAGGGATGGAGGTAATGGCAAGGTTCATGAGGGATGCGCAGTATTTTATGAGGGACACCCCTCTTTCTGGCAGCTCTAAAAACATCTCGAGCATACTCAATCCGCCCGATTCGTCAGTCAGAAGTAAAAAGGAGAGTAGGCATCGAGACTGCACGGAGCCAGGCCTATCGAGGAAGAGGACAAAAGCCGCGTCGGTCGTCATCAAGAGTGAGACAACGCCGTGAGATAGCTCAGCTCATCCTGACCGCAGTGCAGCTCACTCGAGTAAGGCCATGATCACAACTGTACAGAACGGTGGAGGGAATAGGGATGGAGGGCTGTCGGGAGGGGGTGCGGGGCGTACTCATTTGTTGCTTGCCTTAGTCATCTGACCATTGACCACGCATCCCTTTCGAGACGGAGTTCCTACTCCTAATAGAGACACCTCCAAAGTCGGGCGCTCATAACGTTGTTTCCATATATTGCATACAAAACTTTTTGCTAGTCTCATCCCCTTCCTGTTTCGCCGCCCGTAGCTACCATCTATCTCCTAGGATAGCGATCGGTATCTTGCTGCTATCTAGTGTACCAAACTCCTCCATTTTCCATTTTCCATTCGCCTATTTCCCTCATCTCCTCTTCTAATACATCCCGTTCCTCCACATTTCACATTCTCCTACTATTAATATGTGAGTTCTACTCTCTATTGCTTTGCCACACGGGCACAGCTGCGCACCTACTTCCTTCACCTCCCGATTGCTGGTATACCTCTTTCTTCTTGGTCGGGAGGGAGGGGGGGGGGGGGTTGATTAATAGGCCTGCTTAGCTGCGCGAGAAACAGTACGTCTTTGTGTAGGGAGAAAACGTTTTGTTTTCATACTGTACTTGTTTCTGGTCGAGTCGGTCCTCTACTGCTGTAGGTACCCCAAGGCATGCATGTCTGTAGAAAGTATGAATAGCTATTCAAAGAATTACTGCTCAAAGGTCCAATGTCTACCCCAATTTTTGGAGGTATACTCTGAAATTTGGCGAGCCGTCGACGAACGTGTTTTTTCTTCATTCACCGGGAATCTTGCATGTCTAAGACCCAAATATACCAAAAAATGCAAAAACAAAAGCATCCGGCGAATAAAAACCCATACGGTCACGGGTTTTGGCAGGAGCTCATAGAACATATGCATGTGACAAATTTCAGGGTTTTATCCTAAAAACGGCGTGGACATGAAGGTGAACCCAATTTGAGGAGGTAGGCCTGAACCAGCCTGCATTAATATTTCATTTGCCAACCGACAATGTGCAGCGTTCCTACTGTGAACAATGAAGATGATGATGATACAGAGTGCCAGGTAGGGACATGTGTGTGTGTGTGTTCTTCACATTAAACCGTTCTTCTACTCGTCGACATCCAGCAAGCCCAGTGTCCGTGCTGATTCTTCACCCTAGAAAGATACGAGCTCTGTGATCACAGACTACGACACAGAGATAACACACCGTAATGCATTAACAGCCTACGCAATACCATGCCTTCGCACTAGGTGCGGCCGGCACAACATACATACATACGCCAGCAACCAAAATACACCATAAAGAAAGAGATTACCAATCCGCCGGAGGATATAAAAAAAAAAAAAAAAAAAAAACAACGAAGAAACCAAACCGAAAAAGAACAGGAAAAAGAAAAAGAAAAGGAGAAGAATCCCAAATAAATAAATAAAATGGGAAGCCAAAGCTCAGACACATACATACTTACCCCGAGCACGAGCCAAAAGGGACGTGCAAGGGGAAAGATACGAGAAGGAAAAAGGGGACTATGCATCCCGGTGAACACTTAACTAAGTAAAAAGAGCAACAGAGTGAGTGGGCCAAAATACGCTCGTCACCCACCCACTATGTAGTACTTCTTTCATAAGGATAAGAAGGGAAAAAAATCAAAATGCATACCGAACGGCCGCAGCAGTTGGCGGTACGAGTAGCAAAGAAAAGTCCAACCTATTAGTCGGCCTGGTACCTTGCTACCCTATCTGCGGTCTCTCTGCTACTCTGGGACATACTCGCACGTGAATTACTATTATTACCGCTGTTGCTGTGTGGAACATTAAATAGTTGGTATCACCAACTACAACCCGTACTACTGCTGTATATTGTTGTATAAGGTTGTCTACCAAACGAATTTGAAACATTTCTCGTTCTTTTTTGCGTCAAATGCACACGGCCTACGGGATGTATCAGGCACCCTTGCCTCGTTTACCTCCTATTAATACGTACCTTGCCTCTGTATGAGCGTCGGTCTAAGGCGCGGACAGCAGTCAGATTCATGCTCGTAAAGAAACTAGAACAGAGAGAGGGCGCGACGAACTTTCGAATTTGTTCCGGAAACACGAACAGAGGCGATATGCCCCTTTTGTGGTACTATTAAGACGAGGTCGTCGAAACATAATTAACCAATTCACACTCGCACCTGGTGGATAAATCGACCATTTAAAAATCGACCATTTATCCACATCAGTTCTTGGGTGCAAAAAAAAATGTAACCGATGGTGAAGTGACACCTCACACTCCACAGCAACCAGTCGTTGAAGACACTCGTACATTCAAGAAGAACCAGACGATAATTTGCATGATACGAGTATGTGGAGGAAAGGAAAGGGGCACGTCAAGGCCTCGGCCAACCCCGTCCAAGACAAAGACAGCGCGCCGACACCACCAACGGAGGCACCTTCCATATTGGCGTCGACGATTACTGAACTCTAAACAAAGAAATCAGAATGGGCAAGAAGAAAGGCAGCAAATCTTACGTAATCAGAATGGGCAAGAAGAAAGGCAGCAAATCTTACGTACGTTGCCAGCGTACGATTTGCTGCCTTTCGTCTTGCTCACTCTGATTTCTTTGTTTAGAGTTCAGTCATCGTCGACGCCAAAAAGGAGGGTGCCTTCGTTGGTGGTGTCGGCGCGCTGTCTTCGTCTTGGACGGGGTTGGCCGAGGCCTTGACGTGCATGTTTTCTTGCGTGATATGTGGCAAGGAGGTGCCTCCACAAACCTCCCTTGCGTGTCGCAAGGAGAGAGCCTATCATAGAAATTGTGAGAGCGAAGGACCCTTTTCTCCCTGGCGCGTTCGGACTTCATGGCCCGAACGTTGGTTAACGTATCTTCATGGTTGGCATTTGTGATCGGAGATTGATGGTATCTACGTACCCTGTCCTCCACGATCACAGCATAATTGAAAAAAAAAACCGTCGATCATGTACCAGGTACATGGTACGACGTATCAGCTATCTGCGACAGACGAGGGAAATCAGAGCTGCTGTTGCGCGTTCTGGGCACTGCTGCGCTATTAATACATCAATATTACATACCTGGTACCTGGTACCTCTTATACTGCATGCAGCCAGCAACGAACATCTACGCATACTGGCGCAAAAGTGATGCAGCCAGCAACATCTACGTATACGACCGATGTGGTTCAGACAGCAAGAATAATATGGACACTGGGTGTGCTGGACATGTGGATGTCGACGGGTAGAAAGAACGCTTTCATGTGAATAGCACACACAAACAGAAGGCAGTGCACAGCTCGCAGTGTGTGTGTGTTTTTCACATTAAACCGTTCTTCTACTCGTCGACATCCAGCAGTACAGGGGCTGTGCAGCAGCAGTACTATCAATAGATGGTTCAGTTCTCGCATTTCTACGTGAAATATCATGATCAAATATGATACGAACAACCACAACACACGACGGCACAACGTCAAACATCAACCATCCAGCAGAAAAAATCTGGGTAAAACAGAGTAAATGAGCATTGAACATTCGTGCATCGTCTATCTTCGACAACCTCTAATCTGTCGTACTACTGCTGTACGAGTACGAGTAGTATTAATATTATTTACTGGTAGCCTACTACTAATAGTTGCCTCTACGCCCCGTTGAGGGATCAATCGATCACTTCTATAAACAGTAAATAATATAAATAATACTCGTACAAGTATTAATGTAACACCAGAGTATGGATGATGACATAAATCCCAGCAGGTACCTGGTAAGTACGCAGATGGAAGATTACGAAAAAACAAAGTAACGAACACAGCAGTACACACGCATCTATCTGGTGGGGAGGTGTCCGAACTGCAACGCAAAGAGCTGTGCGGCACGCGAGCAGCATGCTGATACTCGTACGTTCATACTGTTGCTGCTGCACACTCTTCCTGCTGTGTATGGTCCCATGGTCCGGTCCCATCGCCTGGGTATGACCAGGTACCCGGGTACCGTCGGGTACCCTTTACCAGGTACCAGGTACATTATTTTCATTCCAAAACTTTCTGAAGTACTGCTGTACGTCAAATCTCTTCTTTTTAAAACCAACGAGAAATGATGACAGAAAAAAAAGGCTTGAACGGGGGGTGAAAGCAAATACAATAGAGTCGCATCTGTATCTCGCACCTTCGCAGCAGACAGGGCTTCCTCCAGTCTCCGGTTCTCCATCCTCATCTGCGCGTTCTCGACCCTCATCCCCACAGGGCTTGAGAACGCCCTCTTAGGCCCCCCATCCTCTTCCCCTTCTCGAGCAACACCACCCCTCTCGAAGTCAATTCTATCATCCCCTTTCATGTGATGGTCACCCTTTGTAGCAGAAGAAGAGCGTGCCCACCACCCTCCCCTCGCCTTCAGGCGGCCTTGACCGTCCCCTCCCCGAGGCGATACACCCTCCTCTCCGGGAGGGGTGAAGCTATCGTGCCACATGATGGCGCTGAAGCCCCGGGCCTGCGGGGACATCCTGGTCTGAAGAGATCCTGGTTTAGGTCCCGCGGAGCATGGGCGCGAGCTGCTGCTGCTGCTGGATTTTTTCCCACCATTTCTTCTGCTGCTGGTGCTTCTGCTGCTGCTTGGTGCGCTCCGCATGTTCAGTTGTTGTCTGCTGCTATTTTTCGAGTGCCTTCTCGGAAAAATTGCGCCGATTGTATCCCTCGTGCTGATGAACCTCTTGGGAGAGGTGGTCGTGGCGGCGGAGGCGGTGTCATCATTAGAGGAGTCGGAGCCTTGATCAGCTGCGGCTTCCCTTTCTTGTGTTGTTGCTGTTGCGGCTGCGTTGGCGTTTCGATCGCGATCGTCATCGATGCCCAGACTGTCGAGGGAAAGACGTGGACCATTATGGCTATGCACGGGCTCCTGGCTCGAGGCCGTCGAGAGGTCACTGCCGACCCGCACAAGAGATCGTGCGCGCGGGGAAGGTGAGAGCGTCGGTGATGCCCTGATAGTCCCTCCCGAGAGCCTGGAGAAAGGAACGTTCGACCAGGAGGTCCTTCTTGAAGCCGTCACGCCGAGAGCAGCCATGCCTCGCCCCGTGCTGCGAAGGTTCGATGAGGTGGGCGGATTTGAATGAAATAGCATTCGCTCTTCCCCGGCAGCAACATTTCCACTTCTGTTCTGGACTTCCGCGTTCGGGGAAAGCATGTTGAACGATGATCGGCCGGAGGCAGCGATGGCAGCCACGGCTTCAAGGGCTTCGATTCCTCGGTCGATCTCGGTCATGCCCTGCATCTGCCGTACGCGGTTACGAACCGAATTCGCCGCGATGTTCGGTGGCGAAAATCCCATGGTTGATGCCTCCCTGGTTCGCATGATTACCTCGTCCGACTTTCTGTTTTTCACGGCTCTTCCAACAATGACGACCTGCCCACGGAGATCGTCGCGGCCGTCCGTCATTCGCTGTTGCGGCGCGAGGCGGATCGCGGAGAGCCGGCGCGATACGCAGCAGCTTGTTAGCTGCAGATATCCACCAGAGTTGGGCTCGGGTGGGATTGCTGTGGTATCGAGCTGCTCCTCACGTATCACGTTCCCCCATTATAATTTATAAAATACGCCAGACTGCTGTGAGTGTGTGGTGCGGAAAAAAAAAAAAAAGAAAATTCAGAAAAAAAACCTGGAACATATTGGAGTTTTGCACGTGTTAATATTGGCGGTTTTTTAATGGGGAGGTAGGGTATGCCCCGTTCGTGTGAGCAGTTAGAGTTACGCTCTGCGACAGGAGTTCACGGGGAATAATGGAGCGCGTTGGTGAGAACGAAGCCACCGAGGCGCCGCCATTTATTCCAAAGGATGGCTACGGAGGGTCGGGGAAAATGCAAGGGGCGTCCAGCTCTCCTATGCTCCAGGTGACCCGTCGAGAAGACCAAGCATGCCTGCTTGCGACGTTCTCACGTACATATGAATACCTCGAGGTTATCTTGGTTACTGTAGGTGAGGTACCTGATACCTGCGTCGCAGTCCGTGCTTGCGCAAGGGTGGAGCACCTATGCATTCTCTTCGGAGAAGAGCGACACCAACCTTCTGAGGTGCCCACGCATGCGCTGTGCGTCTACTCAGTAAGTAAGAACCGCTACGGAATGGATACTTTGGACCTGCTTGTGTTCCACGATCGATGATGTTCCGTGTTCATTGCCGTTGTTGTGCATTTTATCTGAAGGAACATCTGCCGGAAAGAGATCTGCTGCTGCTGCTGCTGCTGCTGCCGCTACGGCTGCTGAGGCTGCTTGCCCTGCTTCTTCTGTTGCTGTACTTACCATACTCGTATAACGTGTCTACGAGTACAAATACAGCAGTATAAATACATCACGTGTACGGCAGTACGAATGGCATACCTAGAATGTCCCAAACGAAAAGTTACTCGTATGTCCCTTTCCCACCCCCGAGCCCGCCACCTTATATTATTAATAGAAGACTGCCCACGCTTGCACTACTCTGTGCTGTGTGATGTCGAGTCTAAAAGGTAAATACATATTTATCGGGGGCATCCGCCGTCTGAGCCTATGATAGCCGGCACCCAAAGTTAGAATATTCGCACAATCGCAGATCGCAGACAGACTTCGTCCGTATTTACCGGTAAAATAGACTCTCACAACTCACGGCTATCATCGTACGGGTTTCTACTCTGTCCATGTGATGGATAGGCTACGAATGTCGCCATGTCTTGTTTGTTTAGGGTTGACCATACGACCATCATCTCAACTCGCCGATGGCTAGAATTTCGGGTAACTGCGGTACTCGCACACATACATATCATACGTACCAGGTATGTACCGGAGCATGAGAGGTACGAGTGACATCACTTTCATTACGTGTGAAATCGGGGATTTGGGTGATACTTCGATTGCGCGTGCTACGAGTATGGGGTTTATATATAGGTTTTTGTTTGTACCGTAGGTTCTATTTACTAAGGACCCCCGTAATACAGTGGTAGCTTGCCACGGGTGAGTGGGGAACTTCTGTACGATAAGTTGATCCATTCTGGACACAGCAAGCAGTCCCACGGGTAGAGTAGGGGTTAGGGTTAGTGGATAGGGTTACGCAGATGGGTTATAGGGTCTTCAAGTAGTGTTTTGGGCAGTTTTTCGAATTTCCAGCCTCATTGTACGTAATACCATGGTAGTCCCAGTTACGCAGGAACGTGTCCTGCTGCAACAGCAACAGCAACATCAACATCAGTCAGTAGTATCTGTACGAACCAGTATCGTGCCCCATTCTGCGCTTCTGTGATTTTGCCTTTTCTGCCCTGCGCTGCCTCTGTCGTATCTGCTGTCGGTGTATCAGTCTTTTGACCCCTTTGAGACCCCGGGGTAGCGACCAAAACAGCAGTGATAAATTTGGTGATATCAGCATCTACAATTTATTCTACTGCTGTACTGGTATACGTATAAAAAGCAGCCTCAGCTTTCCGCAGTACGGGTAGGGTCATGTTGCGCCCATGCCATGCGACCCCGTGCACTGCTGCATCTCGGGCACCAGCTGCGTATTATCCCCCACTCACGCAGCGGCTGGTGCCGTACTGATCACTTTTTATCGTCAGTTTTTGCTCTGAAGTCTGCTGTTACGGGGGTACATAGTTAATAGGACCTACGGTACACATAAAAACCTATATATTTACTTATTTTTACTAACGATATTTGGTCCTGTTTACTATGGACCCCCGTAATAGTCCCAACAGGGTTGATCCCTCTGGGATTCCGAGATAGCGACCAAAACAGATGATTTATACCATGGGTACCATGTACGCTAGCTTCGGTGTTATCAACCGTCTATGAGCTGTGGAGCAGTGCGAGCGCCCGAAGGCACATGGGCTACGGTCATGGTGCGCCCGTGCCGTAGGACTCCTTGCATTGCTGTACATACACATACATACATACATACTGGTACGTGATAAAATTTTAGTAGCTCGCCATCAAGTTATATGACTCCCCAATCGTGCATCTGTCGTCGCTGGAACGGTCACTTTTTATCGCCTATTTTTTCCCTCTGATGTCCCAAGAGGCGTCGACAAGTTGGAGGTAATTTTACGAGCGCGTCAAGGCAAAGACCTGGTACCTGGTACAGCAGGTGCAGCACGAAAATGTGTCTACCAACACAGCCACGAGTAGGACTGGGTACGCTGCTGGCGCAGTATATGCTATCCGTATGAAGTTTGCTGCCATGTTGCGTACGCGCAGTATATACTGCCAGTATAAATATCTTATATTGGCACATGGCAGTGTACTTATACTGACTGAGAGCGCCAGTAGATCGAACAATATATTGAAGGTTATACGAAACTGCCTACGTCGCACGAAACGCCTCCCCGAGCAACGGAAGACCTTACAAGGAGGAACGAGTAAACGAGAGGGGGTGGAGAGAGGGCGAGACGGGGACTTTGAGCACGACGGACAAGTTCGTGTCTGTCGCCACCATCTTATTCCCATTACTTGCCCCGGATTGTGATGTAAAGTGAAATGGAAAAGCCCGAACGAATCGCTTCTAGCGAGGCCCCCCTCACCAGCCCGGGGGGTGGGAGGCGGGTGGGGGGGGGGGTGTACTCATTATCATGCATGACCGTAGTCGTATGACCATTGACCCTCGCATCCCTACTATGCCGGGACGGAGCATGTCGGGTTTTCACCGACCAGGGGGGGGGGGGGGGGGGGGGGGGGGGGGGGGGGGGCGTATTCATTTGTTGCTTGCCTTATTCGTTTGTCCATTGACCACGCATCCCCTTCGAGACGGAGCGCCGTTGCTACTCCCAACAGAGACACCTCTAAGAGTTGGGGGCTCATTATGCTGTTTCCGTATATTACGTAGATTTGGTTTGCTACTCGTATCGCCTTCTTGCTTCGCCGCCTGTGGCCACCATCTCTCTCCTAGGAATAGTGATCGTTTTCTCGCTTCTATCTAGTGTACCAAATCCGTCCATGTCACATTCGTCTATTTTCTTCGTCTCCTTCTCTAACATATCCCGCTCCTCCTTGTACACCCGGGCGGGGGGGATAAGGTTCTTGGGTTTGCTTGGCCGCGACAGTATGCAGCGAGGAATGGTATACTGTAGTATACTGCACCGGTATACTGTCTGCGGGTTTCTACAATTAGCTTTAAATACAACTGATCTACTATATATACGTACACGTGTTTTATGTATCAGTACCGCTCTGTCCGGAAATGTAACCAACCTTAGTGATTAAATGTGAATACCCAAACAGTTGTTACATTTCCGGACATCTTGGTGTTCAGATACGGATAGCTATCACGTGTATGATACCCAGCTGAGAATACCTGGTAAGAGATACGTGTGCAGGCTGAAAGTATGGTGCTGCCCGCCGCTGCTGTGTGCCAATATCGGTTTGATGTTGTGCGATTTACCAAGTAGAGACTGCTACCTGAAACCCAAACATTGCTGTCACAACGTTTGACGAGTTTGTGTATGATATGGTGTATACATGTGTGCGATGTTTATTTGCTTACTTTGCCTCGCAAGGGCGACGGGGACATCCCGGGAGTGGTGGTGAGGATCGGCCAGGCGCAGCACCGCAGGGACTCAAGCAGACTGACGAAGCGGGAAAGTGCGGGGTCCGTATACGGGTGAGTTCTGCAGCAGCGCAAACAGCGCAGAGCAGCGAACTACAGCAACAGCAGTAGCTATAATATGATACGATATGATACATACCATGGGTTAACCCTCGTGGTAGTTGAGAGGGGCAGATCGACGATGAGAAGTGACGATTACAGCAACGGGCACTGCGTGATTGGGGGATTATATTCTACAACATGGTGTCCTAGTTACAATGGTTGAATGCAAGGAGTCGTATGACACGGACTGAACACGATCCTGCCTGTACTCTGTTGGGCGCTCACGCGCTCACGCTGTTCGTAGACCGCTGATATCACCAAACTTATCAACCATTGTTGTGGTCGCTATCCATGTTAATAGTAAGAACGTCCAAAGGGGGAAATAGGGAGAGGCGGAGAAAATGCACGTACGTGCAAGGCTCTTCAGATTTGCACGTACATTCTATACGGTTGTATGTACGGCAGGAGTTGTTATAGATATTTATGGCCTACATGTTACCCAATGGGATCAGGGTGCCAGATGGGCCTCCGGCGGCTCCTGCGGAGGGCTGGTTATATTTCTGCACCACTAAGTGAGAGCAGGGTGCCAAATCGCCCAAGGGGATGGGCCCAATGCGGGGTCAAAGTATCAAATAGGAAGAGAATGTCAGATGGCATGACAATTACGGGCAAAGCTAAGAACCTCGCGCTTGCGTACAACTTCTCCGCTGGTGGTCAATAGGAGGCCAGTCATTTTGGGTGCGTCAAGGCCTCTTTTGTCCGTAATATACTGTAGTTTTAGTCTCTAGGAGGCGTTCAGTCAAGGGGTCAAGCTGCGGTCTCCTAGAATACGGTGGCATACCTGCGCAGCCGTACAGCGGGTCCTTTTGCGCGTGGTTCAGCCGGTGCCTAGTGTTGCTGCTGCCGCTTGCTTCTCGTAGCAAGTATCAGGTGGCTGCTGCTGCTGTGCTCGTAGAGGTTATCTAGCAGAGCAGCGTTGATATGCGGTATCGTTTTCTTACTGCGGTTATTCCTTGTTCCGACGTTGTTGGTGTCTGTATGCGTACGTACTCTACAAACAGCAGTTACCATACTGCTGTACGTTACACCCGGTGTATGATATGTACTGATATGTACCACTCTTGTATGCTCGGAGTACACCAGTGCCACCCCATGTAAGCCAGGAATTGCTTTTGTCGCGAGTGACACGTGTCTCGTTTTTGTGTTAGTAAGTTTGTACAGTCGGACAGTTAGTAGGTCGTGGAACTGGCTGCCATCCTGGTACCCCGGCTTTGAGTTTTGTTCTGGTTTTGTTGTCATCACATGTAAGACGTGATCATCGACTACTTTTTTATTTTGTTGACCACGGACTAGGATTATATGGCAATGAGCTATTAAATATGTGAGAATAACAGCAACAAACTGCTGCTGTAGACTGCTTGAGTCTACTCTGCTATGCTGTACCAGGTACATAGCACGCAAGGTGTAACCTACAGAGTAGTCGTACAGTCGTCTACTGCTGCTGTATGATATACATGCATGATACGCACCGCGGCTGCAGTGTATGCCGCGGGCAGGAGAGCCCAAGAGCCCCCCTTGATACGCGGATCAGTACTTACTGTAGTTACATTCTCAAACTAGGCAAGTCTAAAATAACACGGGGCAGTTGACGCCAGCTATCTTCCAATCAAATGGCTGAAATAACGCGAACGACTGGAGCCATCTTCCTATAAAATCGCTGTATTAACGGGAACCACGGGAACCATGTGAAATCACGCCGCACACAAACTAGAAGAAGAAAGACACAACTCGCAGCTCGCACACCCCGCAGTCACGCGACGATTGACCTTCGACCTCGACATATAATCCACCCACGGTCAACGAGCTTGGTACCGGGCAAGGCCAATGAGTGTAAATTATGGCCTGGGAGGTATAATTAGAATCCGTCGTCTAGGGGGCGAGAGGTTGGCCGCGGCGTCCTATGCTCTTCGTCAGAGCTTTCAAAAAGTTCTGTTTCGTGCCAACGGAGAGGAATCGAGCGTTTTTGTCGTCTGTTTTCTACACACCAGCTGCCAAATATGTTTTTAGTAGACGCCTGGCCCACCCACGCCACATATCACCGACCGAGGTGTGAAAAGTGTGATACTGGTGTGGGTCGGAGCCTCTAACCAGCGCGCTTCATTCAGAGTTCGTAACGTAATCGTTGGGTTTGTCGATCGATGTCAAACCTGAAAAATGGTCTATTTTTTGCCATCGGAGAGGGGTAGACTTTTTTTGTCGTCTGTCTTCTACAGACCAGTGCCAAAATGTTTTTTTATCAGACGCCTGGTCAGCCCACGCCACCTATCACCGACCGAGGTGTGAGCACTGTGACACTAGGCTGGGTCGGAGACCTTAACCAGCGCATTCCGTTCAGATTTCATGACGGTGTCGTTGGTTTTGTCGATCGATGTCTGCCGACGATTCTCATAAAAGTTGGCTCTAGTCAATGGGAAGGACTATACATTACTCCAGTATCTGCCAGAACAAGGGTTTTACATACATTGCGCGGCGGGCAATTAAAGTCCGCGTAAGCTGTCCCGTGACGTATAAAATTTGCCCGATGTACATTCTCAGCAGTCCCAGTCATAGTCCCAATGCCGCTACGTACGAACTAGCCTTAACATGAAAACACGATCTGTACTATTAATACAGTACTGCACCCACATTTCGGGGACAAAACATTTGGAATCAGGCGAAGAACAAAAACAAACGTGTAGAGTACTCACAGGGATGCACGTGCAGTAGTGCAAAAAATCGACACTCCACTATCCATCTTCCAAACCCAGACAGGGGGGAGGTATACTATTATTGAGTAAAACCACGTACGATCACAGAACCAAAAAATGAAAAAAAAAAAAAAAAGAACGAAGTTTTTTCATGAATTCGTCCAAAATCCCGCCCCACTGGATAGTTTTTTTTTTTAAACTACATATTTTAGGAGTGTGTTTTCGCTTTCTCTTGTTGTGCGTGCGCCCCTGGTATACATCTGGTATACTTGGGTGTACGAGGCAGCAAATGGGTTATATCCCTTTTGAGACAGAGGGTTATAACAGGTACATATATATTATGTACTGGGGACCATAGTAAATAGGACCAGATATTGATAGTAAAAATAGGTAAAAGTATAGGTTTTTGTGTGTACCGTAGGTCCTATTTAATATGGTCCCCCGTAATAATAGGAAAATCCTAACGGCCCCTGCTTTTCCGGACATGTCATGGCATCGCCCACATGCAGCAACCAGGCGCTGCTGGGTTCCGGGGGTGGTACGATACGTTGGTACGCTCAGTGCCGGAACCGCGCGGCCGGAGTTGTACAACCGGGCTTGTCGTTTATGGTGTCGCTATGTATACATCTATACGTATATGGGCCGAGTAGTGGTAGTATAATGATACTGCTGACTTATTTTTTAACTACCTGGTAAATCCGTATGCCTGGCATGTCTTGTTACGGGGGGGCATAGTACAGTAATCAGAATCTACATTGGACCCCAGAACCGTAGATTCCGCTGTATATTCCCCTATGTTTACTATTACGGGGGACGATAGTAAACAGGACCAGATGTTGTTAGTAAAAATACCTAAATCTATAGGTTTTTATCTATGCCATAGGTCCTGTTAACTATAGACCCCCGTAATAATAGCCTTTTTCGGTTCTGGCTATTAATACTATGTTCCCTATTCATAGCACGTACGAGTACTACAGCAGTGGTTTGTTTTTGTATCACCCCACGTATTATCTTCGTCCTTCTTTCTCTCCGCTCCCCTACGAGTATTAGGGGGGACCATAGTAAATAGGACCTGCGGTACACACAAAAACCTTTACATTTCCCTATTTTTACTAACAATATTTGGTTCTATTTGCTGTGGTCCCCCGTAATATTGAAAGTCGCAACTCAGATCCGGGGTCACCGCCGCGTAAGGTAGGGTAGCTCTCGCTAGGATCTCGTGATGGTGGGCGTTTGTAGCTGTGATCGACAACAGTGTGCCCTGTGGTGGAAGGCACGGAGGCACGATATACTATTAATAGAAGAGGCAAATCAAGAGTTCGGAGATTATACACACATCGGACAGATCATCTACAGATCATGATCTAGATCTTTCAAGGCAGATCTATCTATGTTCCCGATCTTGTGTGATCTAGCTCATGTTGCCGGACGGGACCCGTGTAATGTGCATGATCTAGCACATGTTTCCTGGGTGGGATATGTAATATACAGATCCTGCACAACCTCTCACGAAGGCAGGTGAGGAATTAAATTCTCTATCGGTAGATGATCTAAGTAGATAGATCATGATCTGTCCAACATGTGGAGATTTCCGGTCGGACGGCAAAAATCGCAGACGTGACCCAGCTCAAAAGTAAGGCGTGCCCTATCCTCTACCACTAGCCCACCCCGAAAATGTACGCAGAAGGCGCGTTTGTATATACATTAGTGGTCCCTCTATAGTGCCGGTATGTATGCGCTAGCCAACATTACCGGCACTATTGTAGCGTCAACCGGCACTAATTACTCCGCATACTGCCCCACTGGTTAATATCATAGTATCTGTGCCAAGCCGTTTCAACGGCACTATATAGGGCAGCCGGCAATACAGAGGGACCCCTACTGTCGTTGTTTTTATCCAAAAGGTCTATGATTTCGCGACAAGAGTCGGGGTGCTACGACAAAAATTAAAGACGACACAAGCCACACTCCTAAAAATATTCATGACGGAAAACAAATCAGTCGGGTGGGATTTCCGGACGAAGTTACGAACATTTTTTTTTTTTTTCCCTGTTTTGCTTGGTTTTAGTGTACCCCCCCCCCCCCCTGTCTGGGTGTCGAAAATGGATATATCTGGTATAATAATAGTGGGGTGCCGGGTGTGTTTTTTTTTCCGTAGACCCCTGACAGAGTGGTTCGTGTTTGGCTTCCTTGTACTTTGGCAGAGCGCTTCGCCCTTAATGTAGAGTGGATGATACCTGCAAGTAGGATTTGGACAAATGCGAGAACCCAACCGTCACGGCCCCCCTTCCCCTGTGCCATGTCTGTCCCGTCCGTGTGCTGAATTCGACCTGCGACGGCGCTCGTCGCTCTCAGCGCGAGGTCCTACAGCGGCGCCGGAGGGGGGGCGGGGGGACGGCGATGGTCTGAGAGCAGCAACCACAGTTCCATGACCACCAGCAGGCGGATTTCTGCGGTCGGGACTATCTTCGAGAGCCCGCACATCACCGTCGGAATGCAGGCAAGTAACCAACCGAAATCATCCAACCAATCGAAAAGGGCGGAGCAAGCAATCGTCCAACCATTCGAAACCGACCAACCAGACGGTGCTTTCACTTCTTGTTTTGGAGAATATGATGGGCAGGCACTCTTGTAGTATGCGAATATGTCTAGAACCCTAACCCCTCAACCGATGTTTAACCAGCGGACCCGGGTATCCCGCCAATCAAAGACAGGCAGGGATGCAACCAACCAACCGAATAATCGATGAAGTGAAGGAGTAAAAGTGGGCCGGCCTGGTGGGCTCGTGGTTTTCGGGACATTGGTTTCGTGAGGCGTGGTGGTTTTGGTGGTGACGATGGTGGGTGGTGCTGATTGGTGGCAAAGATGCTAGAGGAGCGCCGGGTTTTGTTTTTGGCACGTCACGGCCTCTTACGGGCGTTAACCCGTCGATGACTATTCAGGGCTGCACTCCACGCTGGGTGGACAAAACACTTGGAGTTAGAGTCAGGTTTAGGTTTCTGTACAGCAGTGCTGTGCTAAAAGGGGTAGTATTCTACTCCTTGTGTTTAGTGTAGGGAGGCGTTTAACCCCTTGACGGCTGCAGTCCCGCTTCGGACACACATGACTTGAACTTGAAGTTAGAATTAGTACGTAAACGTTTTTGTAAAGTGCGGTACTATTACGGGGGTCCATAGATAATAGGACCTATGGTACACACAAAATCCTATATATTTCCCTATTAATACTAACAGTATTTGATCCCATTTACTATTACTATGGACCCGCGAAATAGAAGGGTTAAGGGGTTGGGTCTTGGGACGCAGCTGGTAATGTTGGGACGGTGTATATTACCTGGTGGGGATGCCGCTTAGTCGACATCCTTTCGCACATCAAGAGGCCTGTCCGGTCCGGTCCGTCCTGTCCTATCCTATCCTGTCCTGCCCTGTCCTGTCCTGTCCTATCCTTTCTTGTTATATTTGTCCTGTGCTGTCCTGCCCTGTCCGACTGAGAAACGTTCACGCGATGTCTTGTTGCGTCCGCTGGGCTTTTAAAACCGTGGTCTACGTACGTGTACCGTATCGTATTGTCATGTGTTCGACGTCATAGAAGTTCGTCCCTGCCTTGATATGTATCCCCAACTCCGACCCTAACTCCAACACCCACCCACACCCCCATCCCTACCCCCACCCACACCCCTACCCTCACCCCCACCCCCACAATCACCCTTAACCCTACCCTACCCTTCCCTGACCTCAATCAACCCTTCACCCCCACCCACACCCCTATCCACCTCCACCCACACACATACCCGACCCCCACCTCTCAACCCCACCCACGCCCTCAACCTAAGCCATGCCTCTCACCCCACCCCCCCCCACCACCACTCCTCCTCCTATCCGCAGATTGTGCTCGTGGCACCGGCGTTCCTTTACGCGATCGCCGTGGTGATGTGGCTGTTCGAGGACCAGGACATTGAGTTCGCGAGGGAGCTGGCGCCGGTGTCGTTCGCTGCTCTTTGCGTTCACCTCTTCGCCGCCGGGGAGGTAGGCGCATTTTTTGGTACTTGTGGTATGAAATAACTCGTGTGAAGTACTGGTATGAAAATACTGGTATGAAATACTCGTGTGAAGTACTGGTATGAAATACTGGTATTGAATAGCGCCCGTGCCGTTCGTGGCTCCCGTGGCTCTTTTGCGTTCGCCCCTTCGTGGCACGGGAGGGTAAGCGGCCTTTGTTTTTGTGGGGTGGTTTCGCAACGCGTTCGGGGGAAAAAGTGTCCAAGGTGAACGATGGATCTGTGTACGAGCGCTATGTGAGAGCGAGCGTGGTGATTGGGTGGAGCGAGCGAGGTGCCAAACTGATGCTACCGCCGCGCGGAAGATGATTTTGGGACTTTAGAGGGGGAGAGGGGGGCGGGGCGGAGGGGTACTTTATATCATGCATGGCTGTAGTTGTATGACCATGGAACCTCGAATCGCTGCAAAGGAGGAGGGAGGGGGACGTTCTGTAACGAACGGTGTGACGGTGAGTTTTGTACTTGCGTCCGGGGGGGGGGGGCAGGGCGTACTCATTTGTAGCTCGCCTTAGTGGTTCGACCATTGACCACGCATCCCTTTCTCGACGGAGCACCTTTCCTGCTCCTATTAGAGACACCTCCAACGTTTGGGCGCAAGCTGCGTTTTTTCCATATATTGCATACAGCAAATTCCTATCTTATCCCCTTCCTGTTTGGGGGGGGGGGGGGTACTCATTATCATGCATGGCCGTAGTCGTACGACCATAGACCCTTGTATCCCTACAATGCCGGTACGGAGCGCGTCGGGTTTTCACCGAGCAGGCAGACATTGCTTGCACCAAGCGCGGAGCGCCGTGAGGTGTTGGGCGAGTCGCATGAAGGGTGAGCTGCATCCTACTAAGAACCGCTTTAGAGGCGGATTTTCTTGCATATGGATGACAGCATCAATGAATTGATTTAATTTCTGGTGTGGCCACTTCCAGAGACAGCAATGGGTTTACTGTGTAACTGCCTCGTGGGTGCCTCACCATATACACACTACGTGATACGATCATCCCCCTTGTGCGGTGTAAAGGTTCTCCCCGCACGAAAATGATCTAACTTGACCGCCAAAAAATAAAATAAAATAAATGGTACCCTGGCTGTCTAGCTCACGCAGTGAGAGGCGTGTTTTTACAGCGTCGTCGCCAACCAACACCAACCCGACCTATATATATATATATATATATATTTCCAGATATATAGTATAGGGGTGGGTGGGGGGGGGGGGGGGGGGATAATTTAAAGCTTCTCCGATGATGTGACGTCGGCATCGCGGCGAAGTTGGCACCGTCTTTCATGTGCCGTTTTGATCAGGCTTGTCCTCGGCAACTCACGCCGTCGTTGGTGCTTTACTTTTTGTCGGTGGTTTTACTTTTTTCACCGCAGTGTATTTTTGTTTTGCGGTATGTAAAATCGGTGTGTATATATGTGGTCGCCGGACTCTCCGTGGGGTTCCTACACTCTCGTGACATCGTGTGATGCTCGGTTAGCGTACGATGCTGTCCCGCCTCGCAGCAAAACTGATTTGATGGTTTCCCGTGCCGAGGGTTTGTGTCGAACAGCTACGTACGAGTACGCGTTGCATGTCTGAGAGAAGCGCTATTTTTTGTCGCACCCCCAAAATTGTTGGCTTGAATGCCCCTTCCCCACCCCCACCCCACACTCCTACCACCATCCCCGCTACCGTCCCCTCGCCTATCCCCGCACCCACCCCAACCCCATCCCTATCCACCCTCACCTCCATCTCCACCCCACCCACCCCCACCGTCCCCCCCCCCACCCCCACTCCCCCACTACACCCACACCCACCCACCTCTACCCCCACCATTCCGACCCACTCCCACGCTTGCCGCCACCCCCCCCCCCCCCCACCATTCCCATCCCAACTTTACTCGTGCGTGTAATCCGTGTACTTCGCCACTCTGTCGCAACAGATACCGTACCTCACATTTTGGGAGGTGGTTCACTACTGGTTCCACGCGGCGTGCGAGGTGCTCGTGGCTAACGACTACACCAGGAAGATAGGTGAGAACAGACGAGCGACCGCCGATAGTGAGCGGTAAGCGAGATTCGATGAACGATACGTGAAAAGAAGGGAAGCGATATGTATGTATTTATGGGTGTGATTACCACGAGCAATATGCGACGAGCGAATAGGGACGAGCGATCAGCGACGAACGATCAGCGACGAACGATCGGCGACGAGCGATCAACGACGAGCGATCAGCGACGAGTAATTAGCTACGAGAGATGAGCGACGAGCGATCCCTCCCTCCCCCCCCCCGTTCCCCCTGGACTATGCGAGCCTCCATAAAGAAGACAACACACTAGTAGCTTGCGATGATTTTTCAACCTCTGTTGTCCGACCTTTCAAACGCCTTCCAAACATCCTCTAACCCCCCTGCCGCCTCCCCCCCCCCCCCCCACCCTCCCTCCCCTCCCTCCCCCCCACCCTCCCCTTCTCCCCCTCTCCTCCATCCCCCCTAAACACGCCACAGGCGGGGGAGTTTGGGGCGTGTTCCTAACCTCGGTTCTGATGCTCATGTTCTGGCCAACGGGGTGGGTTATGCTCCGGCGCCTCCGCGTCAAGCTTAACCACCCTTCGCGTACGTCGCGGTTCCCAAACGTCGGGGAGTCGGCCATGAATTCTGGGTTTCCATTGGTGTGCCTCAGCCTGTACCTCGGGACGCAGAGCCTTAGCTGCCTATTTTATGAGGGGGTGACCGACTGCGCGCTCAAGAACTCAGGTGAGGGGGAGGATAGACTCCTCCATCCGCGAGAGAGAGAAAGAGAGAGAGGGGGAGAGAGCGCTCGGGAGGAAGGGAGGGAGGGAGGGAGAGAGAGAGAGAAGGACGGACCGCGCACCTAGACCTTGTCGATGTTTGTTTTCGTTCGTGGGGCGAGTGACCGGCCTATCGGGCTACCGGCGTTTCCTCAGATCTATATGTATACCAGCATTTTCATCTCTCTCTCGTTGTTTTCATGCCCTTTGCCTCTCTTCCTCTCTCTGTCTATCTCTCTCCCGTTCCCTCCCTCTCCCCCCCTCTCTCCCCTCCCCCCATAGTATGCATAGTATATAAACCCATTGCTGTCTGTGAAAGTGGCGACACCGGAAAAAGAAAATAACTCATTCGACGCTGTCATCCGTATGCAAAAAAGTCCGCCTCACAAGCGGTTCTTACGGTAGTAGAGGATGCAGCACGTCCTTCATGCGACTCGCGAACACCCCCACGGCGCCTCACGCTAGATGCGAGGGGTGTCTGCCTTGTCGGTGAAAACCCTACGTGCTCCGTCCCGGCATTGTGAAGATGCGAGGGTCTGTGGTCCTGCGACTTGCACCCATGCACGACACGAGTACAGCCCCCTCCTCCATCGTTCGCATGCACATATACACGCACGCTCTCGTGCGCTCATTGTACATCCGGTTACCATCCGCCTCGACTCTCACCCCCGTCTCCAACGCGCTGTTGGACTTGCAGGCACTCGCCATCTGAACTACAGTCTAGGAACCCTGTACGTGCTCTGGATGCTGTTCCGACACCTTACGGGCAGCAACGCTAAGCAGGTCAGTCGGGTTCTCAAGGAGGAGGGAGGAGGGGATAGGAGTTTCATCTCTAGTGTCCCCGGGTTTTCCGATCCTGCCTACTGTTGCCTGTCGCCACGCTTCTTTCTCTAGTGTCTTATCGATCATTCCATGTTATGTATACTTTGTTTTTCTTTCTTGCCTCTTTTTTTTTTTTTTTGCTTTTTTTTTTCAGGCTTTTTTTTTTCCTTCATTTTGTGTTCGCTTTCTTGCTGCGTTTTCTTTCTTTTCTCTTTTTATATCTTTGCTGCCGCGCGTCTTTTTTATTCCCCTTCTAGCTGTTCTTTCTTTCGTTATCATGTTTTTTTTTTTTCGGTTCGGTTCTACCCGCGTACTTGTACAGCACGCAGTATATGCGTTGTTGCGTACCTGGTATACAGTACTGAGCCTGAGTCCGTGGGCTTGGTGGCAAGTTGAACCCCGCCCCCCGCTGCGCCCACTCCAACACTGCCGCGGTGGCAATGTTGTCGTGACGTGTTGTGATGTGGCGTGACCTAGTGCGATTTGTCGTGACGTGAGATCATGTGACAGAACGTGACGTGTCGTGACTTGACTTGTCTTGACATGACCTTGCACGAGGCGCATTTTCTGAATGACAGGGCTCTTGTCGTGACTTGACTTGTCTTGACATGACCTTGCACGAGGCGCATTTTCTGAATGACAGGGCTCCTTTACCCGAAATTGTCGGAATGCTGTCATTCTTGCCATGCGAAATGGCGTTTTTGTATACCTAGGCCTTGAGATTTTCCATCAGGCTGCACGCTCGTTTTTGTTACAGTCAGGTTTTGGGGGTGAGGTATAGACAGGCCTTTTGAAAGCGAAAAACTTCAGAAAAAAAACGAAATGGTGCACCTCTTTTGCTGTAGAATGCGTCATGGCGTCGAATGAAGTGACGTGTCGTGTCTGGAAATGACAGATATATCGTGAAGTGACTTGTCGTGGCGTGCTTTGTTGTGACTTGGAGTGAAGGGGGATGACTCCATGTGACGTGGCATTTCGTGACTAAACTTGTAGTGTCGTGTCTGACATGGCGTGACTTGTCGTGACGTGACACGAGACGTGATTTGAAGTGAAGTGAGTGACGGATTTTGACGTGACTTGCCGTGAGTTTTAGACATGACGTGACACGAGTTGCCGTTACGTGCCGTCACCTGACCTGACCTGACGTGACGTGTTGTCACTTATTGTGACTTGCCGTGACTTATCGTGACGTGTGACGTGACATGTGACGTGACATGTGACGTGTGACGTGTGACGTGTGACGTAACCCAGGTTATGCTCTTCCGTCTTCGGCACCACCAGAGCTACGCCGTCGTCTTCTCCTTCCTGTCGACGGTGTACTCCCTCTACGAGTACGCCGCCAAGGGCATCCCCTACACGTGAGCGTGGAAGACGTCAAAGTTCCCACTTCTGCTGCTTGTTCCCAGCGGGAGCGGAGGCGGCGGGGTGGCGGGGGGGGGGGGCAGGGGGATAAGGGGGTGCTTGCCCTGATACTGCAGTAAACGTTATCCGCCTCTAGTTTTTTTCAAGTATTTACGTACCATTTCCATTTTTCCCCGACAGGGAATGCGATTCTGAACGGTCGTCAAATTCCTTCAGGACTGCCGTACCCAGCTTTTCGGGTACAAACTACTTGGAATTAGTGTGGGATCATTTGTGCGGTAGTGTAAGAATAACAAGCCGTTCAGGACTGTACTCCTGTTGAAGGGATAAAAAAATTGGAATTAGACTCAGATTTGGGTACATGTATAGCTATAGAGCGAATGCAGTACCCAGAGGGTTTTAAGGCGGGTATTTTACATTTTTCGTAAATGCTAGCACCGTCGACGCGTGCAAGCGAAAGTCGTTTGTTTGCCAGGTATTACGGGGGTCCATAGTTAACGGGACCAAATTTTGTTAGTAAAAATAGGCAAATATATAGGTTTTTATGTACACCATAGGTCCTATTAACTATGGACCCCCGTAATACATTCTGGCACTTCTCTTTTGTCGCGCGTGCGATCTGATTGAGGACGGCAGTGCTGGTACGCTCGCCGCCGTGTTCTATACCTTCTCTTGTTTTCAGTGATGAGTCGGCGTGTTTTTTTTTTTTTGTCGTTTTCCTTTTTCAGTTTTTAGCCTCTAGTTTTTTCGGTGTTGTCCGTTATTCACTGTTCGTTTTCTTTGTTTCTTCAAGTTTGTTGTTTGCCGCTTTGTTGTTCATTTGTAGGTCTTTTTTTTTTTTTTTTTTTTCGGTGTTCCTTTCTTTTGTTCGTTTTCTGTGTTTTTCGTCATCTTGTTTACTATTTTTGTTTTTGTTTTGTTGATCGCTCGTTTTTCGTTTTTTTTTTTCGTTTTTCGTTTTTTCGTTTTTTTTTTTTTTTTTTTTTCTTTCATTTTTTTGTTGCTATTTTTATTTCGGCAGGAACAACACGTCGGAGCTGATGGCCGACCTGATCATCTTCGTGTGCTGGTTCCTATCCATCGTGACGATCATCAACGCCGCGCCGAGGGTGAGAAAAACCGAACGTTTAGATCATCTACAGATAAATAATCTAGATCATCTACTGTAGGGACTAATCTGTACAGTACAGATACAACCCAGGAAATACGTCCTAGAGCATGCAGATTATACGACTCCCACCCGGCAACATGATGAGCTAGCTCCTACAGATCAGGAATAGAGCTATCTGCCGTCAAAGATCTATTACGGGGGACCGTAGTAAATGGGACCAAATTTTGTTAGTAAAAATAGGGAAATATATAGGTTTCTGTGTGTACCGTAGGTGCTATTTACTATGGTCCTCCGCAGTAGGTCGTCGAGTGGGAATGATCTGTGGATGATCTGTCCGATTTTTGAACTGCTGTTTGTTTTACGCGAGTTTTTATTTTGACGGCGCCAATACGATAGGAGACCCCATGCGAGGTGGCTGAAGCGTCCGCCTAGCCCCGCACAGCTCCCGATGGATGACCCGTCTTGTTGCCCGTTGCGGTTGATTTTTTGTTGATAGAAGATGAAAGAAGACTCTAATACGGGGGGCCATAGTTAATGGGACCAAATATTGCTAGTAAAAATAGTTAAATATATAGGTTTTTATGTATACCATAGGTCCTGTTAACTATGGACCCCCGTAATAGTGTTTTGGCTATTTTAGGTGGTGGCGCGTCGCGTGGGATGTTTTTCGGGGTTGCTTGCTGCTTGTTGGCGCATCTGAAGACCTTGTGTTCTGTCTAATGCGGTGCTCACGGCGACCCGTTGCTGTTGCTCGTTTACCGGTTTTGTTGAGCTTTTTTGTGTTTTTTTTTGTCCGTTGAAGGCGTGTGTTCTGTTGAAGCGGTGTTGCGCGTGATGACCTTCTGTTTGCGCTTGTTGCGTGTTACTTGTCGCTCATGACCATCTTGTGTTGTATCGAACGCGTTGCTCAGTGCTTATGGTGACCCACGTCGAAGCTCGCTGCTGATTTTCTAAGACCTTGTGTGTTGTCTTGAGTATTACCGTGATGCGAGTGGTGACCTTCTGTGTTGCTTATCGCCTGCTGATGCATGGTGCGGCCTTGTGCTTAGTCCAAACTGTTTATCGTTAGGACCGTCTGCTCTTCATCTGACAACACCCACTTCTTCTCATAAAGACATTGTTAATTGACCTTTTAGAGCGTGTTGCATATGATGATCCTCTGCGTTACTCGTTGCTCCTGCCGATGACCTTGTGTGCTCTCTATGACAATAGCGTGTTGCGTGTGGTGATCTCCTGTGTTGGCTGTTGCTGCTCAGTGGTACACGATGATCCTCTGTGTTGCTCGCTGCCGCTTTTGACGACCTTGCGTTCTGCCCGACGCGTTTCCTTCGACGTCACTTTGTCGTTGTTTTCCGACAACCATCTACTCATTCCTCGCTTGGTGCTTCTCCGATGCTGGCGATGCTATGGTGCTCTGCTCTCTAATTGCTGTGCTTTGTTTTCAGGAGCACACTCCAGCCATCATGTACCTCAGTACCGTCATCCCCGACCCCACTCTGCAGATTGAGTCCCTCGAGGTGAAGATGCCGCCGACAACGATGCCATGTTGTACCATGCAACACCTGGCGTTATTGAACATGTACATTTGTCACACGTAACGTGCGTCTCTTTTTATGTCTGTACAGAAGGTCTTGGGACTGGCTGGTCATCCTGGCGCCCCGGTTGAGTGATGTTTTGTCTGGTTTTCCTACCTTCTTTAAAGGCTTTTTTGTGCATTTTCGTGCCCCCGGCTAGGTTGTGGCAGTGAGCCACGGTGAACCCAATAGCAATAGATAGCATCAGCAATAACAACAGCAAGGGCAACAACAGCATTGTAGCGTGGAGACCGTCGTGTCTGAGATAGAATGATCAGACGCACGTAGACCAAGGGTTAAACCCAAGAGCTACCTGCTAACATGTTGGGATGGCGTTTCTCGTGTACGTCCCTCCCTCCCTCCCTCCCTCCGTCTCTCACTCTCTCACTCCCTTTCTTGGTTGGGCTGTTCTATCCGGGCCGTGCCTTGTGTTGGGGATGGTGGGTGTTGCAGGTCGCCCCTGATGGTGCCTTCACGGAGAACGACCGTAAGAGGCTGTCCCTGGGCCCGCTGTCGAGGGACAGAGGTCCTCTTGGAAGGTGGGAATGGGAGATGGGAGGACTTCGTTGGGGGGGGGCATGTTTAAGCCCTCTCGCCAATGCAGAGTGTGTGTGTCGTGCAGTACTTGGCTCCAAGTAATTTGTCAGACCTGTTGAACCAGTGCAAAAAAATATGCTACGCGCTATATACTGGTTCCCGAAAAAATTGTCCACCCTTTTCATCAAATATAAAAGTTTATCCTACGGTGCACTTATCTTACACTTGGAACCAACGCGAAAATTATCCTACACTGATTCATATTCCCAAGTAATTGATCAACTTTTTGTTTTTTAATCCAGAAGGCAAAAAGTTGCGAAAGCCTTTCCAAGGAATTTGTCCCGAAAGGGTGGGTGCGGTTCTTAAGGGGTTGAGAAACGGCCCAGCTTCCTGGAAAAATGGTTGGAATTGGCTTGACTCGAATCCCGATTATCCCTAACCGTAGCCCGAACTCCGACGGCTTGAGAAAGCTCTCGGAATGAAGCTTTACTGAGGACATTGTGTACAAAATTCAACCCTAAACCTAAACCCCGACCGCTTGCGAAAATTCTGGGAAAGTTCTCGGAATGAAGATGTAATGTGGAGTTAGCGTGGACCATCAACCATTTATTCGAAGCTGGGCCGTGTCGTAAACACTACCGGTAGTGGTTTGGGGGGGAAGAGCTTCTTCGAGCTTTTGTGTGCAAGCATTGCTGCTGCTACTGCTGCTGCTTCTACGGATGCTGTTGCTGTAGCTGTTGCTTTTGCTGCTTCTATTTCGCAGGAGAGAAGTAGCACTTAGCCTCCCCCCCCTATCCTAGGAGATAGATGGTGGCCACAGGAGGCCAAACAGGAAGGGGATAATACGTATTAGCAAAAAGTTTCTATGTTATATGTGGAAACAACGTAGTGAGCGCCCAATGGTTGGAGGTGTCTATTAGGAGTAGGAACGGTGCTCCGTCTCGAAAGGGATGCGTGGTCAATGGTCAAATGACTAAGGCAAGCAACAAATGAGTAACCACCCACCCCCCTGTACAGGCGACATTCCCACCCACCGCACCCTTTGGGGCCGCTATTACGAGGGACCATAGTAAATAGGACCTACGGTACGCACAAAAGGCTATATATTTCGGTATTTTTACTCACAATATTTGGTCCTATTTAGTGTGGCCCCCCGTAATAGATAAACCAACCACACCCGGTAGGACTCTACAGCAGTACGATACCGAACAGACGATATTCCCACCGACTCATCGCTTGCTGTACCTTGCACGTCACTAGAAGAATCAAGCACGCCTACAGTACAGAAGTAGTGCCGGTCCCTCTATAATGTCCGTATGTATGCGTCAGCCAGCAAAACCGGCAGCGTCAACCGGCACTAATTACTCCGCACACTGCCTGCCACACTGGTTAACATCACAGTACCTGTGCCAGGCCGTTTCACCGGCACTATGACGGGCAATCGGCACTATTCAGCAAGCACGATATAGAGACCGCTGCTGTACTACACTATTAAATAGTGCTGCTGCAGACCTCTGCTGGGTGTGTTTGACGTGTCTAGTGGCCGAGCAGGGCAAAGCATTACGGAGGACCATAGTAAATAACACCTGCGGTGCACACAAAAACCTATATATATTCCCTATTTTTACTAACAAAATTTGGTCCCCTTTACTGTGGTCCTCCGTACGGAGGACCATAATAAATAACACCTGCGGTGCACACAAAAACCTATATATTTACCTATTTTTACTAACAAAATTTGGTCCCATTTACTACGGTCCTCCGTAATAGTAGCGAGTAGGTCATTCCCACCCACCCGGTACCGTACCCTGCTGCGCCACCACTTGAATCAACTTCACGCGGTAGAGCTCTGCGGGTGGGTCTAAATGAATACCGCATAGTTCTACTTCCGTGAAATTGATTTACGTAGTGACCCTGGTACGGTACTGTAGTGAGTGGGTAGGAATGCCGCCTGTTTCGCTCTGCCGGGTGTGGTTGTTGTCTGTATCATACTGTAGTGACCCAGCAGGGTACGTTGGTGAGTGAGTTGGAACGGCGCCCGTCCAGTGGATGCCCGCGTCGCTTCTCCTCCCCTGCGCAACAGTAGCACCAGCAGCAGCAGCAATTTCGTAGGCCAGAGGTATGGCGGGTGTTGTTGGTTTATTTGGTGGCCTCATTGGGTAGAGTAGTGACTGGGTGGGATTGTCGCCTGTTCAGGAGGTGCGCGCGATTGTGCTCCTCTCCTGTGCAACAGAAGCAGGCCAAGCAGTAGCAGCAAAAGCGATGTGCTCGGTAGAACCAACCGCAGCAGCAGTAGCAACAACAGCTGAGCAATAGCAACAGCAGCAGCAGTTACAGCAACAACGGAAACAGTAGCAGCAGCAGCAGCAGCAGCAACAACAACAGCTACAGTGGAAACAGCAGTAGCGGACGCAGTAGCAGCAGCACTAACAGCGGTTCGTTGCCATAGCAGAAGCAATGATGGCAGCAGAAACAACAGCAGTAGCAGCAATAGCAGCGGTAGCAGCGGTAGCAGCAGCAGCAGCAGCGGCGGCAGCAGCAGCAAAGCATTGTCGCTCGTATGGTAAGAGATTACGGTATTGCCAGAACGCCACGCGCCGCGCCGTGTGCCCCCTCCCCCCCCGTTGTCCCCTCTCCTCTTAGTGAGTCCCTCCCTTTCCCTTGCACCGGTCCAGAATGCGGTGGGATGTGGCGCAGCCCGTTCACACCTTCCCCCTCCTCCTTCCGCCCCCGATCAACCTCCCCGTTCCCCTTATACGTCTTCAGATCGCTGAGAGATGCTGGCCGGCCTGTCACGTTCCCATTTCCCCTGCTCCCCCTCCCCCGTCCCCTGATCACAACTTCGGCCATGCGTGACATGAGTAGCCCCGCTGCCCTTATCAACCCCCCCCCCATTCGCTCGACGTTGTCATCCGTATGCAAGAATGCCCGCCTCACCAGCGATTGCTAGTGGGATACAGCTCACCCTTTGTACGACTCGCCGAACACCCCACAGCGCTTCGCACTTGGTGCAAGCAGTGTCTGTCTGGTCACAATCAGACGTGCTCCGTCCCGGCACTGTAGGGATGCGAGGGTCTATGCTCATACAACTACGGCCATGCATGGCGTGAGTACCCCCCCCCCCCCCACCCCCACCCCGCTTCCCCTTTCTCTTCCATCTCTCCAGGATGCTGAGGGATACGGGGCGTCCTGTCAGCTTGCCCGCCGGGTCCCGTCAGGACATTTCGGTGTCATCGCCACGTGACCCTTCTACGGCTTTTTCCCATCAGGTACCCGTACGTTTTGAGCTTAAGTTCATGCAGTTCATGCAGTTCATGCAGAGTGCCGCTCTTGAGCTTGGTACAGTTCATGCAGTCCATACAGCTCGTATCGTTTATTCCCACCAGCTATTCGCGCGGCTCTTGAGCTCCATTCAGTTCATGCGGTTCATATGTTACCGGTCAGCTCAAATATCTAGTTGTGACTCACGACGCCCCGAAACTGTCGCCTCCTTGGCATGTTTGGCCGCGCGGCAAGGGTAACTGGATGGAGCGGAGTGGAAGCTTGCACGGGGAAACCAAGGACGATGGAGGGGACAAGAGGCGCCTCGGCTTTGGTGAACGGAGGTAACCTTCAGGCGATGCTGTTGGTAGTGGTGGTGGTGGCGGTGGTGGTGGTTATGCATAGTGGTGTTGGTATTGATGTTGGTGATGGTGGTGTTGGTGTTGATAGTGCTGTCGATGGCGTTGGTGGTGGTAATGGTATTGGTGGATGGTGGTCGTGTTGATGGTAATTATGTAATTATGGTAGTTGTGGTGTAGTGGGAGTGGTAGTGGGGGTGGTGGGGGTGGTGGCGGTGGAACGCAAGAGAACGCGGATTTTCCTCGAGGGGCTTATAGGTGCCGTGCTTACGGATATATTCCCCGCACCCCGGGTAAACACGCCTCCGACGGTGATGTGCTCTGATTTTCCCAGTGCGCTATCATACCTATTCGTATACCTGGTGCCTATTCCGTGCGCATTTTTATTCCGGAGACTTTTATAACCTTTTTTTTTTGTTTTCCACGAGCTATGTACATGTTTTTTTGTTCAGGGAAATGAGCTATTGTGAAAACACGATCATCACGTGTACTCCATACGACGTGTCGTGTGCCAGTGAGTGTTTTGTTTCTTGTGTGGATACGGTGATTGCTTCTTCTTCTGCTGTACCAGTATAAACTCGTTTTGTTACCGCTAAATGTCTGCCCGATATGTATAGGTCGACGACGGCTTCCCTCTTCAGAGGCGTTTCGCAGGAGGGGGGGCGATCGATTCGTCCCCGGGCGAGCGGCAACAATCGCAGCGCGGGGATGCTAGCACCCTATGAGGTAGGGCTGCTGCGTCCGATGGGTGCTCAGGTATATGGCAAACTCTCGGTTTAGTTTTTCTTTCCATCCCATCTATCTATCTACCAGGTGCAGTCTTTACCTCTCGTGATTCTCCGGCTCCCTCCCTGTCGAAACTCAGATCCGAGGTCACACAGCGAGGATCCCCCCCCCCCCCCCCCCCCCCCCCCCCCCCCCCCTCCGCATTATGGTCATGCATGCCTTCATTTTAATCGCGGGAATTTATGAGCATTTCGTCGTTCCTAGTCGACTTGCAGCGTTTTTATTAATAGTGCGTGTGATTTCTTCATTTTAATCATTTTTGTACTGCACTGTCCAGAAACAGATATATCTTTCTGACTCCAGGTCGTTTCCCCCCCCCCAAAATGAGAGTGCAGTCTTGAAAGAGGTTAACCCCCTGTCGACCTTGAGAGGCAGAAAATGTCGAAACCTCAAGATGGCGTTCTTCTTCAGTATGTATTGCCAAGGAGCCAGCTGCTGCGAGTTGAACCGATTGAATGATTGATACTACAGTAAGCTAAGTGATGTATTCGTCGGCGGCCACGCGTGATCTATATTCCATTTTTTGATGTGTTGTCGTACTGTTATTAACAATACGTCGGCCGTGAAACCCCGCATTAGCCACGCGAGAATATCAAAAAGCTCAACAGTCGGGTTGGGGGGGGGGGGATGTACTCGATAGGAGAGATGTACTCGGTCTCGTGCATGGGCGTAGTCGTATGACCTTAGACCTTCGCATCCCTACAATGCCGGGACGGAGCATGTCGGGTTTTCACCGACCAGGCAGACATTGCTTACACCAAGCGCGAAGCGCCGTGAGGTGTCCGGCGAGTCGCATGAAGGGTGAGGGGTGGGGGGGGGGGGGGGGGGGTGTACTCATTCTTAATTGTCATGCATGGGCGTACGGTAGTCGTATGGCCGTAGACCCTCGCATCTCTACAATGCCGGGACGGAGCACGTCGGGTTTTCGCCGACCAGGCAGACATTGCTTGCTGGCACCAAGCGCAAAGCGCCGTTAGGTGTTCGATGAGTCGCGTGAAGGGGAGGGGGGGGGGGGGGGGGTTCGCACGAAGGGTAACCTTGCCACTTTTTTCATTTTGCAACTCTCGGAAAGGAGTGTGAAAACACTGTTTTTGCTGCTACTCTAGTGACAAACCAAATTAAGGTTAGGGGGTCGCCAATTGGTATATAGCTGCAAGCTGGCTGGAGTTGACAAATTAAGCCAACTACCGGTAACTGCCTGTAGTATTGATCGATGAATAAGACAGTTGTAGCCACCAAGGCGCCAGTCAGATACTGCGAAGACGAAGAAACTCCGCAATTTGCCGCACGTAACTATTGTCGGCTGGCGCATATCATACCGGCACTATAGAGTTTACTGCTTTATAGTGCCGGCATTGTTGGCTGGCGCATACATACCGGCATGGTACGATAGAGGGACCGGCACAATTGTACCTCGGGAGGGAAAGGGAGAAGCGTATATTACGATGTTGCCACTGAAACGCGTTGCAACCGGAACACCCGTCGAACAGATCATCTACAGATCATGATTTAGATCCTTCAGGCAGATAGATAGATATATTCCTGATCTTGTATGGTCTGTATGATCTGTATGATCTAGCTCGTGCTGCCGGGTGGGAGCCGTGTAGCCTGCATGACCTCGCGCATGTTTCCGGGGTTGGGTCTGGTACTAAACAGATCCTGCGCAGTACCTCACAGCGGCTGGTTAGGTTCCAGATGATCTGCTTAAGACAGATAGATCGGATAGATCGTGATCTATGTGTCCTACGCGTGAAACGGTATATATATGATCAATCTATGCCTGGTATATATTTAATTTCATAAATATACCGGTACCAAGACGCATGCTACAGCAGAGCTGCACCATTGTTTTTTCTGAGGCTCCCCGCTTGAGGAGCTATTATTATTATTATTATTATTATTATTATTATTGTTGTATATTATTATTATTATTACTATTAGTAAGTCGCCCAAAATCTGACTTCAAGAGAAATCAAAGTGCAATGGTTGATAAATTAAATAATCCCATGGCCTAGATATGCTCTTTTTTTTCTTTTTTTTTTTTTTGCAAAACGAGAATGGAAATTTTCCGACGATTTTGGGTGAAGGAGCCCCCGTTATTCAGAAAATATTTTAGCCAAAATGTGATATGCCCCCATCATAGCACGCGTCCCAATTACTATGATTATTAATACTGCTGCCATATTTGAGGTGTTGCTATTACGGGGAACCATATTAAATAGGACCAAATATTGTTAGTAAAAATAGGCAAATATATAGTTTTTTTTTTTAATGTATACCGTAGGGCCTATTAGGACCAAATATTGTCAGTAAAAATAGGGAAACATATAGGTTTTTGTGTGTGCAGGTCCTATTTACTATGGTCCCCCGTAAGTAGTACATATTCTAAATTTCGTGTGTTTTGCCGCTTGTCGTGGGCGATGTTGCTTTCAATTTTGGTCCCTCCAGGAGACACCGGGAGGGGAAGCGGGGAACGACGCGCCAGGCGACACAGCGGAAGATGCCTCATCCGGAGACGCCCAAGACGACCCTGACGTGAGTGTGCCCCACCCCACCCCGCTGCTGTTGTGTCTTCCCGTTGCCACCAGATATGTCCGTTGACGGCACGTCGGACAGATGAACGATTCCTTCTTCGTGATCTAAAGATCGTTCAGGGCAGATGTACTGTATATCCCTGATCTGTATGATCTACAGATCATGTCTGCCGGTTTGGGAGGCGTAAAATCTGCATGATGTGGTACTTATTTCCTGGGTGGGATCTGCCCTATAGGGCACATCATGCACAGCCTCTCGCAACGGTAGGTTAAGATCTAGATGATCTATCTGTAAATGATCTACCTGCCCGATGTGTTGAATGTAGATGATCTATCTGTAGGTGATCAATCTGTAGATGATATAATATCTGTCCGATATGTTGAATGTAGATGATCAATCTGTAGATATATCTGTCCGACGTGTGCACTCTTGCCCCTTGACAAACAGCCGTCAAGGAACTGCCAACACTAAAAGTGTTTCGGTAGCGTACGTCTCATACGAAACATTTTTTCTGGGTAGCAGGCCGCCAACCCCCCCCCCCCCCCCCCCCCCCTCCTCCCCCCCCCTCCCCCCCGGCCCCTTGCGCTGCGTTTTTTTTTTGTATTTTATGGAAACCCCAGGAGTACACGCACCCTCTGCTGAAGTACTACCGCATGCACCGGCGCATCCCGCCTCTGAGCTTCTTCAACACCTACCTCTGCGAGATCGTTTTCTTCTGGCGATTCATGCTCTTCACGTTCACGGTGGGGTACAAGCTGTTCCTCTCGCTTGCCGCCTACTACATCATGAACAGGTACCGACCGTAACCTTGGACCTTTTTGTCGTCGCCTTTCGTGGTGAACCGGTGACCTTTTGCCGTGAACCGGTAACCTTTCGTAGTTAAAAGGGGGGGGGGGGGGGGGGGCTTTTGTCGTGAGCGGGGGCGGCCTTCGGTTTTGAAGCAGTAGGTTGTCGTTGCGAAGACGTTACCGTTAATGATGAGCCGGTGACCGTGCAGCGTGAGCGGGTGACTGTTCGTAGTGGACAGGGGAGCTTTCGTCGTGAGTAGGCAGCCTTTCGCGGTAAGCGGGTGACGTTTCATATTATTTACAGTGAACGGGTGGCATATCGTCGTCAACAGGTGGCCTTTCGTCGTGAACGGGTGAGTTTTCATGATGTACAGGTGGCGTTTCGTGGTAAAGGGGTGACCTTTTTCATAGTGAACAGGTGGCTTTTCGTGGTGAATCGGGTGGCCGTTCACAGTAAACGGGTGGCACTTGGTCGTGAACGGGTGCCCTTTTGAAACTGGGTCAAAGGCGGAGATCCTTGCCGTCCGACCTAAACACTCCCGTCATTTTTATTTTATTTTCCTATGCCTTCTACCGGCACACGCTACTGCAAGTAACGACAGGGCTTGTTCACGGGTCGGGTTAAAACGCGCGGGTCGAGTCGGGTCTGGTCGGGTCACCTTATCCGACCCGGACCCGACACGTCAGATTTCGAAGACCTCCCACCCATCTCGGCCCGGCCCGGCCCGGCCCGCCGGTTGGATTATGACCTGTGAACAGCCCTGGTAAACGAGACACAAATATCTACTGGCGGGAGTTCGTAGCGAAGGTAGTGAGGCATGCCCTATTAACATTAATAAGGTATGCCCTGTTCTGCAGCTGTCTGCGCAGGGAGAACGTCGACACGTCTCTCGCGAGGGAACGGCTGCTCTCGAGCTGCGCGTCACCAAGGTGCTTCGTTTTGTACCTTGCACGTCGTGCCTCGTGCTGCTGTACCTCGCCCTCGCGCGCTCGCTCGCTTTTTGGTGGGACTGCCGTCACGTCTTCGTTTGGTTTTTTTTTTTTTTGTGTGCTTGATCGGGGTGGATATTTGACGGAACCGACGTTCTCGTTGGTGTTGCTGTTGCTGTTGCTGTTCTTGTTGGTGATGTTGCCGTTGCTGTTGATGTTGTTTTTTGCTGTTTTACTGGGCGTGTTCCGGTCTGCCTGCCGCTCGCACTACGTACTGCTCGTGCGTCTTGTACGACGGCCTTCCGCATAGCACACTTCCAGAGTGACTACTGCAGATCCTGCCTTGTGACGACGGACTATTTTTAGTGTACTCGTAGCGTGCGGCCATGAGTTAACTTGAGAACAACAGCAACAACCCCACTACCTGCTGCACCGCACCCCACTTGTTGTGTTGGGCAGGCACTGGGCGCAGATCTTCACGCCCCTATCCACCTCCGCGCTGACGGTCAGCTGGCTGCTAACCCTCGGCTGCGACCCTAGAGACCGAGTCAGCAACCAGGTACGTAAGGTCAACACGTACATACATAGGTGTCAGTATTTGTTGTAGGGTTAGGTTTAATAGCAGTGTTTACGACACATACTTCGTACAACGGAGGGGGTTATATTGCGGATGGGGAACCTTCCGAGAATATTCCGTGGTATGTTGTAGCAGAACGAGGCGTGTTTGTTCATACATACAATACGGTATTTGCTACCTGGTATGATACTGTTTTATCTAGTTGTTACAATACGTCAGCGGTGAGTACCGCCGATTGGGTGGTTCATACTCAACTTTGGAAGCCGCTTGATGCGTTGGGTGTGTTGGTTGTTATATTCTATTGATAATATAAAATAGACGGTAGTCGGGATTTCGACCTACATGTAGTAGCTGACTCGTACCTCGTACTAAGTTTGACAAGCTGTGTGGCAGGCGTGGCAGGCGGTTTACAATAACACGAGCGGTACACACGCGTGCGTGTTTTTTTTTTTTTTTTTTTTATGGTTGCGGTCGTTCGCTCGCTCGTTCTGTGGTTTCGTTCGTCCAATTCGTTCCACAATTTATTTTGTTCACCCTCATCTCGATCGTCGTGTTTGTTCCTTCGCTTCGTGCTTTCGTTTTTTTTTTTTGCGTTCGTTCTGTGATTTCGTTCAGTCGTCCGTTCTATATATGAGATCCTGCATCGTTGGTCCATTCCATGATTCCATGATTTCGTCTCCCCGAATCCAAGAAATAAACAATCCCGCCCCACCCCCCGCCCCCCCCAGTCCTCCAATTATATTACACGTGGCATCATGATTATGTTTGTTCGAGATATCGCACCCATATTCCGAATTTTTGGGGATTTTCCCCCCTATATGATTCCATGATTTCGTTCGGACTTGTGACGCTTGCGTTCTACAGTAGAGCTGCATTCCATTATTTTGATAATTTTGAGACTAAACGGTAGCTTAACTGGGTGATTTTGATGATTTTGAACATCCGAAAGGGCTACAGAAGGTACGCCACGAATTTTTATATAGGTAAGTAAAATGGCGATCCAATCGATGGGCTCAAATTTGGCACAAATAATGGAACCATCGATGATATCGAAATGTGTCGGAATTTTTATCGCAACGAGGTAACTTCTTTCTTTCGCTCCCGAAACCTCGGGAGTTGAGTTTGGTCGCAACATTTCTTGAGACCATCCCACCCACCCGGCAGTAGGACCGGTATTATTGTGATTCTATACCCAGATCACTAGCAGGTACTAGCCCCGCGCAGAGTAAGTATGTGATACGCTACTCTACTCAGCGCGGGAGAAATATCAGACGAGACCTCCTGCCCGGCGCAGAAGGCCTCATCCAATCCAATACTTACGTTAAACGATCCACGGTAGAGAGGCAGAATAGAATATAGCAGTAAAACACTTGAACTGTGTTTCGACGATTTTTTGGCACCTGGTCGGACGGACGAATGCTATAAGGCGATTGTGCACCATTTTTTTCTCTGAAGTTCCTGAGTTGAGGGGCTGTATACTAATACTGAGTAAAAAAATAGTTTCGAAGAAGCTGAAAGTGCGACCCGATGAAAATTTCCATGTCTTAAGTGTAAAAAACAAGCATATCGCATAAAAGGTTTGACATCCCGACGATTTTGAGTTAAGGACTCTCCCCCCCCCCCCCCCCCCCCCCCCCCCCCCCCCCCCCCCCCCCCCCCCCCCCCCCCCCCAGTCAGTCAGTCAGTCAGAAGATATGTCACGACATGAGCGTATTGTAAACCACTCTACCATGAAGAATGGTCTTCCAATGATACTGGGTACGGGGGACCATAGTAAATAGGACCTACGGTACACACAAAAACCTGTGTGTTCACCTGTTTTTTCTATCAATATTTGGTCCTATTTACTATGGTCCCCGGTAATGGTGGCCCTTAAGGAGCCTATTGATAACCAGTCAGAAATCTTGGGTAGTTTTTCAGCGCCTTTGAGTCGTTTAGTGCTGTACTTTGTCCCCAAAACGGGAGCGCAGTCCTAACAGTCCTAAAAGCCCTGAAAGGGTTACAGCTAACGGAGCTCCATAGTAAATAGGACCAAATATTGTTGGTAAAAAAAGGGAAATATATAGGTTTTTGTGTGTACCGTAGGTACGATCCCCCGGGTAAGTTTAGTCGGAAATATTGGGCAGTTTCTCTGAGACCTTAAGGAGTCTATTGATAGTCGGTCGGAAAATATTTTAGCCAAACAAAATGCTACCGTTTGTCATAACTCGCGTCGTTAGTTCCTCAGGCAGAAATGCAGCCGCCGAAACGTGTCGCCCATACCTATCGTGGCTAGCTCAAGCACATTTTCGTTCATTCTTTTCGTGACTCCGTTTGTTTGTTCGTTTGTTCTTCGACCGCGATTACTCGTTCGCTCCACGATTTCGTTCGTTCGTTCCTTGATTTCGATTCGTTCGTTCGTTCTTTCTTTCTTCGCAGGATTTTTTTTTTTTTTTTCGCGCGTTTCGTGATTTCGTTGCTTTCGTCGGTTCCATGCTCTCGTAATGAGATCGTTGAGATTCGTTCTGCGATCTCGTTTTTTTTTTTGATGATTTAATACGCGATTTTTCAAATGTTGATCCATTCGTTCCATCATTTCGATTGATTTTCGTTTGACATCTCTTTTTCCGTCTCTGTTCCGTCCGTTCCTGTGTGTGCTCGCTTGCTCGGTTGCTTGGTTGCTCGGTTGCTCGCTTGGTTGCCTGTTGGTTTGGGCCAAAAGATGATGAACGTCCATTTTTGGTTCCACGCTTTGAGCGAGATCCCCGACATCATCGTCTGGGTCAAAAACCGACAGTATTTGGAGGCGAGTCGCACGCGGGAGTCGGGGACACCAAACACCACTCGATTACCGCAGACGACTCCAATATTTATAGTTTGCTGTTTGGCTATCAAAAGTCCGATATTTGACTATTTGGATAGTTGCACGAGTAGCTCCTTGGGGTAGAGCTTGGTGGTCGAAGTTGTTAACACACGCACGCGCTCGTATGGAGGATGTTTGTTTTGTTTTTGTTTTTATTCTCGCTCCTTCGTGTTTTCGTTTTTTCGTCCCGGAATACGGATGATTTTGATATATCTGGATGGTTGTGCGGATGTCGACATCCGTATATATGCGTAACGATGTTGGCGGCTATATATATATCGAAGTTGCTGTCGATGTATAGATGTCGGTGTCGATATCATTGTCGGCAACGATGTTGATTCGATAGCTATGCCGGTGGTGACGTGTCGATGATTATGTCGGTTTCGACAGCGGATGTCGATCGCGAGTTCGATATGATAACGATAAACGATATCGGTGGCAGTATTTATCGACAAAGGTGCGGGCTTCGATAGCGAGGTCGGTGTACGTGTTGGTAACGGGGTCGGTTTCGATAGCGTTGCCGATGTCGATTTGGATGATATCGGTTTCGATAACCGCGTCGATATCGATGATGTATCCATAACCATATCCATGTCGACCTCAATATCGATAACCATATCCATATCGATACTGTAACGAAAACCCGGTAGGTCGGTGTCGACGGCGCCTCATCTCGGCGATTTCTGCAGCCATGCCGATTTCGACAACGATGTCGGTTTCGAGAAGGACATGGGTTTCGATAGCTGTATTTGGCGTAGATAACGATGTCGGCATCGATAACGATACCAGTAACGATGTCGATAACGATATTGATAGCGGTGTCGATATCGATAACACCTATTAATAGGTCGGCGTCGACGACGCCTCATCTCGGCGATTTTCGATAACGATGCCGATGTTGATTTCGAGAGCGATACGATATGGTTGCGATAACGATATCGGTGTCCCAAACGATGTCGATGCCGGTGACGGCGTAATTTATCGACAACAATCTCAACATCGATGCCGATGCCGATGTCGATAACGATGGTATCAGTCGACGACGCCTCACTGTATCGCCTTGTTTGTCTCCCCCTAACTGCCCTGAACAGGTCATCTTCAACGGGCTGATCCTGGTCATTGTGTGGCCGTGGGTCTACTTCGCCTATCGCCGAGTGCTGACCACGCTGAGAGCCAAGTATCGCGGACAGGAGGTAAGGGTATACCTCTGGTGTCATGTAGATGACGGGTTTTTCACACCTACGCAGAATCCTGGGAGGGGGGGAGAGGGGGAGGGGGGGGGGGGGGGGGGGGTGTACTCGATAGGAGAGATGTACTGGATCTCATGCATGGCCGTAGTACGTATGACCATCGCGGGGACGGAGCACGTCCGGGTTTTCACCGACCAAGCAGACATTGCTATGACCATAGACCCTCGCATCCCTACAATGCCGGGACGGAGCACGTCGGGTTTTCACCGACCAAGCAGACATTGCTGGGGAGGGGGGGGGGGGGGGGGGGGGGGTACTCATTATCGTGCATGGCCGTAGTCATATGACCATAGACCCTCGCATCTCTACGATGCCGGGACGGAGCACGTCGGGTTTTCACCGACCATGCAGACAAGGGGGAGGGGGGGGGGGAGGCAAGGTTGACACTGAGAGCCAAGTACCGCAGACAAGAGGTAATGTAGTACCTGGTATTATATAGAGACTGGGTTTCCCCACCAACCCGGAAGCTTGCGGGGGCGGGGGGTACCCATATCATGCATAGCCGTAGTCGTATGACCACAGATAGGGGGAGGGGGGGTTACGCTAGGAACCAAGTACCACCGACAAGAGATAATGTAATATCTGACATTATGTCGAGAATGGGTTTCCATACCAATCCGGAAGCCTGGGGGCGGGGGGGGGGGAGATCTGACGCTGATAACCAAGTACTGCGGACAGGAGGTAATAGTGTGATGCACGTTTAGAGAATGGGTTTTCACATCAATCCGGAAGCTTGGGGGGGGGGGGGGGCAACGTAGTACACTAGTAATAGTACAGTATTGATTGCGAGTTTCGACATCAGCCCGGATGTCTGGGCGCGGGCGGGGGGGGGGGGTGTACTCGATAGGAGAGATGTACTCCATCTCATGCATGGCCGTAGTCGTATGACCATAGACCCTCGCATCCGTACAATGCCGGGACGGAGCATGTCGGGTTTTCACCGACCAGGCAGACATTGCTTGCACCAAGCGCGAAGCACCGTGAGGTGTCCGGCGAGTCGCATGAAGGATGAGCTGCATCCTGCGGGGGGGGGGGGGGGGCGTAATATGATACAGGTACCGGGTTTCCACATGCAACCCGGAAACCAGGGGGGGGGGGGGGGGGGGGGGGGGGGGGGGGGGGGGGGGGGGGGGGGGGGGGGGGGGGGGGGGGGGGGGGGGGGGGGGGGGGGGGGGGGGGGGGGGGGGGGGGGGGGGGGGGGGGGGGGGGGGGGGGGGGGGGGGGGGGGGGGTAGTGTGAACATGAGTTCTGGGTTCCCACATCAACCCGGAAGCCAGGAAGAGGGGGGGGGGGTAAACTTACTATGATGTAGATGCCGGGCTTTTACTTCAACCCGGAAGCCTGGAGGGGGAAATGGGCTTGACCTCCCCCCCTAATAATTTCGATTTGTCTTTGTATGTTGATTGTTTTTTAAACATTTTTGCTCTTCTCCTTGCCTTCGTCTCCATCGTCCCCGTGGTCTCGCCTGGCATGGCGTGGCCCCGCAGGAAGACACGAGCGTGAAGCTCTTCTGGGAAGGGTCGTTCCTGATGGCGGTTGAGTTCTACCTGGCGTTCCAGGTGAGGGTGTGTGCGGTATCGTATCGTATCGTATTCTTATCGTATCGTATCGTATCGTATCGTATCGTATTCTTATCGTATCGTATCGTATCATTATCGTATTCTTATCGTATTTTTTTACTGTTTGGTGTAGTATGATATGGTGTGGTGTGTGGTGTGGTGTGATGTGATGCAGTCTTGGTAGGGTAGGGTAGGGTAGGGTACGGTATTGGATGGTATCGCGCGGTACGTACGCTATTGTAGGGTACTGTAATGCGGTGACCGTGGTGGTGGTGGTGGTGGTGGTGGTGGTGGAGGAGGAGGTAGCGACGATACTCTCACATACAGCGATCGTGGTGATGTTCTCCCATGTTCTCACATATGTTTTCTTTGGGGCTTTGGACTGAATTCGTGTTTGTTGCTGCCTGCTCAGCTGCTTGACTGTTGGCTGCTCGGTTACTGGCTTGCTTTGCTTGCTTATTTATTTCTTCCCCCCTCCCTCCCACCCGCCCTCGACCCGCCTCCCCCCCCCCCCCATATCTCCTCCGCCCTTTGTCTATGGTCATACGACCACGGCCATGCATTATATTAGTACCCCCCCCCCCCATGGGAAGGGAACGCGAAACTCGTAAAACAGTTGGAAACAGTACAAATGACAGCAGCTAAAAAAAATCCTAAGAAGCTCAAGTACGCCTAGTAATACAGTATTAAGAGCAGAACTGGGAATGCGCCCACTCAAGACAAATAGAGACATGAGAAAGTTGAACTGGCAATATAAAGTAAGGAACATGCCAAAAAAGAGGTTGCCAGCCATAGTTGATAGAGCTGTATGGGAGAAAGTAACAAAAGGGCGAGCTGGAATAAGGTGGGATGGCGTAGTTGAGAAAGTATGGAAGGATCTAGGATGAAGCCAAGTAGAGATGATGTCCGCCGGGAAGTTTGGGAGGTACAAGGCACAAGTAGAAGAAAGGATAGAAAGAAGGGAAAGGCTAGCGCTAAGAAGGAATAGGAATGAAAACGTATTTGCATGGCCTAATGGTCTTCGCGAAAACGCTGAAACTGCGCTTTCGTGTAGGGGACCTGGACCTGCCAGAAAGCAAGAAAGAGGTACACCAGTAGCCGGGAGGAGGAGGAAGTAGATGCACAGATGTGCCCGTGTGGCAAAGCAATAGAGAGTAGAACTCACATAGTAGGAGAATGTGAAATATACAAGGAGGAACGGGATGTGGTAGAAGAGGAGATGAGGAAAATAGACGAATGTGACGTGGAGGAGTGGCGAACACTAGATAGCAGCGAGAAAACAATCGCTATCCTAGGAGATAGATGGTGGCCACAGGAGGCCAAACAGGACGGGGATAAGAGTAGCAAAAAGTTTCTATGTAATATATGGAAACAACGTAATGAGCGCCCAGTTGTTGGAGGTGTCTCTATTAGGAGTAGGAACGGTGTTCCGTCTCGAAAGGGATGCGTGGTCAATGGTCAAATGACTAAGGCAAGCAACAAATGAGTACCCCCCCCCCCCCCCCCCCCCCCCCCCCCCCCCCCCCCCCCCCCCCCCCCCCCCCCCCCCCCCCCCCCGCGCTTTGCGCTTGGTGCAAGCAATGTCTGCCTGGTCGGTGAAAACCCGACACACTCCGTCCCGGCGTTGTAGGGATGCGAGAGGGTCTATGGTCATACGACTACGGCCATGCATGAGATCGAGTACATCTCTCCTATCGAGTACACACACCCCCCCCCTCCCCCCTGCTGTCTCTGGAAGTGGCCACACCAGAAAATAAATCAATTAATTGACGCTGTCGTAAGAAAATCCGCCTCAAAAGCAGTTCTTAGTAGGATGCAGCTCTCTCGTCATGCGACTCGCCCAACACCTCACGGCGCTTCGCGCTGGTGCAAGCAATGTCTGCCTGCCTGGTCGGTGAAAACCGTCGTGCTCCGTCCCGGCATTTTAGGATGCGAGGGTCTATGGTCATACGACCTCGGCCATGCATGATAATGAGTACACCCCTCCCCCCATTGTCGCCCTTTGCTTCTTCCCCATATACTTCACATGTATAAGGTCATATAAAACCCGTCGCACGCGTGATAGAAATATTACTATTATAGTATGGCACACACAGCTACAGCTTGCGAACATGACTGCTTTTCGACGAAGCTCTCGATCTCACAGCTGACGTTTTTTTTTTTTTTCCTTCTTTTTGTAAAATGTATTGTGCGGGCTCTCCTTGCATCGTCAAATCCTGCCCATCATTTTTTTCTCTTCTCCGCGGTGCAGGCGAACGGCTGCCTGGTTCATGCCCCCGCTGGCCAGGAGGCCAGCTGCGACAACATCATTCACTCGAACCTGATATCGGGCATAAACATCATCCTCATCTTTCTTGTAGTCCGGGTGATGCTGTTCAAGCTGGGCGACCTGACCATCACCCGAACCCTCCACCTTGAGCTTAGGCCTTACGAGGTGGGTGGGTGGATGCACTCTTAGGGGAGCTGTCGGTCGGCTATATTTGTATACATACGAGAGGGGTTGGCCGCTGGTTTAGTAGATTTGTTTGGCTGAGTTGTTGGTGTTGGATGTTATTGTGTACCAGGCATGTTATTGTTTTGGCTTTCGTTGCTAGTTTTTTGTATTTGTTGGTGGTGCTACTACTGCCATCATCGCTGATTGTCGTGATTATTGTTGTTGTTGTTGCTGTTGTTGATTTTTTTTTATCTCACACACAATCATCTCCATATTCTAGTCCCTGGTCACACGACGGGCTCAAATAGTCCTTCAGTGCAATATTACCGTATCACGCTATCACACTAGCGTGATAAGATAACACACCCCCCTTCCCCTTGGGATGAATTTCCGAGCCGATTTCTCCAATTCATGCCTCAAGGGGGGGCACACAGAACGAAAATGGCGGCTTTGGAAATGTCTCGTCGACATTTTCCCGTGGACGCATCGCTCGGCGTACTCAGTACGCCCTCCCCATTGTAAGGAGAAAATCGGATCGGAAATTCGCCCGAGGGGACGTGTTGTCTTAAGTAAGTAATGTGCGATATTTGTGTCACGCATCTCACGTACGCGCGCGTTCTCGCTAAAATCCACGCGCCGTTCGCAAAATTCTTGCCGTTCGCAGAATTTTAAGATAGCCCCTGGTGGGAAATGCCTCCGTATATACTCCTGGAAACCCTATTTTCCTCCCCGGAAGGGGATGGTTTCGTTTCAGCCCCTATTTTAACGCTCCGATTTTTTAAAAAGCGGGCGCCGTTCGCCGTTTTTTTTGTAGCCGTAAGAGGCATCTATTCTGGAATCAAGTGAGTGAAAATGGGATATATATACTATTACGGGGGTCCATAGTAGATAGGACCAAATATTGTTAGTGAAAATAGGTTAAAATATAGGTTTTTATGTATACCATAGGTCCTATTAACTATGGTCCCCCGTAGTAGTAGTGGGTAAAATCGCAACAGTAGTACGGCAGTAATGGTCTCTTTAGTGCCGATATATATGCGCCAGGCAACAGCACCGGCACTATCGCGGCAACCGGCGGCACTATCGTAATCCCTCCGCACACTACGAACACCACGCTGTTTAGTACCATCTGCAGTCCCAAGCGATATCACGCGCAGTTATAGCGGGCTTCGTACTCGACCGGCGCCAAAGGGAGGCCACTACAATTCTTTGTTTGTTTTTCCTTGTCTCGTTTGTAATTTTCGCCCTTTCTTTTCTTTCTCTCTCCCTACTATTACTACTATTACGGGGGCCCGTAGTAAATAGGACCAAATATTGTTAGTAAAAATAGGTAAAAATATATAGCTTTTTGTCTGTACCGTAGGTCCTATTTACTATGGCCCCCCGTAATATTAATAGTAGTAGTACTGTAGGCGTATCTCAGATCGGGGGTCATATGTCACATACACAGCAGGCAGGCTCTCCTCCCTCCTGCCCTCTACGCTTCGTACCTTGCTTTTTTTTTTTGAGAAGACTTCAGCCCTTTACTCTATTCCACCCCGAGTAATAATGAAGAGTATAATCTGTGTTTTGCCCTCAAACGACGCAGGTGTTGGTGGTAATATTCTCGGTTGTCTCCGGCCTGGTGTCGCTTTATTTCTTGGCCAACCGAGAGGATGGGGTGACGGAAATCGGAGAGATTCGGCAGGGGCTGGAGTGGACGGTAATGTTCCTGTGGATCGTCGTGTGTCTCGTCATGGCGCACCTCACGCCGGTCGTCGATTCCGTTCGGGTACGTTCGTGAGAGGCGCCGCGTTTTTTTTTTTTTTTTTTTTTTTATAGTTTTTTTTTTTTTTTTATTTCGTTTTTCTTCGTTATTTTTTTCGGGTTAGGTGTGTGTGTTTTTTCCATTGTTCGTGCTATTAGTATCACACTTTCCGATGTTGTCTTGTTGTCGACTTGTTTTTTTGCATGTGTACCCGTCAGCAGACCGCGGTAACAGACGTTTATAGCGCGCTCCATGGTTGTGCCGCACCTCTTGCGTTTCGTGTCCGTGCGTTTGCTTGTTTTTTTTGTGATGCCCGTTTTAGTCGATTTTATGTCGATTTTGGTCCGTTTGTTTGGACTTTTGTTGCGTGTTTCGGCTTCAGTCCGTTTGCCTCCCCCCCCCCCGCTTTTGTCCATATGTACCGAGTTCTGTCGCTTGGTTCGTTTCTCCAGGCGAAGGCTATGGCAGCAAGTGTTTAGCCCGTTTTTTTTCCAACTCTCGCCCGTTTGTTTCATGTTTCGTCCGTTTTTTGTCCACTTTTTGTCTGTATGTTCCGGTTTATGTCTGCTGGGTTTGTTGCTCTAGGCAAAGGCTCTGGCGGAGCTGGTGAGCAAAAGAGAGGCCGACGGAGGGGCCGAGGTGCTAACAGCTCCGAACATGAGTCCCACGCGGATCCCTCAGGGTACGAACACAAACCGCCTCCTTGCGATTGGTTGTGATGATGCTTTTAACAGTGTGATGGTTGGTGGATGCGGTGGTGGTGGTGGGGGTTGGGGCTGGTGGTGGTGGTGGTTGTAGTAGAGATGGTGGTGGGATAGTGGTAGTATGTTGGGGTGGTGGTGGTGGTGGGATAGTGGTGGTAGTGGGATAGTGGTGGTGGTGGTGGGATAGTGGTGGTGGTGGTGGTGTGGTGGTGATGCTGGTTGGTGATGCTAGCGGTGATGCTAGTGGTGATGCTAGTGGTGTTAATGATGCATGCAATGGTTGTGGTACAGTAGCAGTCTGAATTTTGCTGCCGGTGCTCCCAGTACCTCGCCGTTTCCAGTACCAGAACCTCAGAGCACACACTTCAGTGTGCCTTTGGAGTACGTTGGGCCCTGTAAAATGCTGAGTTAGTCTCGTTAGGTATGGTCTGGCGTGGTTTGGCTTTGGATTGGTGTAGTTTATTTTAGTTCGTTTCAATTAGCTTTGCTTGATTTTTTTTTTTTTTGGCTTTGGTTAATTTTGCTTATCCACTCTGGCTTCGTTTTTGTTTTTTGATCGCTGAAAACCAAAATGCAGGCCTGGACGAGGCTACGAACGACCTGACCCTTGCAATGGCGGCATCTCGCCGGAAAGGCAGTCGGCCGGCTGGCCACAGCAACAGGTATGCACACTCGTAGCCTAGGTAGCGCAACCGTCGCCGAGCATGGAGAGGCAAGAAGGAGAGAGACAGACTAAGGCAGACAGCCATCGCGAGAAAGATGCGGAGGTGATGGTCGAGGTGGTGTTGGTATTGGTGTTGGCGGTGTTATCGGTAGTGATGGTATTGTTGTTGGTTATGGTGATACGATGATGATATTTCTGTGCTGCCGCTTCTTTTTCTGCTGCTGCTGCTGCTGCTGCCGCCGGGTGTTTGTCGTTCGCTTGACAGCCCTGCCAGGCCGAGTCCATCGCGCAGGGCTAACGGGGAGATGTTCGGTCGAGACAAGAGCCCCACTGGCCGCGCCGCCCGAGAAGGCAAAATCAGCAAGGGCTTCGGGAACGGGAACGCTAGCGGCGGCGATACGAGCGAGCCTAACGGTGACGACGGAAGTGTCGCTGCTGCTTCTGCTCCAGGTGGTGGTGGTGCTGGCGGCGGGGATGAAATGATGCGGCCGTCGACTCCGATGGCAGCGGGGGGGGGTAACCGGGGTGGTGGTGGTGGTGGTGTGGTGGTGGTGGTGATGATTGTGATTATGACGACGGGGCGGTGGAGGTGAAGGATTACGAGAGCAGGTGAGGGGAGGAGGAGGGGGGGGGGGGGGGGGGAAAGAGGGTAGGAGGAGTGGGGGGGGGGGGGGGGGGGGGGGGGGAGGAGGAGAAGAAGGGGGCGCAGGAGGTGGTGGAGTGGGGTGTGTGTGCTTATTTTCATGCATGACCGTAGTCGGATGACCGTAGACCCTCGCATGCCTACAATGCCGGGACGAGGCACGTCGGGTATTCACCTACCAGGCAGACGTTGCTTGCACCAAGCGCGAAGCGCCGTGAGGTGTTGAGCGAGTCGCATGAAGGGTGAGCTGCATCCTACTAAGAACCGCTTTTGAGGCAGATTTTCTTGCCAATGGATGACAGCATCAATGAATTGACTCATTTTCTGGTGTGGCCACTTCCAGAGACAGCAATCGATAGTTTACTATGTAACTGCCTCGTGGGTGCCCCACCATGGGGGTGTACTCGATATCGTGCATGGCCGTAGTCGTATTGGTGGGTAGGAGGAGAAGGTGGAGGGGGAGGAGAGTAAGAGAAGTAGGCCATGAGTCGTGGACGATTTAGTGTTGTCCAATTTATGCTCGTGATGAATTCTGCTGTGTCCGCGTTTCGTTGAGTTTAGCTTTGTATTTGTTAATCAAGTGCCGCTGGTGGATTGTACGGACAGTAGAATGTTTTTGATTAAAAACACATTCAATGTTTTGTTTTGTTTTGGCTTTCATGCTGTTTGTGTTGCGTTTGGTTGTTTAGTTTCGTGCTGTGTTGTTTCGTGCCATGCAGGTGTTGTATCGTGTTGTTTTGTACCTATCGCTTTGTGTTATTTCATGTTTTTATGCTTTTTTTGGGGGGGGTCAATCCTTGTTTTTGTTTTTTGTTTTTGTTTTTTGGCGTCATCAGGTGCTGCTGCTCCTGCTGGGACTCGTTCGCTTTCTGGCTCGACCAACGAAACACCCAAAACAACCTCCCCGTCTTCCGCCTCCTCTACTTCTCGGCCACGGTCGTCTACTTCGCCGTCATACTCGGAGTCGCCGCGGGTGGAATCAAGAGGTAAGGAACGGAAGGGAAACCGCATTTTTTGTTCGCGATTGTGCTGTCAACAAGACTGGGGTCAATTGACGTTACCTGTCGTTACGCTGCTTTCGGTACGGATACGGTGGGTAGGATAGGATAGCGGTCTTTGCCGGAAAAGGAATCTACAGGGAAGTCTAGACGATCGCTGCATTTAGTTTTTTTTTGTGTTCATGTATTATATATAGCATGTTTGTCGATACTGCAGTCATTTTTGCGTGTTGTTTGTGTTTATGTAGGGCGTTTTACCTCGATTCGTGCATTTAGTGCGTTCAGCGAATTTTTGCGCATTTTTGCGCGTTTTCCGCGTTTTTGTTTTGCGCATTTTTGCGCGTTGTTGCGCATTTTTGGCACTTTGTGTTTTTTGTGCATTGCGTGCCGTTGTACAAGGGCGCTTTTGATGCGATGCGGATTTTTAGCGCGTGCTGTGGCTCCTACTCTTTTCTCTGTTGACAGAAAAAATCCGAAGGGTTTCATGTGCCGATGCTATTGTTAGCGTGTCTTGTGTGCCCCCACCCCCAACCCGTTCCTGTCTTCTAATTCGCATCGGGTTTCCTCCGTTGTCGGCGTTATGCATGTGTCTTTTGTGTCCCCGCTCCCACCCCGCTCCTCGTCGCTAAATTTCCATGGGATTTCCACTTTTGGCGTTTTTTTTGTGTCCCACCGCTGCCCCAAATTACGTTCCCGTCGCCAACACTCACCTGTTTTCCATTGGTGCTGGCGTTTTTCCGCAGAGGGTACGCGACAGCGGTAGTGGGCGTCTCCTTCGCGTCGGTGTGTTCTCATTGGCTTATCTCCATCGAGCACCCCACTTCAACCATGGAAGCGGTCCATCTGCTGCTTCACGCCTGTACGGAGGCCATATCTGTTCTTCTATGGGTTAGCGTCAGGTAAATAAATGTGTACTGCTGTAGCTCAACCGTTAAAAAAAACGCATCTGTTTTTGCCAGGATAACTGCTTTCGTTGCATGTAGCAAAAGACCGAATTTGCTAGTATTTGTAACCTGCTGTGTGCCTGGTATCTTGTATTACGGGGGGCGATATTAAATAGGACCTACGGTACACACAAAAACCTATATACTTCGCTATTTTTACCTACAATATATGGTCCTATTTACTATAGCCCCCGTAATGGTAGGGTACGGTTGGCATAATCCCCCCGCATTATTCTCTGGGTCAGCGTCAGGTATGTTTTAAAAACGTGGCACCGTGATCGTACCCGGGTATTGTTTACCACGCTCACCGGGAATATAGTGTCCGTTTGATACTAACGTAAGAGTACAAATTGTTACTATATCACGACCAGAGGAGTGATTTACCCACGATGGTGTCCGAGAGTATACCATTGTGCTGTCGTGGTACCCTGGCGCATGCCGTGGCACTGTTTTGGCACCTGGGGTATACCATTGTGCTGTGCTGTCGTGGGATGCGTACCGATTTCCTTTCGCTGGTCGTGACGCCTTTTTTTTTTCTCGGCTCCGCCATAAGGGCCCATCTTGACGGGGAACACTAAATTTTGTTCAATCAGATGCAAATTAAATTAGAAAAAAAAAAAAATCAAGTCAAATTGAAAGAACCGAAAGTCCTCGATAAGGTGGGCCCTTAAATTAAATTAGAAAAAAAAAATCAAGTCAGATTGAAAGAACCAAAAGTCCTCGATAAGATGGGCCCTAACGCCATCGTGTTTTATCGTGCGTCCACACCGCCTCCGAATGCCTCCATGAATGAAAACCTTTGTGCCATGGTACCTGTCGTGGTACGGTTGGGTATTTCGTTCCGCGGCCATCTCACCGTAGGCTATACCATAGGGACTTTTTCTTGCATAAAAAATTGATAAGCGGAAAGCGCGAAAGCGTGAGTTGGCTACATTCGATGAAAATCGACGAGCAGTGGGAATGCTGAACCCTATGCGCGACAAAAATAAAGGCACGTACCGGGGGGGAGAGAAGGGACGACACCTATGACCACGGCTTGTCCAGAAGATCGTCGAGGGTAAAACCTCCTACGAGTGGGCTGGGAAGTAAAAGTGATGGATACAAAAAAAAAAAAAAAATACCATGGTACTTTGATAGTACCCTCGGGTACCTGGTACATACCATGTTGCTGTTACGGTACCCTGAGGTATACCCTGGTACTGCCATCGTACCCTGGTGTGTTGTCGGGTATATTGCTCGGGTATTTTCCGCTAGGCTTTTATCGGTCCCAGTGGCGAACTAATCGCTTTTAATTCGCGGTGCTCTGTGCTGTGAATGCGCAGGGACTGGGAGCAAGCTGCCTACACGCTTACTGCCTTCTTCGCCGTGTACCCCTGCCTCTTCTACGGCATCCAGGTGAGGTTTCTGCTGTATCCCCCTAGACGAATGCCATACGAATGCCATATTAAATCATTTAGCGCCATATTAAATCCCTCTTAAGTTATTTAGCGTTTTTATTCTTTGTTGCTGCCTCTTCTACGGTATCCAGGTGATGCTGTTGTATCTCCCTCAACGAATGACAAACTGACTTTCTGTAAGTTGTGCAGTGTTTTGTATCCCTCTTGCTGCCTCTTGTAGGGTGTACCCAGGTGGCGGTCATGTGGACATTTTGCTTTTCGTGAAACCTCTCTGCTTATCTCGCTGTTGTTGCCGCTTTCAGCGCTTGCTGCAATTCGACGCGAGTCGAGGAGAGAAAGGGAAAAAGGCACGAACGGTGTATTAATAGTGGGGAGGGGGGTGTACTCATTATCATGCATGGCCGTAGTCCTATGACCATAGGGGGGGAGAGCCTGCTATGCGACTCAATGGTTGATATGAGTCACGACTAGGAGGGAGAGATAAAAAGAAGAGCGAAGACAACAACTGGGATGGAAAACACTGAACTAGCTTTGTTCGGAGCAGTGCCTTTCCTCGCCCCCTCAGTTTATAGCGCTTGCCGTGATCGGGCCAGACACGCCTAACCCTGAGGTCGGACGACCCCTATCGATGTATGCCAAGCCCTCTTTTGTCTCTTTTGTCTCTTTTGTTTTCTTTTTTAACGCCAAAACAAGATGCATCGCTAAACATGCATGGCGGTGCTTTTGACAACGGCGTTCATCAACTCTGGCTTCGATTGGTCGAGCACCCCCCACCGTCCCACTCAGGCGTGACTTTTGTTCCCATTCAGCCTCTACGGAAAACGCGCACGTTTAGAAGTACGAATTATTACGTGTTATTATTTTTTGTATCTCCTTTGGTATCTTCGCCCTTCCTTGTCCTTCTCCCTCCCTATTAATAGCCGTAACTGAGAGCAGGGGTGACGTATTAATATTACGGGGGGCCATAGTAAATAGGACCCAATATTGTTACGGTGGTAAAAATAGGTAAATATATAGGTTTTTATGTATACCATAGGTCCTATTTACTACTCCCCCCCCCCCCCCCCCCTCACCACGGTACGCGCCTTCCTTGCATTCTTATGGCGAGAAGACTCCATCAGCACTTTCTTCCTTCTTCGACTCGCGTCGAGTACTACACATCTAACAGATAGATCATCTACAGATAGATTGTTTAGATATAGAGCCTAGCCTAGCCTGCTGTGATGATATGTTGGCGGCGCAGGATCTGTACAGTACAGATCCGACCCATGGAAACGAGCCCTAGATCACGCGGATTTCACGGCTCCTATCTTGCAACACGAGCTAGATCATACAGATCATACCTTATATCACGAATATCACTGCCCGGAAGTATCCAGATCATCAAGTGGAAATGAACTGTACATGATCTGTACATGATCTGTACATGATCTGTAGATGATGATCTGTCCGGTGTGTGTATATTGTGGCACCTGAAGTACAAGGATCGTCTGTATAATAATATTGAATGCAAAAGTTTCTTAGATTTGGGGGATAGAGTGGCTGCGACAACTGTCTCGCTCTCAGTTCATTTCAACAGGTTGTGCCCGAAACGTAGGTGTACGGCCGAAAGGTTTCCCTGCGTTTTTTGCGGCGTCTTTTACGTCGTCGTAGACTCGGTTTTTGCGAAGGAAGGATCGGGTGATCTCTTTTGTGTTAAAAGCACGCAAATACATGTACCTCGTACGCGGTACGTAGCTCTCTTTTTTTAAAGTTTTCTTTTTCTTTTTCTTTCTACTGCTGTATAAAACATAGCCGTGCTACTGATGCAGGACCCGGTCGGTAGGTACCCTGTTTTGCTTCTTGCTTTTTTTTTTGTGTGTTGGTGCAGTCGACGTTGGTGCAGTCGCTTGAGTCGCTTGAAGTGTTGTGGAAAACACCCGGGCCGAACGCTCTCCGCTTTCAACGAAACAGCAGCCAACCACAACCACAAGCAACCACACCACCACACCCCACAACTATCACAGCAGTCCTCAACAGCAACAGCACCTACAACTACAACTGTAACCACAACCACAACAGCTGTGACAACACACCCACCACCACTAACACCAAGAACGACTCTTTCTATGAATACTGCAAAAACGCCTCCCAACCACCACTACCACCACCACCCCAATCACCACCACCAATACCAATACCAATACCCCAATCACCACCACCAACAACAGCACTCCCGCTATCATCAACAACAGCACCCGCCTGCTTTTGACTGCGCGTGTACGGCAGGCGTTAAAGCTGGGGCTTCACCGCAAGTTCTCTGACCACCTGGCGCTGGTTAGGGAAGCGATGAAGATTTTCCTGCGATCGTCGGTGCTCCTCCTGGTCTTGGTGAGCACGGGGCAAAAGCCCGCGGACAATCGGGAGCGCTGCTTGGGCTTTTATACCCATTCTGCTGTATTTTCAAATATTTATATATATATATAATATATATGTTTTTTTTTCTGTTGTGATTCACGTTGTCTTAATTTTTCGCCCAGTGATGCCTGCCAGGCTCCTAAAAAAGTTCAATGATTATTGCTGCCAATAAAATACCGGTACCTCTGTGCGAAAAAAGTCATACTATACCGCTTTTGTGCTATATGAAGAAAGCCACCAGTAAGGCCGAATGGTGCGCCAGAAAAATGGACACCTGATGTAAAGCCTAGCGCTGCTGCCTGATTTTTTTTTTTTTTCCGTGTGAGGGAACGTTTCGGCGTTGAAGTGCGAACTCTTTCGCTTTCGCGTGTGGAGACTCTGTCTATCGGCTCGGCTCTGGATAATCAAACGGGCGACCGCAACGATGCACACCTCGTCTTGCGCACGGAGTCTAGCTTTGCCGAGCTTCTTAGTTTGGGCTTTTTTTGTTCTCGGTTTCGAGGCATGATCTCATTTTTGGATCGTATCTTGTTTTCGGATCATGTCTCATTTTTGGGGTCACGTCTCATTTCTGGGCTGTTTGTGCCCACGGGTGCCTCGTTTTTTAGAGCCGAGTCTCACTTTTGAGCGGCGTCTGTCATTCTTCACGGCCGTGCTCCGTTTGTTAGGTCTTGAGGTCGTCGGTGTGATGCAGTGACCTCAGACTAACTTGTCAACGGCGGCCCCTGCTTGTGTCGCACGCGTTGCGGCTGCCGTGTGTGTCACGACATGTGTGCCGTTTTTTTGTCGTGACGCATGTGTCGCCTACTCATATTGGTGTCCCTGTTGTCGTGATATATTATTATATATGAAAAAATTAAAATGAACCGAAGCTGTGAGATGGACAAAATCCTCAAAACTCATATATATTTGCAAGTTGTGTGTGTGATACTATCGAATAGGCTTACAGTGGTAAAAATACTGTACTGTTGTAGGTTTTTGTGTGTATTACTATGGTTCCCCGTGATGGTGATACTACGTAGTGATACTTCGGTAGCGTCTTGTACGGGGTGTGCACGTACAGAGATACATGTGTGTGTGTCGTGACATATGTGTATATGTGTCGCGTGATGTATCGTTTCTTTGTACCGTGACAGATGTACCTGGCGTTCGAGTGCATCGGCTGCCTCAACGCCAACTCGGAGGCGGAATGCACCGCCCTCTTGTACGCCAACACTCAGGTACACGCACAGGCAGACAGACAGACAGACAGACAGACAGACAGACAGAGACATAGAGACAGAGACAGCGAGAGAGACTCGCGACACAACCCAGGGTAGGAGTATGCGCACTCTTTCCTCCTCTTTCACCCTCACTTGAGAGCTCTACGCGTGTGAAATGTACCTGGGACTTCACCCAAGAATTGACTTGGAGTAAGAAAACTGGAGGCGCAAACCGAAGAGCGCTCCCATGGCGGATGACAGGGGAACACACTGTTGTAGTCAAAACAAAAAATGGTGTGTTAACATGGGTAGATACAAGCTTTTTGGGCCCATCGTGAGTTCTGATTACTATTAATATGTATTACTGTGCTTTACTGTGTATAACTATGTATTAGTATGCCCCCCCCCTTCGGTAATAGCAGGGATTTCAAAGCGATACGGCATGTTTTGTCAGTCGAGGAACCCGTCAATGACAAACTTTTGGGCCTAAAGTGCTACGAACGCGACATGCGTTTCGTATGTATTCCATCCTCCCGCCGCCAGCTCACGCCAATAACGCTTTCCCACCATTTTGGGGTGTGGGCGTCCTACAATAGATTCTTCTCGGCCGGTGTTTGTTTTTTCCTACGGTAAGGTGGCAGGCGGTATTCGATGCGGGAAGGGGGGGGGTTGTCATGTGATCCGAATGCACCGCCTTCTTGAGGTATACGACTGCAGTACCGGCATAGGGTAGTTTTTCTTTCCTTTTTTTATCGGGGTGATGGGGGGGGGGGTTAGGGTACCCGTGCAGTCTTGGCCTAGTCTTGTTCACCATTACTGTAGTGCTTGCTTTAAGCGCTGTTGTTCTCTGCTCGTTTCCTCTTTATTTTACGCGCGTGCTTGTTTGTTTGTTTGTTTCGCTTCGTTTCGTTTCGTTTCGGGTTTTTTTTTTTCGACAGGTCGGACTATCCGTCGTTCTCGGCTTCCTGTCGTTCCTGGGGCTGATCGTTATGCAGGACATCACCGCTAGACATTTCTTGGAGCTGAGCTTCACGTGGCCCCAGGTATGATTTTTCAGCCGTGTCCTGAGTCGCGGCACGGATGTTTCGTGTCCCGGGTGTCACATCGCGTCACAATTGTAATTGTCGCCTCGCGTCATTCATCTGCCCTACGATAGGCTTCGAGTCACGGGGCATCATGGACCTCCTGTTACGACTGTTGACATCATGCTTTTGCTTTTGTTCCAAATTTCCGCCTCTCGGGGAGGGTGGCTTACCACCTATTCGAGAAAATGGTTGTCACACACTATGATTAATATGTACGAGACGGATGATAACTATTGTAACCCGAGGCATTAGCCAGTCAGAGCAACCCTGACCCTGGCCCGAAGCCAATCAGACCAAATCTCGAAAAGGTCGTAAGCTCTACTGCTCTCAAGTCTCGTACAGGGTTAAGAAAGGCCCAAGTTCTTGTATATTCGTGAGAGCGGGTGCGGTGTGTCCTACTCTCCTTTTTCAGTGAATACAAGTGGTATTCTTACGTCTCGCGCTAACGTCGAGCCAAACCACCCCCCCCTGTCAAATTGTTAGGCGCTGTCGCGTGTAGTATTTATTATATGTAGCAAGCACTATCACCGTGTGACGATATCACACTATTGCGGGGGGGACCATAGTAAATAGGACCAAACACTGTTATTAATAGTAAACATAGCGAAATATATATATATATATATATTTGTGTACCGTAGGTCCTATTTACTATGGTCCCCCGTAGTAGGGTGATAAGATAACACCCCCTGGGACGAATGTCACTGAGACTGTACAACCATAGCCGATTTTCTCGACAAGGCCGAGCGATACAGCAGTAACTCCTGTGGAAACGTTTGGGCGAGATATTTCCAAAGGCCAGCAGTTTCGTTGCGTGCGCCCCCTTAAGGCATGGTTTCTTTCGAGGAACGCCTTCCAGGCATACATACGTTTAAAAAAAAAATCATTTTCACACAGCGTGTGTTGCGGCTGCTCTCCCGTCGTCGTCATCGTCCGCTGCCTGCAGTCTACAGTCACCATGGCCAGAGCCCTCCTTACGGTATTGAAGGCTGCGATAGGGAATAACAGGTGTCATTTTGGCCAGGGCGGTGGTCATGTCTTGCCGAATCTTTTGTATGATACGTACCATTGTGCTGCTACTATTAATATTAATAAATGCGAAAACGAATGCCACGCAATATCAGTACTAATGCTGCTGGTGCTGGTGCTGCCGCTGCTGTTATGCGTTCTGGGCATTTTGCAGGTGGCGGTGCTGACGTTTAGTCTTGCGGCGGTGGGGCTGTGCATCTTCAGCCTCGCCAGCAGACACTTCAGCAAGCTGACCACCGACATATGGGAGCACATGGTAGAGGTGAGTAGACCAACCATGGCGAACGACGAGTTTCGAGGAAGCTTTAGATCTCACACAGTTGAGATGTGTGTTGTGTGTGTGTTTTGTTTTGTTTTTGTTATTGCGAATAGGATATCTCAAATCATAGAGTTGCTATGTGTGGGTTCCAGGTTCTCGATCAGACCGTCGCATGGGTATTGTCCCGCGGAGGTCCCACCATTCGCCGAGGTCGTGGATATCCGTCTATCTCATTGTACGACTGTGGTCGCCCATATTCCTGGACTACTTGTTGTCTTCAGCAGAGATGTCGTCAGCAGTGACATTGTCCCGTGACAAGTAGTCACTGCAGATTGGAATGCAAAGCCCGTGCCTCGCACACACACACTCTTTCCTCTCCCATCATCGTTGATGGTTGTTAAAACATCTCATTTTCTGAGAGCACTCACAGTTGAAATGACTGCATCATGGTACTTTGTAACGGTTTTACATACATATATATGTAACGTGCCAACGATGGCTGCGCCACAAATCATCAGAATTTTCAACAACTATCAACGATGATGGGAGAGGAAAGAGTGTGTGTGTGCGAGGCACGGGCCTTGCATTCCAATCTGCAGTGATTGCTTGTCACGGGACAATGTCACTGCTGACGACATCTATGCTGACGACAACAAATAGTCCAGGAATATGGGTGACCACAGTCTTACAGTAAGATATACGGATATCCACGACCTCGGCGAATGGCGGGACCTCCGCGGGACAATACCCATGCGACGGTCTGATCGAGAACCTGGAACCCACATATATAGTGCCTGGTTGTTGATAGTGTTAATAGTGTGCACGGCCACGGCCGCCTTACGATACTGCTGTGTAGGGGGGCCGTTTCAACTGGGAGAATGGATCCAGAGCTCATATACACCACCAATGCACAAGGTGAAGACGGAGTAAGCCACACTTTGATGACGGTCAGCGGAGTAAGCCATTACTTGCTTTGATGACGGTCAGCGCAGTAAGCCACACTTGCTTCGATGACGGCACGTCCAGAGAGTCAGAGAAAGGCCCGACTGAGGTGGAAGAAATGAACCGGGTTCGAACCGGTACACGAAAACTATTGTAGAGAAATAAGTGTGGACAGCAGTAGTGGTTTCCTCTCGCTCTCCGGGGCGCTAAACCAAAAAAGAAAGGTGAAGCCGGATGCCCGCGCCGTGCGACCAAATAGTGTCTGATTTTGCTATGTCGTTTTTTGCTGCCTACGCACGACAGCTTATTGCTGTCGCTATTAATAGGCACTCGCTCGACAGGATTTGTGTACCGAACCGTCGTCATCCTGTGTGCGTATAGATTAAGCTCGGTCGGCGGTCGTAGAATCTCGGTCGTAGAACCCGACTTCAAGCCAGCTCGAAAGGGGTACAGGGTACAGTACCTTCTCTTGGCGCGGTGTGAAATGAGAAGCTCGCATTCGCCTGAGAACAGTCAGTGGGGGTGCGAGGCACACACACACAGGCAGCGCTTTTCGCCAAGCGGCAAACGCGACGCATATTAGGGATGGGGAAGCGTTTACTTTTTTTTGTTTTGATTATTTTCCCGGAACATTCCGAAGAACGGGCGGATACCGAGCGGCAGCGCGAGTTAAGAGTGACGAACGTACTGTAGTTCAACAGATGGTGCTGGAACTACCGTGTACATGAGTCTGTTCTCGTCCCCCAAAAGAAAGTGAGTAAGAAAAGCGCCACAAATAAATACTACCAGCAGCGAAATTTCATTGCCACCGACGTATTTTGGTGATGATTCGTGCAACGAACGGAAGGGCTGCTTTATGGCAACATCTTGTCGCCACGGGACAACCGGGATACATCCCCGGGGTTTCCTGTGTGTATATATATTACCATAGACATCATCAAAAATGCTTAGCACGCGTAGTGTGCACTCGTCCGTCATCACCTCTGGCGTGCACGACTGCGAGAGTACCGTAATAATGCGAGCAATCCCCCCCCCTAGACCATACGACTAAGGCCATGCATGAGATCGAGTACATCTCTCCTATCGAGTACACCCCCCCCCCCCCCTAGACCGACTTTTCGAGCTCGATATCTCCTCAGCAAGAAGAATGCCAGCGCCGAAAAGGGTGAGAGATGTCGTCAAGGGTTGTCCTAAAACGTGTCGTCTGGTGTTGGCACCTTCTCTGTTGCGGAGTTATCCAGCTCGAAAAGTCGGTCCGGGGGGCGAGGGAGTGACTCGTATTATTACGGTGTACGCTGAGGTATACCGAGCTAAAGAACGAGGAGCGCGGTCTGATCAATCGTCTACTAGTATAGTAGTGCACGCATGACGATGACGCTGTGCGCTTGTCGCATGATGCGTCTTATCTCCCTATTATGCTGCCGTTTTTACTCAATTCTCCTACCCCATCGGCGGCGTATTGAGGATGCTTTCTTTCGTGCGGCCCTTGCTGTGATGGTCGTTCTCTTGTAGAAGCATTCGTTTTTTGTTTCCCTCTATGTTCTGTTTTCGTGTCAAGCGGGGGGTTGGCTTGGGGCAAAAGCTGCTGCTGCTGCTGCTGCTGCTTCTGCTTCTCACTCTTTCCGGTTGTTTGTGTGCTTTGCTGGTCCGCTTCGTTCACCACCATTTTTTTCGCGCTGCCTTACGTTTTCAGCTGGCGACGCTGTTCAGCTGGTACGCTGCCCTGCTCATCCTGTGGGTCCGAAGGCCGTGGTACGATACGGCGTGGGGGGAAAACGACAGCCTTAACGAGGCGGACGAGGAGGAGGTAAGAATCCTGGGACAGATCACGACCGAGATCATCCCCACTGTAGATCCTGGCGTTTGCCGTCAGGAGATGGTGTGAAAGACCCGCGTCAGAAATCGAAATGATCGACAGATCGCGAGCTAGATCACACAGATCCTACTGCAATCTACAAGCGTGGAGTAGATGATCTAGCTCCTACATGCACGATGTACTGTAGCCCAGTTTGATCCCTATTCTACGGCATAGGGAGGACAACGACAGTATCAACGTGAAGGGGGAGGAGGGGGAGGGGGAGGAGGAGGAGGAGGAGGAGGAGGAGGAGGAGGTATGATACGTCGCGTCCTGTCCTTCTGCAGACCATGCCTCGAGAATCGAAAAAAAAGCGTCCGAGAGCTCACGATGTACATACAGCAGCAGATCATTCATCTACAAATCCTACAAAAAGTATGATCCGTCGCGTGCTGCCTGTCCGTACGTCGACCACCTCATTAACCTATTAACACTTCTTAGGACTGCCGTCCCTTTTTTGGGACGAACCCCTCTAATTATAAGTGATTTATCCCCAAAATGGGACTACAGCCCTAACCGGCACGCCACGTTCTCTCTTATTATAGAGCAAACCAGGGGTTATTTCTGGGTTCTGTTCCCGACCTCTACTATCGCTACTATTGTAGTAACCCTCTCTTTTTTTTTCGCCCCCGGAAATTTCTTCTGTCGCTATTTTGCTTTTTACGGGGGACCATATTTAGTACCAGGTAGGACCTACCTACGGTACACACGAAAACCTGTATATTTTGCTATTTTTTTCTGACAAGATTTTGGTCCTATTTACTATGGTTTCGCCGAAATAGAAGAAAATACTTGTGCCTTGTATATGTTGTTAACTCCCACGGCAACTTGGTCCCTCTTGTGCGTTGCCGGCTCTAGATCGTGATTTTTTTTTTTGTTCGTTCATGTTTTTTTTCATCTGTGTTTTTGTAGGCCGCGATAGAGGATGACGGTGAGGAGGTGGAGCTATGGGAGGGGGGAGAGGAAGACCCAAACAACGGGGAAGAAGGGAAGGAGGCTCCTGATTGGGCGGAGGCGCCAGCAGAGCCCGGGAAGTCCGTCGACTTTGTCTGAGTGCATACACTCTGTAGAGAAGAAAAGGAGAGGCAGCTTCGGGAGCTCGTCTTTTTTTTTTTCGGGGGCACTGGCTTCTCGGGCATCGGTTATTCGGACACCGATTCTTCTATTGTTCGGACATTGTTTTTTCAGGCACGGATTATCCGGATAAACGATTTTTCGGGAAGCGATGTTTTTTGGACACTGCTTATTCGGGCACCGATTTTTCGGCCACCGCTCAACCGTTTTTCAGGGAATGTACTTTCGGTCGCCGCGATCTGGGATGCCTCTATTTCGATCATCGGTTTTTAGGACGCCGCTTTTTAGGTTTTAGGTCACCAAATTTTCTCTTGTCTGCCTTATGGCCTCCTTGATACCCTTACGTCCGACCACGCTGCTGAGTTCGCTCAAGACACGCCCATCTCGGAGATTGTTCGGATTGGAGCGTGTGAAGTCTTGTGGCACGTGGGCATATGTACCCTTTCAGGGATGTGTCGAGTACGGTGTGCGTATATTCTGCAGGTATATATATACCCGAGTACATACCCGAGTATGAACATAACCACCAAGTGTGGCACCCGGGTACACAGTACCAGGTATGAGCAAAACAACCAAGTATGGTACCCGGGTACATACCCAGGTATGAACATAACAACCGAGTGTGGTACCCGAGTACATACCTGAGTATGCACACAACAACCGAGTGTGGTGCCCGGGTACATACCCGAGTATGAAGAGCACGACCAAGTTGTGTATGAAGAGCACAACCAAGTTGTGATACCCGGGTACCACCCAGTATGTGCCCTACGACACGCACCGTTGTTCCCCTGTGTGCTGCTTGTTTGTTGTCGCGGATGATGGAAGAAGGCAATCAACCTTTTAGTCTGACGGTAAATCAGTCATTGCGCCCCCCCCCCCCCCCCCCCCCCCCCCCCCCCTCCCCTGATTGGTTTAAGGGCAGGTCGGCACTTCACCCGTGCCTCATGCAACTTTGTCCGGAAGTGTACGGACCGTTTGTGTAGTAGATGGAAAAACAAAACCGGTCCGCATGTCCACGGGCAGAGTGATACCTACCTACAGCAGTACCTTCATATTGCGCCGGCAGGAAGGAGGGGGTGCAAAGCCGGGTCGAGGGTACTGTTGTACAAACCGTGCGTTACGCGCGGGGGGGGGAGGGGGTGCGCTGGGATGGGACGCCTTTTGTACGGGGTTTAGGGTTGAGCGCTACTGCGGTTCGCTCTTGCGTTTGTCTCGATGCATCGCGATCGGACGAAAGGGATAAGGAACCGCGGGGTACTTTCGGCGGCGCACGAATGAGAATCGAGTTTCCTGTTAGATAGTAGGATGCGTTGCGATCGGGCAAAATATGGGACCACGGGGGAGGGGTGAGGTTGGGTTTCCTGTTTGAATGCATCGCGATCAGACGGGGTATAGGCGCATGCAACAGTTACGGAGTTCCTACGTTAGGAGGCATCGCGATCGGACGGGATGTTATAGAACCGCCGGACGTGTTTGGGAGCACGTGAGAGAAGTTCCTGGTATAGTATCGTAGGAGGATGACTTGCGCTCGGGCAAACATGTGGAAACGCCGGGGGGGGGGGGGGGGGGGGGGAAGGACGAGGCTAGAGTTCCTGTTTGGATGGGTCTTGATTTGCCTAGTTAAGAAAAACGTTTTTTTTTCAGGGGGCGCGGGGGGCGGTGGTGCCCTCTGTTTTGGGGTGGGCAGGCGTGGGGTTTAGGGTTTCTCGAAGGGTATGAATGACTTCGCTCCGCGTCTCTTTATGGCGAGCTGTTATTATTGTTGACCGCATCGATTGGCTTACAGCAAGCAACCAGCACGAGGTAGGTACATTGGTACGACTCCGCGTAAAATTATTGTTTCGTTTTTCGAGTTTTTTTTTTTTCTTTTTCGTTTGGATTTTGGAGGGATTGGTTTATTATACTATGGTTTATCGCCCGTAGAGGGGCAGTTCTCCCTATGGTATTATTTTGCGTCTGTCCGGTCAGGACGTCCACTTTTTTTATGCGTGGCTGGTGTGATTTTCTGGCGGGGAGTTTTTTTGGTTGCTCGAGATCTCGTCGTGTTGTCCGGGCCATGAGGCCAACATGAGGCCAACCTTGCCATGTAGTGACGCCGGACTATATTATCGAAATCGAAAACCCGACCTCGTATGTAGTGAGATTGGGGATCCGTGGAAATTGGAAGGGTGTACAAGGAACCAACCAAGCACGTGTTGCCAGCAGGGAACATGTGTTCGAAATGGTGCCTGCCATAGTGTCAATCGACCTGTCATAGAAAAAAAAAAAAACATGTTTTGGGGAAAGAACACGGGAAAACGGAACATGTTTCGAAAACGGTGACATACTTCATCGAACTTCTTCGAGCTATTAAGACGCGTTTTGAAGGAAAAAGAAAACGAAAAAATATATATGGTGCTTGACCATGGGCATGTTTTGGAAACGGAGTCTTCTTCATCGCGGCCTGTTGACTTAACGAGACATGGTCGCAGGGAGAAGAGACGGTAAGCTGGAAAAAATGGTGACGTCATTTTCAACGAGATTCAGAACGGTTAAGAACGGCGAAATGGAGGTGCAACAGCAGTATCGATCTCCTGCCAAGACCAACAAGAGGGGAGCGGGAGAATCTCCTCACTTGTAGCAGTACGTTGTATATATCATACCAAGTACGCACGTAGCCCGAGTTTTTTTCTTGTTATTTTCTACAGTAGTATTACGGGGGTCCATAGTAAATAGGACCTACGGTACGCACAAACACCCATATATTTCCATATTTTTCTACTATTACGGGGGTCCATAGTTAATAGGACCTATGGTACACATAAAAACCTATATACTTACCTATGTTTACTAACAAAATTTGGTCCTGTTAACTATGGACCCCCGTAATAACAATATTTGGTCCTATTTACTATGGCCCGCAGTAATAGTAGGTATCTCTGTTGGGCGCTTTGTTTGGCAAGGCGTCTATGTAAGTTGTAGCTATAGCTCTCGTATACGTAAAATATGCAATAATCCGAATTGTTTTTCTTTCCGCTTCTTTGTGTTGTTTGATGCATTTTTTGGCACGGCCTTTGTTCGTGGTGTCAATACTACTATTAATTTTGCTATTGAGGCGAAAAAGAAGCAAGAAAGGGCTTTTAGATGACGTTTTGGAAAGGGCTCTATTAATTATACTGCATGCGATTAATGCTGTTGACAGAGCAAAAAGGAGAAGCAAAACGTAGGTGGTGGCTGTTTGACTGCCTCCCCGTAGCTTACCACACAACTTGACACACTTTTACCTGCTACTAATAGTCGCAGGAAGGAAGAGAGCGCGTAGAAGACGAGGAAAAAATAAAAACTGTAATGTGCAACCTACTTGATTGCTGGAGACCCATGTTGGGCGTTTTTACGAGAACGGGTCCGAACGCGGTAATTCCAAAAACGTGGGTACGATTCCTTTCTCTAGAGAAAGAGGGCAAAATAAGTGTCCAGACTCTTGGGTAGTACTTTTTATTTTTTGTCTTTATTTTCTCACCTTGTGTGGCACGTGACGTCATCCACATCGTATCGCACCATATATTTACGTACGTACTTCTATAGCTTCGGCAAAAAATCAACTAAATTGCTGCTCCTTCGAAAAGTTTCGAGCCACGAAATCAACCCAACTACACCAATCAATCAACATATTAAACAAGCTATCCAACCCACCAATTGTAACACGATATTCTCTTCCATCCCATTTGTTGTCTTCGCCCTTCTTGCTCCCACCGCCTCCTATTAATACTCCTAACTCAGATCCGGGGTTACACAGTATTAATAGGCTCTCCTTCTCCCCCCTCCCAACTACGGCGCGTGCCTTGCATTTTTATCGCGAGAAAGAGTTCAGCACCTTCCCGCGTCGACTCGCGTCTAATTATTGCACAAGGAGACCCTACTATTCCTCATCGGAACTGCTGGCGCTCCCTTCTTCTCCCCTGTCGCTGCCGCTACCGCTGCTGCTATCGCTTCCGCTATCGCTTCCACTACCGCTTCCACTGCCGCTCCCCTCCTCCTCGCTGCTGCTTGCGTTAGCGGCCTCCTGATAAAAAAGCAAAAAAAAAAAACACACCACCAAACCAAAGCAGTGAGTCAAAATGGATCACCGGTAACAAGGTTGTCAACATGAGTCAAAAAGGAAATGAGTGAGTGCATTGCTAAGGTCGTACAAAAAAAGGAACACCATCAACAACTTTCTGCCAACACGCAGCAAAAAAAATCCAACATCGAGCAAATAACAACAGCGCCGGCCAGCATTTTGATGGAGGGACGCAACGAATACATCGAAAAATGGTGTCACGATGGCATTATACAATGGAACATTTGTCTCTCTAGGATCGACGAATTGGGATCAGTTCGAACGCTGGCGTAGCGCCGGGAGTCGATGGGTACCTAATTATAAATATGTATGTATATATAAATGCATTACACGAAGTGTATGGAAATAAAGGTTAAATTGAGGACAACAGCAACGACATACGTGTTCTAATGATTTTGCCCTTGGCTGGGGTAATCCATCGATCTTTTACCCCTACTATGTAGATCAGTAGGTAACACTTTCACAATACCGTATATTACGGAGGACCATAGTAAATAGGACCTACGGTACACACACACAAAAACCTAAATATTTCACTATTCTTACGAACAATATTTGGTCCTATTTACTATTGTCCCCCGTAATAGTATACGTTGATAACATCGCCACCGCCACCACCATCGCCACCAACAGCAGCAGCAGCAGCAGCAGCAGCAGCAAAGCAGGACATGCACGTTGTAAGGAGATGTGCAGCGGGTCATGCCAGAACCCGCTGGGGGCTCAAGGGGCGTCATATCGACTACAAAGCGCCAAGCGCTTTCCAGGCGCCTTCCAGTGCCTTGCAGCTTGCAGCGCCTTTGTCCGTAAACAAAGGATGAGTCACTCACCTACTCAGTCAGCGCTGTCAGAGCAGCCCAGTGCTTTATCCTTACTGAGTATGAGCAGCCCAGTGGCTTATCCTTACTGAGTACGAGTAGCCCAGTGGTTTATCCTTACTGAGTAGCTCAGTGGTTTATCCTTACTGAGTAACCCAGTGGTTTATCCTTCCTGAGTAGCTCACTGGTTTGTCCTTACTGAGTATGAGTAGCTCAGGGGTTTATCCTTTAAGAACGAACAGCCTTACAATGCGCAATGCCCGAAAATACATACCCGGTATGATACTACAGTTACAGTAAGTAGCTCCTATCTTACGTGCATAACCCACCCCCTCCAGGCCTTGACTGGGAACAAATGGCAGAAACAAAAATAAGTTTTCGAAGCAAGTCAGGAGCAGCCCGCACAAAGGCACGCGGGCTGCTTGGTTCTGGGATAGTCTATGCATCACCGCCCGGTTGGCAGCAGAGGGGCTCTACAGTAGAGGGACGTCACTACGGTAGTTGCACGGCACGCGCGCAGACATTATGACAAACAATATAGGCACACCTGCACTACTGCTGCTGCCTGCATGCGCTACCAGGTATAAAAAGTATGTGTGTTTCTTTTCTGTTCCATCCCATTCATTATATTCGCCCTATTTTTCTATCTCTCCCTGTTACTGATGAATGTTCGCTCTTCTTTTCTCTCTCCCCCTCCTATCCGGCGTTCACATACCAGGAATATATCACGGGGGACCATAGTAAATAGGACCAAATATTGTTAATAACAAAAGGTAAATATATAGGTTTTTGTGTCTACCGTAGGTCCTATTTAATATGGTTCCCCTTACGGGGGTCCATAGTTAAGAGGACCTATGGTTTACATAAAAACCTAAATATTTACCTATTTTTACAAACAATTATTTGGTCCTATCTAATATGGTTCCCCGTAATAGCAGGTTGTTTTATCCCCTCCCCACTACGGTTCGTGTCTTGCATTTTTACCGCGATAATGATTCAGCTTTTTCTTCTCTCGTTGACTCGCGTCTAATTGCGCGTACCCACGCTACAGCAGTAGGCGTTCTTAGCAGTTGATTCCTATTTATTTTGTTTGCAAATAAATCCAGGATCTCAGACCGATCGATGACAACGGGAATGCGGAGTTCGAAAGTTTTCTTTGAAAGCTACTGGTATTGCTTTACAAAAACAGTCGAAGAAATTCTCGTACCGCCGCTGTGGAAAAAAAAGGGGATTTTTTTTTTCTTATTATTTTTTTCACACGGCTGCAGGCGGCGCTATCTGTTTTTTTTTTGCGGTGGAAATTGTCAACACGCAGACAAAAATCAGCTCGTGCGACGATACGCCTTTGATCTTGGCATAGACTCAGCCCACGGCCAACCTGCTTGGTGTCGGGCAAGGCCAACGAGTGTAGATGACGGTCTCGAAGATATCAGGAGGATTCATGGTCTAGGGGGCGAGAGCTTGCCGGCGGCGCCCTACGCTCTTGTCCCAAACCTGAAGAAAAAAATGCCTTTGGAAAGGAATCGAGAATGTTGTCTCCTGCCTTTTGCACACCAGCAGTCAGTTTTTTTTAATCATACACCTGGCCAGCGCCCGCAACATATCACCGGCCAATGTGTGAGCGAACACGTGACCCTAAGGTGGGTCGGAGCCCCTAACGAGCTCACCCCGTTCAGAGTTCATGAAGCAGTCGTGCGTTTTGTCGATCGATGTCTGTCAAGGGCTCGGAATCTCGCCGCTTCGAATTAAGCATATGCCTGAGTTTTTTTCAAAAAGCCCATCTTGGCCCAGCATCTGCCCAAGAATTGTTTTTTTTCGGGGTTTTACAAAAAAACTTCGGGAACTTTTTGTTCAAAAGAATCGTGCTCATAGAAAACGCTGTACTGAAAACTTTTGGTGGGTATCTTTGAAATTCAACCTTTGTATGGAAACTACGCGTTCCCATTGTCACAGGTCTCACCATAGCACTGGGATTCGAACTCCATCACTATTACGGGAGAGGGGCATGGGCAATAGTCAGAACCAATATGGTGTGCCAACATACTAACAGTAGTAGGGGGATACATGGTTTTGGGTTCATTCGTGGGTTCTGATTATTCGGGGGACCATAGTAAATAGGACCAAATATTGTTAGTAAGAATAGGTAAATACATAGATTTTTATGTATACCATAGGTCCTATTAACTATGGACCCCCGTAATAGCACGACCCCCTGCGATAGTACCGTACAACACGATCACACTGGGTGATAACATAACACACCCCCTGAGACGAACTTCAGACCCGGTTTCCTCCAAAACATTGGGGGCAACACACTAACGAAAATGGTGGCTTTCAAATATTTCGTTGAGAAGGTTGCATAGACGCAACGCTCGGCGTATACGTCGCCGACAAACCCAGCTTTGAAAACCGTCCGAGGAGGTGTGTTAACTTATCACCCTAGTGTGATATTGTGATAAACGGTAGCAATCGAGGGTAGCCACTAGATACCCGGGGCGACACGGCCAAAATCCGGTACTACAGTAAGTAAAATCATGTCGCAGCACAAATTATATGGAGTGGCTGCTGCTGTGCTTGCACTGCCGTGTACTGCTCTGCTGCGCGCTGGTACAACAGCAATGCACACATCTCGAAGGGGGACCTTGCAACCTGCATGATACCACCCTCCCGCAGCTTGCAAAAATATTAGGTTGGACGGTATTCCGGTCTCACAGCCGAAGCGGAGCTGAGGTGTCCTTTCCATCGTTTTAAAAAAAACATGTGTGTAGTGCTTCATTCAGCAGAAGCAGTGATCGACCGGATTTGTGGCCTCGCAACTTGACTCTTCGGTACATACAGTACACCATTCGATCATTCGTAGCTTCAGCTGGGTCCCAGTTCGAAGTCAAGTCAATAGTATACGAACAAGAAGGGCAAATCGTGAAAAATTCTGATGCCTATCGGTTGCCAAATATGTACCAGGTATGTGTGTTCTTCACATCACCCTTCTTGGGACTTGAGAGGGAGACGTTGACGGTCAAAAGTGACACTTACAGCAACGTTTACCGCGTGGATGGGGGATGATAAAAAAAAAATTGGTACCAGGTGGGTACTCGTACACTGCAAGGAGTCGCACGGCACGGCCGCAGGCTACCTGTTGATTCCTACCTGCAGTGCTCGGCGCCTGCTGCTCGTAGACGATTGAAAGCACCAAACGTGACCGTTGTTTAGGTCATACCGTTCCTTCTACTCGTCGAGAGAATGCTCGGATTCATACATCATACGCACCAAGGTTTACACCAAGTATGAACCTACTCATGGTATGTATCATTGTGGTACAATATACGAGTACACGTACGCACGTACGCACACATGCATCTCGAATATATACTTCGGAACATTCCGTTTCAGCTTGTCGGGTCCTCGCATGAGTTACTTCCCAGCTCATCTCGCATCACCTCTCACGCGCCTCCACCCTCTACCTTCATGACGTTCCACGGTTACAGGAGAACGTCTCCGATTTACCCGCCGGCATACAGAAAATAACCAAAAAACTCCTTTGGGCTGGTCGCTGTCACTTGCCCGGTTACTTGCCCCCGGTTGGTGGCTACTGATTTTCTCTTCAGCTTTCAAGAACCTTTTTAAGTGTTCTTCGTGCTTGCCCGGTTGCTGCTACGTATGTACGAGCAGCTGGTACGAGGAACGAACGCCTGCTTGCAGTGTACTCCTTTTTCAAGTCAACCACTATATCCCGAAGGCCGAAGGGCAACCTTGCATATACCGATACTTCGAAGTATATAGTTATTTCTATATGTATAAAGTACATGCACGCCTCCACTTGCATCGCGCAGAGGTTTCAGGTCTTCCACTGCCCGTCGCTTTTTATTTGCTACCGCTGTTGACAGCTCCGCAGCGACCTTTTGAGCGGCTCGCACGTACGTGGAAGGCTTTTCGGATTTACACCTAAATTCTACACGTTTGCATGTACAGCAGGAGTTGTTGTAGAAATGTATGGCCTACATGCTACCAAACGGGATCAGGGTGCCAGATGGGCCTCCGGTGGCTCCTGCGGAGGGCTGATTCTATTTCTGCGCCTTGTGGGACGGAGCAGGTTGCTATATGGGATGGGCTCACTGCGGGGTCGAAGTACCAAATTTGCAACATGGTGCCAGGTGGTAAAAAATCCGTGCAAAATCCGAATAGCCTTGCACAGACGTGCAAGTTCTCCGCCGTTGCTCCACGCGTACGTGCACACGGTCAACTTCGAAAAAACAAAAACGAGAAGGGGGGAAACAAAGTCGGAAAGACGTCCCGTCCCGCGTTCATTCGTCCTTGTTTCGGTCTTAATTTTTGACTTTCCATCTCAGCCCGCAAAAAAGAAACTTTCAAATTTCATTCTCAAACGACCATCGATCCGTGGACAAGCCGTGGTCATCACGATCGTCTTCCCTACCTTCTCCCCCACCCGCGGTATATTCTTTTTTTTATCCCGAAGTAAAGTTAAGTATCACGAGAGTCGACGCGGGAAGAAAGAAAGTGCTGAACCCTTCCCGCTATAACACTGCAAGGAAGGCACGCGTACCTTGGTGGGCAGGGGGGAGAAGAGCCTACTACTAATATGGGGGGGGGGGGGGGGGTGTACTCATTATCGTGCATGGCCGTAGTCGTATGACCATCGACCCTCGCATCCCTACAATGCCGGGACGGAGCGCATCGGGTTTTCACCGACCAGGCAGACATTGCTTGCACCAAGCGCGAGGCGCCGTGAGGTGTTGGGCGAGTCGCATGAAGGGTGAGCTGCATCATTATAAGAACCGCATTTAGAGGCGGATTTTCCTGCATGTGGATGACAGCATCAATGCATTGATTTAATTTCTGGTGTGGCCACTTCCAGAGACAGCGATGGGTTTACTATGTAACTGCCTCGTGGGTGCCTCACCATATACACACTACGTTATACGCTCATCCCCCTTGTGCGGAGTAAAGATTCTCCCCGCACAATAATGATCTAACTTGACCGCCAGCCGTAGTAACCGCCTTAAAAAAAAAAAAAAAAAAAACGGTACCCTGGCTGTCTAGTTCACGCAGTGAGAGGCGTGTTTTACAGCGTCGTCGCCAACCGACGCCAACCCAACCTATATATACCAGGTATACACAGAAGGGCGAAGATGACACATGGGATGAGCAAAAACAAAAAAAATGGGCCCAGCATTCCCCCTGGTCGCTCGCCGTCCTTGATACTTCGCGAACACACGCTCTCGCGCTTTCCGCGACACACAAAGAAAAACGGCACACAATTAATCACACCTGTTTCTTTTGGGAACCCGCCGGGTATCAAACCCTCATGCCTTCATGGGCTAATATGATGGTACAGTATTACGGGGGACCATAGTAAATAGGACCAAATATTGTTGGTAAAAATAGCAAAATATATAGGTTTTTGTTTGTACCGTAGGTCCTATTAACTATGGTCCCCCGAAATAGTGTCATCTCCGCCTCGTAAAAATGCGAAAGCAAGATAGATTGTACACTTCTATTAATAGGATGGTAAATCATTACGGACTCTTTTGAGTGTGCTGGATGTCGATAGGTGCAACCCCCTCGTGAAATCAAAGGGGAAAAGGCGTCGAAAACATGTGAGGGTTCCGTATAGCACCAATCACACGAAAGGAAAAAGATGTACGAGTACGACACGCTCGCCGACACGCGCGTAACATGGTATGGTGATATAGCCGTAATGCTGCGAGCTCCCACATGTTTTTTTTTCCCATTTCTCTTTTTTTTCTTCCCACAATTTCGCCCTCTTCCTTTTCTCTCTCTCCCTTGCTAACAATAGTCGTAAGTCAGACCGGGCGTCACACAGCAGAGAGAGGCCCTCCTCCCCCCCTCCCTCCCTCCCCACAGCAAGGGTCGTGCCTTGAATTTTTATCGCGAGAGAGAAGACTTAGGCCTTTCTTCCCTCGTCGACTCGCGTCGAATCGAAGTGTGCCAACTAACGCTACGCGCTCTCAGCATTACCCTGGGGGAACACATCACTTCAGCAGTGATCGCAACAAAATTTGGCGCGCAAACCACGCGGGAATAATTGGTCTTTGGGCCCATCGTAGTTGCTGATTACCATGTACTACTGTACTACTATAGCCTAGTGCCCTAAAATAGTCGTGCGCCGGTATTGCACGCTCCGACTGAAAAACATGGTTTATCCCCCCCCCCAGGCAGGGGGATGCGAGGGTCTATGGTCATACGACTACGGCCATGCATGAGATCGAGTACATCTCTCCTATCGAGTACACCCCCCCCTGCCTGCTGCCTGGTCGGTGAAAACCCGACATGCTCCGTCCCGGCATTGTAGGGATGCGAGGGTCTATGGTCATACGACTACGGGCATGCATGATAGTGAGTACACCCCCCCCCCCCCCCCCCCCCCCCCCCCCCGCTGCACCAGAAATACGCAAGACACGAATTCCTCCTCCTTGACGTGACCGTGCTTGCGCAGGCATGTCAGAGGGGTTATTCCGTGTTTCGTATCGCGATACTATATATACTTCGAGGTACCAAACCTTCTAGACTACCACTCTGCAACCCATAAAAAATAGAAGCACTCATCGTACAGCAGTACTATTTAATCCGAAAGGTCTAGAGAGCAGAGTGGTTTTTGTCGCAATCGAAACCAAATCCTACTCCCGTGCGGCGATTCCCTTCACAGAGGTCTGTCGTGAACGGACAAAACCGCACCTGACACCTATACCTGGTACATAGCATAGTTCTCGTCGCTGTAAGTGTTATTTTGTCACGCAAGGGCTGCGGCAAGGCTGCGTGCTACCGCCGATACCGTCCAACGTGTTCTTCGCCGCAGCGATACACATCGTCCTGGCACGCTTGAGCAAAGACGAAGCCATCGTGAGGGATTTGGGTCAACTCAAAGAGGTTGGAGTAGTCGGAAAAGAGGAGCCGTTGGCATGCGTGCGAAGAGCTGTGGGGGGGTATGTTTTGTGCGCCTATGACGCAAGAATTGTTTCGAAGTCCGCTCTCAAGGACTTGCTAAAATGATGACAGTCATCGTGGCTGTCTTCGAAGCAGCAGGCCTCACGGTATCGAAAAAAAAAAACAAGAGACGATGCTGCTATGAACACCGGACCAGACAGACACCCCTCGCCCCACCGCTCGTCATCGAAGCAGCATGCCAGAGGTTTAAACAGACGGCCCAGCTATTTTACATAGGCGGCATTATCCACGAAAGCGCTGACCTCTCGCTCGAAATCGACCGACGGATCCGTCTCACACGGGCATGCCTCAAACGGTTCGGTCAGGAGTTGTACGATAGGACGACGACCGCCCCGCTTAGTCTGAAAGTCCGCCTGCTGAACGCCGAGGTGATTGAGATCCTGCTGTACGGGTGTGTGGCGTGGACCCTCATAGCGGAACACTTCGCTAAGCTTCGAACGGCTGACCGCCAAGTCTTCTGCCGAGTGATATGAGTCCAGCGCCGACTTCGTACCGACTACACCACCCCTCTCGTACGCGAAGGCTCTCAAGGTGACACGTTGCGAGAGCATCAAAACGACCATTCGTGAACGGCGGCACTGTTTTGCGGCGGTCGTGACGCGGAAATCCAGGGGCAATTTACCCAGTCGGGTACCGCTCTGGTCGATGGCTGATGGGGAAAACCCGAGACCTGGCGGACAGTTCCAGATTCGGCATTGACGCACAGTCGAAGACCTCAGTGAGTTCGGAGCCACCGAGGGATGAACGGAACACCTCCCCTTGGTGTTTGGAGCTGAGACTGCGCTGTGGTCCACCGCAGCAAAAAAGGCGGGCGTGGTACCGGGACCGGGGGGTCCTCGAAGCAGCCGAAAGGTTCATGGTCAAGTGGCACGAGGATGAGGCAAAGCCGGGTAAGCAGCGCCGCGCATCCGTTGTTGGTGGTGCCCATGGGACTGGGGAGAGGAGGGAGCAACAGGAGGAGTAGTGGAAGGAGAGCCGACCAAGAAAGTGGGAGCAGAGGGGGTGAAACAGGAGTGGGGCGGAAACCGCGGTGGACGAAAATAGGAAGGGGATGGCAGACAGGGTAGCAAGGCGCCAGGCCGACTACGAGGTAGGCGTAACATGTCTACATATGCTACTCGTACAGCCAACGGCTCTGCAGCTTCTTCGATCGTAATCTTTCTTGCTATTTTTTTTCTTTTCTTTTTTGCGCTTTGATCCTCCGTGAATTTCTTTCGTTGCTTCTATATTTCTTCCGTCTTGTTCTCATGAAAGAGGTCGTGTTACGTGGACGACGAGCCTCCTTTGTTTGTTTCGTTTTGCCTGACGCATCCTCTACGGGGGTGGGCCAGGGCAGCGATACCACCACCGCTGTCGACGAAGCACCAAGGGGCGGCGTCCCTCTCTCTTCTTCTCCTGGGGATTTCTCCCGCGACGTTTCTCCCCCGCTTCGTGTGTTTCCCGGTAAGGAGGTGACGGACCACGTGGCAATGCCTCCAGCTGCGTTCGAAACCCATGCCGGCTGCTGCATCGGGGCCTGTTGGTTGGCTGCCCTGTTTTTCTGGATGTTCTGGATGTTGATCTGCTTGGTTTTGTCTTCAAATTTGCCTCCCACAAACAAATATTGTATTGCTTTTCCGGGATATCTCCCTTCTTTCTTTCTTTCTTTTCGTCCTTGCGTGCTTTTTCCTTGCGTGTCCACGTTGGCTCGCAATCGGAGCATTTTTGTTTCTCTTCCGAGCTTTGTGTCCTTTCGATTTACTTGCGTTTTGTTTTGTTTTGTTTTTGCTTGGTTTCATATTTCATTTTATTTTTCGTTTTGCTTCATTATTCTATCTCTCAGCGTTGTGCTTGTCGTACCTATGAACGTAGAACGATGGCATGGCATTCGATTGAAGAATCGGCACGGACACTGGTTGTGCCGGATGTCGACGGGTAGAACAGAACTACCGACTGAATGTGAAGAACACACACACAAGACATTCGTCGCATAATCAGCTTGCGAGTACTGCACTACGCATCTGCTATCTGTGGGTCGCAGTTTGTGACGACAGACCTTGTTGTATCTCTCAACGGAAGGGTGAACAATCAGCACGGACTGGCTGGGTAAAGCTGGGTGCGCCGGACGACAACGAGAATATCGATGCAACATGAGCGAAACACACACCATATCTACCAGTACGTAGCACCAAAAGGCCACATGTAAGGCAACGCATAACACAACAAAAACACGAAACACTTACGAGTACGTACATTACATCTTCCGAGACTCGTCAACATACATTTTCCGAGACTCGCCAACAAGAAACAGCAGTCAGCCCTGCAACACGTGCTTTCCGAGACTCGTCAGCAACCGACAGCCATCAGCCCTGCATGCACCATTGCTGCTGTGTTATCGTGTTGCTCTTGTCTTGGTGTATAGCATCAATAGTGGTATTGATAGTGCTCCCTCTGTATGTATTGCCGGCATGTTGCGAGGCCAACACACACGCACACGGTACTACAGCGGACAACGGCAACATTCCGCACACTGCCACCAAACCGCTTGATCCTACTCCTACCTGCTGTGCAAGCGATTCCACCAGAACCGTGAGGCATTCTATTACTATTAATAATAGACAGACCTCTCTACATGCTGCAACTGGTTTTTGACAAGTGTTGACTCATGTTCTTTCTTCGGACCAGATATAGCCAAATCGAAAGAGCTTACGTAGGAACACCTCAACCCTCTTAGAACCGCGCTCCCGTTCGGGGGACAAACCACTCAAATTTCAAGCGGTCTTTCCCCAAAAAGGGACTGCGGTTACGCTTCTCGTTCCACCCGGGTGAGAATGTTGCGAAAATAAAAAAGTATAAAAAAAAAAAAAAAAATGAACCAATAAATGAATAATACATCACACCTGTCCGGCAATGGACGAACCATGATAGCAGTAATCCTACTATCCCACAGATGGTAAAACACGAACAATCCTCACTTTTACGAGCAGATTACAAAAAAAAATGTGAAGTTTCGATTGTCGGGCGTCATTTCTATTTTTGGGGCTGTGACGTGGATACTTTTCACCATTCCAACGTTCCAACAATCCAACATTCCATACCGGTGCATGATCCAAGGGGTTATTTTCCCCGCGGGCACTCCAAGCCCCAGGGTTACATTCGAACGGAATTTTCTCTTGCACGCCGCCGTCCGCCACATTCGTATTAATACCAGTCGACCCTGACGGTTTGATACAAAAGTAGTATTAATGAACTATGCCAGGGTGGGGAAGGTCCAGCTAAAAAAACAAAATGACCAAAAAAAAATATATATATATATAAGGGTGACACCCACAGGCACGGGGGCACCCACCCACGTACCAACCGACCCACCCACCCACCTAGCCACCCAGCCAATAACCTATCGGCACACCCACCATGCACTACAGCAGTAGAGTTGGCAGCAATAGTAGGATGAGTACCCATTTCGTACGCAGCAGCACGCGCCACGCAGCAGTAGTCGAGCATGCGGAGACACCATGGTCCAAAAAATATATACTCCAAAACGCGGCCACCATCGACGCTAGGCACGAACCCACCCACCCACCCACCCACCGACCAACCTATCCATCCACCCACCAACCCAGCCATCATGTGCGACAGCAGTACAGCAGTAACAGCAGCAGCAGACGCGTTGGTTCATCCCGAGGGTTTGTTCGGTAATGTCCTGGGATTTCTATTTTTTAATGATCGTATCACGTAGTGTTCAAGGTAAGGCATCCAAGAGGCAGTTACATAGTACTCCCATTGCTGTCTCTGGAAGTGGCCACACCGGAAATTAAACTAACTCATTAAAGCTGTCATCCATATGCAAGTCCGCCTCACAAGCGGTTCTTAGTAGGATGCAGCTCACCCTTCATGCGACTCGCCGGACACCTCACGGCGCTTCGCGCTTAGTGAAGCAATGTCTGCCTGGTCGGTGAAAACCCGACATGCTCCGTCCCGGCATTGTAGGGATGCGAGGGTCTACGGTCATACGACTACGGCCATGCATGATATCGAGTATATCTCTCCTATCGAGTACACCCCTCCGGATGGTGCCCACAGGAGGCCAAACAGGAAGGTGATACGATTAGCAAAAAGTTTCTATGTAATATATGGAAACAACGTAAATGAGCGCCCAATTGTTGGAGGTGTCTCTATTAGCAGTAGGAACGGTGCTCCGTCTCGAAAGGGATGCGTGGTCAATGGTCAAATGACTAAGGCAAGCAACAAATGAGTACGCCCCCCCCCCCCCCCCCCCCCCCCCCCCCCCCCCCCCCCCCCCCCTCGGGAGAGCGCCTTTCCACGCCCCCCGCTCCCCGCTCGCCGAGTTGGTTGTTGGAGGACACTCATGAGGCGGGGTTACCGAGGGTTCATGTGTGGGGCGGCCGTGGGGCGGTCGCATGGCCGCAGGCGGCCGGTGGCGCACGATAGAGCCGGCGCCGAGCGGGGCATACTGAAGCCGGCATAGTCGTCAAGATCCCGTTGGAGATCACCACAGAGCAGAATTAAACAATTAAGGACGATCGTAACTGCCTACATACCCGTAATACGAACGGAAGAAAAGAAACGTCTCCCTCATCAGGCGATCAGCTGTGGGATCGAAAATATGATTTTGTCGTCGAATCTCATCCATCTTTGCAAGTTGCGTGTGATACGTACTTCAATCAAAGCGTGCTGCCGAACATAGGGTGTAGGACCTCGGGCTGCGAGTTCGAAAAATTAGACGAAACTCATTCGTTGCAAAAAGCTGTGCGTAGTACATACCAGGTACATACATTCTGCGATCGCGCGGTCGTGCAACATACAGCAGTGCGTAAAATACCTCGTAAAGGTTTCTAGATCGGTGTCTTGTCTCTCCTGGATGATACCGTAGTAATACACCAGCGTCACCAGTCCGCACGACGATAATAAAGGAACGGTCAGCCTGCAACCATCATGCTTGGTTTCGCGGCATCAGAGTTTTTGGTGGGCCCTGCCCGTGGCTGATAATATTTCCAGGGATAGTTCGGAAGCCTCGGGCCTCAGACCCGCGTGGGAGCGGGGAGCAGGGTGCCAAGCGGGACAAGGGAGCAGAGGTGTTTCGACGCAGAGTTATGTTGTGATGTAACTGTATACTTTACCTGGTACTTGTATAAACACACACGTGTATCACTGTAACACTATCGCACTATCACACTGGGGTGATAAGATAACACACCCTCTCCGCCGAATTTGGAAGCCGATTTTCTCGAAACTGGGGAAGGCGTACTGAATACACCGAGCGATCCAACAGTACTAGTCTATGGAAATATCGCGTCTCCCGGTAGACATTTTTTAAGGCCACCATTTTGGTGGTGTGCCTTCCTTGGTATGTTTAGGGCTTTTAGGACCGCATTCCCGTTTAGGGGAGATACTATTAATAGTTAGAATTTGAGCGGTTTGTTTCCAAAACGGGACTGCAGTTCAAACCAGGGTTAACGCACGGTTTGGAGAAACTCGGCCCCGAAATTGGTCGTCGGGTGTGTGCTATCTTGCGTGCCATACATACGGTAATTCCATGGGGGTACGGCTTATTTCCCCTCATATATGTGGGTACTGTTACTTTTTGGGCTATACCCGGTATGAACGAATTTGTTTTTTGTGACACAGATATAATGCAAGGACAAAAACAATAGTATAAGTTTGGCAATCTTAAAGGACGACAAAAAATATGATCAAGTTTGGCAGTTTTAAGGACAAAAAGCGGCATAAAAAAATTGGCGATATCAGCTGTCCACGAGTAATAGTAGAAGTAGTAGTAGTAGTAGTAGTAGTAGTAGCGGTAGCAAGCACCAGTACGAGTTTGGCGCCTGTGCCCGTGCCGCACGACGCCTTGCGTGCAACAACTGTACTTGAGACACTGTATTTAATCTCTCTCTCTCTTCGTCTCGCGCGCGCCACCTCTCGGCACATCTCGACAAAAGCGGCACGACCAAAGAACCGTATGCATCAACGACTACATGCCTCCGCCATGCGCTCGCGGATGATGTCAACGACTACGCATTGATACTCACCAGATACACACGCGACATGTGACACTACCTGTGACGGATTTTCCGAGCCGAGTTTTCTCTCAATCTCGTGGCGGCTTTGGAAGTATCTCGCCGTCGAGGTCTTTCCATAGACTGTTGCATCGCTCGGCGTTTTACACCTTTCCCATTGTCGAGCAAATCAGCTTCGAAAATCGTCCGAGGGGGTGCGTTATCTTATCACCCTAGTGTGATAATGTTATAGTGTTACATTGTAGTGTCATACGGCGTGTGTTATCTTATCACACGTGTTTCGCGGCACTAGGGTGTAGTAGGGTGTATCATACCTTGTATACATCAGGGGCGTAAATATACTCCGGCACCTAACCTCGACCAAGACTAAAAAGCACCGAGCACTAGACAACCGAACATACCTCCGCCATGCGCTCGCGGATGATGTCGACGATCGCGCGCTGCGTTCTCCGGTTCAACTTCTCCAGCTTTTTCTCGACGTCCCGCTTCAGATCCCAGTTGGCCTTCTTGGGGGCGATGTTCAGCTCCTCCTCGTCATGCGCCTCCTGCAAGAAACGTTGAAAAAAATATGTATTTAGCATTTCCGAAAACCAGAAACAAACAAAAACAATCCAAGGCTGTGTGTAGTAGGGTACCACTCTGGCCGTTAATATTATGATTTTTTTACATACTAATATGAATACCAATCGGTTCTTATATTTACGGCCAGATTTGTATAGTATAAACTGTTGCGCACCTAGTACAGATCATCTGCAGATCATCTATAGCTCTTTCAGGGCAGATGGTAACAGATCCCTCATATGTATCTCGTATGATCTACAGCAGTAGCTTAAGTTGCCGGGTGGGACCTTTTGCAAAATCTGCATAATCTAGGAAATGTTTCCTGATATGTATCTGTACTATACAGATCCTGCAGAGCTCCTCATAACGGCTACGCCAAGAAGTAAATGATATATCTGCACATGATCTATCTGTAGATGATCTGTATGTGTGAGGAGTGTACTCTAGGGTACTCCGGTACCAAACTTGATTATTATTTTGTCAAAACCGGGGGTAGCCCCACTGTATACATACACCCTTTCGAGCACTCCCACTCCCTGGGGAAAAATCGTAACTTATCGACCGCTGTGCTAGCTGGCACCAAGAATATATTAGGGGGTGCACAGCAGCACCAATAGGTGTACGCAAGACTACAGCAGTAGAGTACCGCATACTTTCTTCGTGCAAAAGCGGGGGTAATAGTTTTCGCTACGCAGTAATATAACACATAAAATAGGTAACATTCGTCGATACATACTGCGTACATACACCTACATAGGATGCCCGGGAAGTCTAACATTAATTTTTGGTTCTCCCTTCGTATACAGACCCCTCTTGCGCGTTTTTGCGGGCACGTGTCAAGTTTCCGTCTAGGAACGAGAATCAAAGAAGTAATCTATTAATAGTATCGTAGGGACGTGTGTGTACGTCGTGTATATTTTTGTTACGCTGGATGTAGTAGGGTCGAAAAAAAAGGGTTCGAGGCAACTGTGAACAACAACAGTACCAGCAACAGGACCAGCACAAACAACATCGACATCAACAGCACAAAAAAACACCAACACCAATACCAAATACCAACACCAACAAAATCACCAACACCGCCAACAGCAGCACCAGCAGCACCATCACCATCACCATCACCATCACCATCACCATCACCATCACCATCAGCAACAGCAACAACACGAAAAAGAACACCGACACCATCACCAACAACATCACCATTCACCTTTTGTCTCTTGAGCTCTTGCTGGATCAAGCTCTCCACAGGCGCCTTTCTCCTCTTTCTCTCCTCCTCCTCCTCATCGTCGACTGCAACCCATCCGAATAGCCCACCCCACCAGCGCACGACCAACAACCAACCATTGATTGAACGAACGTGGGACGCAGCAGCATCAGCAGCAGGAAAAAGATGGTTGATACATGGACCCTCTGCGCACAGCTTCGACAAGATGGTTGATACACACGACAGAAAATATTGAACACCAGCACACTTGACACAATCCCTACTCGCGGTTAAAGCTACAGCAGCAGTAGCACTCTACGTGCAACCTCTGAGATTCTATTTCTCATTTACACACATAGTAGACCCGCACAACTGCCTGAATTCTGCAGCCTCATATTTTGTTCCGGTCAGCAAGGGAAGCCACCCTAGGCAACAATATAGGGAGCGTTTAGACATCAATATCAAGACCAAATCGGATACTATATTTTCGGACAGAGAAACGTATCTATCCTACATGAGGCCATACAAAACCCGTGTTACGCGCGATCGAAGTATCACCGGCGAAATATCCTCGATCTTACAGCTGGTGTTAATTATATTTTTTACAAATCTAAGACATTTGATTCAAATTGAAACCCTATACCCCTAATCCCGACAGCCAAATGCGTAACGAGGCGTTTCACCAATACGGGGGGGGCATAGTAATACACAGATATCAGAACCCACGATTGACCTGAAAACCATGCATCCTCCAAAATTTACACAGCCATACTCGGTTCTGACTTCTAATACCATGTTCAAATAGCGGGGATTATTCAACCATTTCATTGAAGTTAGAGCAAGTCGTATACACCACTGTTCTTACGAGGCATAATTTTGGGCTAAAAACGCGGTTCTTGTTTCTGGGTTCTTTCTGTGGGTGGGAAGGCCTCACCTCGTCATGGAAAATTCTCGGAATTATCCCGGCGGCAATGTGAAAAGTTACACCTTGGGGAAGCGCAGTACGAGAGATTACCACTTGCTCGACAGTATGGTTGAGAGTCACTCACTGCTGTCAAGATTATAACGGCAGTAAAAAAGCCTGATCCTAGGATACTGAGATCTCACCCAACCAACGTTGGTTTGGCAGTAGTCCCTTCGTCTCTTACACGACGTGTGCCAACCATACGGTCGAATAAGGGAAGGGTGAATGCACTCTACTGAGGCCAAGAGGTGTATATCCCCAACCATTGTTGTTCGGGTTCCAGTTAGGGCTGTGAGTTGGCTGACCGTAAGTTGCCGACTACAGCTACTACGGGGGACCATAGCAAATGGGACCAAATTTTCTTAGTAAAAATAGGGAAATATAAAGGTTTTTGTGTGTACCGTAGGTGCTATTTACTATGGTCCTCCGATATAGTAGTAGGTCTTAGTTGGCTACTGGTAGGTATTTACTGAGAATTACGCGCGCTAACTACTAAACTCGTACGAGTACCGGACTTCCGCGTCGTTGCATCTGGTTGGCTGCTCGGATTGCGAGTGTTGTTCATACCTGGAAGCAAATACTACCTGGTACCCTGGTATAAAACAAGCCAGTTAGTTGGCATACTTCGCCGCACCCAACCACCGGCAAGTCCAGCCGTCTCACAGCCCAAAGACGAAGGAACATACCGGTGGCACAGCAGTAATGCCGGTCCCTCTATGGTGCCGATAACTATGCGCCAGCCAGCAATACCTGCACTATTATAGCGGCAACCGGCACTAATTACTCCGCACACTGCCTATCTGTGCCAAGTTCTTTCACGAGCACTACGTATAGCGGGCAGGCGGCACTACCCAACCGGCAGTATAGAGGGACCACTACTGCTGTAAACATCTGCTGTAATAGGGAGATACATGGTTTTGGGGTCCGTCGTGGTTCTGCTTAATACTAGCAGGTACGTATTGCTACGTAATACTATGGACAACTATGCCTCCCCGAAATAGCTGCAGCAGTTATTCTCGTCTCGTACAACAATGGCCCTCAACCAGTGTCGAATATATTGTCGAATAAACGGTAACCGCGAAATCACCCAATTGGTAGATAATCCCGTAATTCCCCCGAGATCCCCAGATGTCATGATATCGAAAATCTAAAGGGGTGTTGTTTAGGGTATTAGACTGCAGTACGTTTCAACCGTGTCGGACCCAATTCAGAGGGTAAACATTGCTGGATAGGGGCGGGCATGGGCGGGCATGGGCCACATCCCACATGCCAGCTGTTAACAAACTACCCCATACGGACCAAATATGTTATGATAACAAAAACATCGTACTATTACTATTGATACTATTAATAGCACAGATTATACGAGTACGAGGACACATCGCGGGCGGTGCAGAGTTTTAACGCGTTCAATGCCGCCCACACTATTTTTGTAACAAAGAACGTTTCGAGTTTCAAGGGGTGGTATGTAGCGCTTTGGTGTTGCACGCCCGCCTATTGATAGACCCTACCGTCTGCGGGAGACCACAGTAAATACGACCAAATATTGTTAGTGAAAATAGGGAAATATATAGGTTTTTGTGTGTACCGTAGGTCCTATTTACTATGGCCCCCGTAATACTGCAGCCTTTCGGGAGGTCGGGACAAACTCTACCGCGGCGGCATATTATGAGGCATCAAGACCTTTGGAGGCCAAAAAAAAGAAGAAAAATAGCAACCAAACCCCTCTACTGATAAAAGACCGCACTCCCGTTTCGAGGACAATGGGGGATAAATTACTTGGAATTAGAGTGATACGCATGTTTTCTGGACAGCGCAGTGCTACAAGGGTCGAGAGGCGTGCAATGTTCGGAGGTTTTAAATACTATACTACTCTGTCCCTAAATGCAATGAGCTTTTGGATCAACTATTAATGTACAAAATGCCCTCATATTTGGGGACCGAGTGGTAACATTTTTTTTCGCGATTTTGTTTTCCAGACAGACCGACCGGGCTCCTCGACGCAATATCCATGGGACGCCACCGGCGTTTTTGGAGACGATTCGTGGTACGGCTGTACGGGATGGGGACGATTTGTTCAATGGGTATTAATACTTTTGGTTTTACTCGAGTGAAAACTGAAGACCCTCACAAATATCAGGCGATACGTCTAGCGTAGCGCCAGTCTTGACCCTTCTATTAATAGTAGTGCAGTGCACATGTACCTAAATTTGAGTCTAATTCCAAGTGTTTTCTCCCAACAATGGACCTGCAGCGCTAAAAGGGATAGCTATCTCTACTACTATTACGGGGGTCTATAGTTAACAGGACCTATGTTATAGATAAAAACCTATATATTTAGGTATTTTTACTAACAATATTTGGTCCTGTTTACTATGGTCCCCCGCAATAGTGTAATCTTAGCCCTTGCCCAAAAAGTGCGGTGGAGCGTCAGAAAGCGGGGCAGATTGCATTCGAGGGTTCGCGTCCAGCTAGACTTGCGTTGATCATGATCATCATAATGATGATGACGTTCTCACATTGGCTCGTTTCCCTGACAGCTAGCCGGCGGTCATAACACAGACTTACGAACAAAAAACGGATGCCTCCACGAAAGAAAAACAGTACGCGCGCGAGGGGGGGACCGCACTACAGCAGTAGCGAGCTGTGGTACACCATCGCATGTGCATGTTTTGGAGCAACCTGGTGCCACCTCAAACGCAGCTTACACAACCAAACAAAAACACACGGCGACAACAACAACGAGCTCGTTGGCGTTCGCTGTTTTTTTTTTTGGGGGGGGGCGTCCTAAAGGTCTCGCAACAGAGACAGGTGATCGATACCCACACACCATGACCTGTACAGATGTTTCAAGGCAGCTAGAAAATCTATTCCCGATCTTGTATATATTATTGTTTAGCTCGTGTTGCCGGATGGGAGTTGAATAATAATCTGCCTGATCTAGCGCATGTTTTCTCGGCTAGATCGGCACTACTGTATATGCAGACAGATCACACTGCACAACCTCTCACGAAGGCAGTATCTATCTCTAGACAGATCATCATGTATCTGTAGACACTACTGTAGTATATTTCCGAGGTTTGAAAGGTTTACACCGCTCGTGGCGGCGCAAAAGCTTTTTTTACACCGCTCGTGGCGGCGCAATTTTTTTACACCACGTCGCGCGACGCGGTGCATATCCGCATACCATCTTTTCATATTTTCCCACTGTTAATAGGACATTGATATGTTTCTGCGTTCTGTGTATCTGACCGGCTGGTAGCCACAACGAAGTTCTCCTATTTGTGTATCTGACCGGCTAGTCACAGCGGAGTTTTGCGTTCTGCCTATCTGACTGCTGTGGAACGTTTTAAAAGAGTGTCTCGGATTGTGTCTATGGTTCTTTACCATAAACTGAAAAAAGCTATTAACCAAACAAAAAGTCGGGTATTATGGGGTGGCTTACGTCCCCCACGCCCAGCTAAAAACTAGGCGCGAAGCCCAGCCAAGTTACAGACCTAGCGGCAGCAGCATAGCCGCTAGACCACAGAGAGAGTCGCCCTGTATTCCTTCGTAGAACTACATGATATACCGGTGTCAATACTGATATATACAAGACAGCAGCAAGTACTCCGTGTGACACTCAAGACAACACACATATCCCTGGGCTGAATTTCTCCAAAACTTGAAAAAAAAAAATCGTAGCGGGAGCATACATACACACGCGAAAATGCTGGTGGCTGTGGAAGTATCTCGTCGTTTTATATCGTCGAGACATTTCCACACGTAGACGCATCGCGCCGGTCGGCGTTTGCGCTTTCCTTGGTTGTCGAGAAAATCAGCTCGGGAATTCCTCCGAGGGGGTGTGTTATCCTATCACCCTGGTGTGATACCTGGTACGGTAGTGACACACGATATTATAGTGTCAGCCCCTTCCTTGCGGCTTCAGAGCGAAAAAACTTCGAAAATGAAGGCGATAACGATTGACCCTCTCGGCAAGGAGATGCGCCACACGGACGGACGCAGCAGCACGGTGATTGATGTCCGTGTACTCTCTGGCACGCTCTTTCTTCGTGCTTGTCTCTACGTACGCAGAACAGCACTTACAACAGCAGTATCGAATTCGACGCAAATCGAAAAGCGGCGGAGTGGGAATGCTGAACCATCCCTCTGCGCGATATCGTGAAATACGTCATCTATGACATGCACCAGGTACGTGATAAGTGGGAAAGCTGAACCATCCCTCTGCGCGATATAAAACACATCATGTATGACATGTACCAGGTACGTGATACCAGGTACGGTATGTATACACTATACTGTACATACATACCGGCGGGGAAACGGGACAATACCTGTCACTGATCACGCCTAAATATCATACGTGCTGGCTTTAAGGCCTTTCCTATCGGAGAGCTTGTTTTCCATGAGTTCCGTATTTTTTTCGCCCAACTTTTCAATCTTCCGACAACAAAGGCCCTTATTAATAGTCCAAAAAGCCGACTGGTCGTGGAGAACAAAACCTGTTACGATGTACCAGGTACCAGGTACGTACCAATGAACATTCTAGTTGAAAGAAAAATCTGCCCCAGATACTATCTTCGCCCTCCTTCTCCTTCTCCCTCCCTCTCAAAAGTCGTAACTCAGATCCGCGGTCACATTAATAGTAGGCTCTCCTTATCTCCCCTCCCAACTACGTACGGTGCCTTGCATTTTAACGCGAGGAGAAACTAGCACATGTGTGTTTCCCTCGTCGACTCGCGTCGAATTATGCTACAGGTATGTATACAGTACCTGGTATGTGCGAGTTCAGCTGGAAAGAACACAAAAAGCGATGATTAAAAAAAAAAAAAAAAAAACGAAAAAACCCCCCACCAGCTTGTCAGTTTTTTCTAATATTAATAGTCGCGTAATACATTTTAGCGCCAAAGGGCCCTCGTGCCTTTTCGCTAATACTACGGTACATACACTGCCTCTAAATTACTACCTGGCTGGGTATAATAGTTCAGATAGCTTACGTATGATATACTCGTACAGCCGGGTACTCGAATAGCATACGCGAGAAACACCAGACACGGACCCTGTTAATATATGAAAAGTTACCTGCTTACAACACTTTTTTGCGAGGAGGCACGATTTAGGTTTTCATGCATCAAAAGTCTCAATATGTGTCAGCAGTCAAAGTAAATGTGCACCATACCGTGAGTCGACGAAATCTTCGATCTCACCACGCTCACGTCTTATCGGGTTTGTTTCAACTTTCATATACCATCCATCCATTGATCATACGAGGTATATAAATAATACGTACGGGTTATGATAAGGTACTCTTACTCGTACCGGGTACGTTGGCAATTCACTATTTCACTTACTCTCGTACCCCGACTATGTTGGGACGTCGCGACTATTAATGCTGCCTTTTTGTTTGCCCTGTTTCACAAGTCTGTGACCACAGAACTTGCAGGGATTTGTACCTACAGCAGTCCCTCTCTAGACAGAATGAAGAATCAGCATGGACAGCAGTGGGTGTACTGATGTCGCCGGGTACAAACAACGGTTCGGAGTGCAAAGTGAAGGCCGCACGCCTGCCCACTGAAGACAGGGTTAATTGCGGCGATGAGCTAATCTAATCTTAGAACAACAACGTGACCACTATCATTACGGGGGACCATAGTAAATAGTATATAGAGATTTTTGTCTGTACCGTAGGTACTATTTACTGTGTATGACCCCCCGTAACAGTAATCACTGCAGCAGAGACTACTGCTCTACCTGGCACCTGGTATACGATAAACACGCGGCGGTAAACAGCAGTAGTACTTGTCCGCACACTATCCTCCCAACAAACACAAACACATGTTAGAGTCGGAGCAAAAGGAACACATAGCGTACACATAAAATACTACGTACACACAAAAAAACTCAGCACTCAAAATAGCAAACACCGCACAAAAGCGTACCAAGCATCACTTCATACACCGTTCACCTCACACTGTTCACCACAAGACAAACCGACAACAAAACCAGTAACGTACCACACAACACAAATCTAGTAGTAGTAAGCTAGCACACCGACAGGGATGGATGTCAGAGCCGACTTTCTCCGGAACCAAGAGAACAAGGGAGGCACACACGACGCAGACCATGGCCTTCGAAAGACCTCGTGGAGACAGACATCACGCCAAGTACGATCATATGTATGTGCGATATCTACAGCAGTAGAAGCATCAGTCCACCAGACAGAGCGAAAGGAACTCTCGTCGTGGAGAAAAACAGCTCCGAAATTCTTGAGAAGGGGTGTAATATACTTGACACTTGACACTTGACACTTGGTATACGCTGTATTCTACGTACGGTATACGTACGGTAGGCGATCTATCTATCTATCCAGCCAGATCCACATATCCAAACAGCATTCGGAGATGGAGCTTTGCTTGCATACTGCTGTACCTGTTGTTCCCCATGATGTGAGTACAGCTGTAGTATTACACCATACGGCACACGCGATACCTGGAGATATGATCATACGGCACACGCGATACCTGGAGATATGGTTTCTTTAGACTTAAACCGCTGATGATTTAGACTTACACCACGCTGCCTATATTCTGTGGTACTGCTGTGGTACTGTGGTACTGATTACCTGGTACCTGGTATTGATTACGAGCATGGGGTTTCCAGGACTGCACTCCCATAGCGTGTACATACCAGCTACCATATTACTTGGAATTAAAGTGAACTTTAGGTACATGTACGTACTGCAGCGCAGGACAAAGACGCAAAAAACGTCCCCGATGCACAATATCCCCCCCCGATTGTTTGACGAAGCATGTACGGATATTACTACCAGTCTGCCCCGCAATATAGAGATCATTTACACACTACCACTCTGATCCAAAATATAAGCGACGTTTGGATTGAATAATTGTGTGCTAACGGTCCTTATATTTCGGTTCAGAGTGGTATTAATATTAATAGTATTCAATACCAACGCTCCTTACATCTAGATAGACAGACAGACAGAGTGGTAGATCACAACCAAAACGTGAAACACGCAAGACAACACGACAACTCTAGGCACGATTTCGGAGGCGATTGTTTTCTCCAAAACACGCCTTAGGAAACAGCGAAAAAAGTTGCCTTTGGAAAAAGACCGAGCAAATAAATTCAAAGACGCGTCGGCCGGAGTTTCCACTCTCCCCTCCGTTGCTTAGAGAAAACCAGCGACGAAATTCGTCCGAGGGGGTGTCATCTTATCACCCTAGTGTGATAGTGTGATAGTGTGATAGTGTGATACTGGTACGGTCTATCGTAGTGTTATCCTGACACCCGTGCGATACGGTCTAGTCTAGAGGATTAACCACTAATCACCATTCCCGAAAGCGCCACGCGAATTTTGCTAGCATTTTAGAACCACACCCTCGTTTTCGGGAGAAAGTACTCTAGTTCCAAGTGTTTTGCCCCAAAACTGATCTATTAGTAAAGAGACCGCTGTATATACACTACAAGGGTCAAGAAAGGACAAGGCAGCAGGTGCTACGACGGGGGGCCATAGTAAATAGAACCAAATATTGTTAGTAAAAATAGCGAAGTAATAAGGTTTTTGTGTGTACCGTAGGTCCTATTTAATATCGTCCCCCGTAACACGATAGCTAACTCGCCCAAGTTCTGCCGGGCGGGGTTCGCTCTTCTGAAACATGTGCTTTCCTGATAGTTATCTCCGCTCCGCCCTACTTCTCCAGCTTCATCCCTTCCGGAACTAGAATAGTCCGGGGTTTACATACCGTAGCAGGCTTTTTCCCATCCACGGCGCGCGCCTTCCTTTTTACCGCGAGAACAATAGAAGTGCTCAGCATTTTCTACTCGGAGTATGGAGTATACTGGGAACATCTGTGCAACACCGGACCGACCGTCAGCATATTAATATAGCGCAGCAGATTTCTCGACGGTAACACATGCATTGTTTTGCGTTTGTCAGCAAGTGTCAAGCTCCGGATCGGCCGCGTTGCTCATCTTGGGTAGCCGTCGATCGCTTCTGCTTCTCATACATACATGTGTCTGTTCCTATAGTCTTGTTGTCCACTTCGAGCCGTGTTTCTTGAACCCAAGTACCTTGATGTGTTGACAATTCGAGCATTTTTTCGTTTATTTCCCGACATACTTTGCTGCTGTATACCTGGTACACTACTAGTCGTACTACGTGCAGCAATAGTAGTATCTCTGCGTCGTGCTTTCGTCATCACAGCGCTTGTATCCCTGTAGGACCAAGAATCGGCACGAACACTATTAATAGGTGTGCTGCATGTCGACGGGAAACAACAACGGTTTGACGTGAAGGGCACACACACACAAATGAGGGCAACGGCAGTACAGCAGCAGTACGAGTTCAAGTATACCTGTACCTGGTATACAACACCAGCCGTACTTCCGAATTATTCGTGGACAAGACCCTTCAAAATGTAAAAATCTACAGCCAGTTTACAACAAAAACGAAGATTAAAAACGAAGAAAAAAAAAAAACGGTGATGCCAAGCGTCGAAGCCTCGACTGACAACTCGCGATTTATTTACCACACGAAACTCTTGCTACCGCTGTTGTGACAAGACTCCATAAGGAAGTAGGCCGATTGGTAGATATTAAACGTAGAGTAGAAATTAGAGACAATTCGGACAACAACAGATTTCAGTACGCTCCGCATTTCACTCAGCGGGTGCCGCCGAGGCCGCTACCGGCAGGGTCGGGAGGCGCGAGCAAAGGTGACACGCGTCCAGCAAACAGCGCACCGAGAGGTGGACCTCATATCAAATTAGCTCGTTTTCGGCTCAAAACGTAGTACAGTTAATAAATCGACTTTCAAACTGCCGACCGTGAATCTTTATTATGGGTCACCCTACATATATTTATTAACCCCTAATTAGATGGGATGGATAAAAAAACATAAAAACAAAAAAAAAAAAACAAGGGTGCACGACAAAAAGGCAAAAAACGACACCACACTCCTTAAAAGGTATAAACAGGTCAAAATGAAAAAAACAAAAAACCAGGGCAACAGCAGTACGATTTCTGGACGAAATTACGAAACAAGACTATTTTTTAGAGCTTTGTTTACTTGGTTTTAGTACCCGCCCCCTGCCTGGGCTCGAAAGTGGGTAGTAGGGTGTCGTTTTTTCTTTGCATGCACCTCTGCCGCCTAAAAAGCCACCCAAACACAGGGACGGTAGTTACCGATACGAGATAAATCACCCGTGATGAACCCCGTACGAGGTTTCGTCTTTTTTTTGCGGTAACTTGTGTTCGGAAAAGTTCCCTGGTAACGAACACCTCCATATACACTCGAAACCCCTGTTTCTTCGTTTCTTTTAGAGGCTCTACGTAGCTGTCTATGTAGACTATTAATAGCGCGCGGGGATGGCACAAGGCAGAGGCTCTTTTGTGCTCGGTAGATATTTCGACGACTATCCTTGAACGGGGATGATAAGGATGCATCCCCTGAAATGTGAAAAAGCCTTGCGGTATTTCCGGTAGCGGTAATGGCGAGCGGTAATGATTTTCAGCAAAAATCGGCAAAAATCGGCAAAAATCGGTACCTCACAGCTCTAAATTGCGATAACTACCATCTCTCGCGGAACAACGACAAACTTTTGGTGTAACGGTTAGGTCCACGAGGAGCATCGTGAGCGCCCACCGATACGGGTAACGGGTAGAAAAATGTTACGTCCGTACCGTCTAGCACAACCCCTTGCGTTCGAAGTCGGACACCAGTTTGCACCGTCTCCAACTCACTACATAAAGGGGCGATGACGGGGTCAAAACGTCAAAACTAGACTACGTACTGCTGTAGTCTCAACTCGTTTTCAGCAGTTTTAAGGCCGATCACCATGGGAACGCGACGTTTCCAAGAAGAAAGTTTGAATTTCAAAGATACCCGCCGGAATATTTCAGTACCGCTTTTGCTAGGAGCACGATTCTTGAAAAAAAAAAAGTTCCAAACTTTGGAAAAACCCGAAAAAAAAACATTCCTGGGATGATGTTGGGTAAAAAGATCGACCCGAGAAAAACTCAGCGAAATGTTCAATTCAAAGCGGCGAGATTCGGAGTCCTCGAAAGACGTCCATCGACAAAAGAAACGAAACACGCCTCGTTAACTATACAGGGCGCGCTCTTCAAGGGCTTCGACCCACCCTAGGGTCACAGTGTTCACACAATGGTCGGTGTTACGTGGCAGGGGCTGGCTAGGCTTATGACAAAAACACATTTGGCCGCTGGTGTGCAGAAAACAGACGACAACAAATTTCAAACCCTCTCGGATGGTGGCGCAAAATAGAAGTTTCTTAAGATTTGGCACAAGAGCGCAGGAAGCCGCCTTTAAGCTATCACCCCCCAGACCTCGCAGCCGCCTGCTGCCTTCAAGGCGGTCGTCTACATTCGTTGGACTTGCCGGACATCGAGCGGGTTGGCCGTGGGTTGAATTCATGTCGAGATCGAACGTCTATCGTCGCACATGAGCTGATTTTAGATCAGCGTGTTGACAAATTTACAACAATAAGAAAACAAGTAGCGCCGCGTGCAGCCGGGTGAAAAAAAGAAAAGAACAGAAAACGATACTTTCTTCCCTTTCCTCCCACAGCGGCGGTACGAGAATATCTTCAGCTGTTTGTTGAAATAGATAGTTTCGAAATAAAACTTCGAAACATCGTGTCCGTTTGTTGAAATAGATAGTTTCGAAACTAAACTTCGAAACTTCGTGTCTGCATTAGCATCGGTCTAAGATTTGGTTTCGGTTATAACCGAAAGCATCCTCTTCGACAACTGAAAAAAACAAACTGCGAAGTTTCGCTTTTTACTCGAAATAAAAAGTTTCGTTAAGAACGACCCTGAGAGAGAAAGAGTGCCCAAAATAAATTAAGATCACGGCAACACCGGCGTCACGAAGCAGCAGCCCACGATAGGCTGCTCATCATAGACTGCTGGGGTGGGCGACGTGTCCGAAGTGCAATGGAAGGAGATGCACGTCACGCGTGCTGAACGATGATTGGTGATGGATGATACATTTACTATTACGGGGGTTCATACTTAATACCTGGGACCTGGTAGGACTTATGGTGTAAATAAAAACCTATATATTTTTACCTATTTCTACGAACAATATTTGGTCCTATTTACTATGGTCCCCCGTAATAATGTAGAAGTAGAGTTGCTGGGACTGCAGCTCTAAAAGGGTTAATAGGCCACTATTTCGCGGGACCATAGTAATAGTAAATAGGACCAGATATTGTTAGTAAAAATAGGAAAAAATATAAGTTTTAGTCTGTACCGCAGGTCCTATTTACTATGGACCCCCGTAATAATACAATCGAAGACACTAACACTCATCGTTTAATGTTTTTTGGGTCGACAGAAGAGATGGTAGAGATGATACATACAGACTACGCAATATAGAATTAATAGGTGGAACCTACTATGCCACCTGGTATACTACTGCTGAGGTTGTCGTTATTGTTGTTGCTTTTTCTGTTGTGCTTGTGGTTGCGTTGTTTTGTTTTCGACCTATCTGTTTCACCCCCCTTGAGGGAGCGCGACACAGCGATACCACCACCCACCGCTGTCGACAATGTAACAAAGGAGGCGTTTTTTCCTCTCATCTTCTTATGGGTTTCTAGAGTATTGTCTATTATTGTCTCTTTCACGCAGGAACTTCAGTAGCCCCTTTCCCTTTTGTCCTTTAAGCCCCGTGTGCCGTAGGGCTAGGTAGTGGTATAATCCGGTCAAGGGTGAGAAAGTCACGACGGTCGCCCCCCCGCGCCTGGTGAGGCGGCGGCGCCCCCGGAGGGTCCCGCCGGAGGCGCCCTGTCCTGCCGGAGGCACGTTTTCACGCGATTAGGCTTCACTAAAATAAAAAATATACCAGGTACACCAGGTACCAGGGTATATATTTAATAAATTAAAAGACAACAGCCGTGAGATCGAAGATTTCATCGAAGCACAGCTTTGTAAGCTGCGTGTGATTCTTTGATCGCACGTACTATAAATACCTGTTTTATGGCCTCATGCAGGGTATGAAGTCCGTATACGAGGAAGACAAAAAAATATATGCGTATATATATAATAGGTAAGTTGATTTTGGGCCGTACCTCGAAGGCAATGTTTGGGTCAGGGGGTGGCAGATTGACTCAGGAAAAAGCCGAAAATGCCAACAGAGTGTATGGTGATACAGGCGTTTACGGAAAGCTGCTGTACACAGAGCTGTCCTTATCCCTGCGGCCTGCGTAGATTGTGCAGGTACCAGGAAGACACGTCACGTACTTCGTCAGACTTCGTACAAAATAAGTTTTCGGAAAGCCAACACAAAAGGATGGTCCAGCCAAAAATTGACGTGTGCGATGCCGAAACGCTCCTAAGCGCGACTTAGCAGTTTCACGCACAATTATGAGCGAGTTCGCACGTACCTGGTACGCACCTGGTATGTTGTATTCGTTGGTCGGCAGAAAACACTCCCTTGGTTACAAAAAAATAGCGTGATGGACTCTATTGATAGGGAGACACTCGGGTACAAAAAAGGGCGCCATCATTGCTCAAACCCCCAAAACACACAGGGGGGGGGGGCACCAGCAAATACAGCTGTGTGAGCTTCAGTCGCTTCTCAGGCTGCGCTCGAATGGGAGTAGCCACAACCCCAACACCAGGTTCAGCAGCAGCAGGGCTCGGGTCCGTCGAGGGCTTCGATCCAGCAGCGACGCCGCCTGCGTCCGCAGACAGACCCCATGCTACCTACCTACCGCTGTAGTGGCTGAGATGTCTTCCTCCATAGTGCTCATGGCAGTCTCTCTCCCCCCCCCCTCTCTGAAGCGCTGTTCTCTCTCATGCTACACGCGCACGTTTCGAAGGGTTTCCGTTGTATCATATTTTAGCCTACGCATATTGCCAATATCCTGGAATCCTGGTTCTCCCTCAGCCGAGAGATGTCGGGAGAGGTGCACTGCCAGCACAGCAGTACGGAGCCGTATTAGCAGTATTCGGTATTTGGTGCGGTACATACCAGGCACGTGCCAGTATTTATTTAATACCAGGTAAATGGTACAGCAGTACCTGGTATTTTTGTGTTTTTGCTATGTGGCATCGCAACACAAATCGCAAACACACGCAAGGCTGTATTTAGAGCAGAGCAGAGCAGAGCGAGCCGTCATCTGCGATCTGTTACGAAAGTTTGTACATGACCGTTACCGGTTACGAAAGAAGACAGAATGACACAGAATGCGCTATAGTATTAATATTAGCAAGTACGTAAGGGTACAGCAGTACCGCGCACAAGCTACAAAATACGGGACAAAAACATACCTGTGGGTAAAAACCGTAAACAGCATCAGTCAACAGTCACCATACACCGTAGCCGGCGTCCCCGGTGGCTTGGTAGGTGGTCCGCGTGCCTACTATTAATATTAATAAGATCAATTTCGTGGGTTCAAGTCTCACCGAGTGCGTAAGGATTTTCTTACAAACTGATACGCGGAAAGCGCGAAAGAGTGAGTTAGCTACATTCGATGAAGATCGACGAGCAGTGGGAATGCTGAACCCTATGCGCGACAAAAAATGAAGGCACGTACCGGGGGGGGAAAGGGACGACACCTGTGACCACGGCTTGTCCAGAAGATCGTCGAGGGTAAAACCTCCTACAAGTTAAGCTGGAAAGTGAAAGCGATCATTAAAAAAAAAAAAAAAACTGATACGATGAGTACTGCTGTATATACCCGGCGTACTGCTGTATCCATCACCCAACACTCTCTTTCATAGAATATGTATGTCGTGCCTGTCATAGCCAGTATGATGAGATGGCATTGCATTGTCTACTGCTGTGCTTATTGCTTACGTACGTAACAATGTAGTATCTCTGATGTGGCGTAGCTTTGTCGCCACAGAACATGTATCTCTCTAGGATTGAAGAATCGGTCCGGACACTGGTTGTGCTGGACGTCGACGGGTAGAAAAAAACGATTTAATGTGAAGAACACACACACGTACCTATAGCACTACAACGGCAACACCGTATCTTCTTTTTCGGTTTGGTTTCTTCGTTGCTTCTCTTTCTTTATGGTGTATTTTGGTTGCTGGCGTATGTATGTATGTTGTGTCGGCCGCACCTAGTGCGAAGGCATGGTATTGGTTAGGCTATTAATGCATACCGGTGTGTTATCTCTGTGGTGTGTCGTAGTCTGTGACCACAGAGTTCGTATCTTTCTAGGGTGAAGAATCAGCACTGACACTGGGCTTGCTGGATGTCGACGAGTAGCAGAACGGTTTAATGTAACACACACATAAAGGTAAATAGTAATATTAATGATGATATCAAAAGTACCTATCGAGGTGTAGTTCGTATGGTCTACGTACACCAGTAGTAGAAGTGAGAGTATCAATACAAGTATACGCAAAGCGTTTGGAGATTGGAGATGAGGGTTTGCTACGTATTAATACGTAAAAAAGCACTACAGCAGTAGCAGTACCCGTATATACTGCAGCACTTCGTACGAAAAGCAGCGATACGTATTGCTTAATCCCTTCAGGATAGCAGTCCCGTTTAGGGGACTAACAACTTGGAATTTTAGGGGTTTGTGCCCAAAACTAGCTCCCATTTTGGGCACAAACCAGTCTAATTCTAAGGTTGACTCTTATGGGGGCCGAAACCGGAAAACAGAACAGGTTTTATCGATGGACAAAAAACAGCAATCTCTGAAATATTTTGTGTTTCGATCAGAGATGGCCTGGCTAGACGAAACCAGACACCAGTTCTGTACGGTCGCAGAGCTGGCCGAAGCTGAAGTTTTGAACCCCACCCACACTGGAAGCATAACGTGGCGGGCCTAATACTTGCACATATCATCGCTACTATTAATACTGCTGTACTCTCTCGGTATCCTTGGCAGTGTATCCCGGCACATAGCGGTAGCTAGAGAGATTCCAAGCTCCGGTGATGGCGAACAACCGACTACACCTCATGCTCTTGGCGGTTGTCGTTGTGTGATTGAGCTTTCTGCAATGCCAACACAATGCTTCTTGATGCTGCAGCAGACTGCTAAGCTTGAGGTCCCTTCGTCGAAGGAAGCCAACCCAGTCCAGGAAGCTCGAGTCTGCGAAAGCATGCCCCGTGTTACTCGGCGGGTATCAAACAGGATGCGTGGGTGCCGTGTACTGCTGTGTGTCCGCCGAACTCAAATACTGCCGTAACTCCTCCCTCCGACGTCCTCCCACCCAAACCAAATCCCGGCATACTTGAGCAAAACACCATTACATAGGAAAAGACGACACTCGATGTACGAATCTGGGCCATACGAAAAACAGAAGTGCATGCCACTTCTGTTTTCCGGTTTCGGCTCCCATAAGATTCAGCCCAAGTAGTTAGTTCTCAAAACGAGAATGCTGTTCTATAGAGTCAAAGCAACGAGACGTGCCGTCTTAGCATCCGCGTTTAGTGTATAGTGTATACCTGATAGTGTACCTGGTATACAGTGCAGCAGCACCTATACTCGCATTCGCATATACGTCTACGTACGTGATACACGTACTACTGCTGTGTGTAGTATTGCGTCGCGCGCTTGTCCTCCTGCGCTCGTTGCATGTTGCACGTTCCATTGTTGTCCCAGTCCTGAGAGATTATGACGTCCTGACTCCTGACACTATCAACAGAATGACGATATCATCCCCAAGTCCCTCTCAAGTCTCCCTCAAGTCTAAACCTAGCAGCCAGTTTTGTTTCATGGTACTGCAAATTCATCAAATTTCAACAAAAAATTCCGTATGTGGTGCTGTGTACGAAAGTCCCTGAGCGAAAGATAAAAGATTGAACGAAGGAAATCTGGGGTTTGTGGAGCGATACGTCCTACTGCTGTAATATACACGTATATAAAGCCTAGCAGTTGCTCTGAACGCAGGTCCCGGTGACACTTTGTTCGAGAGATTGTTACCACAGCCAGTACTATTAATACGTAAAATACTGCAATATGCGAGTAGAGTCTGATAGGAGCCGTGGACGACGAGCCGTAAAGCTCTGCATTGCTGTGTGTGGTGTGGCAGTAGAGTCTATCCTTCTACGTACTCGAACTAGAATAATGATGACAGGCTGACCCACCCGTTTCCTGCTAGCTTCGTGCAAATCCATCCCATCAATGATCCACGGAATCAGAGAGGCCATCCTTGGCACGCATACAATACGGGGTTTGTTTGTCAGCGGGGCGGGGGACGGGTCGGGGCTGCCCCGACCCGCTCCCCGCCGCCGCTTCTGCCTGACAGTGTGGCGTGCGGTGGCCTATGCGGAGCTACGAGTTCGACGAGTTGACGGAGTAGCGGACAGCTTGCTAATTGCTAATATTTCAGGTTTCACCACAGAGCGTGCCGTCTTTTTCAGCTTGTACCTATTCAGTACCGGTACAGTACAGGACATTACAAAAGGTGAAGCAGGTCCTTGCTCTCCAGCGGAACACAACAAAATTGACGCGATCCAGTGAGTCAGGTGGAGTATTGAATTGAAAAGCCATCGGCGACGGGAAACCTGCAGAGCCAGATCTTATACACCCGATGAAATGTGGAGTAGATGATCTGTTATAATACTGAGTAAATCGTGTTTTGACTTGAACTGTTATTAAGAAAGGGAGGTCACTACGTACTGGAAAAAATATGGAATTATACCTCGAAATAGAGTTGAAGAGCAGGGGATTTGGGGATCTAGTTACTTTCCACGTCAGAGCTCCGTGACTCAAGTCATTGATAATCGCATAAACATATAGGAGGCGTGATTGTGTAGGGCATATGAGATACATACTCGTATTCATTAGATGGAGCGAACATGGGTAGGGTCGTATGCACGAAGGAAACAAGGACACGATATACGGTTGGAGAAGAAAAAAACATCCAGAAAGCTGATTGGGTGGAAAGCTGTGATGGGGGATTTTGTAAAAGTTTTTCCCTTTTCCCCCCTGTGGTATGCCTGGTACCTGGCATCCTGGGCAGGGTACATAGCTCTGAAGAGCGAGTAGGAGTACCTCTAATAAAGCGTACCAGGTACCTACCTGGTGCTGCTGCATAGACGAGTGACGAGTACAATTATTGACGCTGAAAGGTTGATTGCAGGGGCCGGAAGGAGCAGACGCAGCGTTTTACAACGGGCACTCGTCCGTGGAAGCCTCGAGGTTGCGTGCGTCTCTCTCGGCAAAACCAAAACCAAGCGACCAAGCCAAACTTTCTTGGGGTTTCGATTGTTTTTGTTGGGATGCTACGTCTCAAAAAGACGTTCATGTATACGTATGACGCTACAAGTAAACAGATGTACGTACACAGCACCAGTCGGTTTCGACCGCTGGTAACAAGAGACTCTTGATTTCGAACCACGCGTACAGCAGGTATATACAAGCATGACGGGGGATGGTCTTTCATTTGTAGTACATCAAGCACCGCTCGAGTACCAGGTGGTACGAATCTGTCCGGTTATGCAAAAGCGTTTCCATCTCAACACGAATATTAGAACGGTCCTTACATTTTCGGACAGGGTCGTATAGTAGGTGCGGTCGCAGTCAACCGAAGGGGGAAGCACAAAAAACCGCACGAGTAGCAGCAGAGATGTGCACGGCAGCATCACAAGCTACACTCATCGATACAAGGTAAGCCATACCTTCTTCCGGTGTATTTGACGTGGGCTTGGACCTTCCACTTGCACCGGCACCACCACCACCCTTCGTGCCGCCAGTTGTATCGCTGTCGGAGGCCTGCCGTCTAGCAGCCGCATCTTGTGGGTGGTAGTTCCTGAATTTGATGCTCTTGCTAGCCTTCTCTTTAAGGTCTTTTAATCTCTTCCGCCTTGCCGCACCGTCCTCGCTCATGGTAGCTGCTGCAGGGTGTTACACCTCGCTCTCTCGCAAGCTCTGTCCAGCGCCAAAGGCAAATTATCTCGAGTACATTCTCAAAGTTTGATATGGGGTTTCCACTATTCTGGGCGGGATACTTACCAGGGGCAAGGGGGTGCAGCGGAGGATTTGCTGTGGACACAGGAACCTGAACCCCGCCCACCGACGGCAGTGATGAGTGCGTACAAGAAAGGAAGCTGCTAATAGCCGACGAGCTGTACTGTGTCGTGATACCAACGCTACCTGCAGTACTCAAGACTCGGACGTCCACGTAGACGCAGGTTGAGGCTGGCGCCCAGTCATTACGTCACTGGACCAAGTCTTATTCCTCCTTTGGTCGTCACCTAGAACTATAGAACAGCCCGTTCCGCCGTTCTACTTCTGTCCTGTGCCTGGAGCCTGGAGATAACGCGACCCGGTCAAAAATAGTGAGGACCAACATTGAGCGGAGATAAATCATCTTGGTGGTGACTGCAGCAGCGATAGCGACCGGCCTGATCCTCTGGCTGCGCTTCGGAGGGAGGCTCTGTGATCCGCCACACATTCTGAAGACCCCGAGCACGCCACCGTGCTTTGGCAGACAACACGACGAGGGACGCAGATCCACTGCAGCCAGCAAGGCTGCGATAGTTTAGCATCACCATATCACACAGGGGCCTCGACCGTATCATCAGCAGCAGTGTTGAGCGCGAATTGAATACACTTAGCAGCGGTCACAATCATCAGAGGAGATGGGCTGCTCCCACTCCGCTGAGATCGGGACGAAGCCCATGAAGCAGCCAACCCCACCCATGTCCAACAGCAGGGCAACTACCGTGTCAACGGACTCGTCCTTCGGTAGAACCGCGCTCGCCACGCGAAGAGCTGTTGGTGTCGAGAATTGTGGGGTTAACCATCGTTCCAGGCAATCTCCGGGCGATGCAGACCCTTCGGCTTGCAACTGGAATCTGCGTTTCTCTGATATGGCAGTCTCGGAGCACATTGCAAATGGGTGAGTTGATCGTCTGTGAATATCTGGGTGCCTGTCTGTCTTATTTGTTGTGAGTATGTGGTGCTTTTGTTTAGGCGTGCGTCGAGTGAGTGCGGTCTCTCGAGTTTGTGCGTCGACAGCCCTAGCTCCAAGCTTTGTTGCTGCTGCTGCTGCTGCTGCTGCTGCTGCTGCTGCTGATGCTGATGCTTCAGATGGTGATGCTGCTGCTGGCTGCTGCTCCTGGTGTTCATGTTTCTTTTCGTTTGGTTTCATTATCAACTTTCAACTTTCTCAACCACTTTTGACTTGTCTGGTCGTGGGCTTGCAAGCGGGTCGTGATATAATACTGCTGTACGACCAGGCCCAGCGACAACAACGTCATTCAATATGAGCCCAGCAGACATGTTCATATATATATTCATACGGGATACAAAGTACTCGGTATTTCATTTTCCACGTGCTTGCTTGCTTGGACCGCAGCAGTAGTGTTTTTTTTGCCTTCGCACCCAGTACCGGGTGGCATACGTTGTACGTACAGGCAGCAGTTGTATCATGTTCTCTCTCCCTGATAGTTTGTGACCCCAGAGCTGGTGCCAGGTGTGTAGAGCTAGAATCACCACGGACACTGGGTGTGCTGGATGCTGGATATTGTGGGTAGAAACAGCACAAACAACTCGACGCGAGAGATCAAATCAGATCAAGATCATACTCACTCGTATTAACAGCGCTGTTGTGTGTAAGGAAATGTATACAGCGGAGTAGTATTAGTAGTATTAATATTAATACTACCATACGAATACCTGTGGGAGTACGCAAGTGTATTAGAGCCAGCATCGGCGAGAAGTCGTTCCCGCTGAACCATAGTTGTGGCGGCGTGCAATTTTCCTTCCAGGACCTCAAGGTGTGGTAGACTACCCGCCGCGTAGTTCAAGTATCAGGCGTATCTTTAAGCCTATCAATACAAGTATTCACGTTTGGTTGTGAATGCTGCTGCTTCTATCCTCTACGCTCGTCAACCCAAGCCCAAAGACACCCCATGGGCAACCCCGTTCCGCCTGCTACCGCAGGCTAACCTTCGGTACTCCAGTATGGTATGATATGTTTCATGATATCATACGATATGATACAATAGTGACATACGATGATGCATGTAACTTATCACTGCTGTGTGGTTTTGTGTTGTTCGGCACCGGTATGTATGTACTTTCTGATGCAGGGGCTACTGTACGGTACTGGCGTGCATCCTTTGACGGCGAGAAAACGAGCCGTCAAGATCCCACTCGCCAACTGCACTGACCCCGAGGGAGCCATCGCGGACCTCACCAACGAGATACGGATACTGCGACGCCTACGGCATCCCCACCTCTGCTCCGTCTACGGAGCAGGGGGCTGGACAAGACAGGGCGACTTGCCCTTCCTAGTGCTGGAAAGACTCCAGTACAAGAATCTGGCACAGCAATGCGGGACGGATGTTGACGACACCTCGTTGAGGGCGCAGCTGAGGCAGCGGAGACTACGCGCGACGTTTCCGTTCAAGAAGAGGCTTCGGTACGCGCTCCAGCTGGCGGAGGTGCTAAGATACTTGCACGACGAGAGTGTTCCCGGCGGGTTCATCGTGCACCGGTGAGTGGACCGCTGCATTTATTTTTGAGCGTATTGTGTCCGGGCGTGTGCTGCGGCTGTTGCGCCTGCGGTGGCTGCTGCTGCTGCTGCTGCTGCTGCTGCTGCTGCTGCTGCTGCTGGCTGCGCTGCGACTGCTGCCGGGTTTTGTCAGGCTTGGGGGGACCCAGGTATATATAGCGACTATTAAGAGGAGGTATGCAGCCTTCCGCAGTGGTCCATCAAATGGAAGGGCGGCCTATTAAATTAAATGGAAGAAGAGCGGTGTGTTAGATGAATGATACTACTGTCGTCAAAACAATCAGTGCCGAGCGTTGCTCGGCCAAATCCCCTCCCCTCGGCTGATGAGGGGGCCCTGCCACAGGCGCCGCCGAAGGCTCAAAAAATGTAAATTCGCGTTTTCGCTTCATTTCCCGTCATAGTCGGGGCTCAAGACGGCGCTGGCCGGGGGTTACTGTGGTCATCGACATACCCCAAAAAAAATAATACAAAATCGAGTATTATGCGTGCAATCTGTGGTGATGGTCTTCCTCCCTCCTCATGAAACGCCATTGGTGGATTTCCGTACGCGTACTACCATATGGCGTGTTTCTTGGACGCGCGTAAGATAAAAACTTGTGGCGAGTACACTGGCCGGGTCTATCGTGGTTTGCTACTACCAGTACATACTGCCAGTGCTCAGCCCTAGCGGTCTATTTAATAGAAAGAGCGTGCAGCAGTTTATCGTAGGTATCATGCCGCGCGTGTGCCGCACACTTCTCTACGTTGCCCTGCTGACGTATCTCCTAACCAGAACAACAGCCGGCGCTTGCGTCGTGATGGTTCGATGCTGTACCCGTCATTCTGTTTCGATTTTTCTTTTCCCCTCTAATGTCGCAAAAGGGATATTTTTTCCCTCTCGAGTCACACTATATAGGTAGGGTTAATGGGAAATCTTGTTGTGGCTTGGAGCGTTTGCTTTGAATATTGAGTGCTCGGAGGCGAGAGGGCGCTCCTGCAATCAGTAATAAAAATATCATGGTAGAAGTATTGCACCTCAAGCTTGCATCTCTCCAGGATTGAAGATTCGGCACGGACACTGGTTGTGCTGAATGTCGACGGGTAGTAAGAACGAAGAACATACACGCACGTAGAGGTGCTGCTTGATACCAGGTTTATAACACAGCAGTAGTAGTTGCCTGTGTGGTTTTTCTCCATTGCAACGCATATGGATTGCTTAGTAGCATGTATGTCGTGCCTGTCGTATGTCCAGTACGATGAACATGGCCTTGCATTGCCTACTCTGCATATTGTATTACAAAGTAATATCTCTGTGTCGTGTTTTGTGACCACAGAACTTGCAGCTCTGTACGTACGTAGGATTGAAGAATAGGCACGGACACGGGGTGTGCTGGATGTCGACGGATAGGAAGAACGGTTCAATGTGGAGAACACACAGGAATATATGAGCATGGCAGCTGATCTGAAGAATCTACTATATTATCTGTACGTTGAAAAAAGAAGCACCTCCAGCACCTACCCTCTGAGCACCAAGGTGCACGTTCCTAAAATCTACTCGTATATATGCTCGTGCCCGTTGCACTACCTGTGGACTGCATCCGCTGTGGGAGTAGACCACGTTCACGAGTAGCTCGGGGTTTGCACCCGTGAACAGAGCGCTTTGATTCCGCACAGAGACCTCGTTTTAGTAGAGGGTGCCAAAATTGAGCAAGCTATTTTCGGGAAGCTCCCGACCAGGTGTAGTTTCCAGAGACCGCCCTTCTCCGACACTGGCAATCTTCCGCTATCGATCGGATCTTTCCAAAATCACCCCTCACCCCTCACCCCTGATACGTCGTGTCCAACCTCCCGTCCCCCTTCGTGAACGAATCAAGCGCTCAACGTACCGTCACACCTAGCACTCCTGTGCGGGAACTCAAAGCGCTCTACCTACCATGCATACTCGTATTCGGAGTCGATATTTCAAGGAGATACCTACTGCTGCTGTATCCATCTCCGCGGCGGTTCGGTTTTTGGACAGACAACGGGTGTGTTGCTCTGCATGTGTTGCCCCATGGGTATTAGTTGTCATGCATGAGAGTTGGCTGACGCGACAAAAGTTGGTGAAAAAAGAACCGCCAACCACAGCGAATAACAAAAGACAAATACTCCGTTGCAAAGATCCCGCCCTGTCCCGGATGAGCTCTGAGTTCAGCGCATAAATATTCGTCAGGTGTTACTATTCCGTGTGGTCCTATTTCACTATTAATATTAATAGTGGGTGTTCTTCACATTAAACCGTTCTTTCTACCCGTCGAATACCAGTGCCAGGAACTGGTGCACGTAGAATACGATATACCAACACCAGGTATTAATACGATACATGGTATGGTATCACAGCTGGTGTTGATAACATCAAGGTCGAAAGCTGTTACTACGGGGGTCCATAGTTAATAGGACCGAATATTGTTAATAAAAATACCTAGATATGTAGGTTTTTATGTATGCCATAAGTCCTGTTAACTATAGACCCCCGTAATAATAATAGTCGCGATTAATGTGCTGATGTAGGGTCCTCGCACAAGTCATGATGGCTGTTGGCTGATGGCTGTTGGCTGATGGCTGTTGGCTCAAGGCTTGACGCCCGCGAAAAAGTGACAAATTGAAGGACGAAGGTCGCCACTGGACTGCTTGCTGTCTGACTTACGGGTACGTTGTCTGCACATTACGCTCTTTTTTTGTCCTGGAAACCCGACGACGTCAAGCACACCCCATTCCCTCACACACTTGCATTATCGCCCAACCGACCGCTTTCTTGCAGTCCGACAGAGTCGCCCTCCAACGGTCAGAGTCCGTGCTGATTTTTCATTGTTCGTCGTATCACTTTAGGTTGGTGTACAGCGTAGTGTACGTAGTGTACGTAGTGGTGCTGTTGCAGTTAGTTGTAGTTTGGAGAGATACGTACGTACGTACCTGTTTTCTTGACGTTGCACCGCAATACGAATACGAAGACCTTCTGTATGTACATGTACCCAACAACACACACACACACACACACACACACACACACACACAGCGTCCGCGCTGATTCTTCCTCCCACACATGTATGACTACTGCTGCTGCTGTGTGCTGATGTGTGCTGTGTGTTATCTCCACATGGGACCGTTGTGTGTGGTGTATCATCATATATACCCAGCGACATCCACCACACCCCACGACCGGGCTGATTGATCATCCTTTTTGTGTTGACATTTTGAACCGTTGTTTCAATGTACACACACACCCAACGACATCGAGCAGACCTCAGTCAGAGCTTGTATCAAATGTCTAGAATCTAATAGCATTACTAATAGCATCAAGAGTCGGCACGAACACCGGCTCTGCTTCTTGATGTCGACGGATAGAAAACAACGGTCACGTCGCCCTTTTGTGTTTGAGACTTGGGTGGGGAACAGTGGACGTTAAAGAATGGCTACGATTACAGCGACGACCGCTGCGTGAATGAACGGGGGGTAACACACTGATATGTCCGAGTTACAATGGTTGAGTGCGAAAGGGCTCGTACGGCACGGGAGGGAGTAACATGATCCTATAATATGTACACCATTAATATTAATATTAATACCTGTATACCCATGGTGATGGGCGCTCTCGCTTCTCGTAGGCGGTTGATAACATGATAGCTGATTGCACCCTCTTAAGTGAGTTATCATTGTTTTGGTTTTTATCTCCGGGTCCCAAAGAGGTTGAAATAGCTTACCGCTTGCCGCTATCTCCCGCCAAAGAAGGAACGGTTGCATTTTAATAGTCACTACAAATGGTTATTCTTCGAAACAGAGTGGTAGTGAAGGACGCACACCCTAATGTCCGAGCCCGTGATTCGTCAACATCAACATACGAAAGAGAGATACGTACCAAGTATGTACACACCCCTTTTGGTGGAAGTTTACTATGTGTGCTCACCACCACACTATCACACCAGGGTGATAAGATAACACACCCCCCCCTCTGACGATTTTCAAGGCTGTTTCTCGACAACGGGGAGGGCGTACTGAGTACGACCAGCGATGCGCCAGTATGTGCAACCTTCTCCACGAAAATATTTCCGAAGCCACCGTTTTTGTTGTGTATGCCCGGTCATGTTTTGGAGGAAACCGGGCCTGAAATTTGTCCCAACGGGTGTGGCATCTTAAGTGGGGAGTGTTTGTTTGTCTTGCGTGTTGTACGATACGCGACTTTTTTGTGTTTTTGTTCTTGTTTTTCGTTACTTTTACTTTTCGAGCTTGAGTCGTCGGAGGTTCATACCCTCATTTTTCCCTCCTGTACAGGCCGTTGTCCCAGGAAATTACCTTCTCCCGCTTACGTACGTACGTAGTACTGCTAGATTTGCCTTCGTTTTTATCCAACGCGTACCGGGCCACAGCTGGTCCTTTTTCATCGAATTTCGCCAACTCGCGTTTTCCCACTTTGGGCGACGGAGGGAAGATCCCTCAGAAAAAGCCGTGGGCTGAATACACCAGTCAGTCGAGATTCGGACCCCGGCGCTACCGCTCAGCGCTTGCAGGGTGGGTGATAGATGATAATGTTTTATATCGAACGAGAATCGAGTTCGATTTGATACGGACGAACGAAATCAAAATCTGTGTACGTGGTACGTGTGTAGTCGATACGATTTTCGACAATTGATTTATCGAAGCTCTCGTTCGTTGTTCATTGTCTCACAAAAAAAAACAAGGGGATGCCAAGGGATGGGGAGGGCAAAACACTTTCGATTCGATATAGCGAAAGCTCGATGTGTCGATTCGATATATCGAAGCCTTGGATACGATATCCAACCCCAGGCGAAACACAACAGCCAAAATTCGGGCCTCAAAGTGTTACCGTCTGGAGGGTGGATGGCAATTCCCTACCGGCCAGACTGACTAAATCCCAACCGAAAAATGAGACGAGGGAAGCAAATGAAGATGCCAAACGAACCGGATACGACCAGCAGAACCCAACAAAACCATCCCGAACGAGATACGAAAATCAGACAAAACCCAGTTTTTATTTTATTTTATTTTATTGACATCCGAGACATCCATCAATGACACCCAGTGTCCGTGCTCACTCTTCATCCGTTTTTGTTTTCAGCTCATGTACTACGTTGTTCTGTTGGCCCTTCGTTGTCCTACCCCCCCTCCCTATTAATACTCGTAAATCGGATCCGGGGTCACATAATAATATAATATTAATAGTAGGCTCTTCCCCCCACGCGCCTTCCTTGCATTGCTTATGGCGAGAAGACTCCATCGGCACCTTCTTCCCTTGTCGACTGGCGTCTAACTACTACTGCTGTCTGTGCTTAAAATATACCAGCAGTACAGATGTATACATACTCTTTATACCCGGCTTTGTAGCCTCAAGATTATGGCTGGAGATCGTACGAAAATACGGGGCTTAACCAAACGTACGGGGTACGAAAAAGCTTGACATAAAAAGTGGATAAAGTGGGATGATATGTACGCAAACCACACGAATTGCACGGACGAAAAAGAAAGAAAAAAGCTAAACAAAGGACAACATACACTATTATCAACGACAGCAGTACCGTATTCTAGAATCAAGATAACACCCCCCCCCCCCCCTGGAATGAATTTCTGAACGGATTTTCTCCAATGCAAGGGGGGGCACACATCCAACGAAAATTGTGGGGTTGAGAAAACCTCATCGAGATCTTGCCGCAGAGAGTTTTACGTTGTGTCGCTCGGTGTTTAGTTTACACTCTCCCGGTTGTCGAAAAGTCAGCTTCGAAATTCGTCCTATTACGGGGGACTTTAGTACATAGGACCTATGGTACACACAATAACCTGAACATTTCCTTATTTTTACTAATAATATTTGGTCATATTTACTATGGTCCCCCGTAATAATTATATTTGTAGGAGGTGTGTTGTCTTGTCACAAGTGTAGTATGTACCAGGTGTGTATATACATGCATGTATATGTACCCGAATGTCATCCCTCGTAGATGGCGATGTTGGTTGATGTAGTATTAATATGTATTGCCGCTATCGTCGCCTCCTTTTCTCCAGGGCAAGTAAAAAATGTTCAAGTTGAACTCCTTGAGGACTGCACTCCCATCGCGGGAACGAACCACTTGGAATTCCTCTGTAGACTCTTCTGTACAACAAAACACTCTGTTGCTGCAGTCAGTCTGTGTTGTCTTCACTTTACATGTTTAAATCGTTCTTCCGACCCAGCTTGCTTCATCGGTCACACATCCACTGCTGTCCGTCCTGGTGCCTCATCTTTCAGATGTACTGAAAGGATTGAGCGGTGAGACGATGGATGGGATGGAATATGGAATATGGCATGATGATGATGATGATGATGATGACGACGATGATGATGTTCTGACCTTACCTTACACCCTGGTCACAAGGCGGGGGTTAACACTAAAAAGCGGAGTCTCGATGGGACTAAAAAAAAGAAAAAAAAGTGTGAACTAATACGCCGCAGCAGCAGTGGTACCAGTACGTAAGGGAACGTTACAAGTTGGAAGCAAGGCGCAGAACCGAATCAATCTATGGAATGGCACACAATGGGATGGACAAGCAGTAATGCATGCGAGGGGATATGGGATCCCCATTCCATCTACAGTCTTTATTCCTGAGCCGGTGGCTTCTAGCGTACCCGGCGCAAAATGCAGTACGGTGTATACGGAGATGAGTCATGATGACTTGACATACTGACATGCCCCGGCTCGGGTGGGCCTCTTCGCGCTTCGCCCGGCGGGGACGCGACAACAGAACAAGAAAAAAAAAAACATTAAATTATCCCGTCGTCCCACGAGTGTAGATATATCGTGCGTACGTACCCTCAAGCCTCAAGCCGAAGCCCACATGCAAGAGGCAGCAAGAAAGAGGGATCGCACAGATTACTTTCAGAATGCAGAATGATACTTGTACCAGGTATGTATGTATGGTATGTGGTACACGCTGGTGTCAAGTGGTACCTGGTACAGCATACATACCCCAAAGGTACTGTCGTAACAGCTGAACCCTACCGTGAAGGTGTTGCGTGCTTTTGCTATTCTGTGTTGAACTTGAGAGCTTGCGGGAGTGTGGACTGGGCTACCGGGTAGTCCGACTGGGCTACCGGGTAGTCCGCCTCTTGGCCTGGCTGTCAACGCCGCATATCCGCACCTCGAAAACATACCACGTACTGGATATCACGGGTAGACTACGTAGCTTGCGGGCTTGTGGGCTTCCAGGTATTGATTATTGATACAAGTAGTCCGCGGCTCCCGTGGTATGTATGGTGTGCCAGCGCGACGTATCTGCCCTCCGCCGACCCGCCAACACGTTGTATCGTATCATGTCCTTATCACGTCATGCTTGGTACAACTGCAGCCTGCAGCAACAAGCAGTAGTATTAATAGTATTAATAGGAGCTTTTGGGAACCAGATTTTTTTTTTTTTTTCACTTTTTTGTTAACGTTTTTTTTTTGCGTACGTTCGGTATTTTTTATTTCGCTTTTCTCCATCTTCACTTTTACTCTCCAGTCCAGCTCGTAAGTCGGCTTAAAATTATGAAGCGGTCTGTAACCAAGACAGCTATTAATACAAGAACGGTTTCCTGGCTTACCAGGGTATCGTCCTTCCTCTACTATTGGCAGGGGCGTGCAACAACAGCAGTAAAGTAGTAGTGCTGAGCATGGTCTACAGTAGTACTCCCTTACAGCAGCAGTGTCTGGTATGATGCTATCCAGTACTATTAATATTAGTATTATTTACGGAGGACCATAGTTAGTAGGACCTACGGTACACACGAAAACCTAAAATATTTCCCTATTTTTACCAACAAAATTTGGTCCCATTTACTATGGTCCCCCGTACATGGTCGCCGGCAAATATGTTGTCGAATAAAACAACGCACAAGTGCCAGGTACAGCAGCAGCAGTACAGTTTAGAGTAGTAGGTCGCATCTTTTCAGGGACCCCATCCATGATAGTGCGTTCGGAACTACAAGCAGTAGAAATTCCTCACCAGGTAGCAGGTATATACCGAAAACGTCCCTTGTGAGAGTTGTACCGGCCCGTTACAGTTCGTGGTGGGCACGAATTTGAGATCCCTCATACCTGGTACATACCTGGTACATACCGTTTTTAACTCTTTTTGGACTACAGTCCCGTTTTGGAGACGAACCACTTTAATCCTGACTATCACGGGGGTCCATAGTTTACGGGACCAAATATTGTTAGTAAAAATAGGTAAATATATAGGTTTTTATGTATGCCACAGGTCCTATTTACTACGGCCCCCCGTAATAGTTTTTCCCCCAAACGGGACTGCGGTTCTAAAAGTCCCATGAAGGGAGCTACGTACGTTCTGCTGTATACCTAGTACCAGGTACTCTTGTGCTGCTGTGTATAATAGATACATCCATGAGCTGTGGTATTGATAAACGTCTTACGTGTGTACCATTTGATTGAGCCGGCGTCCAACAGCAGGCGCCACGAAACCCGATCGATGTCTCGGCGATTGCGAGTTACCTCAACTATTAATAATAATATCGACCCTGCAACGCGGCTGACAGCCGATGCGACCGCCGATTGTACCCGCGGTGTGACGGTACGGCTCAGCAGTACGAGCATGCTTTGGTGTATACATGATGCATGCTACAGCAGAGCGGGATCGCTTTCGACCATCGGCAGCAGTGTGCTTGCTGTATGTGTTCGCTGATGCGCCTACATGCCGCGCCAGTGACCCTGATCCTAACCTGCCCTGGAGCTAGGGAATACCTTGTATGTTCAACAGTAATATCCGAATCTGACCGTCCTTGTGGCTTGTGGCCTGTGGTTTGTGACCACCTGCGTGTACTGTACATCATACATGGTATCATGATCATACCACCATATCTTCACAACCTGGCATCATACATCATACATCAGATTTGAAATATACTTCTATAATCTGTTCTTCTATTACGGGGGTCCATAGTTAACAGGACCAAATATTGTTAGTAAAAATACCTAAATATATAGGTTTTTATGTATGCCATAGGTCCTGTTAACTATAGACCCCCGTAATAACATAATTGGAATTTGTTCCAATATCGTTCACGTTATCCCACTCTTGTACGTACGTTCTTATTCTGCGTGTGATCGTGTTCTCTTTTTGTGTTTTGTGTTTTGTTTTTAGCCACGTTGGCACATGGTTCCTGATTTTATAACGCTGTTTTTTTGGTTGGTGATACGACGACTTGTCAACCTAACAGTTGTGCCACTGCTGCTGCTGCTGCTGCTGCCACGCACACGTGCGTGTGTAAAGTTGCTCCGTAGGAGACTCTATTTCCCTGGTACTTGTAGGTTCCACGATATGTGTACGTTGCGTGTTGTGTTGTGTTCTGTTGTGTTGCGTTGTTACGTCCGTTGTTTTAGCGATGGCACCAATGCTAACACATCCCCCTTTTTTTTTGTTCAGCTGCACCAACATTTTTGGGGCAACTACTTAAGAGTTCAAGTGTTGATTTTTTTTTTTTTTTTTTCGCGTTAATAAAAGGGTTGAAAGGGGGGGAAAAGCGCCGGGGAAAAAAAAGAGACGATTGATTACGGCGTCGGCCACAACAACGAAAACACACAAACCCATGCTGCTCGATCGGGGGGGGGGGGGGGGGGGGGGGGGGGGGTGCATATCATGGGTGTGCTCGATATCATGCATGACCGTAGTCGTATGGCCATCGACCCTCGCATCAGGGACAGAGCACGTCGGATTGTCACCGACGACCAGGCAGGTGGCACAGGTAGTATATAGGGTGATGTCATCCTAAATGCAGTACCGAAACTTTTGGAAACTTGAACGCCAGGAGTTACACGACACGTGCGCGGCATGATCCTATTATTTTTTGGCGGGAGGGAACATAGTAATCAGACCCGTCATACACACAAAAACCTATATATTCCGGTATGTTTTACCAAGCACTTTTGGGTCCTGGTTAGGTTACTACTGAACTGTCCCCCCTTGGTATCGCAGTAGGTAGTACTTGTTATTACCAGGGGTTGGGAGGAATCAGAGCCACCGATGGACCCCATAAAACAAATATATCCCTCTACAAGTTAACTGTATGTTTACTCACCATGTTTGGCTCTACTGGGTACCAGGTGATTACTATTACGGGGGACCATAGTAAATATGATCAAATATTGTTGGTAAAAATAGCGAAATAGGCAGTTTTTTGTGTGTACCGTAGGTCCTATTTACTGTTGTGGTCCCCCGTAATACTGTACGTTCCCCCGTAATGCTTGCACGGCCCGCGCACACCCTGTACGATAGATTCGTAGGTATAAAATGTGTTGTGTGTTCTTGACACCGAACCGCTCTTTCTACCCGTCGACATCGAGCACAACCAGTGCCCGTGCCGATTCTTGATCCTGTTTGTACCAGGTAGCGACACAAGCTCTGTGGTCACGAAACTACGCCACAAGAGATGTCTACTGGTTGTAGCTGCGTTGTTGTGCAGTACTCAGAGTAGACGATGCGATCAATGCCATGCCATCGTCGTGTAAGACGGACGGCTGATGAACCCACGGCAGTTGTTTTGGGAGTTGTTTTTGTCGCTGTCGTATACCAGGTACAGCAGTAGCAGTACGAACTACTCTGGGTGGAAATGTAAGAACCGTTTGATGCTGTTGTTCATGCTGAAATGATCCTTATATTGTGGTACGTGCCAGCATCTATCTCACTCCCGAAGGAAGGGGTCATCTTCGTATTCTCTTCGCAACAGCACGCCCAGCCTTTCCTGGCCTAATATACTGTAGTACGACGTTTTGTTCAACGACATGCGCTCGGTGTAGATTCTGTGACGGACGACGGAATGAATCTGCGAAGACGTAAGTGCGCTTTTCCCGAGGTCGTAATCCTATTTTTGACGAAAATGGACCTGAGATGGAGATGAGCTCGTCGCCGAAACAAAGCTGACGCCTATTTTTCAAATATCGATCGGGCTCCGTACCCTGCTGAACGTCCTCGTACCCCCCCCCCCCCGCTCCGCTTTGCCTCGCAGCGATCTGAAACCCAGCAACATCGGCATCTCCGAGGACGGAACCCTGAAGGTTTTCGACTTCGGCCTGGCCAGGGTTAGGGAGCAACGAGATCCATTGACAGATCGATACGTGGTGCGTCTTAACCTCAACCCCTCTCGGAGTATTTAGGATTTTTTTGGTACGTATGACTATGTAGGGCTATTTCGGGCTGCGCTCCAGTTATGGGGACAAAAACACTTGGAATTACTGTAGACTCAGATTTGGGTTTTTGCGTAGTCAGTGTGCACTGGCAAAAAGGGCGTTTAACTTAACCGTTTCAGAATTGCACCCACATTTTTTTGGGGACAACGTACTTGGGTTTAGTGTGGGGCGATTTTTTTCCGGTAGTAGTGGGGTTAAGAGACATTTTTTTTTCGCTGCATTTGGTGCAAGATATATGGCTCATACATGTTGTAGGAGATCTGTCGTGTGGGGCGCCGTTGAGGTCTATTTTTGGCGTTATGATGTTGGTCAGGGTTAGATATGAAGACATATATGTATGTACTGCTGCTGCTAGACCGCCGGGGGGCGAGGGGGGCACACATGCGATGGCACCCGCTACATGTGATCTATGCCTCTGCCTTTTCCCCATCGCTGGTGCTTTCTCGAGTAGATTTTTTATTTTGTTTTTCCTGTTTTTCGTTTCTTGCTCTTTTTTTTTTTTTTTTTTTTTTTCCCGTTTCTTACGTTGCTTTTGGTGGCTTTTGCCGTGTACTTCGTGCCGCCCATGCATATGTGTATATATGACACCGCAGATGACCGGCCAGACCGGGAGCCAACGGTTCATGGCACCAGAGGTGTTCCACGGAATGCCGTACAATGAGAAGGTGCGTCGAGTCTTTGCGGCTTTACAGGTTAAAGGCACAGGCTACATACACACAGCCAAATTATGCCGCAGTTTTTATTGAAATGATTGTCGTTTTGGTTGTGTTATTGTCGTGTGTAATTTTGGTGATGTTTGGTGGTTGTTGTTTTGTTCTTTGTTGTATTGTTGTTTGCTTCTGGTTGGTTGTTTTCGCTGTCTCTTGCTGTTGATTGATGTGGCAAAGTTACAGCAGTTGTACTTCCGTACTCACTGTTCTCGTATTAATAGTATCACTCGTATTAATAGTATCATTGTTGTACAGCAGTAATTGTTGCCGTTAATGATGCCATCGCACCAGGCATTGTTTTGCTGCTGCTGCTGCTGCTGCTGCTGTGCTCATTTTCTGTTTTTATTATCAACAACAATCAGGCCGCGGTCATTGGAGGAAGCTTTGTGAGTCAAGGTTGTCAGTGCACAGCAGACTGATGCATGTACATGCCTTCTGTCTTCTTCTTACTCCTGTTCCCAGACGGTGGCTGCTACTATTAATAACGGCATGTTTTTTCTTTCTCGTACGTACGTACCTGGTGCTCGTTTTTTTTCCCCCTCTTTTCCGTTCTCAACATCCCTCTTTATGTTTCACCTTCTACCGGTACTACTTTGTTTTCCCTTTATTACCGGTACATTTTTTACGGAACCTCCTTTTTATTTCAACCTTTCCATGGTTGGTCGTTTTCTTCGTGTGGTCTGGTCTCTCGTTCCGCGCGCCTTTCTCCAGGTGGACATGTACTCGTACGGCGTGGTGCTTTGGGAGCTGTGCTCGCTCCAGAAGCCCTTCGCCGGAATGTCTCCGTACCAGCACGCTCGCAAAGTGAGTGTCGCTGTTGCTGACATATGCCTTCCTGGTATACACGAAACCCTTTTTTTATCATAAAAATATAAAAAGACACCTCCTCCAGCTGTGAGTATTACGAGAAGTTCGTTGAAACTAAGCTTTGCACGCTTCAGATGCTGGACGAATATGGTGTATATGTAGTGCTCCGGTAAAAAAAAAATGGGACAACCATTGTTCTGGTGGGAGGGGCGGGGCGTGGGGCGGGACTGGGCGAGAATCTCTGCCATTGGCGACCGAACCAAATGATTTAATTTTTTTCCTGCTTCATCACTGTTGGTGTTGCTGGTGCCGTGCATGAACACGCTGGGTGGGGTTAGCTCTTGGGAAGGTTCCATGGGGCCGGGTTGATCTTTACATGCCAGGTAGGAGACAGACTGTAAGAAACCCGAACGGTCGTTTAATCAGAAGCATGCCTACCTAAACCCGTATAACAATGGTAGAGCCGTGCTCCCAAGAGCCATCAGGGCCCACCGTGTCTAGGTGTTGTGGTGGTAGGAAGGCGGGGAGGGAGGGGAGGTGTATTCATTATCATGCATGGCCGTAGTCGTATGACCATAGACCCTCGCATCCCTACAATACCGGGATGGAGCACCTCGGGTTTTCACCAACCAGGCAGACATTGCTTGCGGGGGGGTGTATTCATTATCATGCATGGCCGTAGTCGTATGACCATAGACCCTCGCATCCCTACAATGCCGGGACGGAGCGCCTCGGGTTTTCACCAACCAGGCAGACATTGCTTGCACCAAGCGCGAAGCGCCGTGAGGTATTGGGTGAGTCGCATGAAGGGTGAGCTGCATCCTACTAAGAACCGCACTAGAGGCGGATTCTCTTACATATGGATGACGGCATCGATTAATTGATTTAATTTCTGGTGTGGCCACTTCCAGAGACAGCAATGGGTTTACTATGGAACTGCCTCGTGGGTGCCTCACTATTTACACATTACGTTATACGATCATCCCCCTTGTGCAGAATAAAGGTTCTCCCCGCACAAAAATGATACCAACTTGACCGCCAGCCGTGGTGAAAAAAAAGTTCCCCTGGCTGTCTAGCTCACGCAGTGAGAGGCGTGTTTTACAGCGCCGTGGCCAACCCACGCCAACCCAACCTATATATAGAGCAGGTATGCAACATAGGGGGAGTGGGGGGCGGCGTGCTCATTTGTTGCCCATCGACCACGCATCCCTTTCGAGACGGAGCACCGTTCGTACTCCTAATACAGACACCTCCAACAATGGGGCGCTCATTACGTTGTTTCGATGTATTACATGGAAACTTTTTGCTGACATTATCCCCGTCCTGTTTGGCCGCCTGCGGGGGGTAAGGAGGGGGAGGGCGTGTGCGGACTAATTGGGGTCCTCAAACGGCGGAACTACCCAATATCGTTTCACACACACACCCGCTCCCTTTCTTTACGAATTCCCAAGTCAATGCTCTCTCGACGACGGGGACAGTCAGCGCAAACGCCGCGCCGAGCGGTGTAGACATGCATGCGTCTATCGTGCAAAGGTGTTGACGATATGTGTTCCCAAGGCCATCATTTTCGTTGTGTATGTAGCCCTCAAAGCAACCCTTGTAAGGGCAAAATGCATGCACTTTTTGCAATGGAGACAGACCGCTCAGATTCTAGGTAGTTTGTCCCAAAAACGAGACTTGTCTGTCCTGAGGGAGTTGGAGAGAAAAATCGCCTCGGAAATTCATCGCAGGGGTTGTGTTTTTTTATACCCCGCTCCAGGCGTCAATATAGAGGCGCCTTTGCCGGTCTTGAGCACGATAAGTCATACTGGTGCCGGATAAAATTGCCAAATATATCGTCATTTTTTGCTGGTTTTACGCGCTTTTGGATGCTTGTTTTTTACTGATGACGAGAAGGCGTCGACCCAAGCCAACTCCAACCCTAACCCTAAACCTCAAACCTACTTGTAGTCCACTTTAAGGTTATCGCTGGGCCCGAGTACGGCTTATCTTCGCCGCGGATTTTGAAAAATCTGAACGAAAATGCGCGGACGGACCACCACAAAACTGGCACCTGGTAAATGTATTTGGTACTTTGCCTGGTACGTTTTGTGCGTCCAAAAAAATGACGGTAGAGGCCACTGTAAATATAGGGGCCGTTTGATGTTGATATTGATGTCTAAAAGGTGCTTATAATTCCGGTCAGAGTGGTATGGCGTGTTTAGAAATACTCCGGTAGGTTTAGGCCCCAGCGAGTTTCATATATAGCTTGCGTGAAGGTTGTGTAACCCCTCTGTGCCTTAAGGACCGCTCTCACGTTGTGGGGTCAATTTAGTTGGAATTTTTAGACTGAGATTTAGGGTTATGTACAGTCAGTGCACTATATACTGCTACTGCTGTGAAAAGGTGAACGCGGCGTCTTTCTTTTTTTTTGGAAGGGCGCATGCAATATTGATAGTTGGGGCTAAAGTATCACTCCGGCCACAGCTGAATATTATCCCCGTCTGGTGGGTACCTATTAATACCTACATGTTATGATATTTTGGGAATCCGATCTGAATATGTACGATCACCGGTTGGACGGTGGAAACTATTGATATCACGGGAGAACATACGGTAGTAGTAGTCAATGGTAATCGGGAGCAAATATGCTTGGTAAAAATACTGGAATATATAGTTTTTTTGTGTACATGAGTCCTGATTACTACAGTCCCCCGTTGTCTAGTGTGTGTTCGTATCAAACGGTGACAATATTTTCGGGCAGAGTGGTGTTCTTATGCCGGCTGATGGCGCTCTTGCCCCGCCAAAGAACTCTCTACACGATAAATAAGTACAGCAGGACGTATATCTATACTTTACAGTAGGACTAAAGAGAACCTAGCGGGCCCGATACTGACGTACTTCCCCTGTCCCAAAAAATACGTACCAGGTACGGTTTTGTGTACCAGGTATTAAATTCTAAGTTATCAATGTTTAATCCAGACAGTCCCTGCGTTTCGTCACAGATTGATACTTGCTTGGGACCACAGCTTGGGACAGTGGTGGTGCAGCGCCCTTAAGGGTGACGGGGCGCGTTCTACCGGTGTAGATACGATAGCAGTGATCTTTCTAGCCTTTGTTTTGCGCGTGGGAAGCGACGCGACAGTGAAAGAAACTACAGCAGTGGTTGAAGCTTTCTGAGTGCACTGCGATAGATACCCTCGGGAGCTAAGTATCACGCGGCAGGGCATGCGCGTCGAACGATTTGTTGGATTAGTAGATACCGGGCTCCACCAACACAACAACTAACAGCAGCTGCAGCTGCAGCAGCAGCAGCAGCAGCAGCAGCAGCAGCAGCAGCAGCGCACTCCCTCATCCTAGCCGAGGATGCCTGTTGACGATCTATTTTTTACCCCGTCATTGCCTTTTTTATTCTAGTTATACTCGCTTTAGTGTGGGGAGTTCCATAACGGCTGTCTGGGGCTAGAGTGCCTTCTGGTAGCCGACATATTTGACCCTAGCGGTCACATTTAGCCGACACCTTTATCCCTAACAGTCACATTCAACGGACATATTTGACGCGAACGGTCACGTTCAACCCACACATGAACCCTAACGGTCACATTCAACCGACATATTTGATTTTGACGGTCACATTCACCCCCGCCCCCCCTCCAACCCAACCCAACCCAACCCAACGGTCACGAAAAAGCAGGTGTTCAAGCTCGGGATGCGACCGACGTTAGACGCGCGATGGCCGCGGCAACTGCAAGCGCTGATGGACGGCTGCTGGCACGTCGACCCCGACTTTCGCCCGGACGCCTGGCAAGCCGTAGAGGTCATCTCGGACATCATTGAGAGCGGCAAAAACGCCGGTTTCAACAGGGGAACTCCCTTGTATAGGTTGTAGCCCTCTCCGACCAATCAGATTGGTGGCTGGGTTGTGTAGGTTGTATGGGCTCCTATTTTACTCGCGGGGAGTTTTGGCGGCTCTCGGGGGCTAAAGTCGTGCGCGTCAGAAACGGCGTCGAGCGAAATTGTATTGAGAAAGGTGCCAGGGAGAGAGAGCGATAAGGATAAGGATAAGGCTCTCCTCGCGTTTTTTTTATCGCACGGGCAGCGTAGAGGTTGGTTGGTGGGAATCGAAGTTCAATTGGATTGGGTTGACTTGGACTGGATTGAATCGAATTTGAATTGGATTGTCTCGAATTGAATTGAACCGAGCTTCGATAGGATTGGGTTGTGGGTTGGAGTGAATTCAATCCGATTGAGCTGGATCGAAGTGGATTTTATTGAATTCAATCGGATTGGATTTTACTGGGTTGGATTGGATCGGATTGGATTGAACTGAATTGAAGTTATTGAGTTCGATTGGACGATGCTCCATTTTGATTGAATTGGGTTGGATTGGATTGAACTCCCACCACGGCGTGATGTAAAATGGCCGGTGCGCCGAGCCTGGTATCTCCAGCAGTAGCACTGAAATTTCGTGGCCACTGCTGGCTAGGGGATAGGGGTGGGGGTGGGGTGATTTGTGAGGCGAAGGGGGCGGTATGTGCAACCCCCGGTGCGGATAAGGTGTATTCCGCGCTTGTGAGATGAGCCACAAACTCAGAGAGAGAGGTCAGTTATCGTAGTGAGCGAGAGATAGCAAGCAGCATGTGGGAACCGCGGACCACAGTAGGTACCCAGAAAATTCCTTTCGGTGGATTTCCAGGGTCTGTTCGTGTCCTGATCGAGCCTACACCTCTCCAAGGTGCTTGCTCACAGTACCGGTTGATTGGTTGATTGATTGGTTGGTTGATTAGTCCCATGTCATGGCGCGTACGTGGATGTTTATTTTTTGTTTTTTTTTATCCCGTCTCGTCCCCCCCCTCCCCCCCCGCTGCCGCCGCCGCCCCAACCGGATTTTTGTGTGGATTCTTGGATTCTTTGGTAGGGTATCATGGGTAATGGTATGGTATTTTATAGGAACATGTGGTTTCGAGCCTCTGGGGTTGCGCCTTTTAGCTATAGTGGGCGGGGAGATGGGTGTTCCCTCCCCTGCGGAGGAAATCGCTACTAGTTGCAGTCCTTGTTATTTGCAAGCTTTGGTTGCCTTGGCGACTGATTGGTTTTGCCAAGTATGACCCCCCCCCCCCCCCCCCCCCCCCCCCCCCCCCCCCCCCCCCATCCATCCATCCCTTTTCCGGGTGTATGCCGTCTCGAAGTGTGTTTTTTAGTTTTTGGGTGATAAATATTCGCGCGCGGGGGGGGGGGGGGGGGGAGGGTAGCAAGCCGTTAGCAAGCCCCGATACGGTATGAGGGCACAAACACGCGTGGGGCCTTTTTTTTGTTTTTAGCACGCCGACAGGGTGCCTCCGGTGCCCCCCCCGACATCTAGGGCGTCCGACTAGGGGCCCCAATTGGACGCACTATAAGTAGGGCGTCCAACAGGGGGCCCCAATACATAGGGCAGCGGAGGGCGATATGTGGAGTTCCCGACAGGGGGACCCGATATATAGGGATAGAGGGCCCGACGTATGGGGCGTCCCGACAGGGGCCCCCGATATATAGGGCAACCAACGGGGGCCCCCGACACAGATCCATACATGGGGGGCCCCCGAACCTCCCTGCGGGGGCGCCAGATACGTAAGGCAGGTACGTAAGGCGTACAACTGGGGGGGGGGCGTACTCATTGGTTGCTTGCCTCGTCCAACTGGGGGGGGGGGGGGGGGGGGGGGGGGGGGGGGGGGGGGGGGGGGGCGATGTATAGGGCCGTCTGGCAGGGGGGCGCGAGATATAGGGCGTTCAAGATAAAATAATATATGCGCCACCAGTGGTGCATAGAAGCCACGTCCCACCCTTTGGTTACGTCCCACCCTTTTGATTTGTGCTGGTATTAGTATGTAGTGCTGCTACTGCTTTGCTCGACTGGCGCCTGTAGCCGATCATGGCAGTCAGTGATCAGCGCTTGGATGCCAAAAGACTCTTAGCAGCTTGATTGGTCCTGTGCTTGGCCAAGACTCGAGATTGATTCATCCAGTTTCAGTAATAGTACCAATGAAAGGGTGATACGTGGCTTGTATGCGCCACTAGTGGCGTCGATAATTTTCCGGGCGTTCGAGAGGTAGGGGGAAGGGGGGACAGCCAACCAGTGTTTTTTTTTGTTGATTCTGTCCAAAATTTTTATTTGTCGTGTGTTGGATCATGCCGCGCTACTCGTGAAAAGGAGTTGCGTTATAGCAGTGGAGTGGTGATGGTAGTAACGTGCTTCCAAGCAGTGGAAAACCATGGTTGAATTGCTCTTACCCAGCGTTATAAGAACTTACAGTAGCATGCTTATCGTGAGAGGTGAAGGGGGGAAGCATGGCGTGAAGAAATTTCGTATTTCTTGTAATCTTGTCGTTTTTTATGCGGCAAACCCTCCCTGCCTATTTTGATTGATCGGTTCATTTCGATAGAGAGAATGTGCGAGCCCGCAATCGGGGGCACATTTGTAGAGAAAATGAGGCGTCGCCACTAGTTTTCGCCTTGTTCAGACGCGGGGTTTTCTGCAGTATTCTTCGAGATCACAGGAGGCTGACTCCTTTTTTACACTGCGTAATTGCATTATTTGGTGCCCGGTACAACCAGAAAACTGCGGGCAAGAAATGTCTTCTCTCTGATACGGAAATGGCGTAGCCTTGTACCGACTTGAACTTTTTTTCGTGTCCTGATGTTTTAAAAAGCCGATCGGGATATAGCTTGGTGTGAAAAGTCGTGTAGATGTTTATCCGAGCACAAGAGGGCAGGCGAGGACGCCCGAACTATGCGTGGTGGATATGGTGTAGGATACGTATACAGTAGCCAGCAAGTGAGCCCGCATTGTATGTGTGAGATGCCTTGTTTTTTTACTGGATGTGATATTTCGTCATTATTTCATGACGGCAAGATTTAACGACGTTTTTTTTTTTCGTGCTTGAAAGCCACACTTCAAAAATGGACCCGTTCTTAAGTAATCCCAATTAACTCTTTTGGAACTGCAGCCCCGTTTGGGGGACAATCTACTCAAATTATAAGTAGTTTGTCCCCAAAACTGATGTAAAGAGACTGCAGTACTAAAAGGGTTGAGGTGGCCGCCAAATCGCGGGCTCAGCACTCGGAGGGTTGATTGTTCGCCAAGCGATGCTGGTTGGGTGTTGCGTAAAAAGATGGCGACAAACGATGATGTCCAACAACAAAAGTGATTTGAGTTTCATGGAAACATGTATGATTAGGAAATCAGTGTGGTCTTGGTGAAGGACCGCACTCAGCTGAGAGCCACAGCATCGCTGACGCACCCATGATCTCCCAGACGACGCACCCATGGCGACCACAAAAAGCAGTGGAGCAGCAGTTTTCAGACTGTCATAAGTTGTAGTTGCCTTGTTTCTTGTCGCCAGTAGGATTCAACTCTCACCCTCCACACGTGGAGGTCGTTGCGCTTATTTTGCGAGTAGTTGCTGATTCTGACGGCGTAAAAGAAGCTACGGGGACCCTTTTCGGGGAGCCTAAATCATCCGACATACGCCCTACGCACATACGCAAGGTGACGACATTCGCAGATATCCTGCCGCGCGAATTCCTAGCGAGAGCTATATGTACCGGGGATATACTTCGTGGTCCGGTGTCCGTTGCGCGCCACAGGCGCGCAAGCCTCCCCGGGAGGGGGCCCCGGAGGCCTCCCCGGGAGGGCCGCCGGAGGTAAACAAATCGCGAAATATGCGCGAATAAATGCCCGAAAACCAAGCAACAAAGTGCGTTTAAATGCCTGCCTAACCTCGAAAAAGCGTGATTCGGGATCAGAACCTAATTTCTTGTTCTACTTGTAGGGCAGATAGAAAAAAGGCCTAAAAATAAAAATTCGCCTGAGGACCATCGCCCCAACGGGTAGGGTGGACCGTAACTGGACCAAGTCCGGCGGGAAGGCCTCATAGCCTCGGTTTTTGTTGGTGGGTGAGCTCGCCCAAGTCCCACACTACCCGGGAGAGATGACTCTCCCGGGTGGCTATCTCCACCGCACCTGCTCCTCTCGGGGGTCAAGTCGGGTGAACGTGCCCAAACTCCAGGGGTAACAACAGCCTGTTCTGATGTTACAACGGGAGCTATGGGCTAAATTGACGCACGACACGAAATTGGAACGTGGAAGTGTGGTGGGCTTAAGCTTTATTTTTACCAATCCGCCGGAGGATAAAAAGACAAGAAGGAAAAAGATCTGCCACAAATTCTAAGAGGGAGCTCTTTTTTTTTTTTCGCCAAAGGCGAATTTGAAAAACAGTATTTCATTTTTTTTCCCACCTACGGCGAACAAAAAAGGGCGCAACAATTTTTGGGACCTGCGGCCAAAAAAGAAGTTGCCCGCCCAAAATCGCGTGTTGCGCTGCGCGCAACCAGGCCCTCCGCGGCTGTTGCGGAAAACGGCTATTTTGACAGAAAAGTTGCGCCAGCGCAGCAGCGCAATCGCTTTATTATATCCCTGATATGCACTATGTTTTGTTGTTTTCCCCGGTGACACTGATGGGGCCTCTGCTTCCCTTCGAATACTGATGATGCAGATAGCTGTAGGACGTTTTCTCAGGTAGGTACGTGTATTCCGGTTTATCTTGACTCTTGACTCGTTATTATTCTCACATTACTGATCGCCAAAAGTAGAGCCCGTGGACACAGAACAGGCTTTGAATAACGACTCTGGAGTGGAAGAATACCGTTATGTATGTACCTCATGAAAATTCGATTGATTACAAAGGCAACATCATGCCCATAGTAATTGTATTTGGAGCACATCGTACACCTGACTGAACATTAAAACTAAAGTCAGCGTACATACAGACGTACTGGTATAAAACTCAGGTTACGTACCAGAAAATGTATACGACTGTACATACACTGTGTACGAGGTGCAACAATAACCGGGGGAACCGCATATATATGAAGAAAAAAAAAGCAAAAGACCATGCCCGCCGCACCCGGGGAGGATAAGGTTCCATCCCCCTGGTGATAAATCCTCCCGTACATCTACAACTGCAACCAACAGGCGAGGAAAACGAACTTTCCCCGAGTAGATACCGCCCCGCAAGGTGTGGAAACCCCAACCCCACTGGCTGATGTACGATTGGCTGGGGCTCATGGAGCCAGCGCCCAGCGAGAGTTGCCCCATGGGACAACGGCAAGGTCCGCCGCACCCGGGGGCAGTATGGTCCCATTTCCTGATCAGAAATCCTTTCCTACATCTACAACTCCAGCAACCCAGGGACGAAACGGACACCCCCCGGATCGATACCGCCCCGCAAGGTTGTCAAAATCCCAACCCCACTGGCTGATTCATGATTGGCTTGGGCTTATGGATGTGAAGGTGATACCTACTGAGCTATAGGGGTAAAAGATCGATCGACTACCCAGCCCAGGGTAATCCTTATAGCACTCTCCCCTCATCTGAACGGCGGGATATTCGGGGCGTCGGTACCGTATACGACCGTACGCTGACCTACCCGCTTTGTTTCAATACCTGGGGAACCAGGGAGATATATGTGTTTAGGGACGCGCGCGCAAGCGCTTCGATAAAATAAGCATTCGAAGTGACATTCGAACCCGTGTCCTCGACGACGTCAAACGTGATGGTGTTACCTACTGAGCTACAGGGGCAAAAGATCGATCGATTGCCCAGCCCAGGGTAATGTTTGAAAATATGGAGCCAACGCGCGGCGAAAGTTGCCCCTCGGGACAACGGCGAGGTTCTGCCTGCAACCGGGGACGATATGGTCCCATCCCCTGACGAGAAACCCTTTCATACATCTACAACTCTAATGACTCGGGGAGGAAAACGGACATCCCCCGGGTCGATACCGCCCCGCAAGGTATGGAAGCCCCAACCCCACTGGCTGATTTACGGTTTGGTTGGGGCTCATGGTCGATGTCCCGCCGCACCCGGGAATGGTAAGGCCCCATCTGCGAATCAGAAATCCTTCAATACATTTACAACTTCAACAACCCGGGGACAAAACGGACATCCCCTGGGTCGATACCGCTCCGCACGGTGGTCCCTCCATTTCCGTTCAGAGTGGTACATCACAGCACGCCACGAGTAGTACCATACCAGGTAGTTACATACCTGGTACTAATATGGGAAACGGAGGGCTAGTGCCACGGTGGAGCCGTGGCCGTCCCGCTATAAGTATCATTTACGCTGTTTTAGGGTACTGTGATGGAGTAGCACATCCACCGTGTAAGAACATGCATCCCGTTTGCGGATCTAATACGGCTACACGTAGCGTTTTAGAAATACACCCGTATGCGAATCTTATGTGACTACACGTACGTAGCGCTTTGGGAATCTTGTGCCTGGGAATACTCGCATCTGCATACCAGGTTAGTTTTGGTCGACGTCTGGGCTGAGTTGTGTTCCCGACGAAGCCCACCCTTGCTCACTCAAGTTGTCTCTCTGATCTCACTTGAGGAGCAATAATAGAAAGATCGTGATCCACAAGCAGCGTGCCCTACCCAGCATCGACAACCCTGTGTCTCTTACCAGCTTATATCTCTGCAGCTTCTTCACTTATGGCGACGTCGGCAGGACTGGTCACCGCTGAGTTAAACACACCTGCTTCTCACAGCCTTCTCTTACCCTCCCCGACTCCTGTCACCCTGTGAGCATCGTCATGAGAGGCTTTCTATTTTTGAGTTCCGAGCATTTTTTTTTTTCACACGTAGTAGCCAGTATCCGCCAAGGTGCCAAAAAAGGCACCGACACCACCGTACTCAAGACCCCTCGCTTCTCCTGCCGGAGTGCGGCCCGTGGTGCCTCCGCCCTTTTGCTTGGATGCGGTCGGCTTGGGGTTCATTGCGCCTGAGTTGCCCTTGGCAGCCTTGTTGGCAGCCTTGCGCGCCATCACCTCCTTGGCTGCGGCCTCGCGCTGTGCGCTGCGGACCTCCGGCTTCTGGCTGCGCTTGTTCTTGATCTCCTCCAGCGAGGCGCCAACGAGCGCGCGGCTGATCTTCGTGGTCTTACGCGTGCGGCGGCGAGACACTTCCTCGACCTTGATCTTCTTGTTCAGGCGCCTCCATGCCTGGGTCCAAATGAGCTCGGCCGGCTTTTTCCTCTGCTTGAGGAGGCTCTTGCACTTGGCAGAGAAGAGCATGATGGGCTGTCCATCCCTGCGGATGAAACAAAACCATGCCCGGGGTAGCTCGCTTATTTGTTGGTTGAAGCGTCGAAGCCTCACTTCGAGGTGTGGGGTAGATCTATCACCTCTTTTCTGTGTTGAATAGCCACATCTTCGATCTCTCTTCTCGATTTCGGGATGATATGGTCATCCTTTTATAGTCGTGTGATATGCAACTACGACTATTCAGGGTGGGCTAATGTGATGGAGTAGCACATCCACCGTATTAGAACGTATATACCCATTTGTGAATATTATATGGCTACACGTAGCGTTTTGGGAATTCACCCGTATGCGAATCTTATATGGTTACACGTACGTAGCGCTTTGGGAATCTTGTGCTTGGGAATACTCGTATCTGCATACCAGGTTAGTTTTGGCCGACGTCTGGGCTGAGTTGTGTTCCCGACGAAGCCCGCCCGCGCTCACTCGAGTTATCTCTCTCTGATCTCACTTGAGGAGCAATAAGAAGAAGAACGTGATCCACAAGCAGCGTGCCCTACTCAGCATCGACAACCCTGTGTCTCTTACCAGCTTAAGTCTCTGCAGCTTCTTCACAGTACTGCTGTGATGAGTTGGCAAATCGACAGGACAATACCTCGAGGCTTGTATGGCCTTTTATTTAGGACTGCGGTCCCGTTTACGGGACAAACTACAGTACCTAGAATTTGAGTGGTTTGTTCCCCAATACGGGACTGGAGTTCTAGAAGGGTTAAGGTTACAAATACTGTTGCCATGTATTTATTTGTGTGTAGGACTCCGCATACCCGGAGATGACTTCGTAAAAAAATGGTTCTCGCTGGCAGCAGTTAGCCTGCCGAGCCCCCTTTGACGCAGCTACGTAGCTCAACAAGGAGACGTACCGCAGTAGCTACGTGTAGATAGACCTCGCTCGTTTGCAGGATTGCGTACATTGAACAGATCGCGATCTACAGTTTGTGACTGAGTAGATCATCTACTTTAAAGTATATACTACTGCTGCTGCTGCTGTAGATCCACACCTACCGTTATGATATGTTGTTTTCGTGCAGGATCTATCTGTGTGGTAAGCGCAAAAGACCCAACCCTCGAAACACGTGGTTGGATATATCATGCAGATTGTCCCCTCGTACCCAGCAACACAATGAGCTACATCATGCGGATCAGGAACCCGCCTGCCCTGAAGTATCTACTGCTGGCTGTAGATCATGCAACGGGGGATACTATTAATCGTATTAATGGACGATCTGTCCCATGAGCGCAAGAAAAAGTCTAAGAGTGGAATCATACACCATAGATAGGTGATCTACACCCTATATACTATAAACCACCTGCAGTACACGTATACTCGGACGTACCATACCTACCTGTATACCTGGATGGTGGGAGAGCTATTATTAGTAAGCATGGCACGTTACCTGGCACGGAGTTGGTTGTACAGCAAATACTAATATGTTGCTGCAGGAGAGCAGCGTGAAGGTGTGTTTTTCCTACCACTCACAGAGCTATCCAGTGGACCTGGGGTAAAATATCGATTATTTCAGCAGCGCATCCCTGTCCCCGTCTGCCAGATCCTTCGCAGCAGCTCACTTCTGAGCAAGCGACCAAGGGTGCAAGGGTACGGTCTATTTCGAGGCAAAGAGGAGATATATCGTGCGTCCCCACCAACATGTATCGCTCCCTGTGCCTCGGCGGCTCCAGCGAGACCAAGATCGATCGTTAATAGATTTTCGACGTTTATTTAGTTCTTGATTGCGGTGGTACATATAGATACGGGGAAGATTCGGCCGTTTATTGATTTTTTTGCCGAATCTTTCTCACGGTACAATTATATTTGGAGAATCGCGAAAAGCAAGGACATGAAACCGTCGCGAGGTCAAAATGTTAATATACCAGTGAAAAGTTTATGATATCCTTGTAGACGAGATGTATTACGCAGCTTGCAAAGTTGAGTATCATGTTCTTAATCAGCCGAACTGACAGGTGACGTATTTCATAATTTTATAAAATTTATAAAAAATAAGCTCGAGCGAGAGAGCAAGACGACCAAGTTTTTCAAGATCCGATCGTTGATGGGTCTTTCTTGTCGTATCTTTCTTGTTGTACACAACGGATTCGACGGATTCGATCCGGGGGTGGGTGGTGACCGGTCGGTGACCGGGTAAATCGCGAGAAGCGAGGTCATGAAACCGTCGCGCCGGGTTCCACTTATCGCTATAAGCCCCACCCACAGCGAGAGAGCAACGCAAAATAGTTAAGATGCGACTGCTGTTGATTGATTTTCTTGACGCATCTTTTTCGCGGTACTGTTCTTCTTGCTGTGTACGGCAGGTTCGGGGACAGGCCGGGTGACCCAAGGAAAGCGCGAGGTGTGAGCGCATGAAACCGTCGTACCACATTCATTCCGCTTGCTTACTGTAATTTTGAATACACACTTGGTTATAGCATAATAACGACATTGCGTACGTTAACGACCAAACGTGAACTCGACACAACAACAGCTAGCTGCTGCTATTAGACTTGTCTTTACTCGTACGTGCTTCATATTTGGCCGTCATTCCCAAAACGGCCACGCGTACTCGTAGCTACGATAAGTTTGATAATCTCATCGTAGCAGGTGGTGCAGTGATTGACATCGTTCGCAGACTGCGCAGCGAGTCCACCAACTACTCCTTGTAGTAGTTCGTAGGGCCATTGAGTTAGCAGGCAGCAATCACACGAACTATACGGCAGTACAGCAGCACGAAGGCAGCTACCACCTCTGTGCACGCAAATACTGCACGAGGTAGCAGGAAAAGTGGACTAGGTCTTCTACTACGAGTAGTTGCTGTGCGCACTACAGTTCTGACACCAGGTGATGAAATGGACCCGACTATCTTCTTGGCGGGAGCACCTTGCAGGAGGGTGAGTGACAAGTCTTAAAAGAAGAGATACACCTTGCTTTGCATGGTTGGTTGTTCTCGTGTCTGCCCAATCAATACGGATCCAATCTACAAAATCCACCCCACGAGCTATCACCGAGGGGACCCGGTGTAGGCAAACTGGAACAATACACAATCAGGTACATCGCAATCGTATACGGCATGTGGCGGTGGGCAGTGAGACAATATATATATGATTATTATTGATAGAATAGGGAGTAGGAAAGGGGGCGAGTGGGTGCAAACGGTGGTCGGTGTCGGTGGCGTTGCAATTCTGTTGTTTTTCCTGTTGTTTATCATGATCACCCCGTTCGTTTTTATGGGCCGCTCGAAGTTTGTTCTGCGGGTTGCTTGAAGTATGTTTTCGTTTGGGCTTTGCTCGAAGTCGTTTGTACGGAAGTTGGATATTTATGGCGGGGCGGTGGCTGTATTGGTTATGGTTGACTGGTCATGGTTGTCATTTGCTGGTCAACTCAGGAAACTCTTTGCAGCGCTACGCTAGGTGCACAGCACCATGATGATATGTTACGGACGTTCTGCCTTCCATACCCGTACGTATAACTGTGACACTGCTGTAATACTCCAGAGGACGCTTTCCCAGCGCGTTCGTCCGCGATCCCGAGCTCGCGTTCCGTGGGTTCGGTCGAAACATCATTTTTTATCGACTCCATCCAGTGCTCCGCGTGATGTTCAATTGAGTTCCCAAAACCCTACCTGGTATAATGTAGCTCACATGCTTCTGTCCCATACATCTTTTTAAGTGGAACGTTTTCACTGCTGGCTGTTCCGTCGTCATTGTGATACGTCTACATTGCTCGCTGTCTACGTAACAGTACATGATGTTTTCCACATCTCGGACAGAGGAGGATCTATCTATCTATCTATCTATCTACAGTTGATGATCTAGTTCCTCATCTGCCGTTGTGAGAGGTTGCGAAGGATCTATCTGCATGGTACAGATATATCGAACCCAGGAAACATGTGCTATTAATAGATCATGTGGATCCCACGGGTCCCACCCGGCAACATGACCCTAATCATGACAAGATTGGGAATAGATCTGCCTTGAAAAATGTACAGTTACAGTATTAATAGTAGATCATGAATGAAGTGAGAATCGATAATCCATCTGCCCGATGTTAAGTGTAAGGCAGTATGGACCTAGGGACCGACTACTGCTAGCAGGTTGATGCCTTTGGCTCTGTTCTGGTCACTCACACGAGGTGCTTGACGATGATACAAGCTCTAGTTTTTTTTTGTTTTCTTTTCTTTGTATCCTCCGGCGGATTGGTAAAAAAATAGCTCAAGCCCACCACACTTCCACGTTCCAATTTCGTGTCGTGCGTCAATTTAGCCCATAGCTCCCGTTGTAACATCAGAACAGGTTGTTGTTACACCTGGAGTCTGGGCACGTTGACCCGACCTGACCCTCGAGGGGAGCAGGTGCGGTGGAGATAGCCACCTGGGAGAGCCATCTCTCCCGGGTAGTGTGGGACTTGCGCGAGCTCACCCATCGACAAAAACCGAGGCTATGAGGCCTTCCCGCCGGACTTGGTCCTGTTACGGTCCACCCTACCCGTTGGGGCGTTGGTTCTCAGTATTAGTTGCGGTTTGCCTCGCCAAACGTCTTCTGAACGAAGGGGCGAGGTGCTCATTAGAAAAGGAGGCGATAACGCCTGCCAGGTATGATGAGGGGATGATTGCTACAAACCATGACGCCGCAACAGGAGAGAGGGGATATCATAACACTAGCCCACCCTGAAGGGCCGTATATGCAGATTCATAGAAAACTCAGGCATGAACAAAAACAACCCGGAGGATTCGGAGAATGGATCGAAGCTGCGGCACTTCACAACCCACTTCCACACCTCTAACTTGCAAGGCTGTAGCCGATTACACGTGGACACTGCGACGGAGCTCACTCGAATAGTGAGAACAGTGTTGGAAAACAGGAAGTCACGCAATGAGAGAACCCAAGACAGTCAAGACCTGATCCCATAAAAGAGGGCCGAAAGGATGCGTGCGAGATTTCGCCGACACTAAGGGCGCTAGAACACAAAACATACAATCTGCAGACATCGTTACGGCCTATTGTTAAGGTCTGAGTCCGTTGGGTTATCGGTAAAGAGTTAACCAATCGTCCACTACCCAATCTAAACCTGGTAACACTCTGCAATATCGGCGGGAAAAAAACAGACCTCGAACAGGTGCCAAAAGCGTCCTGCCGACGGCACCAGTGTTAAGTGTAAGGCAGTATGGACCTAGGGACCGACTACTGCTAGCAGGTTAATGCCTTTGGCTCTGTTCTGGTCACTCACACGAGGTGGTTGACGATGTTATAAGCTCTTGTATCAATTGCTGTTTGCCTCGCCAAATGTCTTGTGAACGAAGGGGCGAGGCGCTCATTAGCAAAGCAGGCGATAACGCCTGCCAGGTATGATGAGGGGACGATTGCTACAAACCATAACGCCGCAACTTGGGAGAGGGGATACCATAACACCGAGGTGTGTGGATGATTTCTGAAGAATGTCCTTCGTTGTTCGCCGCTTCGCCTTCTTGGGCTGCTGTCGAGTGTGCTTCGTAGGATGGCCGGAGCCGTACAGCCGAAGCCGCGCCCACAGCATCAGTCGACCGGTCGACAGATCATATCGGTGGTGGGGACAGCAGCAATACTAGTAGTACGCCTGGCGCGGCGGCGGAGAGAGGCGGCCGAAGCTTTCCCGAGACGGACACATTCATGATGAAGAACAGCATACTGCTCCCTGGGCACCCCGCTCCCCAATATGGTGCGTCGCTTGCACAGCTCTCTCGCGCCGGCTGGGCGGCATGTCTCACCGACGTAAATACGAGACACCGGCTCATAGCCATGACTTTAGCTTCAAGCATTACTACTGTAGTACCCCACAGCATTTACCCAAGAAGTCGGGAGTTGAGGTGTACAAGAAAGAATTACTCGATTTTAACACGTAACAAAAAATGCAGTTTGTACGGAGATTGGTGTAGGTTACATCCTGATCATTTGAGCCTGACCCTAAAGTACCGTTTTTTAACCCCTTTCGGGAGTTGAGAGAGCAAAACTGAGGCGGGGGAGGGAAGGTGAGACGATTAACTTTACCACACCGGGCGACCCAAAAAAAAAAAAGGGCTTTAGGGATATAGGGGGAATGTGCCCAAAGTACACGACACGTGCTCAGCAGCATAGCGGTGTTTTTACTTGCGCACATACCCCTTACATTAACTAACCCGGTTGAGGACTATTTGGGACCGCACTCCCATTGTGGGTACGAAACACTTGGAATTAGAGTTAACTTTAGGTGCGTACACACTGCGCTACTATGAAAGGGTTAACAACTTCTACTGTACTACGGGGGTCCATCGTTAATAGGACCTACGGTACACACAAAACCCTACCAGGTATATATTTACCTTTTTTTCTAACAATATTTGGTCATAATTACTAAGGCCCCCCGTAATGGTACTGTGATGACTGCAGTCTCATTTTGGGGACTAACCATTTTTCATATTCCAAGTAGTTGTCCCCCTAACGGGATTGCAGTACTAAGACAGGGTAAATTACAGGGTTGTTACATACAGTAGGACCGCGCTTGACATTTTGGGCGGGGGGGGTTGCAGAAGAGTGATGTCGCGGAACACCCTGGGGTTAACGGGTCGGGAGTGCGGCAACTGTGCGGAGTTGGCGCTATATTGCATTATAGGTACTGCTACAGTATATGTCCTCCAATAAGGAAAATAAGCTACTGTAAATAACAATGAAACGTAAATATCACTTTTGGAGTATCTGCTAAAGAAGGGAGTAGGAACGTGGAGTCGCATTCAACGCTGATCACCGCACTGTACACTGCTTGTTATATACCAGGTAATAGTCTATGCTCAAAGTTGGCTGAGGACAGTGTCACGGTAAAGTTTCAAGTTTCAAACCTCCTCAGATTAGCTAATTGTGGTTGGCGGGTCCATACTCCATGTGATACTGTGTGGTTGCTTTGTTAATATATACCATTATTCTGCAACAGTCGCAGCCCGCAGGAACTACTTCGCCCCCTATTCCCCCCCCCCCCCCCCCCCCCCCCCCCTGTGCCTCACAAGCGGTTCTTAGTAGCATGCAGCTCACCCTTGCTGCGACTCGCCGAATACATCACGTTTCGCTTCGCGCCTGTTGCAAGCAAGCAATGTCTGCCTGGTCGGTGAAAACCAGACGTGCTCCGTCCCGGCATGGTGTAGATGCAAGGGTCCATGGCCATCGACTACAGGTGTGCATGACACGAGTAAACCTACCTACCCATCCACCCACCCACCTACCCACCCCTCTGGTGTTTTCAGGGGCAAACCTTCAGCGCAGCTGCGACAACGTGTCGCCGTACGGCATACCGCCACTGATTTGTGGGCGCCCGTTTAAGGAAGCCGTCTCAGCCCCGTCCCTCCTGACCGGGCTTGGGCTAGACTCTTCCAAGCGGCTGATGTGTTCGCGACAACGTCCGCGAGGACGGAGACCGTCGTCGAAGCAGCTTCTTCCGCCTATTGTTACCAAGGTGCGTGTTAAGACACGCCAATGCATTGTCTACTACTCACTACTACTGGGTGTTCTGGATGTTCGCCGAGTGAATCGAACCAGGTCGGGGTAACCTGCCATGCGTGGGTTGACCATGCACTTTGTCGATCACACAGTTCTGGTGCGGGCTATATTCGCTAGAGGTACGTACCAGCATTGTTTTTGCCGAAAAACATTTCTGGCTGACCATTAATAAGCCCCTTAAGGGCCCTAGCTAAACTACCCAATATTTCTGGCTGACCATTAAGAGGCTCCTTGAGGGCACTAGCTAAACTACCTAATATTTTTCTGACTGACTATTAATAGGCTCCTTAAGGGCTCCTTAAGGGCACTGACAACCCTACGTATCCAATATCGTTGGATTGACATTATTGTGTGCATTATTGTTTGTTTTAATATATTATAAGCTGTACACCTAGGTCGTAGGATCGTTCGCCTAGTTTTTTTTTCGTCGGCGTTTGGCTGAGGTAGAGATACCATATTCAAGTGAGAAGCCTCAGAAAATTCTCAGAAAATTCAGGTGCTTTTTATCCCAGCCGTGTCACGTTCTTGGGAGAAGTGTCTAGCATGACTGAAAAGTCCAGCCCTTTATGACCAGGGTGAAGAAGCGACTAAATACACGAGACGTGGATCATATTTTCCAATCGTTTGAGCTGCTATTAATAGTGGGCAGGATTTCACGACTAAACAACTGATCGGTAGGTGCCGCCGGCCACCAAACTGACTTCAGTCGGCAAGCCGACTGGCGAGGCCAGCTGGTGGCCAGCCGACTTGCCGACTTAAGCCAGGCGAGCGAAGAGAGACAAATAAATCAGTTCTCTCGGCCGAGGGGGGGCCCGAAAGGCAAAATGTGTCCCGCATGCAAAAGTCCTTCCTACAAGCATGGAAACCCAATAAGTCGGATAGTCGGTACCTCTGGGAAACTACTATGAATAACTACTACTCAGTTATAATAGTAACTACCCGTAGGTGGTGGCCTAAATCGTGGCGATTCACAGCTCAATCAAAGCGGCTTACTGCAGTTTGTTGCTCGAGTCAATGTCTGCGAGGGCAGGGAGGGTTTCTTCGAAAATGTATATTCCGCCGCATAATATTATTTGTGTCAAATGTCATGTTATTGTTTTTATTAAACAGCTTCTTCCGGCTATTTTTTGTGTGTCGAATTACACTGTGTCGGCTTCTACCGAAACAGTTTTGTTCCGCCTATATACGACTACTTTTCGATAGTAAGTCTATGATACGATGTGCTTTTTATCAAAAAGGTAGAGGTTAAGGCTTCCCACCTAACCTTCTCCCGCGCCAAACGATACGAAATGCTTTTTAGAAAACGGTTTCCGTCTATATACGACTACTGCTGTTCGTGTTAATAAATACGAAACGTTCTTTGGCCGTTGTTGTATACATCGATCCGCACCTGCCTGTCATGTCCGGTACGGACCTCATCGCACAAGATGGCGACGACTTCACCACCTTCGACAGCTCGGAAAAACGGTTTCGACGACCTCTTTTTTGTCACGGGTGGCGGCCTGAGCGAAGCCGCACCCTTCTGCGAAGACCCAACAAGCACCGGTCGAGAGAGACCCAAATCCACCCCTCTCGCGGCTTTCGGCCCAAGAAGGGCGGGGTTTCCGGAGTTCGAAACCACCGGCCTGACGAAACCTCCGGCGCGGCGCGCCAGGACGACTGACGCGGGCTCCCTTGCTCGGCTCCGATTCCGATCGGAACCTATCCGTAGCCTGGTATCGGCAACCCTAAGAAATGTAGATCCGAGCGGGATGTTCAACGTGTACCAGGAGTGGTCGGACGTCAGAAATCGCGTACTCTCAAGTGAGTTGTTGTTCTTCGGGGCGAGATAGTGGCCTACATCTTTAAGCTGTGTTGCGATCGATTTCGGCTGATGGCACTCGGAATGCTCACGTCACCTCCCGGACTTCGAGTTGCACTGAAACCCTTGTTCTTAGGGCTGTCAAACTAGTTGCCTTGCTTGCCACAGGAAGCAAACATTTTAGTGACGATATGCGTTTTTCCCACAGGAATATTGAAGAAAAAAAAAAGAAATCCGATGGGAAGGGATTCCACGTGACCAGGAAGCGTTGTTCTCGGCGTGTTCTACGCAGCTTGTGCGCGTGTTGTCCGGTTTTGGGGTCTTAACATGCAATATGCGATAGAGCAGGTGGTAGTTGTTGCTTTTGAGGGAGACGCCTCGAACGACGCCAATGAGACCGCCTTCGTTCAATGAATGCCATCAACAACAACAACAACAACAACAACAACAACACACTTTCTGGATGAAAAAATCGTCGAAGGCGGCTTTGAGGAGCAGCGATCGGACCTTGCGCTGTACGAAAAGCTCAGGAAAGACGACGACGATGACGATCTCAGCTCAGAGGGAAGCGTCGCAGCGGGAGACGACGACGCAATGGCCTTTTCCGCTCCTCCCACACAAGCAGGTACCACCTCTATACACTCCAAAAACCCGACGTGACCAGGGGTACCTCCTCCGTGAAAAAGAATTCGACCCGCGCGGTGGCCTGGTTACCATGACATAGTACGGGCGAGCCAACAACAAACACGAACCTTGAACAACTTTGAGAAAAGGCCACCGTTTACAGCTCTGGCCCAAAATGTAAGGAATGCATCTGTGCAAATATCAATACCTAACAGTCTTTACGTCCCGATCAGAGTGGTACGGGTTTAGTGAAAACAAACCGCCGAGATGGATTTCTTAATCTAAGTTTACTCGCGTCCCCCAACAAATTAAACGTGACTTTGCCCTTCCTTAGTAGTTCGGTTCCTTGTGTCTCGTGGGTATATGTTGTATTCTTAGAGCCCTACGTGGTTGCCTATCCCTTGCCGCAAGACTCCACGCGTGTGATGACCTAGCAGAAAGATGGATGAGGTGCAGGGGGAGGGTGCCGGTATTTGGAGGCCATTGTGTGTGTCAAAATCGTTTTTGGTTGTCGTGCGGTGTTGTACGAGATTGTTTTTTTTATGTTTTCTGTGTCTTCGTCACTTTTGATGATTTGGCGCTTAAGCTGTACATTGTACAACTCATGGAGTGGAAAACATGGTATTAAAGAGAGCAGGGTTCTACAGAGGGTGGCGGGGAAGCAGTCGGCTAGTCGTGCTTTAGTACTTGACGGTTTTCAGATTGCGAGCGGTTACAAACCGTATGATGGTTGTGGTTCGATTGTCGAGACCGGACAGTCATTGATTGATTGATTGAGTGATTAGTTGCTTGATTGATTGGTTGCTTGATTGATTGATTGATTGGTTGGTTGCTTGATTGATTGATTGCTTGATCGGTTGATTGATTAGTTGATAGATTGGTTGGTTGGTTGATTGATTGGTTAAATGATTGATTGATTGATTGATAGAAAGATTGGCTGATTGATTTACTGATTGACGGACTAATTGAGTGATTGATTGACTGATTGATTGATTGATTGATCGACTGGTTGCCTGATCGATTGATTGATTGATTGATCATCAACACGCGCAAGGCTACCTAGTTTACTAGCCTGGGCCACCGCTTTGTATAAGACCACGTGTTTCTAACCAACGCGTTGAGAGAACCTGGAGCACGCAGGCAGCCCGAACGCCGCTGCTGTTCGAGTACTATAAAGGGACACGCCGTGCAGTACTTGCCGCCTACCGTATGGTCGATCGAAGAAATAAGCGTTCATTTTCGTCACTGCAAGGTCCGAAACTTGCTCGCGTTTCTGTGAATACCCCTCGCTGCGTTTTGCCTCTGCGATTGCCCCAAACCAAGCGGACAATGGAGTTTACTAAATCTACGTTTTCAGAAGCCAAGCTGTCGCGCTTAATCTAGAGCATTCAACAACACTAAATTTACGCGCGCTGCTCCGCCACCTCCCCCCCCCCCCCTCCCTTACTGGAGATCTCATTTGCATCAATACCTTTGTTTTTTCCCTTTGCGACATGCTCCAAAACAAACAAACTAAAAACGGTTCAATTCGAAACGCAAGCGGAATCCGTGGGTGTCCTCGGAGACGAAGTCGCCGCGCGGAACCTGAGGCATCCATCACGCGAAACTTCCGGAGATACGTTCGACGAATTTTCGACCGCGACGTCCCGAGAAGCGACGGAAGGAGGATCATTGCTCTCGCTTCCGGATGGGCCGACTGGTGATGCTAACGATTCGCTACCAGCGGTCGCCGGGGAGAGAACACATACATTCATTTTCTCGTGATGGTTTTCGTTGTGCGTCAAGAGATGGTTTTTGTTGTGCGACAAGGGATTCTTTTCTTTTTTTTGTCTTCATTTTTTTTTTCGTGTAGTTTTTTGTTCTAGCGCTGCACTTCACAGAAACGCGCACCAAAATCGAATGCCTGTGTAAGAAACACATTTTCTCGTGATGATTTTTGTTGTGTGACAAGAAGGGATTATTTTTTTTTTGTAACAGGTATTTTTATGCTAGTGCTGCATTGTACAGAAACAGACATCAAAATCGAGTCCCTGAAACGGGCGTTCTTGCAGGGGTTAAAGGTGCTTGTTTTGGGGGGACACGTATGTGCCGTTACTGCCGGCGAGCAATGTCGAGGTTCTGCCTATTTGTGGTTCGCGGAGAGCAAAGGTTGTCATGACACAGCGTGCCGGAGTCTGGCGCCCGAAGCAACCTAAACGCTTCTAGCAGTACCCCCCGGCGCGCCGATGCAATCTTTGCGACACCACACACATAAAAAAAAAAAAAATCGCTTTCAACTACTGGAACACCTGGTTTAAAACCTTGACGGTATACGCTGCCCGACATCAGATGTGTACATCACTTTCGCTCGCTGGACGTCTTGTCGCAAGCTAACGGTTTGCGTTTCGCGACATTATACTGGTGTTCACCATTCTAGACCAAAATGTAAGGTGACCGCAATGAAATAACTATTTTTTCTTATTATTAGTACTCCAAATATCCTTATATTTCCGTCCACTTCAGGGTGGTGCCTGGTATATAGCGCTCTCCACTACCAAAACTGTTGTAAGACCCTGCTCTAATTTTGGCGGCGGTTTCTGGCCGTTTCCAGCCGCGGCAGCGTCGGCGGCGACAGCGTCTACAGCGATTGAAGGAACCTCGTCCGTCGGACCAGTCGGATCGAAAGAGCAACCTAGATTATGCCCGGAATCTTCTGAAGGCAAGACCTAGATAATTTCCGTTTTTACGATATTTTGTATTCCCTCCCCCCCCCCCCCGCCCATACGACGTTAGATATATACGAGGGATTAACCGAAGGAATAGGAATGAAAACGTATTTACACGACCCAATCGACTTCGCGAAAACTCTGAAACTGCGATTTCGTGTAGGGCACCTGGACCTGCCAGAAAGAAGGAAGAGGTATACCAGTAGCCGGGAGGAAGAGGAAGTAGATGCACAGATGTGACCCTGTGGCAAAAGCAATAGAGAGTAGAACTCACACAGTGGGAGAGTGTGGAATGTACAAGGAGGAAAGAGATGTGTTACAGGAGGAAATGAGGGAAACATACGAATAGGACGTGGAGGAGTTTGGTACACTAGATAGCAGAAATATATTGTTATTGTAGGAGATAGATTGTGGCCGCAGCCGGCGAAACAGTAAGGGGATAAGATCAACCAAAATAAGATGTAGTATATGAGAACGACGAAATGAGCGCCCAAGTGTTGGAGGTGCATCTATTAGGAGTAGGAACGGTACTCCGTCTCGATTGATTTACGTGGTCAATGGTCAAATGACTAAGGCAAGCAACAAATGAGTACGCCCCTCCCCGCCTCTATGTATATATATATGTATAGGTTGGGTTGGCGTCGGTTGGCGACGACGCTGTAAAACGCGCCTCTCACTACGTGAGCTCGACAACCAGCGTACCGTTTTTGGGGGGGGGGGGGGGTCACCACGGCTGGCGGTCGAGTTCGATCATTTTTGTGCAGGGAGAACCTTGACTCCGCACAAGGGGGATGGTCGTATCACGTATTGTGTACATTTTAAGATACCCACAAGGCAATTACATTGTAAGCCCAGTGCTGTCTCTGGAAGTGGCCACGCCAAAAAATAAATCAATGAGTTGACGCCGTCATAAATATGCAAGAAAACCTGATCAAAAGCGAGTCTTAGTAGGATGCAGCTCATCCTTCATGCGACTCGCCGAACACCTCACGACGCTTTGCACTGGGTGCAGGCAATGTCTGTCTGGCCGGTGAAAGCCCAACGTGCTCCGTCCTGGCATGGTAGGGATGCGAGGATCTATGGCCATACGACTGCGGCCATGCATGGCAATGAGTACCCCCCCCCCTATATATGGAGAAGTTTGTGAGGTGTAAGACAGAAATAGAAGAAATGAGAGATGAAGGGAAAGACTGGCGCTAAGAAATAAGGTGACGTCGGAGAAACACTCAGATATATATACGGGGGGATAAGCGAGGAGATGAGAATGAAAACGTGTTTGCACGGCCCAATGAGCTTCGCGAAAGCGCTGGAACTGCGATTTCGTGTAAGTGACCTGGACTTGCCAGAAAGAAGAAATAAGCATTCCAGTAGCCGGGAGGAGGAGCAAGAGGCTGCACAGATGTGCCCGAATGGCAAAGCAATAGAATAGAACTCATATAGTGGGAGAATGTGAAATGTATACGGAGGAACGAAATGTGTTACAGGAAAAGATGAGGAAAATAGACGAATATGGCGGGGAGGAGGTTGGTACACTAGGTAGTAGCAAGAAAATGATCGCTATCCTAAGAGATAGTTGGTGGCCACAGGCGGCGAAAGATGAAGAAGATAAGATTAGCAAAAACAATCTATGTAATGTATTGAAATAACGTAATGAGCGCTCGACTGTTGAAGATGTCTCTAACAGGAGTAGGAACGGTGCTCCGTCTCGAAAGGGACGCATGGTCAATGGCCAAATGACTAAGGCAAGCAACAAATGAGTACGCTCCCCTCCACCCCTCCGAACCCCCCACCCCCCCACTCTCCCATTAATTTCCACCTACCCCTCCCCTCCCGCCCCAGGCCCTACCCCCTCCCGCTCCCTGCCAACCTCCCTCTCCTCCCCAGCCGCCACACCCCCACCGCACCTAGACCCCCCCTCAAGAGGAGAAGGTCGAGAGCGTCGAAGATGCCCTATTAAGCCTCGATCGGTGGTGTCGGCTTGCGTGTACCGTACGTTGTACTCGCAAGCGGTCCATCACCGTAAATTGTGCAACAAGCACTTTTTTGGTGAAAACGTTTCCAACTGACGGTGCGCACCTTAACGGAAGAGCTATCCAATATCGTGTGCTACACTGTTAATCGTTATGATACTAGGGCCAGGGAGTATTCGTTGGGTTGCATTTTTTATTGTGTCTGGAAGTCAGTTTTCGAGAAGTGCTCGGGGAGTTTTGGGAAGTTTTCGGCGTGGGACTGGTCAAATTAAAAACTTCAGAAAGTGTGCGCGCATCCCTAGCGTCCGATGACGTTTTAGGAACTCAACATCATTTATTTATTTGTTTCCTTACCGTCTTTGTTTCTCCCTTTAAAAACTTGTTTGATCGCGGATAACCTTGTGTAATCGCGGATCGAGAAGGGAACGGGCCTGCCGCCGCTTCGACTGCTTCGCGAGTCGAGCGGCGGCGTGCTGAGACTAGCTCACATGGCGCTGGGCGACCCGCACGTGATGGCCGTCATGGCCTCGTTGGACCACCTGCGCGGTCTCACGTCCATCGATGTTAGGGACAACAGGTGGGTCCCGACAACAAGCAGCATAGCAAAAATATCACTCGATTTGGTCGACGGGGGGGGAAGGAAGTCGGAACAAAGCTTGCGTCTTGAGGAACTTTTGCGGGTGGTCATGCGAGGGCTGCATCGTCTCCTAACTAACTCCTAAACCGATACAATAACTTACATCAATGAATTATTCCCACCCACCTCTCCCCCCCCTTTGCTTGCACGGTACGGGATCGGCATCGCAAAGATTTGCACCGTGCCCGTTTGGATATTTTAATGTTAACGGGACCGACCGTCTCCTAAACAAATTCTTCGTATATATTTAATCACGCTAACTGTAGTAATGCATTACCCACCCCTATTGTATAAAGGTATACTATTATGATATTTGTATACATATACATATATAGAAGCCTACGCCGCGTGGGAAACATGTTGCCCGCGATGAACAAGGGAGTCGTACCCATCATGCGCAATATTAAGTAGTCGAGGGGGGGGGCGAAGAAGATCGCAGAAAAATTGCGTCGTGATGAATCACCATGTGCGTTGTGTGGTGGAAGACATCACCGTGTCAATTTTTCACGTCTGAAAGCGTAAACTTGAGCACACCATGGCCAACGAACCGCTCCGGCAGAGGTTCGGTTGGCACAGCTCATGTATAGCAATATTGCAAAGGCTATAGGTGGGTGGGCGGTGTTAAATTATATTTTACTTGAGTCGGTGGTAGTTTCTTGATTGTTTGTTTTCAGAAGACAATAGGGTGATGCGGTGTACGGTTTGGGAAACGTTTCGCTTTTGGAGCCTACTGCTGGAGGCGGCTGACACCTCTTCAGCCCCCTAAGGATCGTTTTCAGACTGCTGCTCCATACACCGGATAGATCATATACCCATCATCTGCACATCATACTGATCATCTTCAGATCATTACCAGTTTACGATCTAGATCTTTTAAGGCGGATAGATATATCTATTCCCGATCTTGTACATGATTTAGCTCATGTTGACTGGTGGGACCTGTGTATTCTGCATGATCTACAGTAGCACATGTTTTATGGGTTTGGTCTATCTGCCCTATAAGGCAGATCCTGCACAACCTCCCATAGCGGCAGGTGAAGAACTAGATGATCTACTGTGGATAGATAGATATGTCATGATCTGTATGATCTGTTCGAGGTGTGAAACGTTCCTACCGAGTCGTGGGTCGCTTCGAGCTGAGCATCCTTCAACACCAACCCGTGTGACACTTCTTCGGTTTCCGGTGTATTGAAAGCAAAAAAATCGAAAACGACGAAACGGCAGAAGCAAGTATTTGTTTTTTGGGCGGAACAACCAAGGCTGTTCACGAGTCGGGTCCAACCTCGCGGGTCAGGTCAGGTCGACTTGGGCCGGGTAAGGGTGACCTGACCCGATCCGACCCGTGAGAGTTTGAAAACCTCCTGACCCGACCAGACCCGACCCAACCCGACCCGACCCGACCCGACCCGTGATACTTCAAACCGAATTCTGACCCGATCCAAACCCGCGGGTGGGGTTATGACTCATGAAGAGCCCTGATAATATCAGAATATGCACCAGGCTTCTCTGCCGCGCCTGAGAGCACTTGCAGTGTGAAATACTCGGGTAATGACACTGTGACAAGCGGTCAACCAAATCTCCGAAATAATAAACATGAAAAGAAAATACATACTCGTACGTCGTCCCTGGTCATCCCTGCGAGATGTACATATTTTCTCTACGTACGCTCCCGCTCTCAGTTGGAACAAACTACCTCCCGATTCCTTTGGAGGGGGGAGGATGTACTCATCACGCCATGCATAGCCGTCGTCGTATAATCATATACCGTCGCATCCATACGATGCCGGGACGGAGCACGTCGGGTTTTCGCCGACCAGGCATGCATTGCTTGCACCAAGCTCAAAGCGCCGAGAAGTGTTCGGCGAGTCGCATGGAGGGTGAGCTCCATTCCAAGAGCTGTCCATGAGGCAGGCACATTTTCTTGCATATGGACGACAGTGTCCAATGAATTGGTTTGTTTTCTGGTGTGGCCACTTCCCCGATCTCGAGGCCGAGGGAAGGGTATCGAGCCGGCTCGCCACGGTGCTTATACACCGGGAGGTTTCGCCTCCGGCATCGACGAGGTAGCAAACAAAAATGCCGATTATTCTCGGATGTCGTGTGTGTGATGTTTCGCACGATCGTGTCGCAGGATCGGGAGCGCGGCGGTCCAATCGGTTTTGTCTGTTGCCAAGGAGAAGAGGGTGATGCATCTGGATTTGTCGTGTAATCATGTGGACCAGACTTCCGTCGGTGAGGAAGGAGTCGTGGATTGCTGCGGCATGTCTTTTAGTATTTTTTCGACGTTCATTTCATACGTGTTCTGTGCGGTAAGTGTTCGTGCAGGCCCTTGTCCGTGTCGTATGCTTGTTTTTCTCGCTCCTTTTTTAATTGTATTTTTTTCATTGAAACCTTCGGGATGAAACAACAAAATATCAATTTTTCGAGCCAAGTTCACCAGAGAAGGGGCAAACGCTCTAAACGAATCAGTCGGCCCAGAAGAGGCAGCACTGCATTATGCGAAATTTAAAGCGTAGCCAAACCGTGTAACGATACGAGGCAGTTGGTGACTATTGAAAGTGCGCGCAGAGTACAGAGGGTACCGTAAGAACACACAAGTTATGCGATAGTGAAGCTCCTCCGTATCAAGATATCAAATTTTAATCAATCAATCAATCAATCAATCAATCAATCAACCAAACAACCAATAAACCTCTATCGATTTCAAGCAATCATCAATCAGTTCCATCAGGTTGCCGCGTCTCAAGTTTTGCACCAGTCAGGCTTGTACACCTTTGGAACCTTCGGAAGGGCTTGCCACCGTCTGATACCGACCTGCCTGCGATTCCGAGCGGATCATGCTTTGGTGGTGCCTCACACGTCAGCTACGAGACTTCCGAGGCATTGTCACAGTCACAAAATATATTGATGACTTCACGAAGAAAAATCTGATTTTTTCCTCGAAAAACAATTGGGAAATATGCCCCTCCCACCACTAGCTGCTGGCGTTTGCAACCCCAACGGCAGACACACTTTGCACCATGCTGGCTCGGTCCGACTGCAGCCTGTCTTCTCTCGTGGCCCAGCGCTCGGGAGTGTCAGATCTAGCGGCAGCAAGAATTATGATGTCCGTGGCGAATAGCACGGTTTTGCGAACCTTGGACTTGAGCGGCAACGATATCGGCGGGACGAGCGACTTTTTGGCGGGCATCTATCCCGAACAAGGTGTGGGTGGGAGTTCTTACTTCATTTCTCCCTTTGTTAGGTAATAGCGACGTGGTCGGCACGCGTCGGTTCAACGGGAAGACGCCCATGAACCTCCTTTTCTCCTTCCCTCGCTTTCTCATTTCCTCCCTCCCTCCCTCCCTCCCTCCCTCTCTCCCTCCCTCCTTCCCCCCCTCCCTCCCGTGTGTTGTGTTGTGTTTTGATTCGGAGCGACATCCTTTCACAGACTCTACAATTGCAGTCTCAGGGATTGGCAGAAGGACAGGCGGGGCGGCCATAGCCATGTCTCTCGAGTCTAATAATTCGCTGACCCACCTCGACTTGGCATGGAACAAGGCAGGCATAGGGTCGGGTGCAGTTAAATCACGCGATGCGATACGGGTAGCAACGCTCGGCTAGACTGAGGAAATAGGTAGTCTAGTTGTTTTTTATTTTCTTCTCATTCATTATGATCGCTCTTCTTTTCTATCTCCCTCCTCGTCGTGACTCAGATCAACCATTGGGTCACATAGCAGGCCCCTTATCCCCCCCCCTCCCCACTACTGTTTGTGCCTCCATTTCGTGTCGCGAGAGAGAACACTTCATTCCGCCCTTCCTTGCCTCGTCGGCTACTTAGCGTCGAACTAGGGTTAGGGTTATGGATATAATATAATAGTGCTATTTATTTTAACAATATTACTACCGGAGTTGCAGCAACCGAAATATATAGCAGTGTATCAGGAAGTAGAGTACAGAGGGGGTTAGACTGTTGTGTGCATACTTCGTGTCTTCTTTCGGCTTGATTCCCCTTTGTTTTCATATTTCGGGGAGTGTTTGTGACTGATTAAGGTTGAAGAATATTCTCAGAACTATGCCATTATTTTCATTTTTCGGGGAGAGCTTAAGAGCGATCAGCGTTGAAAAATATTCCCAGAACTTTTCCTTGGTTTCGTAGTTCGGGGAATGTTTATGAGTGATCAACGTTGAAGAACATTCCCAGAAGTTTTCCTTGGTCTACATATTTCGGGGAATGTTTATGAGTGATCAACGTTGACGAATATTTCCAGAACTTTCCCTTAATTTTCTTATTTCGGGGAATGTTTGTGGGTGATCATCGATGAAGATCACGCTACACATTGTTGGATAGAAGCCACAACAGCTCAATACGGTAACATCTATTACTAGGCCTTGTGTCGGGTTTGGAGTTTCCGTCAAGTCTCATTGTGTCAAATATTTCGGTAGTCTGGTGAGGTACTGATAGCCGGAATAGTATTAATACTTCGAAGCAGTATTATTAATATGTATACTACTACAGTCGTACTAACAGTACTAATAATACCATAGAGCTGCTCGAGCGAGTACGACCCTGAAAATAATTGAGGTTGCTCGCACCCCTACCGAAGCACGCCCCTCATCTTGCAGTGAAACCCCGACTAATGGGGGTCAGCTTGTATCTTCCAGCCGACAAGACAACAGCGGCGGCGGGTTCCTCGTCGTTTACGAAAAACCGCTCCGAACAGAACAATTAAAAGCAGCGTTTGGTCATTCATACCTACGTGTTGACCTCGCACAGGGGTGATGCGGCCCTTCAGGGTGGGCTAGTGTTATGGTATTCCCTCTCCCCTGTTGCCGCATTATGGTTTGTAGCAATCGTCCCCTCATCGTATCTGGCTGGCGTTATCGCCTGCCTTTCTGATAAGTGCCTCGCGCCTTCGTTCAGAAGACATCTGGCGAGGCAAGCAGCAACTATTACAAGAGCTTAGAACTTCTAACATCGTCAAGCACCTTTACCTTTAGCCCAACGGACTAAGACCTTAACAACAGGTGGTAAGGGTACTAAGCTAATAAAGTCGAACATTTTATTTTCGGAAGGTTCTCTCTGCTGTAGACCAGATAGATATTTCCGAAAACGCCTTGTGCGGTGTTGGCGACCTTACCGCTCTGGAAAAATCGAGCTCCGGAAAACGAGCGCATCATCCCTACATATATGTATGTGCTATATATGTGTGCGAACTCAACGCCATTTGTGGTGTGTACAACATTCCCAAGCGGTCCTCATATTTGGAGACCGAGTGGTACCAGTACACTCGAAACGGCACATCAGCACCAAGTTTGGTTTCGCCGATTTTTTTTTTTTTTAAAGCACATGCTGTGGACTCTTCTACACTGCTGTGGTGGTGGTAGTCGCCGCTACAGCAGCTGCCCCGTCTATGTGTTTCTCGACGTTGACAAGCAGTTTTAAGGCCTGCAGGAGTCACGTGTCTACTCAATAGCGCGTAAACTACCGAATAACGCTACAACTATATCACACTATCACACTAATTATAGGGTGACAAGACAACACACACCCTCGGACTAATTTCAAAGCTGATTTTCTCATTTTCTCGCCTATAGGGAAAGTGCTAACGCCGAGCGATACAACAGTCTATGGAAAGATCTCGTCGAGATCTCCCCAAAGCCACCATTTTGGTATTATTAGTGCGTGCCCCCCCCTTAAGGCAAGGGTTTCCCCCCTTGAGGCATGTTTTGGAGAAACTTGGCACGGAACTTCATCCCATAGGGTGTGTTTGCTCATCACACGTGTGATACGGTATAGTGATACTCGTACGGTATAGCGATACGTTATTATAGTGATACGATAAAGTGGTACGGTATAGTGGCACGGTATGGCCCAGGGCATCTGATGTGGGATCGATCAACAGCACTGCTGTCGCGCACGTGCCCTATCCCGTATCACACCATGTTTCGCCTGGCGATGTGGTGGTACCGAGGCTCTCAGTCTGGGCCAGGGCAGGATTCATGGGAATGTCGGGGGACCCAACCGGATGTTATGATACTGCTTTGTATGAGGTTGAAAGACGGTAATTACCTGGGTTCAGGCACTGGGAACGTATTTGTAGTACTTGGAAGGCGTATCTTAGATGGAAAACCAGGGGTTTTCCAGAGACGCACGAGCTTGGTCTCAGTCTCCGCGTGCACGAAAGGAATAAAACTGCTCTTCTTCTATCGCTAAGCAAGCAGCACACGTGGGTACCAACGAGTACCGACTTAATAGGCAGACCTGTCCAGGGATACAAAGTGTCCCGCATGCTTGATCTTAACACGGGATCACAGGTGGTTGTGTCCTGGAGAGCTACTCTTACTGCGTACCTGGTACTGGTATGTATGTATGTACGTATGTATGTTTATGATAGCACATCGCGACACAACCGTCGCTGGTTCTCCCACGCGCAGTTATTATTGGGTTTACCATCCGACAATGTGCTAATATTAATAGCATGAGCTTCAACGTTGATCATTCATAAACATAAACACCCCACCCAGGAAGAAGAAAACCAAGTTGAGGCAAAAAAACGGAAGCTACCACCGTATGCACGAAATCTAGCTTAACTCCCTCTTCTGCACCTAATGTACTCTCGCCTTCAACATCGATCTACTCCGCTAACTTTGCTGTCCTCTCGGATTCGTTCACATCAAGCTCGTTACGCGCCCACCAACCCCCATGCGCTGAGAAAATCAAATCGCGCTATCCTTGTGCGTTCGCTTGATATTGTTTCGTCCTAACCTCGCTCTGCGTCTCTTTTTTGTTTCAGATCGGGGAATCGAATGCGACGGTAATCGGGTCTGCCATCGAGAACAACCAGGTATCTATCCGTCTCGTCCTAGACGCCTGGCTATACATTGACGATAGTCACGGCTCTTCTGTTACTTTAAGTACATGTTTTTTTGGTGTATTACCAGTCTGTACAGAAATATCAACAACTTTTGGACGGTGCAGAAATATATTGAGCTATTTTTAGTGTTGGGGTTTCCTTGACGGCTGCCCATCAAGGGGTAAGAGTGCCGTCAACCGAGTAGGTGTGACTCGTCAAGGTCTCTTTAGACTTGGTGTACTATTTTTAGTGTGGGGAGTGTCCGTCAAGGGACAAAGGTGCCGTTAACCGACTAGCTTCAAGGCATCTCTAGGTTTAGTTTTTTTTTTTTTTTATCCTCCGGCGGATTTGTAAAAATAAAGCTTAAGATCACCACACTTCCACGTTCCAATTTCGTGTCGTGTGTCAATTTAGCCCATAGCTCCCGTTGTAACATGAGAACAGGCTGTTGTTACCCCTGGAGTTTGGGCACGTTGACCCGACCTGACCCCCGAAAAGAGCAGGTGCGGTGGAGATAGCCACCCGGGAGAGTCATCTCTCCCGGGTAGTGTGGGACTTGCGCGAGCTCACCCACTAACAAAAACCGAGGCTATGAGGGACTTGGTCCAGTTACGGTCCACCTTACCCGTTGGGGCGTTGATCCTCAGAGTATACTATTTTTAGTGCTGGAAGTATCCGTCAAGGAACAAGAATGCCGTCAACCGACTATATACCTTTGACCCGCCAAGGTCTCTTTAGACTTGACATACTATTTCTAGTGTGGGAAATGTTCGTCCAAGAGGCAAGAATGCCGTCAACTGACTGGCTTTGACCCGTCAAGGTCTCTTTGGACGTAACAATTATTTTTAGTATGGGCAGTGTCCGTCTAGAAACACGTATTCTGGGCAAGCCTTAGCAAGTCTTACACTGTACAAGTGTGTTGTGACACAATCCTTGAACAACCTTGAGCATAGGCTATTATGCACTTATAGGACAATAGTGTAGGGCTCGCCGCTGAGCATGATTTCTTTGCCCGAATTTCCAAGCGCCCCCCGCGAGGTGAGCCTTCTGTTCTTATTACAGTACAGTACGTTAGTTCTTTTTCGTGGGCCTATAAGGTATTTACCAGACGCAGTTCTTGTCGCTATTGCAGTCGCTATAAGGTATTACTTTATTACGCACAGTATGGGCCCGCCAAGAAGAAGCACGTATTCTGAGCAAGCCCTAGAATGGTACTGCTATGACACCATGCTTTGCTTTGTTTATACCAGTTAGGATTGAGCGTAGTGCTCGCCGCTGAGCCCATTTATCTGAATCCAATTTTCTTAGCGTCCCTATAAAAAGTTAGCATTGAGTTAGCATTGTGTTCTTATTCTTAAATGGTTACGAGTACATCCTTTCCGTGGGCCAACACTACCGTACTGCAACGACCGCGCTTACTGTTTTCACGCGTATACTAACCAGGAGTTGAAGTGGCTGAACCTTGCGGGGAATAGGGTGGGAGACAAGGGAGCGTTCAGCCTGGGACAGGCGCTCAAGGTCAACTACGGTCTCGCGTATCTGGACGTGAGTTTTAACGGGATTTCCTGCAGGGGGGCGGCGGTCATGGCCCACGGGCTCCGGGAGAACAGCACTCTCAAAAACATCCAGGTGAGGATGAGAGCCAGCCCTCCGACAAAGTGCGTCAACGTTGATCACCCAGAAACAAATGCCCAGAAGACCATAGTGGGGTCACTCGTTCAACGTTGATAACCTATGCACATCCCCAGGAAAAAAAAAACCAAGGGGAACAAACCAAACATATTCGGTTTCATTGACTATTCTGTCGATTCGATAGAATTTCAATCCCACAGGGATGGTTGGTCGCCGCGTGTTGAGCCGCGCACTCAACACGCTGGTTTATCCCGGGCGAGCCCCTCGCTCCCGCTTAGGGGCAAGAGGCCTCTCGTCCAACCCAATACTTGCGTTGAACTATCAGAGGCAGTGAAAAACAACACTGCATAATATTTTCGGAGACACTTACCCCGTACTAGGTACACGACTGCAAAAACAACGTTTCCAGTCTATTTCCAAGTAATTTTTTCCTATAAAACGTGTGTACCGTTGTAAAAGGGATAACGCAATAAGCATCCAACCAACATCGGCGATTCGCATTTTTTTCCATGACCTCTCTCGACTCGGTGCCATTTTGATTGTGCAGGTCAATGGCAACGCGCTGGGGTGGGCCGGGGGGCGCGCGCTATTTCGCGGCGTCAACTCCTCCGAGGCTGCGCGGATCATAGGGATCAGAGAGTGCGACTTTGGCGAGGGGGATTTGGACTCCTTTGATCCAAGATTCCCAGGAAAGTGTGCATCGCATGTGTCAGCGACAGGCGGATTGTATTCCAAGATTTCGCACATCGAACAGATAGATCATCTACAGATATATCATCTACAGATAAGATAATTTACAGGTAGATCATCTGCAGATATATCATCTACAGATAGATCATCCACAGATGGATCATCTACAGACAGATCATCTACAGATCAGATAGATCAGATAGATCATCTGGATTGTATCCTGCCGTTATGATATGTTGTGCAGGATCTGTATAGTACAGACCCAACCCAACCCCTGTACAAGCAGTACAGTACAAGACAGACAAGATCCAAGCTAGAAAAAACGTGTCCTAGCATTAGATCATGCAGATTAGATCACGGCTTCCACCTGGCAACACGATGAACTGCTGTAGGCCATGTAGATCAGAAAGAGTGCGTTGCGCTGAAAGATGTACTTGTAGATGATTAAGCGAGGCTGATCTGATCGGTACGTGAGCTGTTCGCGGCGGGCAAGAAATTCAAGCCAACGTGTCACGACACGCCAGCGACAGATCGCCAAAAACGAAACAAGTAAACGCGTAACATGTGTCCTAAAAACGAGAAAATAACTGACACACACTGTGTACGAGGCGGACATACTAACCCTCAGCCAATCAGAGCAACGCTAACGCTGACCTTGAGCCAATCAGACCACATCTCGAACAAGAGGTACGCTCTAGTGACCACGAAAGGGAGGGGGCTGGAAAAAAAGTAGTGCGAAGATCATAGATGGGGTGAAAAAACACCCCAACTAATACCCACCAAACTACCAGAAACTAAAATACCGACATTAAATCGTTACGTATTACATAAGCGCGAACATAGACTGTTGGACTACTACTGCTGAGGCCCCCACAAACTCGAGCGCAGAGAGGAAAACGAAGCAAGCCATGCTGATACATGCCGTAGGCTTTGTGCGTTCTAAGTTAGAAAAGTCACGGAATCCCGCCGCATAGGTTAAGGTTAGGGTAAGGGTCAGGGTTTTGGTTGAACAAACAATGTTGACCACTGCTTGATCTCGCTCGCTCACGGTAAATCCCCTTCGGTTCAGGTGGGTCTTTCAGCCTCGATCTTTCCGATCCTAGCCAAGAGGCGCTCGCAAACGACATAATTTCCGCCGCGAGCTACCGCACAGGATGCAGGCTCACGCAGATGGAGTACTTCGAGCCCGGAGCCGGCGAAAGCGGGATCAGAGAAGAAGGAGGAGAAGTTTGGAGAAGTGCAGACGGAGGAAAAGGGAGGGCTGTGGGCAGCGGGGAACGGTGAGGGTTGCCACTATGAAAAGGTGTCGCGTGCTGGGGTAGAGTATAATAGCACTTGTATACCGTAAGTTTTCTGGGAATCCTCGCCCAAAGGGCCTTATACCTCACTCAACAGCCGACTTCGGCAAACTTTGTAAGCACGACACCGATACATAATCAATAAATTTCATGAGCTAATAACAGCTATCTAACCAACAACAGTACCGTAGAATTGTCGGATTGTCAGATGGCAAACGCAATGATCAATGTTGAAGAAATGTGTATGATCCGGAGATATTGGGTGATAGGTCCTCAGTTGCAATGGTTGAGGATGCCCCCCATCCCCCTGTCAGTGAGACGTTTCTCTTCTTTTTTTTTCCGATCAAAAATTCAATCCCTACGACAGCACGGGTCGTTTATCATCTCAGGATTAACTTTAAAGGTTCTGACACATGATACGCGTGAACAAGTATATAATAACATTTAATTACGTCCGGAGAGGTAAGAGAGCGTTTCTTTCGGGTATTCACAGCATTAGGAAATATGTTCGTGATAGCAAAGATAACTACTTCTTGCAACCCAAAGGGACCTTACTTTTTCGGACATAGTAGTGGTGTGTTTTGTTGTTCAGGACTGTTCACGGGTCAGGTCAAGCCTCACGGGTCGGGTCGGGTCGGGTCGGGTCTGGTCGAGTCATGTAAATAAGGGTGACTTGGCCCGACCCGTGAGATGTTGAAAACCTTTTGACCTAACCCGACCCGACGCGACCCGACCCAACCCGTGAGGTTTGAAACACCTCCTGAACCCGAGCCGTGGGTCGGATACAGACCCTGTAAAGAGCCCTTGTGTTTATTCAACTTGCAGCCGTCGTTTTGGGGACAGTCTGCGTAAGGATTACAAGTACTTTTGGAGACTATTTTTCAGAAATGCTTGGTGGGGAGGGTTGTACTGTAAACAGAGAGCTCCAAGAGCCGAGCTCCGAGGCACAACAACTGGGTGTAGTTGCGTGCACTCTCTTATGAAGCCTCCTGATTGATTTACGCTTTTACTTTGCTTTCTGAGGATGTTCATGTTTTTGAGCAGTCAACGTTGAAGCTCATGCTGTACATTGTCTGGAGGCGAACAAAATACCAGTATAGACAATTGTTTTAGGTTTGGAAGGTTTTCGTACGTCAACCGATTGGCATGTGTGTCGTTCTTTTACGCATCTTCACTTTGCTTTCTTTGCCTTTTGTTTCGCAGGGCAAACACATTCATAATAATAACAACAACACTGTAAATAGCAATAATACTGTATTAATAGTAGAAACAGTAATTGCAACACTAATATAGTCATAGTAATAGTAACAGTAACACTACTGTAGTGATAGTAATAGTAATATTGTAGTAATAGTAATAGTAAATGATAGTAGTTTTTATAAAGCTGGCAAGTATTCTCATACGCCCCCTCCGTTCTTCATTCCGGGATGCGCAGGCTGGAACTTGTCAGGCCGTCGCCCGATGCGCCGGAACTGCAGCCTAGAGGCACGGGAAGCAGCGAAGAGCCGTTTGAGTGGAGCACCAGGTGAATTTCACTTGTGGCGACGGGCTAGATCTAAGGGAAATTAACTAATGTGAGAAAATCACCATTGCTATCATCATCATCTCCGTCATCATCACCACCATCATGATCATGACCATCATCAACATCATCGTCATCGTGACCATCATCTTTATCACTATTATCATCGCCATCACCAGGTCCCACACTTCGCTATTCACGGCATACCACAAGAAAGGCTGCATAGTCGACGTTTAGTTGGTTTGGTCGTACAATAGCACGTCGCGACCTGGGTGTGAGTTGCTGGCAACACGCGCCCAGGCGTATCAGCAAGATGCTATCCTTGCGCATTCTCTTCGATTTTCTCTAACACGTACATGCTCATCGCGCGTAATTTCATGCTCTTCCCACCCCACTCTGTTGTTGCACTATGTACTATGCGCCTTCGGACATCCAGCACTTGCACAACAGCACTATTCGTCACCGCCCAGAAAATACGTACCGGTACCAGGAGGGAAGCATATTTACTTTCTAGTGACCACACGCGGCCCAAAGGTTGACATTGAAATACTTTTGTTATTGTTTTAGTAAGCCCACGCCTCCCAAGAGTTGACGTTAAGCGAGTTGACGTTGAACGAACGTTTTTCATTTTCAGTTTTCAGTAGTCTACCCGGCCAAAACGTTGACGCTATAAAGAGCAAAGCCAGGTTTTTGTATCTCCATGCCGCCCAACGAAGCACTGACACCCAAATATCAGCATTTTGTTCGAAATTCCTCACGCGTCCGTCCCCAAAACTGTTTTTAATGTCTATTTTATCTCGTGTACGAAAAAAAGGACGTACGCACATTTGCGCCCGACCATGGAAGGCCTTGCTGTACGGGGTGACGGGGACAACGAGCGGTGGCTCCTGCCCTCTCGGGGCCACGTTTCAGGGTGTTTGGACTTCCAGCCCATGCCCCCGTGTATGGCGGACATGTGCAACGCCTCAGGTTCGTTCGCCCCCGCAATACAAACGGGGGCGTATGTTCGCATTGTCGTCATCCTTGGTTTGACCACGACGACGTTACCACAGGGGTTTGTACTACAACAAAAAGTTGGCGTTTGCTGCAGGGGAGAGGTGGAAGCCCCACAAACGTTCATTTCCAAAGCAAAAGGACGGCGACGATTAGGACGGACAAAAAGATGGACAAGTGTGAAGGTATTACCTACTGAGCTATAGGGGTAAAAGATCGATCGATTTCCCAGCCCAGGATAATCCTAATAACACTCTCCCCCCCTCTGAACGGCCAGGTATTTGGGGCGTCGGTACCGTATACGGCCGTACGCTGACCTTACCCGCTTCGTGTCAATACCTGGGGAACCAGGGAGGTATGGAAGTCGTTCGTTGCAGGGGAGAGGTGGAAGTCCCACAAATGTTTATTCCAAAGCAAGAGGCTCGCGATGGCTATGTCGGGCAAAGAGCCAGACAGAAGAGTGGCGGGGAGGCGGGGGGGGGTGTACTCGATAGGAGAGATGTATTCGATCTCATGCATGGCCGTAGTCGTATGACCATAGACCCTCGCATCCCTACAATGCCGAGACGGAGCATGTCGGGTTTTCACCGACCAGGCAGACATTGCTTGCATCAAGCGCGAAGCGCCGTGAGGTGTCCGGCGCGTCGCATGAAGGGTGAGCTGCATCCTACTAAGAACCGCTTGTGAGGCGGACTTGCATATGGATGACAGCTTCAATTAGTTAGTTTAATTTCCGGTGTGGCCACTTCCAGAGACAGCAATGAGAGTACTATGTAACTGCCTCTTGGGTGCCTTACCTTGAACACTACGCGATACAATCAATTCCCTTGTGCAGAGTAAAGGTTCTTTACTTCGCACAAATGATCTAACTCGACGACCAGCTGTGGGCAATCGCCAAAAAAAACAACAAAACGGTACTCTGGATGTCTAGCTCACGTAGTGAGCGGCATGTTTTACAGTGTCGTTGCCAACCGACGCCAACCCAACCCATATATAATATATAATAGGGGGGGGGGTGAGTCGGGGGGGGGTAGAGGTGCGTACTCATTCGGTGCTTGCCTTATTCATTTGACCATTGGCCACGCGTCCCTTTCGAGACGGAGCACCATTCCTACTACAAATAGAGACGCCCCCAACAGTTGGGCGCCCAATGCGTTGATTCCATTTATTACATAGAAACCCTTTGCTAGTCCAAGTAAGTTCACGCGAATGCGTGGTAGTGATCGGGAGGGGGACGTTGAGGAGATGGTCATGCGCTGATGCTCGATGTGGGGATCCGCTTCGTGCTGCCTTGTGTGCGATCGCCGCATGTATTGCTCGGCAGAATACCTGTCTAGTCTCACCACCAAACCTAGCAGCGACCCGGTGCTCGTTCGATCTGCGCCAGCAGTGGCCACAACGTTTAAAGATCTACTGTAGATCATCTAGATGTTTCGGGGCAGATAAATCTCTGATTTGCATGCATCTGCGCGATCTAAGTCATGTCTGCCGGATAGGATCTGTACGACACTGCTCTTGGGCACATGTTCCCCTGGTGGGATCTGTATCATAGGATCTGTACGTTACGGCTTTTGCACAACATGTCATCATATCGAAAAACACTTCGAACACATGAGCTAGATGGTCTAGATCATGATCTATCTGTGGACGATCTAGATATGTCCGATGCGTGCTAACGTTTTCCCCTCGTTTCGATCGCTGCCAGGGTTGAGTGGGCTGCTTGAGACGATGAAAGCGTGTAGCGACACGAGGGTGGAAGCGTTTCGACTCTTCGCGGCCGACGTCTTCTTCACAAGCAAGCAGGTATTGTGCGTTACGGGGCACGACTTGAGCCCTCTTGAGACTTTGGAGGGAAAAAATTATTGTAAGAAGTGACGATAACAACGACGACCACTGCTGCATGATTGGGAGATGACATCACTTACTTGGTGTAAGCGTTACAGTAGTGCAAGGAGTCGTACAGCATGGGCGCAACATAATCCTACCCGTACGTGTGGGCCCTCACGCTGCTGCTCGTAGACTGTGGCTAGCACTACGCTTGAAAAAAATGTTTCTGGCCGCTACCCTCATCTCCCAAATGGGAAAATAAATCTCACAAGTTGGGCCAGGCTGGAAGGCTCTAGCTATGTATCCTTATTCTTGTGTGAGGCGGGGTGTATCCTACCACGCACATCATAATTTCAGTACGTATACAATATTGTTTTGCTCACGTTTGGTGCAAATATCTACCCGATTTTTCTTGAACACAAAGGTACGAACAAAAGGGTCCGAACCCCAGCCCGCGTCAGCTCTACAGTATTTTTAGGCGGTTGGTTCCACTTTCTGCTGTTGTGCACAACCCTCTTCATCGGTGATCGACGCTCAAATCTGTCGTGTTCAAGTCTGCAGTATTCAAGTCTGCAGCATTTGATGTTTGACCCAGTAGGCGCACACAACTCTCTTCAAACAGACACCTTGCTCTGAAGGTCCGACGATTACGTCTGCAATATTGGTGAGAGACGTTCTGGTAAACGAGAACAAACTCTCTCTTTAAAATAAACAAAACGACTGCGAAGCGCTGGCGCTCAAGTCTGCGGTATTGACGAAAGATACTCGGGTAGACGAGAACAAACTCCCTTGAAAAATAAGAATGGCTTAGACGCGCTGGCGCTTAAGTATGCAGTGTTGACGAATGGTGCTCCGGCAAACTAGAACGACGCTCTTGAAACAGATGCATTACTTCAAAGCGCTGGCAGTACAGCTATGATGATAAACGCGAGCAACTATCTTGAAGCAGAGGAGTGGTTCTGAAGCACACATGGAATCGTACTATTACGGAGGTACATAGTTAATAGGACCTATGGTATACATAAAAACCTATATATTTACCTATTTTTACGAGCAAAATTTGGTCCCGTTAACTATGGACCCCCGTAATAGATTGGGTGCGGGGGGAGGGTTCTCGGTGCAGTGCTTTGTCAGCTTTCGCGTAGCGTACCCATGGGATTTGACAGCACATAATAGGAATAGGTACATGCTCCTATTTTATTTCTGCCATAGCCCATAGGGCACGATTGGTATTGCTATCATTGTGTTCGCCATCCGATATTGTCCGGGCATCACGAGCTTCAATGCTCATCACTCAATAATATTATCAGAGAGAAGAGCAAGAAGGTCGAGGCAGACGGGAACCAACACTATAATGATTTTGATTTGATTCTCCAGGTGACCATGTGCCGCATGATCTGCGACGTTGATCACTGACAAACATTCCCAGAATTTAGAAAAGCAAATGATTAAAAAAAGGGAAACCTACTGTGTGCATGCACCAAGAAAATCTATACAACTTCCTTCTGTACCTACTTCCGACTTATCATCGATGTACTGTACTCCACTCGCTTTATTGTTGATACTTGTAGATCGGAAATTGCCTAATCATGCACTGAGCTCCTGTGCATCTGTACATCGTCGAAAGGCGGTACATAGTACTGATACACATGACGCTATCACACTAGGGTGGTACGATAACACGCACCCTCGGACAAATTTCACTGAGACAAAAAGGCTACTACAGCTGATTCGCACGACAGTGATCACGCCGAGCGATACATGCGTCTACGTACGAAAATATCCCGACGAGATCTGCCCTGAAGCCACCATTTTCGTTTGCGTGTACCCTCCTTGGAGGTGGTGCACGTACACCCTCCTTGTTTCGGAGAAAATCGGCCCGAAAATTCAGCCAGGGGTGTGTGTAATCATGCATGATGGTATGATGGCATACGGTAGCAGTAGCAAACAAGAGACGCAAACACCGACGAATCCAACATCTATCTGTTAGGATAGCGAGAGCGCCGGCGACTAAAACGACCCATCTTCTTCTCGCTCGTACGTCCACCAGATCCAGCGGCTGCTCGACGTTTTGGCGGAGGGCACGAGCCCACTCGGCAGCACCGAGAAACTGGAAATGATGGCCGCCGTCGCCCCACAAGTAGGTGCCGCGGGAGATTTAAAAACACCACCACCGTAAACATCCCGCGCTCCACTACTCTGTCCCGTAGTAGTGCAGTATAGGCTCACGAATAATAAATAATAACAACGAAAAGGCTCACATATTTGGAGGACGCTATGAAATTTGGAGTGAGAAATCGTGCTCAGCGGCAAGCGCCACACTGAATCCTACCTGGTATATAATAGGTTATGCTCAAGCTTGTTCAAAGATGTTGCACAGTAAGTTTCCAAGGCTTGCTCACATTAGGTGTCTCTTATTGGCGTAAGTAAACCGCGGAACATTACCGCCATGATGATGATGTTGCTGCTTGATTATAATGATGATGTTCTCACATTTGGCTCATTTTTTCAACACGAAATTTCGCTCGTGGTCAAGAAAGAAAGGCTTAAAACCCGTCGCAGGTATATCAGATAGATCAGATAAACCATCTGGATTATTTCCTGCCGTTCTGATATGCTGAGCAGGATCTGTACAGTTCAGATCAAACCCAGGAAGCTTGTGCTAGGTCATGCAGATCATATAGATCATACAGGTCATACAGATCATACAGATTATACAGATCATACAGATCATACAGATCATACAGATCATACAGATCATACAGATGAGGAATATAAATATCTACTGTAGGTCATGAAGTGGAGATTGGTGATATGTCCTAGGTGTGCAAACATGCACGAGCGGTCATACATTTTAGTTGTGCAATATGAACAGTTGCCACGCTTACACCACGCGCCTTGGCATTATTAAACCCCGTTTTTATTGAGTCATTTCCAGTGTTTAATTTTGGAGATGACACTCTTCATTTACTACCAGGTGTTGCACTACTTTCGACGCGTTCTGCGTAGTAGTACACTTTTTGGCCAATTAATTTTTTCTGCCTGGTGGGGCTCCTTGAGGGCTCCTTAAGGGCTCCTCAAGGGTTCCTCAAGGGCGCTGAAGAGCTACCCAATGTCATTGGGAATATCGTTTGTTTTTATGGTATGCGTTGTTGCAAACCTACAGTAGACCATGGCAGATTGATTGACTGCTCATCGGGTTAAAGTGTGATTCATTTTGTTAAATGCCAGAATTTTGTGTGTGTGATACAGAGCACCTTGGCGAGGAGGAGCCTCAGAAAAATTCTGTGACATGGTGCCCCCATCGATCGTAGAGACGAGACGATGAAACTTCTGGGTTTTTCCATGCTCTTCCTCCCGCAACGCAGCACTCGACGCGACCCTCTTAGACAAACTATTTACATTTAGTGTGGGATAGCTTTTCTTGCAGCAGAAGGAGGAGGAGCGTTTAAAGGGCAAGTTGTTTCCAACAGGCTATGATACCTTCAATTCTTGATTTGGGGACGCACGCATGGTCAGCTGAAGCCTGTCACATCGGGCAGATCAGATGGATCAAATAGATCATCGGACAGATCAGATAGATCAGATGTATCTGATCCCCATTTCGTGATCTTGATATTTCAATGAACATAGCCTCCTGGTCTGTGTCATTTGGCTCATATTGCCGGGTGGGAATCGCATGATCTGCATGATCTAGGAAACTTTCCTGGGTTGGATCTGTACTATACATCATCTCATAATGGGCAGGTTAGGATCTAGATGAATCAACTAAGAGGGTGACTGCCAGGGGTGCTTACTTTCTTGAGCGAAAACAATCACTATTTTATTACAGTTATACCCGATAGTATTTTCTCGACTTGACTTTTTTAAACCTAACAAATACTACCGTCGGTTCATTGGCTTACTTCGCCACCCAACGAGCAGGTATCACGTTCCGAAATATAATGAACTTTTTTAGACTAACATGAAGTAAAAACGGTGCATATATGTAGGGACAGAGTGGTAGCCGTGAAATCCACCCAATGCATGCCTTAACTCTCGGCGTGGTATGGTGTGGTATGGTATGGTATGGTATGGTATGGTATGGTATGGTGTGGTATGGTGTGGTATGGTATGGTGTGGTGTGGTGTGGTATGGTATGGTATGGTATGGTATGATGTGGTATGGCATGGTGTGGTGTGGTATGGTATGGTATATGGTATGGTGTGGTGTGTGGTATGGTGTGGTATGGTATGGATGGTATGGTGTGGTGTGGTATGGTATGGTGTGGTGTTTAGTTCACGCGACGCTGTTTCTCCCCCTATCGCAAGATGTTTGACAGAGCCACCCTGCCAGACCTCATGAAGCGGAATTTAGCTCCCATGGGCAGGAGGATGCTCGTGGCGCAGTTAGGACAGGTGAGGGCGTGCGCGTGTCATCCCGTGCTCAAACACAACGCATTGCTCGGGTCCTGCGATGCCTCGCACATCTGTGCTCTACACAGTAGTCAGTAGTGGTAGTAGCAGCAGCAGCGGTAGTAGTAGCAGTAGTAGTAGTAGAAATAGCAGTAGTAGTAGTGGTAGTAGTAGTTGTTGTGGTCTCGGCATGCCACCATTGGCAATCACAGTTCCACCGGTGGTAGCAAGTACGGCGCCTCGATTGCGACGGTGGTTTCCACTCTGCCTGTGAAGCATGCGTCTCTCTGAAGGTTGTGGTGGAAGGCAGTCGAGCTCGACCTGACTCACACTTAAGGGGACCCTTTTCTTTGCAGCATTCTTGTAACCAGAAGGCGGGAACACAAGAAGGGTGTCCCTGGGGTTGGAGAAAGCGTCGTGGTTGTAAAAACTGAGAAATATGACCCCACTCCCATCTTCATCGACGCTACAACAGCACCGGAAAAAAAGCAGGAAGCGGGCAGGGAAAAAACAGAGAGTATCCTCGTACTCCCAACGTCTAATTTTGTTCTCCGTAGTAATTTTGATTTTGTTTGGCTCTCAGCCAACGATACGGGCGTTGCTTTGCTTCTTGCTATCCGCGCGCCTTTTTTTTTTCCTCTCTAGCCTGGAAAACGAGTGTTTTGGTGCACGGTTTGCGCGGCAACCCCAACCCTTACAACTAAATCCCGTGACCCTGCCAACCTTTCCATCGGTTCCATCGGTTGATTCCGCTCGCCTTCTGTTGCCCAGGCCTATCCGGCATTCACGGGGGGGGTGAGCGGGTCCTTCGTGCTGGACCTGCGGTCTCCCGTGCACCGCCTGGCCGCAGTTAGGCTCGCCGAGGCTGTCAATTTTCAACAGAGGTGGGGGAATGATGTGGAGATGCGTAGCTTATTGTTTTTTTTTCGCTGCCTCGTGCGGTGTATAGCGTTCGCGACTTGGCCCGGCTCCGACTATTTCATTCCGAGAAAAATGCTCGGCGGTCGGAGTTGGGGATAGGGTTTGCGATAGGGTTACGGCTTGGGTTTAAATTCCATTCGGAATTTTTTTTGCGGGGTGCGTCAGTGGTTGGACATTGGCGTTCATCGGAACGTCCTCGTATTTGCTCGATTAGAATGTTAATCTGGAAGATAGTAAGAGTAAGACTTCGTGCATACGTACGTGCGATAGTTGTTTTTTTGTGTACCCTTGGTTTTCTTCTCTTCTTTCTGATGAACACTTGCGAGGAGTGAGTAGTGTAGGCACGGCATCACCAATCACCACGCACCCAAAACAGCAAAAAGACAACCGAAACGCCTCCTCCACGTTCTACACCATCTGGACGAGGGGGTATAACGCCGCATCTCCTTACTTATATCGTCCGCGTGCCATGTATCGCCGGGAAATACTCGCGCCGGCTGTGTGTTAACTTTTCGGTGGAGAAGGGAGTGCGAACGCTTGTCGGGTCTGGAAGAGAAGGAGGGACATCGTGGTGAGAAGACGGGTTGTGAACCGCCGAGTCTGCCAGCGCTCCTGTCGGGTTTCAGGTAAAAGGAAGCATGTATATATATGTATACACACCACAGGTGGTTATTAATAGTGCTGTTCCGTTACGCACTGGTACTATTAATACTACGTACTCGTATTATTTTGTAGTCGTTGTTTTCTTCCATCGATACTCTTTTTTTTGTTTACATAGGCTGTTTCGTGATCACACGGGCTAGATTGCAGGGAAATGACACAAATGTGACAACATCATCGTTATCGTCATCCTCTTAGGGGTAGGACATCCTGGCAACAAATATGTATGCCTGACTAACGGGGCTCCTGAACTGAGGACCTACCCAACAAGGTATTCTTTACAAAAGGGCATGCATGCTTTAATCGTTCGATCTTCATACGTGTTTTACTGAACAAGTTATTCGTTCTGTGCCTAAAGTCAATGGGATTGCTCAGCTGGTTAATTTGCTTTTTTGTCGAATTCAGTTTTTTCGTTAGGTATGGACCTCCCAAGTAAACGCGGGAGCCTCGGAAAAACTACGTAGATGTATATATATATGCGTCCAAAATTACCTCAGGAGAGCTATTCGTGTCATGCATGACCATAGGCGACAATATGATAGACCTTGGCATCCCCCTACTATGCCGGGGCAGATCACGTCGAATTTTCACCGCACCAGGCAGGCATTGCTTGCCACCAACCGTGAAGCGAAACGTGACGAGCCGCATGAAGAGTGAACCTGCATCCTACTAAAAACCGCCTATTATTAGGTGGACTTTCTTGCAGATGGATGACAGCGTCGAAACAACAGGAGACGGGGCGGGCGTATTTAGCCTTATCGAGCTCAGGCGGGCGATAAAAAAATGACCTTTATGCAGAGTAGATCATCAAAACAATTCATCCAAGACTCGTCGCTTATTACGTATATACTTTCCTGACGGAAGTCTTTCTGAGAAGCGGAATTGTTTTTCGCTTCCTGTTTGATCACTGTTACAGCATATGGGCCGTAGTATCTACATACAGTAGTATTACATGTTACGGGGGACCATAGTAAATAGGACCAAATATTGTTAGTAAAAATAGGGAAATATATAGGTTTTTGTGTGTACCGTAGGTCCTGTTTACTGTGGTCCCCCTTAATAGTAATCAGAACCCACGATGCCCTAAAAACATACTGGTACCACTCTGTCCCGAAATATGAAGATGATTTTCATTGATTCTTAGTATAAAAATGGTCCTAATAATTAGAGATCGAGTGGGACATTTTTATATGTTTGCGTACCATCTTTGGTCCTGATTGGTACCACTAATATTGCTATGCTCCACCGTAAAAGTGGATTAGTTAAGGTTAGCAGTCTTCAGCTTGAGTATCATCGCCGATCTTTTCCCGAATTCTCACATTTTTTTCCGATGACCAAAATAAGTGACTAGTGTTATTTCGTCTGCCATCTGGCAGTGTTTATGTATATAGCGTGAGTGTCAATAACCGGAAACGTGAAGGAAGCCATCAAAGAATCCAGACCGTGAAAAGCAAAGAGCGTGAAACGATGTTGTCAACAACAACAAAAACAAGGAACCTGGATGTAATTCTCCCAGTTCTCCTACCCATGCCCCCCTCCACCCGTAAGAATACTGTTGTGTTTGCCATCCGCGAACAATATTACTGCGCAGCAGACACTCCTAAACATCCCCAGAGGAAAAAAAACAACAAGGGAAACCAAAACAAAAAAGAAACCTACGCGCGAAGACTACGCAGCTCCCTTCTGCTATCGTGCTTGCCAACCGACAACGTGTTTTCAATTGCATGAATTTCAACAGTGATCACTCAGAAGCATAAACATATATTACCAGAAAGAAGACCAAAAAACATACCTTGTACGTATATAAGAAGTATTGTATGGCCTTCTTGTTCCCGAAGATGTTTATCTCTCCATTCTGCCGTTGATTGGGTGCCGCTCCGAGCGGCGGGTGAGGGCGGTTGTTTTGCTCGTAATGATTGCGACGCCGTCGGTAGTACGTGGTGCTTTGCTCGTAATGTATGCGTAAGCATGTACTCAGTCAAAACTATTGCTTACTTGAGAAAAGTTGAAACGGCACATAATGGCACATAACGGCACCTATTGGGGGGGGATGGGCGGGCAAAAGTAATTTAATCAATGTCTTAAGTTCTCAATAGCGTAAATTCCTTTGAACTGAAAAAAGAAGTCGACACGTTCGACTGACCATCAGCTGGCTTCACCAGTCAACTTGTCGACTAAAATAAAGTCAGGTTGTTGGCTAACGGCAGCTAACTGCCGATTTCGTAATTTGTCGTGAAGTTTTGCCGACTCACAACTCGAACAGAACACGACAGTGAGATAGGGACCTGATCTGATCTGATCCGTACCGAAAATATCTAGATATTGAAATGGCAATCTGATCTGATCTGATCTGATCTGCGTCCCTTTTCTAGGAGACAAAATTACTTGGAATTATTATAAAGGTGGGACCACTACAAAGCGTTTTCCAGTTGGCAAAAAGAAGCTGCTGAGCAAAACAATGTACCGGACTGACATATATACACGCCACGTGTTGCGAACGGAATCTTAAGTGATGCGTCCTGGTTAGGCCACTGAAAGTACGCAAACATAGCCTACGAGGCGAGACTGTACGCAAACATAGCCTACGAGGCGAGACTGCCCCCGAACAACGACATACATGTGCCACGTACAGGAATGCGAAGTACAAGCCGACTCGAGCAGCAGCGGCAACAGCAGCAGCTGTTTCTATCCGCAACAACAGCAGCAGCGATCTAGCCGCCGTCGGATCCGCCGAAGAAGGAAGTTCTACCGCCTCATCCGACGCCAAGGGGAACGAAACAGGTGACAACACCCGCCACCCCCCTCTCAGCCCTGATTCTGGTAGTCCATAATGTGCAAGAGGTACGATAGTCGGTCATTTCCGCGTGACCCTCTGTAAGGCTGTCACTCCTCTCTACTTCTATTAGTCCAGAATGCGCAGGAGGAAGGGGTACTCGGTCACTTCCACCTGAACCTCTCCTCGGGTCTGGTCAGTCCCGTTTACTTGACTTTCTGTGTCTCACCGCATGTCTAGGATGGAGAGATCAGGACAGGCGCTGGCTATGATGCTGACGCCCTGTTTGGCACATTCTAAAAAAAAAAAAAAAACGCGATACAATTCTATGATGAGTATATACAGTACGAATGCAAGACATTCACAACTTTCCATACTCGAGGAGAGAAGATGAGCAGCATGAAAATAAGCGGTGGGTACGAGGTGATATTAGCGCACTTACATGTTTTGAAATGACACAGGTGGCCGGGATCCCCCCCCCTGCACGATGCAATGTGGGCCTGAAACAAATTTTTTTGGAGACATTGAACAATGTACACAGTGATAAACACCCCACAAGGTTTCGATAGCCCTAACCCACCTGTCTGTGTCGTGTGAATTACTGAATGTCCATGTCCGAGGGCGACGGTATATCGTCGAGTGTGTAGAAAAGCACGGTCAATCGTGAACAGCCACCACAACACTCACGTCGCGCGCTCGCGTTTAAACGCACGTATCGTGTGCCTCAGAGGTGAAAACTATGAATAACCAATCTCACGCTATCTCAAGGCATTAATTAATGCATCTCATCCACCCACACACCCTCTTACATTGGTATACAAAGTAAATACACGACCTGGTTCAAGCATCCCGCCCATAATTTCGTGAGCACCCAAATGTCCACGCCGTTGTTTGGAGACAGACCCTGACGTGTGGCACACGTTTTCCATGTATTATATACATTAGGCCCGGTGGGCGCCGGGGAGTTCCTGCGAGAAGAAGGAGGCGGTGTTCAGGATGCGGCCGCGGCCTCTTCGAGGGGAGTTATAGGCGCTGCGAGGCCTGTAGTCACCAACAACGGTTTGAGAGAGCCTCTGGAGACCTTCTTTCAGAAAGGTTGAGTACAAGAACATCGAGCAAGCTCGGGGTGCGAACGACAACAAAAATACTAAACGGCACCACACTCCCAAAAAGCCCAAAATGATTACAATACTCAAAATCACTAGTAAAAACGAAAAACAAACCGGCGGGGTTTCTGGACGAATCTACGAAAACAGTTTTTTGTTTCTGGGTTTCTGGACGAATCTACGAAAACAGTTTTTTGTTTTGCGGTTTAAGCGTTCCCCCCCCCCCCCCCCCCATGTCTGAGTCTCGAAAATAGTTATTCATGGTAGGGTGTCAGATATTTTTGTCACGTGCAACCTTCAGTAGGCTTTTGCTGCTAAAGTTTGACGCCCACATGCACAACAAACTGCCGAAAGACTGACTAATCAGTAGGAGGAGCCCTGGACCAGCATCGCTGCACCCCAGACTGGATTGATGGGCTCAGATCAATGGCAACGAGAGAAACAGAGTGATGTATTTGGGGCGTCTACGAAGAAGTTGGTTGGGTTCGGTTGAGTTTCTTGTCGCCTGCTTCCCATATAATGGAAATCCCAACACACGAAAAGTAATAACTGTGGGAAAAAGTGAGCGCAATGACGTTGTGAACCTTACCTATTCGTGGGTTGGGTGACTCTTGTGAGTTGGTCTGCAAACGGACTAACTCCTGATTCACTTGTGTGGCCAATCAGCTCCTCGCGTTTATCGGCTTCAAATATTTTTATAGCCCAACCGAATTGGATCATGGCAAACATCCTATTACGGGGGACCATAGTAAATAGGACCTACGGTACACACAAAAACCTATGCATTTCCCTATTTTTAATAACAGTATTTGGTCCTATTTACTATGGTCCCCGTAATACTATTGCGTCATAGTCGGTGCGCGTTCCCAAGTCTTCTACGTCGGTTACATGTCACGGTTCGAGGAACAACATGCGTGCCTAGACATCAGTAGCAATATGCGTGAGGATGGTCGCCAGACGCCGCAAGTGAACCTAAGGTATGAGAGTATAAGACAGTGTGGACCTGTGCGTGGCTCTGGTTTTGCTCAGGGTACTCACGCAAGGTGCTTCATGGATGCTTGGACTTGAAGTTTCTTGTATTTAGTAGCTTGTTTGCTCGCCGGATGTCTTCTGAACAAAGGGGCGAGATAATCTTCATCCAGGCAGGGATAACGCCTGCCAATAGTGAGGGGGCCTTGCTACGAATCATAACGCCGCAACAGGAGCGAGGGAATACCATAACATTGACCGTTTCGGGACGCAGGGAAACATTCCCGTACATGCGCTATTTTCCAGTTGTTAAAGGGAACCACCGCGTTGGCGCGCGGTTGGGTTGGTTCTGAAAAAAGAAAACAGTGCAAACAACACCAAAACAGCTCAGATGTATATAGTGTAAGCCGTCTTTTCTGGGACACGATCGGCCCGGCCCTCTCGCAGGTCTGCGCGACAAGCCGACGGGCATGCTCGAACTAGATTTCGTGTCTACTGCAAGGCCCCCCGAAGGAACCCAACCCATGAGCGATCTTGCTCTGTCCCGGCTGCTCAACAGCTGCGGCCTGCTGGACCCCAATTACTGGTGAGGGGGCGGCCCTAGTCTAATACGATGTGACGAGTAGGCGATGCGGGCGAAAAGGGTACGGTGGCGGTCCCGAGCAAACGCTGACCTATCTACGATGAAGAAGGCAAACGCACGGCGTAGACGAATGTTTCTCGAAGCGAGCGCGCATGTATATAGCCTATACTACTATATGTATAGAGGCGTTCTGCGATAGAGTATCACATTTGGGGAAAACAGTTTCTGAGCCACCGCGGCGCCTTTACCGGGGGCCAGTTAAAGCAAGGATTGATGAGTATGTAACTTGTACTCTACATTGCTGAGCATAATGCGTACGTGGCTATACAAGATGCGTATAGCATCAGTAGCATGAGTCGTATTCATATGCTTGTTTCCGTTGCATTCCGCAGCATATCTTGGGAGGACGTAAGAGCCTCAAAAACTTTAAGGGTGAACCTATCTATCGTAGAACACCTGTATATGCAGCGTATGTTCCTTCGAAAAAGCTAGTGTAACACGCTCACCTGATCAAGCGAGTTCGTGGTCGGAAGAGGCACGCACGTTGCGTAAAATTCTTCAGAGTCAGAGCCAGGAACAGCCTCCCCCCCCCCCCCCCCCGACCTGTTAGCGGTCGATGGTATTCAATTGCACCTCTTTAGGACTGCACTACTCTTTTGGGAGAAAATAACTTGAAGTTAGAATCAGACGGTATGTTGCTGTACAGTGCAGTACTGTAAGGGCTAACCCCTTTGGTGCTTCAGAGGGGAAAAGTCTCGGGAAACAAAAGGACTTGGATATAGTATAACATCGGCCACACGTAATGGCAGGATAAGGGGGCATACTGCTGGGGTAGGGGATAGAGGATAGGGAATGTGTCCGAAGTGCAACAGGGGGAGATGTACGACACGCGTCGCATCATGATTATTGTGCTTGTATATATCATAGTGGTGTGGCACGCTATTCCTGTTCAAGAAGGTTGATAGTGCCGCACGTTTCGCGCTCTTCTTGGGTCGTTAAGCTACCGTACGCTCGAAACCAAAAAAAGGTGGATAATGGTAGTTTCCGCGCAAAGCACGAAAAATATCAACCATCGTCGTTTCGTCAAGCCTGCCTATTTAGTAGTCCCTTGCTGTGTTCCACATGCCTGCCTGCCTACCAACCACAAAAAAAAATGTTACACCCTTGACCTGCAACGAGTGCCTTCGGTCTTCTGTAGAAGGCATGGATCATCGAACACGGGTACAGGAGTATACCCGACCCACTTTTCTGATTCTATCAGTTTGCTGTTTACGGCTTGGCTCACTTTCGACAATAAAAATGATTGATGCAGTACACACTAACCCCTCATGATATCTTCATTTTCCGATAAGTTTCTCATAAAAAATCAGATGAAATTCCCAAGTGGTTGGAGTCGGGTGAATTTCAACCATTTCGTCGAAGCTGGCCAAGGTTCATAGTCTATACAGTCCTCCATTATAATATGCCCCGATCACCACCCACCCCCCTTAGTTGAGGGTTCGGGGGTCTGGCTTTCAATGATCTCGGTGGTATCAAATTGACCGAAGCGTTCGTTGCACGTACGATACGTCCTTCAATCAGAGGATAAATCAATTGACCAAAAATATTACCGGACTGGCAAGCACATATAACATGTGCGTCCTCCCAATACTACCGAAATTTGAAAGCGGTGAAGGTTGCATTGCGCGCCGCGTGAACCCGGAACGTCTGCCCCCCCTTCCTTCCCCCACTCCTACCCCCACCGCCCTCCCCGTATGTATATTATCTGTAGGTTGGATTAGGGTTGGTTGGCAACGGCACTACTGTAAAACAGGCCGCTCACTACCTGAAGTAGACAACCAGGGTATCGTTTTATTTTGTCGGTCGGTCACAGTTGGTGATCGAGTTAAAGATCGTTTGTGCGGGGTGGAGAACCTTTACTCCGCTCACGGGGATTGGTCTTATCACATAGTGTGTATGGTAAGGCACCCACGAGGCAGTTACATAGCACCCCCATCGCTGTCTCTGGAAGCGGCCACACCGGAAAAATAAGTCAATTCGTTGAAGCTGCCATCATATGCAAGTCTGCTTCACAAGCGGTTCTTAGTAGGATGCAGCTCATCCTTCATGCGACTCGCCCAGCACCTCACGGCGCTTCGCGCTTGGTGCAAGCAATGTCTGCCTGGTCGGTGAAAACCCGATATGCTCCGTCCCGGCATTGTAGGGATGCGAGGGTACATGGTCATACGACTACAGCCATGCACGATATCGACTACACCCCCCCCCGTGTTGAAAGGGATGCGTGGACAATGGTCAAATGACTAAGGCAAGCAACAAATGAGTACCCCGCCCCCCCGCTCAAGCACTATGTGCCTGGTCGGCGAAAAACCGACGTATTCCGATCCCGCCGTTTTAGGGATGCGAGGGTCTATGGTCATACGACTACGACTATACATGACATGGGTGCCCCTCCCTCCCGTCCCCCCCCGCCCTCCCTCTCCCCCCCCCTCAGGGTGGAATACCTTCGGCCATCCTGTATGCCTATCTCCTTCGTGGACCTGATACGCCTGTTGAGGATAAAGGCGAGGGGCGACAAGAGGCAGGCGAAGCTGCTCGTGCTGCTGCTGAGGGTGAAAAATTCCATGTACCGCGCTTCGCGGATTGCCAAAAAGCAGAAAGGTGCGTGCGCGCAAACACCGTTTGCAAGCATAGATGATGCAAGGGTTGACGACGGCCTTCTTTCCCCTTGACGGACAGCTGTTAACAACAACCGTCAAGGACCGCCGTCAAGGACAGACGTCAAGGAAATCCGTCAGCGATAGTTGTCAAGTACAGACGTCAAGGGAAGACGTCCAGGGCAACCGTCAATGACAGGCGTCAAGGATTGACGGGCAGCTGTCAAGGAACTCCCTACACTACCACTGGAATGATCAAGTCGAAGAGGTCTTCACTAGGCCAAAATTAGACCACAACCGTCATATTTGCTAGACTAGTCACTCGACATCTTTGCTAGCAAGACGTTCCACGGTTTACCTTACTGTTGGCAAAACGGTGCAAACAACGCGACTTGCAATAGGCGCGTGCTGTAACACGACAGGAAGTAACACCTCGATTTAGCCCTCTGAGCCTCCTCTCTTCAGAGTGGCTCTAGACCCCACCCAGCACCCCTCGTGTTACTAATGAGGTATCATGCACTAGAGGAAGACTCAGACCGTGCCAGTTTCTTTCTTTTCTCATCATCTCATGTATTATCTTCGCCCCTCAATTCTCTCTCTGTCGCATAATAGTCGTATCTTCTCCCTTCACTTGATTCTCCCTCACACAGTAGTCGCAACTCAGATCCGGGGTCACATACAGTAGCAGGCTCTCCTCCCCCCCCTCCCCACTACACGGTTCGTGGCTTGCTCTTTTATCGCGAGAAAGCACCGGCCCCTTCTTCCCTCGTGGGTAGGATTTACTCCAGTAGCAGTAGCAGCAGGTAATAGGGCACAACACACACGATGACACACATCCCGGCCTCTCGGGATGGAGTTCAGAGCCGATTTGCTCCGAAACATACCTTAAGGGCCTAGGGCACACAGAACGAAAAATATGGCTTTTGATTGATCTCGTCGAGATATTTTCATAGACGCGTCGCTCGGCGTTCTCGCTCTTGCCGAGAAATCCAGCTTGGAACTTCGCCCGAAAGGAGTGGGTGTGCTATCTTACGTATTATCCGGTTTAGTTCTTCGTTGCTTACATCGCGCGTGTCGCGATTGCTACCCTACCGCCATCGTGTAAGTTACTTTCCGGCCGAGAATACTATCCCCGTTTAGAGTCCAAATCATATCCCATATGATCACTATATTACCGGTCAGAGTGGTTTTACAATAATGGTGTTTACATCACCAGCATTCTTACTGCTGTAGTCGTACTGCTGTATGTTCCCTCCGAGGCTGTCTATCTCAAATATCGATATTTCGCACCCAGCAGGAACGAACAATCAACTTCATGAATGAAATTGAACATGGAAGCAAAATACATCATATGTTCCGTCGACTTTATTTACCGTAGTGTATTCTCGGTTTTTCTTGTCCAGCTACACGCAGGGCCTGCCGCTAACATTGAAGTGTTCACTCGGCGTGCTTTCGCAACTAGTACAGCCTACGGGTGTTGGCGGTGGACATCTGTCGTCTCCGCATGTCGTATCTGAGGCGAGGCGTGCTATGCACCATGGATGAGGGTAGCACGTTTCGGCCGAAACATTTCTGACTGACGAGGCTGTTCAACTGAGTAGACTGACAATCCTATATCGCCAGAGTTCCATTCACGTATGTTTTTTTTTTTTAGGGTATAAGGTCGATTGCTTTTTTACGTCAGGTTGAACTTTCAGTGTTTCTCAAGGTAATAGCACAGATGACTTACCACTATTAATAGTACAAAACTCTTCAAGTGAGGATACGAGCCTCGGAAACGTTAATACTGCCCTATCGTGGCGATAAGAAAACGAAAACTACGAAAAGTACGTTTCTTCAAACGCCATCATTGGCCGCTTTTCTGAGGTAGCACCGGCCTCGTGGAGACGAATCGAACCAGTGCCAATTTTCCATCAGAAACACTCGCCGTAGGTGGGCTACTGTCGAAAATACGATTATGTAGACCCCCCCCCCTCCCCCCTGCGCGCGATCTTCCTCCTTCTCCCCCCTCTCCCACTTGCATTCGTTGATCTAAGCAACTCGTGTTATTCCTCGCCTCCCCCATCCCCTCCCCGCGTGCGCCCCCCCACTCCTCTCCCTATTTCCACTCCTTGTTCCCCGGCATTGTCATCCCCCCCCCCCCCCCTTGCCTCGAAAGGGATGCGTGATAATTTGATCAAAATACTAAGGCGAGCAACACTTGAGTACCCCCCCCCTCGCCCCCTCACCCTCTCAGTTCCCCTCCCCCCCCCCCCTCCCACTAGTAGAGCATTACCGAAAGCTAGGAACACCCACAGCCAACGAAACGTTCGACGCAGAACTCGAGAAGGAAATCAACGCGTGGGCAGAGGCGAACGTAGATACATCAGAAAGGGAAGACAGTGGTTCGGGAGGGTTGCAGAGAGAGTTCACAAGGGAAGAAGTAAAGAAGTGTGTAGCTAAACTTAAGAATAGAAAGGCAGCAAGGGCAGACCAAATAGTGAATGAATTTATTAAGTACGGGGGAGAAGGAATGCTTACCATGATGGCTATGTTGTATAACTGGATATGGAAAAACGAGTACGCACCTAGGAGGTGGAGAGAAGGAGTAGTAGTAAACTTATTCAAGAAAGGAGATATGGCTGACCCGGGGAAACTATAGAGGGATAACGCTACTAAGCACAGTAGGCAAAACATTTTGTAAGATTTTGAACGATAGAATGGGAACGATGATGGAGAAGGAAGACAAAATAAGCGAAGGGCAAGCAGGGTTTAGGTCAAACCGTAGCTGCGTAGACCATGTGTACACCTTAGGTAAGATTATTCAAGGTAGGAAAGACGCGGGACTAACAACGTGCTGCTTCTTTCTAGATGTGCAGAAAGCCTACGACACAGTATGGAGAAATGGATTGTGGAAAAAACTGTGGGAAATAGGAATCAGAGGAAAGATGTGGAGAATGATGAAAAAGATGACGGAATGTGCGAGAAGTGCTGTGATGCTGGACGGGGAAATATCGAAGTATGTTGATATTTTACAAGGTGTTGCACAGGAATGTACGTTGTCACCTAACTTGTTCAAGATATATATTAACGACCTGATAGTAGCAGCGGAGGCAGCAAGGCAGGGAGTCACGGTAGGGGAAGATACGGTGTCGGGATTGATGTTTGCGGATGACTTCGTGGGGATATCAGAAACACCCGAAGGATTGCAGAAACAAATAGAGAAGGCGCTAGAATACACCAGGAAATGGAGGGTGACGGCGAACGTCAAGAAATGCGCAGTAGTTGTTTGCAACGAAGATAAGGTAAACCCGGTAAATTTCTTTCAGTTAGAAGTGGGGAGAAGATGAATCGCTGATCGTAGATCAGTATACATACCTTGGCGTAGATATATCAAAAGACCGTTCTTGGGATACACATATAGCAAAAGTAATAGGAAAGGATAATGCACAAGTAGGCAAGATGGATGCAATCCTAACAGACCCGAACCTTGACACTAGGATTAAGAGATGTATCTTGATGAATGTGATAGTACCAAAGCTAGAATATGCAGGAGAAGTATGGGAAGGGAACGCGAAACTCGTAAAACAGTTGGAAACAGTACAAATGACAGCAGCTAAAAAAAAAAACTAAGATGCTCAAGTACGACTAGTAATACAGTATTAAGAGCAGAACTGGGAATGCGCCCACTCAAGACAAATAGAGACATGAGAGAGTTGAACTGGCAATACAAAGTAAGGAACATGCAAAAAAAGAGGTTGCCAGCCATAGTTGATAGAGCTGTATGGGAGAAAGTAACAAAAGGGCGAGCTGGAATAAGGTGGGATGGCGTAGTTGAGAAAGTATGGAAGGATATAGGGGGAAACCAAGTAGAGATGATGTCCGCCGGGAAAGTTGGGAGGTACAAGGCACAAGTAGAAGAAATGATAGAAAGAAGGGAAAGGCTAGCGCTAAGAAACAAGGTGGAATCGGAAAAAACACTTAGAGATATACGGGGGATTGAGGGAAGGAATGAAACCGTATTTGCATGGCCCAATGGACTTCGCGAAAACGCTGGAACTGCGCTTTCGTGTAGGGGACCTGGACCTGCCAGAAAGAAGAAAGAGGTACACCAGTAGCCGGGAGGAGGAAGTAGACGCACAGATGTGCCCGTGTGGCAAAGCAATAGAGAGTAGAACTCACATAGTAGGAGAATGTGAAATATACAAGGAGGAACGGGATGTGTTAGAAGAGGAGATGAGGAAAATAGACGAATGTGACACGGAGGAATTTGATACAATGAATAGCAGCGAGAAAACGATCGCTATCCTAGGAGATAGATGGTGGCCACAGGAGGCCAAACAGGAAGGGGATAAGATTAGCAAAAAGTTTCTATGTATTATGTGGAAACACCGTAATGAGCGCCCAATTGTAGGAGGTGTCTCTATTAGGAGTAGGAACGGTGCTCCGTCTCGAAAGGGATGCGTAGTCAATGGTCAATGACTAACGCAAGCAACAAATGAGTACGCCCCCCCCCCCCCCCCCCCCCCCCCCCCCCCCCCCCCCCCCTCCCACCCCTTAATAAACACCTGGTGTTGTTGATCGGTATCATTATCTCTGCCCTCCCCGCCCTCCCTCTCCCCCTCCTTCCCCATTCCACCCCTTGATAAACACCTCGCGTTGTTTCTTGGTATCATCCTCCCCTCCCAGACGAACGTTTGTTTGGTCTACGACGCACTCGCATGGAAGCGGTGCGTGCCTTTCGCAGGCCTGCCTCAAGGACCACGTTAAGGCCAATGCGTGGTCTCCATGCGTCTACTATGGTGGTGAAATCAAGTCCGCCGCGCTCGATTGCTGCTGCTGGCGTTTCCACTCCCACCACCACCATCACCACCACCTTCGACACAACCAATACCGCTGAGTCTTCACCAGAAGCTCCACCCGCAACAGTTGCCACTGATTCGGGAATACAATCGGTAGGAAGAAGAGGGGGGGGGGGGAGGAGGAGGAGGAGGAGGAGGAGGAGGAGGTGACCCGGCCAGCGAAAAAGAAACTCCCGCTGGCACAACAAGCGCCGCCGGTGGGAGCACGCCAGCCGCCGCAACAGATCACCTCAGGCCGAACGCTTCCGGGCCACGGGTTGGCGACTCTCCCCCCACAAAGCCCGCCATGAATCGCGCTGCTGCATCATCATTTGCCGAGAATGACTCAGGCGCTCAAGCTCCCCCGCAGATGGCCGGGTCGCTTGCCTCCGACGGCCAATTCTTAGGTGATGGGGCTCCGCAGACGCCGACAAGCGTAGAGGTGGCAGAGGAAGAAGGTCCGACCCCCGCGCAGGCTGCAGTTGCCGCCGTGGACAGGCGACTGAAAAAGCTGTGGTCGGAAGGGGGTTTGCTCCGCGGAGAAGAAGTGCAGAGGTTTCCTCACGGAACGCCGGTTTGGGGGGAGGGTGCGGGATTGAGGGGTCGGCGCGATTCTACCGTTGTTGGGACCGACGGTGCTGGCGTTTTCGCAGAAGCTGGGGTCGTTGAATGGGCGAAACGCTTCGAGGTTGGATCGTCCCCGCCGCAGCAGAAGGGCGTGGGTGCTTTCGGCGAGGAGTTGGTGAGGCATCTGGTGCGAGACGGGGATGCGGGGCTGATAGGAACACGGTGAGAGTTACGTACAGGTAGCAGCCGGAGCCGAGAGCGGGTGTTGGTGGCAGGCAGGCTCTGGTGGTAAAACAATCTCCCCTTTCTTGGTGTAGAGCTCCTTAAGGGATGCATTGCTAGGAAAAGTAGTTTGGTAAAATGTTCGCAGTGGCAAAATTATCATCATTGTTAGCGTTATTGTTATTTTTATTGCGTTTGCCAATCCAGCAATGCGCAGCATGAGCTTCAACGTTGATCTACTCAAAAACGTTATCCGAAAGGAAACCTACAGTATGCACAAAGTCTCATGCCCTTCACTGTACATACACCTAAATCTGACGCCAACATCAAGCGGGAGTGCAGTCCTTAACGGGTCAACCACTAGCTACTTTACTTGCTGTCCTTGCTCCTCCCTTACTTAAGCGCGTTCCTATCTACTAACGTTGACGAAACTTGAGGTCAATTGCTCCTTGGAGTCGCCTATGGAGAGACAGCGCCACTCGAACAGAACATGATCTATCTTTCTACGGATAGATCATCCAGTTCCTCACCTGCCGTTGACAGGGGTTGCGTCAGGACCTGTATTCTGTACTACGGATGCAACCTACGAAACATGTGCTAGATCATGCATATGATACGGATCCCACCCGACAAAACAGCTACAGTAGATTATATGCTACATACCCAGGAATATATATATGCTCTGTTTATAGGTCATGAAGTGGGAATCGTCGATGGCTCGGACGAGGTGTTAAAAAACCCGGGGAGATTCGTCAATGTTCGTACATAGGTAAACACGACAAGCCCGACCGCAATCCAACCATGGTACTTTCTGAACTTGTCCCCTTCCGCGGTCATTGGTCACGTTGTCTCTGTTTCGATCCCCCGTTTGGTTTGTGTGCTACCTACCTAGACCGCCCACGCTCCTCATCCACGGCCTGTGCGTCCGTGTAAGACATGGGACGAGCGACCGTATTCTCAGGATCAAGCGTCACCGTGCCAGTGACGAAGATGCTGGGCGACATCAGGTGTGTGTGTAGCCCCGCCGTTTCCTCGGGGTCGTAATAACATTGTGACGGCAAAGTGTTTTGCGGTACGGCCTAGAGAGGGAGAGACGGCACAAATAGCCGGGGCATGTAAGTACACCGCGAGGAAGTGAATAAACGAATTCCGTCAATTCGATGAAACCCAGCTTTTCCATTGTGCTGGTAGACAGTGTCAAACACCTAAAAGTTGAGAGAGCGCCCAGGTATCCCCCCCCCCCCCCCCCCCCGTCCTCTTGTTTGCTCCTTCGAGAGAGACATGCGTGGTCAATGGTCCAATTACGTAGGCGAGCAACAACTGTATACCCCCCCCTCCGCCCCCCCTTCCCTTGTTTGACAGGGAAGACACACAATGAGCGTTCATATTGCCACCATCCTTCCAACCCCCCCCCTCCCCCCCATTCACGTTTCACTTCACGATTGGTGCAAGTACGTAATGTCTGCCTGGTCGGTGAAAAGCCGACGTGCTACGTCTGTCCCGGCATTATGTATAGGAGTGCGAGGGTCTGTGATCATGCGACTACGGCCATCCATGACATGGGTACACCTCCCCGTTGATTTTGCGCAACACCTCCCCCCCCCCCCCCCCCCCCCCCCCCCCCCCCCCCCCCCCCCCCCCCCCCCCCCCCCTCTTCATTCACCAACCCACTCTTCGGCTCACACCCCCCCCCTTCGAACGAGAAGGACGCATGGATAGCAGTGACCAGACAGGGTGTCCAGGGCTCCCGTCTACGGGCTGGCACTAAAAAAGAGGTCGCATCTGCTCTCGAGGCCACTTTTACGAACCACGTCAACGGCAGCGACGTTTTGAGGTATACCAGGTGCGTAAGTATACTCCCCTACAGCAGTAGTGCAGCGTGTCGACTGATATCCTTGAACGGGCGGTTGGAGATCGCTATGCGTGTACATGCTAATATACCACAGGTTGAGGACCTCTGCCACAAACTCCAAATAAAAAAAGCAAAAGAAACAACTGCAGTACAGTATTCACGCGTAGACTAGATAAGACCCCACGCGCAGAGGCAGTTCTCTCTACGGTACAGTATCCATCGCGTTTACAACGCGCGGAACGGGTAGTTGAGTATAATGCACGTATCTCATGCAGAGGTCCAACCCCTCGCCTCGTACAGCAGCAAGGACCCACCACCCAAAAACGCCGCCTCTGAGCAAGCCTTAAAGCCTCATTGTGACACCATCCTTGAGCAACCTCAACCATAAGCTATCATAAAGAGTTTAGTGTAGCTTGGGTTATCATGTAGGATAGATTGTAGCTAAGGCTGCTATGTACCAGGTGGTTAGTATTTAAAGCAGCGCTCCCATTTTGACAGCGCGATTTTTTATTGAATGCCCCACAAAAGTTATCCTTATCTTCTTGTTACGTTGTTTCTTATGCATGGAACTATACTGTATCTGTGTACGCCACCAAAATGCCTTTTTGATGCACGGACTGTTTCGGAAGGTGGCAGCTATCATAGCAAGATTTAGACATAAGTCGGTAAGAATTCTGAGCTATTGGACCAGTGTTGGATAGCAGCAAGCAATACGGTTTGCATGTTCGCCATCCGCCAGTGTCGATTACGCATGAAACTCTCCCAATTGATAAAATCCAGAACCAAGCACATAATCAATCGATAACAGCGGTATCTACGATCAGCGAGAGGTATCTCCGCCGCCGCCAACGTGTTCCCAACACTCCCCCCCCCGCCCTCCCGTGCGAAAAACGTCTTGTTCGGAACCCCAGAGGGAAAACAAAGCTTCACACGTTGGACGGACAGATCGATATCTACAGATAGATATTCCAGATCCTAACTAATCTGCCGTTATGATCTGCTGTGCAGGATCTATATATACCAGCTGTAAATATCCTAAAAAGGAAGCATGTTCTAGACCATGCAGATGATTTCGGCTTCGGCCCGGAGACATGATGAGTTAGATCATACAGATCATACAGATCAGGGATCTATCTGCTCTGAAAGATCTAGATCAATTCGTGTGGAGGAAGGATCATTGATCCGCTCGATATGTGAAATGTTTACTTTTACGCGGGACGTCCTTCGATCGCCTTTCGGCACCGCCAACGTCCCCACACTCGCCCCCCCCCCCCCAGCCCCTCGTGTTAAAAACAACGTCACGCTTCACACGGGACGTCTTCCGATCACCTCCTCTTGCAGCATCGCCCCCCGTACCCTAGGAACGTTGAACATGGCGGGAGACGGGCATTGGGAAGGCGTTTTTGTGCCATCCGACTTGGTGGAAGCCACCTGCCGGGGGGATGGCCCGTTGCAGCTGCGGCTCCTGGTACGGCACGTGCATGTTTTTGTTTTTGGTTCGTTTTGTTTTCGACGCTCATCTCCTTTATCATCCACCAGTCCACCAGAACCCTGGGGTGATCGCTTCGTTGTCCGTCTCAAGAAAAGCCACCCAGTGAGCGCTAATGTTTCCGGTCCTATCGTAGGATTGTAAGGCTTACTTTCGGTACTCTCGGTGGGTGATTGGCTATCCTTTTACCAGTAGCCCAGCAGACAAGTTACCTAAACAAATGGCGTCGTCGGAAGAGGACGCATCCTTGCGTGCATGAACTACCTATAACAGCTGCGGTGGGTGCATGGGTGAGGGTCCAACCTCTGGCCTCCATAGCTACTTTTTTCGTTCACGCGTTTATTCAGGACCTCAACGAGCCACGCCTCGAACAAAAAAAACAACACCCGCCGTGCTCGGAAACGTCCCACCGGTGGGACGAAACCCTGTGCTCGCCGCAGGTAACCTTCGTTGAAGTGTCCGGCAACTTTCTTCCAGACAACGTGCTACTTCTGGAAGAGTTCGTCGCCGCCAATAGCCGTGGGATTGAGAGTACCTACGAGTGGGTGTCTCCCGACGAAGCTCCCGAGGTGAGCGGGGTGTGGTAGAGGAAAGAAAGAGCGGAGTAGTTGCTGGTTTTTTTTTCCATTTTTCGTGATTTGATGCTCACCCACGCGGCGCATTGTCAGCTGGCGAATAATATGGTAATAATAATAGCATTTCCGACGGATGACATGCAGGAGCGTTTTGATATTATTCGGGAGTCTTTCTGTGTGTCAAATCGGTTTGGTATGTCGTACGTTTTAGTCATCTTCAGTTTTTGTTACGATTGACACACGCTATGCACACACATTATCGGATGTCGAACGCGGTTAATGGTAATACTGTAACAGTATCGTAATCATACAAACGAATAGTTTGACGAGATGGAGGAAGGATTCGGATAGGAGGCGGTCGGGAGATTGATATTATCTACGAGTGAGTTTAGACTGAGGAAGCTACCGAGACAGGTTGGAGACGGTTATGTACCAGACAGGCAGGCTACGAGTGTTGTGTGGTGCCTGTTATCACGATGCGCGCGGTGGGGTTTCTGCGTCGCACGCCGCTAGCCTCATGAATCTCCTCCATTATCCATTGCCGTAGAAGAGTGCTCGATAATCGATAGTCGATTATCGATAAGTCAATAAATCGATTGTCGATTTTCACTAAGTCAACAATCGACAATCGATCAGTCGATTATCGATCATCGATTGTCGATAAGTCAATTGTTGATGGTCGATAAGTCGACAATCGACAATCGACAAGTCGATTGTCGGTTGTCGATTTTTCGATAAGTCAATATTCTACAATCGATAGGGTCTGCAATCGAATATTGATAAGTCGAGAATCGATTTTCGGCATGTGACGGAGAAATAGTCCGGCTTTTCGGTTGAAGAGTTGTACACGTATGATACTTGCATCATTCGCAATGGGAAACGCGCAGGTACGAAGGTAAAGGCGCTACGATATTACCATGATATGGTAGCAGTGCCACGTTTTAGGGGGATACTATTCCGGGGGAGCATACTAATAGTCACACATATTGTAGTTACAGAGCCCACGATGGACCCAAAAAGCATGTATCCCCCTACATGTTCACACACAATACTTATTGTACGGTAGGATTGAACAGCTACCTTTTACGTCTATTCCCCGCTATGTTTTATCTACAAGACTCCGTGTGTTGTCCTTGCTCCCTCCTCCGTCTCAAGATGCGCTCTTTACGTTCTGTTCTTAAATCCTAAGCCGCATCCAAGCTCTATCCCCACGCCATCGGTGTGGGTCTGTCTCCCCCCTCCCCCCTGCTCCTTCTCGCTTCATGGCGGTCGCTACGCTGGAGTTTGAAGCGCGACACCCTCCTCGAAATGGCGTCTGTATAGTCACCGAGATGATTTGAAGCAGGCGTTCCTTCGCTACTCCTTTCCTTCCCATGTAGCACAGATGGGACCCCAATGATGTGGCTTGTAGTTCCTTTCTGAGTTGAGGAGCCCCTTCAGTCAGAAATATGGCCGCAGACGGCAAAAAAAAGTGCTATCCTATTAGAAACCCTCGTCGCAGGCAGCTAGACAAAATATATTTACTTGTGCACTGGTGAGCTGCAAGAACTTTTACAGTGGGCACCCCGATATAGGAGAGGTGTACCAAGATATGAGCATTCGGGATTTAAGGGCGGTCAAATCGGCATGTCCCGCCCATACTAAACACTATATATTGCCCACTACAGATAAGAGCGTTGTGTAGTCGAGAGCGCCTCTTTTGCTAAAGATTGTCACGGGGCACTCTTAACGAGGGGTACCCACTGTTTGATATGAATTTGGCTAGAAGAACCTGTTGACAAGCCGACAAGGTGCATCAGCAATATAACTACTATATTTGATATCGACCACTCGTGAAACACCTACAGAAAATATATGTACATACAGTTAGCAGGGTATGCCTCTCATGAACGGCCTCCTGGATAGCTGATTGCATAGGAACAGTCGCGATTATGCGACTAAGGTTTTCTTGTCTGTGGGGCTTGCTGTCAACTGTTCCAGTACACAACCCTCAAACATCCAGTCCGAGCACTGTTTGTTTTTTTGTTTTATTTAAAAAAAAGAGGGCGCGTGCTGCGATAGGAGTTTTGATTGCTATGCCATGCGCTGTGTTAGAGGTATTGCTACATGGTATGGAGAACAACTCTACCAAGAAGAAGCGTGTACGTGCAGCTCGTTTTGCATTGTTCATTGTACATCGTGCGCGTAGAACTGACCCCTGAAAAAGAAATGCGCGACACTATAATGACTATATTCTTAAGTTATTCTTGTAGTTTCGTTTGCCATCCGACAATATGATATTGCGATAATAGAATGAGCTTCAACCATTGTTGCGTTTATCACTCATAGACACTGCCCGAAAGAAGAAAGAAGAAACCAAGAGAAGCGAAACTAAAACGGAAACTTGTGCAAGAAGCCTAACCCCCTTGCATGTTCCCAGCGGAAGACACGACCACCTTATACACGGCGGCGTCGCAGGTTGTCATCTCCAGTCCCGACCCCGACCTGACCTGCTCCCTGGCTCAGCTGAGGGCAAGACTTGGCGGGTCCTGGTTGTCAGCCGCTCAGGCGGCTACAGTGGCGTCGGCCATCCCACGCGTGCTCGCCGGTAACTTCCATACTTCCATTGCTTTTGAGCGTTGAGCGTGAAGCAACAACGTGCAAGGCGTTGTGTGAATAAGCGAACGATGAGATCGTCTACTTCGAGCAGTAATCGAAGTTAAGCTGATAGTAGGTACAGAATGGAGTTCGACCGCTCGTACATGCATATATAGTTTTTCTTTCGTTTTCGGTTTCCCTTGCCGTTCTTGGTTTTCTTGGTGTTTGTTCGTGTTCATTGTTGTTATTAATAGTGATCGACATTGAAGCCCATGCTCAACATTGTCAGGTGGCAAAACAAAATTTATAAAAGAATAAAACAATACGCTGGTCTACAGTAGGGATTAAGAGCAGATGCGATTTCTGAAGGAGCACGTAGAGATGAGAAGGAAGGAGCAAATACAGCACTTGAAGTCAATAGAGGTCAAGCAAGGAAGTAGGTGCAGAAGGGAACAAAGACCTCGTGCATACAGTAGGTTTCCTCTTGAGTTTTTGTTTCCCTTCTTTTCTTATTTCGGGTAATGTTAATGAGTGATTAACGTCGAAGGAAATTCCCAGGACATTCTCTCGGTGTCATTTCTCTTCTTTCTGAAAAAATCTTTGAGTGATCAACGTTAACGCTCATGCTGCCTGGACATTATCGGAAGGCAAACGCAATAAAAATCATAAAGATAGTAACAGAGTAATAAGGGACCATAAGAATAATACATTGCCGAAAGACATTTTTTCCGCCTGAGCGGCAACAACCTCACCCCCAAGCAAGCAGGTTACCGTGGAGTGTTAAGCAGTGCGTACGATTGAGCGATAGACATTCAGCGAGATCACGCCACTCATAACGTAAAAAAATGACTGGACGTATGAAGACATCCCCGAAATAATTCCCGCCTTGAGCGACGGCAGCCTCGCCGCTTATTTAGCCACCAGATTTCTGTAGGACCCTCGCGAAGACCGGCACCAAGTGTGGGCCCCGATATAGCACGACGTGATGGTCACAGAGCCATCCACCTGTGGGAGACTTGCTTCAGTCTTTGTGCCACCCCTTTCCGCTGCCGTTCTCGTTTTCGTGTCGGATTTTGACGTCACTCTTTGACAGGGAAGCGCTACGATATCGATGTCATTGTCTACCTCTTCAGTCGAGTAGTGGACCTCCACAACTACCAACAGGTATACGTGTATACTTGAACTACGGAATTGAGTGAGTGTGAGATTGAGTGTTCATACTATTTCCAGGACCTTAATTAGTTTCCGCTTCCGAGGCCCACTTTACAATGGTTGCACGTGGCGTGCCACCAGTTTCGTGTACGTCTAAATGAAACTTAACCCCTTGTTGTGTGCTCCGTGCGGTAAAACGTACCAGTTGATGACGATGTTTGGCTGCGTTTACGAGGGGCTGCGTGAGCACCTCAGCATATCACTGGAAACTGTCGCCTTTTTGCGATGCGTATACGAACACGATATACCTCTTGATGTGCTTAGGTGTGTCACCCTGATTGTGTGCAGGATGCTCTCAGCACATCTACTTTGTGCAAAACTGTCTCACGACGTTTCTGCAGTCACCACGTGAAACAGAAAGTCCTCTGCCTCGGAACATTCAGTGAATCTCCGTGCTGCTGCTGGTCGGCGCATCTCGATACCTCTCGTAGGGCAAGGAAAAACGTCACAGTATAATACCTATCATACCTATCCTACGCGCTGTGGACATAAATCATTAAAACATTGCATATATGGACAGGCGTGTGCACCGCCTTATCTACTATTCTGGGCTGAAATAAAAGCACCTTTGGTGTGTGCATACACGCTAGCGCTACACAGCCCTCCGCCGCCGCTTTCTCATAGATTTAGCGGGTGGTGTCTTGTGCCCTTTTACCCCTGCCCCCCCCCCTTTCGATGTGGGGTGGTGTTTGACCTTCCACGCGGGGCTAGCGGCACGGAGAAACCCAGCTTTTAATCCGTAACCATGTGCACGCCCGCAACAAAGTTATACAATGTGCTCGTAGTGTTCATGAGTAATCCCATGATTGCATTCGTGCTGCCTTGTGCAGTGGAAAACATGATGATAGTATTTCTTCTTTCGGGGTGCTTGTGAGTGATAAGTCAACGTTGAAGCTCATGATACACATTTTTCGGAGGGCAAGATTAAATATAAATAGTATACTGTCTGTGACATACTTACCGTTCGACTTACTACTGCGCGTGGTTGGTCGCGTGATGTCGTTCACATTGCTTTCGTTGAGAAGAAATAAATACGGTAGCGCGAAACTAAATATCTAGCTTGCCGACCCCTTTTCCCCTCTGCTCCCGTCCGGGCCACCATCCTCGTGCACTGCAACACGGTATCGCAAGCTCATAGACACCCTTAACCAGAAAGGACATACTCAGCTAGTTCAACGCATCGGCGATCTGGACGCCTTGTGCCCCGCCGCTTCTGTTACACCAACAACCGATTCATGAGGCCATGCTTCGACGGCGGGTTTTATTGGCGTCGACGAGCACTTCCACGTTGTCGGGCTGAAGAACGATGTGTTTCGACGGCAGCTATATTGGCGCGGGCGAGCAGTTCCAAGGGTTTAGGACTGAAGCACTGGGTGTTTCGACGGCGGCTTTGGTTGCGTCGACAAACATTTTCAAGATTTTGGGCTGAAGCACTGCGTATTTCGACGGCAACACAGGCGTCGAAGAATTGTGTATAGCTTGCGTACCAACATACAAGCGTGCACTGCTGAAAAAGAAGGCGGTGGGTCGACGTTCTAAATTTCGATCTACGATCTTCGGCGTAAACGCTTTCGGTAGAACCACTGCTGGGAATGTGTACTACGTATGAATGCTTCAATCAAGTCCCCTCTTGTGGTCGCCCATGCAGGAAACCCGTAGGATGTACAAGTCCATAGATGAAGCATATTCATTCCGGCAGTTTTCCCTCAAGAATATACCGGCGACAACGACAACAACTCAACGCCGAGCGTTTCGCCGGCGACAAGGTCTTTCGGCTGAAGCTTGACGGTCGGGTTTCCGGCTTCACGTATATATACCAGGGTGTGTGTGCTTCCGTTTCCTTTTTTGGTTTCCGCGGTTTGTCGTTTGCGTTCTCTTAATTCTGGGATGTTTGGTATTACTAGTAGCCGACGCTGAAGCTCGTCATGTTGCACATGGTCGGGTGCCATGCTAGACCACCGCCACCACCACCACCAACGTTCAGTATGTTAATGATCCCACACTAGTGACAACAAATCTCAGACATATATGTTCCCGGTGCATGACAAGACGGTCGCACGCTAACTCCACGTGGTTTCAGACAACGACACCAACGACGATACCGCCAACGGCATCACCACCACCACCACCAAAGTTAAGGGTTATTTTTTACAGATATCTACACTGCTGTCGGTCGTACTCTTGACTGTATGTGCCAATAGCTCTCTGTTTGTTGAAGGAAAAGGGCAACGCCTGTCTTTCTCCGTGATGTTGTTGGTGTGGAGTGTTTTCGGACAAATAAACCTGGAGTAAATCATGTTAATAAGCTCACAGCTGATGAATCGAACACATTTACTTCAATTTTCGGCAAACTCCATGTATCGTCTCGCTCATCTACCTGCATACCGAATACAAAGCAATGCGCGGGGTGCTGGTAGTGCCTGCACTTCGCTCATCATCGATTGCTGAGGTTTGCATCATTCGGTGAATCATACCACATCGGAGCTGTAATGAATTATTTCCGCAACTCGGGGGCACGATGTAGTGGTGATGTAGATGGACTGAGTCTCCGCCGGTTTTAGCCGAAAAGGCCAAAAAAGCCGGGGGTTGGGTGAAAAAGCCCGGGTTTTATAAACAGCCAATTTAAGTTTTTCTTGAACCGACTTTGGACGGACAGGGCCTATTTCTACCCCCGGGAGGTGAATTCTGATAAAAAAAAATACTTTTCACTCGTCCCCTGTATATAGTGGTGTAGACGTAAATTAAGCGATCCGGAACTATGATGTACATAACCTACAGGCGGAGGAGAGCAGAGGTAACCTGCGGCGCTCAGTTGCGATTGGGGGACAAAATATAACACTCAACACAACCAGACAACAGACTTCCGTTGAACGACTAACGGGCATCGTTTTTTTTCGACATTGCCATCGTGTACAGTAGTTAGCAGGACATCACCACCACTACAGAAACAACTGCATAGGTTGGTTGACCATAAGACAACGATTTTCCTTCTTTCTCGTGGTGCTGCTTAGTTGAAATAACCGGTGGACAAACGTCACGAGACAATCCCCCGTGGAACGACAAGCGGATGTCGCTTGCACCGCATCGCCAGCAGGACCATCATCATCATCATCATCATAACCCTGATTGGTTGATTGGTTGATTGATTAATTGATTTTATGATTTTGGTTGATTCGTTGGTTGATTGACTGATTTTGATTGATTGATAGATTTTTCGTAGCACGCGCCTCGTGGCGAGTCACCTTGGGTTGGGTGGGTCCTCATCACCATCAATCTATACGACGCACCTTCAATGCTCACTGCGCATCACACACTCTCGAGTATTATAGTGCAAGAGTTCTCAGCACTCTTTTGTGCTCTCTGTGCACGTTTTCAGTAGACCTGAACTACTAGCAGGTGCTTATTGTCAAGAATTTCGTATATCGTCACAACCATGGTCGCACAGAACGCTCTGTTCAAGTCCCTTCGCGGTCTCGGAATGACGGACAGATTGGTCTATCCCGCGCAACACAATGTGCGAAGAAAAAAGGCGGAAAGCCTAACCGTAAAATAGATTTTGAAACCCGAACGAAAACGCCATATTCTCTCATTGGCCCTAAGTTGCATCCCGGGGAGTCGACTGCTACACGTAAATATTCGTCGGGATGTGGCGGCACTTTGATTGCCGGCAAGCGGCTGAAAACAATGGTTGACCTTAAGTAAAGAGGTTGACTTCACGTCTGTCAGCGGCTGTGGTTATATCGTCTCCTAGAACAAAATAGTTCACACTGTTCAACAGCTCAAGTCTTCTTACCCTCTTACAATGTGTCGCACGGGATCCCGTGGGATTCCACTTTAGAGGAGGGAGCAACATACTGACAATCAATGTATATACAATGCCAAATAGGAGGGCATGGGTAGGTGATAATCTACACTTAAATTGATGTATAACAGGCCACGACCGGCAGTAGAGCCTACTGTAGACTACTGTAGTGATAGCCTACACGTAGGCCACGACTGTCAGTAGAGCCCACTGTAGGCTACCGCAGTGATAACCTACATTTTCATGAGGTAGGCCACGACTGGCGGTAGAGTCTACTGTAAAAAACAAGCAGTACGTAGCGCTAGAGCTAGAGCTTGAACTTCCAATACACATAACCTACCGCAGTGAATACACGTATTCATACCAGTAGTTGACGAAGCTTACCGCCGAGGGCAGACACTTACGATAGGACACCAAAAATGCTATGAAACTATGGTTTTCCCTCTTGACTGACCGCCCCTACACTAAAAGTAGTATGTTTACACCAAAAGCGACCTTAACGCGCCCAAAAAGAGAGGCATCCTCGCATTTTCGTAGGAAACTGTACCCTCTCCAAAAAAAAACCTTGTCCCTGGTTGAGATGGGTCCTTAATGTCAGCGATGGTTGCACTCAACCCATCACGCCCTCACTACATGCGCCGAAGAAACACCTCCATCGAACAAGCGGCATGCAGGTCGGTTACGGTACTGATGAGCCTGTCGCTGCCGCGCGGCCATCGGTGCTGGCGCTAAATATATTTTTCCGTCAAAATAACTGTTGGCGTTGATCAGCAACTGTACTGCACCTATTTCTGACTTGCGCGGCCATCAGTTATTGCTTGCGCAAAATAAAAGCCTCCGTCGAACAGTCGGCGTGCAGATTAGCGGTTGTACTGAACCTATCGCTGACGCAAGGTCATCAGTACCTGCGGCAAACAAACACCTTCACTTGTGGCGAACAAACGCCTCCATCAAACAAGCGGCGTAGAGAAACTGCTGCGTCCATCGCAGCAAATAACCGACCATATCCTAGATTGGTGCTGATTTCGCAACGGCAACAAGGCGTGTTCTTGGGGCACAAAAACGATGACTGACTGGTCTGAGCCATGTCTCTTTTTTTTTTTTTTCGCTTGGCCTAAAAACTAAAAAACAAAAACGTTGAGTTAGTACATAACGATAGGCTCTATGCGAGTTCATCAAACCCTTAATCCGCCCAACTTAGCCAGTTGAGCCAGCGGGAGAGAGAGAAAAAAATCCATACGAGCTGTGTCGGCCTCGCGTTTCGTGCCGTACGACGTAAAACAAACACACACATTGCACTAATTCGAGGTTTTCAACCATCACGCAGCTCGCGTTTAGAGCCGGCTCGCGCTCCACTCAGCTAAATTTCCCGATAGAGTAAAATACTGCTGAAACGTACACGTGAGTGGACAACAGAGGAGAAGGACAGTAGGAACCCGCCTCATGCAAAAAAAAACAGAAGGTGCTTGGTGCTTCAAATCGTGACCCTCTCCACCTGAGCGGTAGTGTGCGTGGCAGGAAGCATCGACATTTCATTATCTATCAAACACAGAGCGTGGCGTCGAACTAGAACCGAAAAAGACGAAGATCTCTACACACAACGTGGATAGGGGTCACGACAGAGAGCGGGCCATTAGAGACGTCGAGTAAACAGCCGTATCATACGTATCCTTCCCGGCAAAGTCTCAAGCCACAAACAAAAATGATCTCTTCCGGTGCTAGACAGCGAGCATATCGCGCCAGGTATAACCAAAAACCTTTTCGACATGGTGCATGCTATAGTACCGCGCACGCACGTGGTTTCATGGGTGGGGGTGGGCGATGGCTGGTCTTCCACCATATATCTCCTATGATCGTCCTCCAACACAACAACGAAAATAGAACATCCCAGAGACACCCTCGCGTCTCCACCAACCGGGATGCAAACAATCTTCTATGATATCTGGTGCAATTTATCCCTTGGCACAAGGACAGCTTGTGGCGCGCTCTCTCGACGGGCGTCGGCACCATGTCGCTCGAGTTGGGCTGTCTAAACTTCCTTACGCGCAGACACAAAACAATGCAAGAATCCCCTCTTTGGTAAAAAAAGTGGGAGCTGAGACGGATAAATGTACTGTTCACCTACGTGTCTGGTCTCCTCGAGCGTCTTGATCACTTTGGTCCCTAAGGTATGCACGTCGAACATATGTAGCCTGGACTTCTATACACGATTCGATCAAAAATGAGACACATTTCAGCAATTGCAATGTACCTGTGACCACGTGAAATGCGGCTCTACACGGGGTAAAACAAATGCCGAACAATCGTGAATGCGTAGCACGCAGAAGCTCGCAGCGGACGTCCGCCCGCAGATTCTAGCACCACGCCGCGACCTCTTGGCCTTGAACGATAACTAATCGTTTACTATCGTGATGATGAAGCTGAAGTACGTAAGACGAAGATCAAACCGTTCCTACGTGTCCGTCCAGAGCGGAAAATTTAATGACTGTAAACTCTCGACACGCCTTAAAAGTCATCGTTGCAGACGAAAACAAAAAGTCTCACGTCCAGAGGAAGCACAATACAAACCACACAGGAGGTATACTATCGCTGACAAGGGTATAGCAGCACCACAGGCAGGAGTCTCGCATCTCTGAAGGTGCATGTCGCTGACGAATACTGTACGAGCACCAGGGATGAGTGTCGCGTCACGGAAAGTGTATATATTGCTCAATAAGAGTCTCGGTGCCTTCTGAGAGCGAGCGCGCGGCATAAAAAAAACTCGAACGGGGCTACCTGGGGCGGGCAGAACTTATTATGACGCGATTCCTACGCACGGAGGCGACGCATGATCCGGTCAAATTGACAAAAAAGAGTCCCGTCGAGCGCGCAACGCCGTTTGAATACATGGCAACCAACACGTTCGCACACACAGCCATTTTTAGAAAAGGCATAACGCCAAAGTGAAATTAGCAAATGTTATGCAAGGAGCGCGTAAACAGCGAGGATGTACGGTAACGACCGACAGTCTTAGTGCAACAAAGTACGGCTTAAAATATACAACTCACGAATACACAATGGCCAACAACAGGATGAAACAGAGCAAAAATATCCCGTTCCGGCTAACTAAACGTCGCCATACGCGAAAACGCGCAACGTCCTACGTTCAGCGTTGCGCTGCCACGAGTTATTCCCCCCCAGCATCGTGCGTAATTAACAAAATAACTATCGTAGCGGCTTAACTGACAAAAAAACGCCTTGCAGCGCGGCGTGGAGAAGCGAAGTTAAAGCTTTACTATAGAAAACGCATGCGCATGGGGCATCATAACGCCACCTCGCGTCAGCCTCCGACAAAACCACCTTGCTTGTCCCCTGATCTACTTATCCGAAACGTACCGATACGTAGGCGTCAGTTCCGTCTACTAATACTGTACCAGAAAAAAACACAAACGTCGGCTCTAAAAATTGTTTCCCAAATACTCACCCCGCAGATGCTTGCAATCGGATCTATCTTTACATATGACACACAGTGGAGAACGTTTGGACCATGAACAGCTCGTCCGCGCTCTCGGAGGCACGGGGACGTACGCTATAAAAAAATCTTCAAAACTTTTGAATCCATCGGGCTGGTTCCGGACAAGGCCGCGAGACAAAACATGTTCCAGCCGTTGGCTCCAGCCCGCGAGCGCGCGAGGCAGCAGGTGCTGATGGTCAGAGCCAGGCAATACACCCCCGACAACCGTGTTCTTTTCCCGATGAAAGAAACCGGCGCGGTAAACACAGACAAAACTGCTACGTATAGGAAATGCTGCTGACGCCACAACGCGTGCGCGTGTTGCTTCCGCTCTAGCGCCGGATGTGCCTAAAGTCCTGGCGGCTCAACATAGAAGATATCTGGTGGCCGAGTATGCGCCAACCTTCCGATACCCCCAGACGGTGAAATACGGCAGCCCATATCCACTCCAGGATGCTAACTGCGCAGGACCCCTCTTCGGGCAACGGGAGGTATTTTCTCGCCAACCCTAAACGCGCCCGCTTCGAACCGAAAACTCCGCATCAGCGGTGTGCGCTGCTGTGCGCTGCACAGCACAGCATCATCAAACTTTCCACGCCTCGGACAGATCATACAGATGAAGGATTTATATATCTACAGTAGATCATCCAGTTCCTCACCTACCGTTGTGAGATGTTGTGTGGGACCTGTACAGTACAGATCCAATGCAGAAGACATGTCCTAGACCATGCAGACTAGACGGGTTCCACCCGGCAACATGAGCTAGATCATACCAGGTCGGGAATTGATTATCTATCTGCCTTCAAAGATCTGGAGAATGAAGTGTGGGAACCGATGCTTTATGCGAGGTGTGACAGATTCCCACCCTGAACCCCCACAGCTATCGTGTCGGTACGCGGCACCTTTTTCTTCGCATGGCGCGCGTCCAGGATTTTTAGGGAAATGGGGCATGTTCTCTCCCCACCGTGAAATGCGCCCCATTTACGTGTTATGGATGTGCGCCGCAGAGCAGCCATCGTCAAACAAGCCCATCTTGAACCCCCGCAGCTATCGTTAAGGGCCGGGACACAAAAACCCTTTTTTGGATGACAGGCCTCAGTTTCACGCCCCCTCGAACTGCACTTCTTCCCAGACGCTGGAATCCTTAACATTTGAACGCTTGGGTTTCCACCACCCGGGAGACGGTTCCGTGGAAGGGTTTCGGAAATCTTCGTCCCCAGGTCTCGACGGCGCCGGGGAGTGTATATCTTCGGCTGCTCGATTTCCGTCGACCACATTGATGGAAGGGGGGTTGACGTGCCTCGGGGTGCAGAGCAGGGCCATCGCCAGCACGTAGATGTTGCACGCGCCGGTAGCAAGGGAGAAAGGAATCCCTCCTGAAAATAAGGAAGAAAACGGTGAGGGTAAATTTCGTCCGCACGGTAGAGGACTGCACTTGCAATTTTCCCGAGGCCATTCTGTGTTGAGAGCTCTCTGCTAGTAGCAAATGACACAAAAAAAAACGGTTTTCAGAAATGGGTGCGGCTTAACCCGACGAGCGACCCCATGGCTTAATATATATACATCGAAACATACTGTAAAAGCAGAACGACATCTCGCAGTTCCTCAGTGACCTTAAGGAATCCTATCAGTCAGATACGTTTTGGCCAAAAACCTGCTTCGTACCCCTTTATCATAGCGCCCATTTTTCTTTTTAGGGTTGTCGAAATGGAGGGGAAAAAAGGACCGTCTCTGCTAGTAGCAAATGACACAAAAAAACGGTTTTCAGAAATGGGTGCGGCTTAACCCGACGAGCGACCCCATGGCTTAATATATATACATCGAAACATACTGTAAAAGCAAAACGACATCTCGCAGTTCCTCAGTGACCTTAAGGAATCCTATCAGTCAGATACGTTTTGGCCAAAAACCTGCTTCGTACCCCTTTATCATAGCGCCCATTTTTCTTTTTAGGGTTGTCGAAATGGAGGGGAAAAAAGGACCGCCTTGTGCTGCGTCTCGATCTCGTGGACCAACACACGAGCCAGCAACGGTTCTTAGATTTTCCTTCACCTTTGCAAACGGGGCAGAAAAAATGTTGAGTCGCCCTCCCTGGCACTACGTTACAGCAACAACGGACAATGAAGCAGCAAGCGCATTCCACGTACAACAAGGTATGAACCATTTCGTCAAAGCTGGGGCCATGTCGTTAACACTGCTTGAATTACCTCTAACCCTTGGCGATAGGTGTTCCAAAACGATGGAAGGCATCAAGATGACCAAGGTGATTGTCGAAGAAACCGCAAAAAACTTCATCCGAGTAGAAGAACGCAGCGCGTCCTCCATCCCCCCCCAAAGCCATACTCGCCCCGCGAAAATTAACAGCCAGGCGCAATACACGAAGCACAGGATCGTCAGTGTCTGCTCCCCAGTCGAAGATGTCAATGGATCTGTAGGCAGCAACGAGAAAAACGAAAGGTTTGTCAAGTCGGTGTTGACATCGATCATTGTTGGCGGTGTTGCTGTTGTTGTGGTTGCTCTTAGTTGCGGCAAGACGAGCCGAGAAGCTTTCGCAGCGCGGGGCGGACGCCCCGGGCAGGTTCTCTCGTATGTGATTGCGGCGTGGGAAGTGGGTTGGTACCTCGGGTGAACACGGAACGGAGTGACAGACCTTGGGGGACCTTGGACTTGTGTGTACTGGGGCGGTACAACAGGGGAAGGGGACCTGGTGCCCATAGTAGGGGTAATAAAAAATGCAAGCTACGGTACGGTAATCGCGTATTCCCATGATGTATGATCCGCCGACCCAGTTGTGGAGCAGCGGGGAATCCGCGCACAGCACATCCTGCTTGATTCGAAAAGCTTCGCCTGAACGCAGTGAAATATGAGTGACAACCTGGCGTGGGCGCGCGCAGCACGCGATCCAAGGCGTCGCGCGCTCCTTTCGGCACAGCAGTACTATTCGCGGGCACACAGCATTCGCATTTTTCATGGGTCCAAACGTGCGAGATCGTCGTCTGTGCGTGCGACCTCCCTCTAAACGTAAATAGCGAAGTCTGCGGCAAGCCGAACGTGCCAGAAGCAAAAGGCGCGTTGGGGTAAGCATCCCCGCCAAACAACTTAGCCTCGCGCGTACAACAAATAAGCAGTGCGTATGTTTATAGCGTCCCGCGGTGCCACGGCGCAAACAAATGTGCCGGAATCTTCGAATACGCCTATACCTGGTACCGACTCCACGGGACCCAAGAATAAGGACATGAACCTCAACAACAGGTGTCTTATCAACATTTTATTGCAGGAAAGAAGAGGGTGCAACATTAGTAGCACGGTATCATCATGGTGCGGTGTCATATCGTACATCTCCTTCCGTTGAACTTCGGACACATCCCCCATCCCCTATTCCCTACCCCAGTAGCATGCCTCCTTATGCTGCTGCTTATTGTGGCCGATGCTGTACGTAATCGTCACCACTTTTCCGAGACCATTTTCTCTCTATACTACAATCAAATAATATCAAGCCCGAAAGGGTTCAAGAAGCGTCACGCCCACTGCAACCAACATGCTCATCGCGCAACACCCAACGATGCCAAAAATGAACATTCGCATCGGTTTGCCCGCACACTTTAGGCTGAGAGATGCACCAAAAAGGGGTCAACAACTGCTTGCAAGAAACGGATCAACAAGGTCCGACGCGTTTTCTAGAGATGAGGACATTTCCGCAAAGACGGCGTATCCGCGTGTGAGTTACGGTGAAGATGGCTACGCAGGGCTCACATTCGTATGTGCGGTTTGGTTCGCCGCCTCTTGATACACGAATAATACTGTTACCCGGAAGTAGGAGACGGAAACAGAGAGCGTGGGATGCATCGGCGCGAACGACAGAGATAAGCACGCACAGAGGCAGACAGACGGACAGACAAGCAGGCAGACAGGCAGACAGACGGACAGAGAGACAAAAAGAAACACACGGACAGGACAAATGAGGAACGGAAAGGAGGAGGGAACTTAGAAGACCGCGCGGCCTCACGGGGAAGTCACAGCGAAAGAAAATGCTGCTGCAATCACCGACAGCAAAGGTTCTCCTATTGACAAGAAGCCGCGCTGACAACCAAGGCCTAGCACGCCGATACCGACTGACTTACTGCAAGACACATAAAGCTGGGGGAGAATTTTTGCCAGAGTTTCGTGCTATAGAGGCATGAAGCTCGTTACGGTACCGACATAAAAAACACATACGCGACGATTTGTAAGGTCCCAGAGATAAGCCCGACAACCCAGCTACCAAACAAAAAAAAGAGAACGGGTAAGGCACACGACACCCTCCCGTTGCGCACCGAAGTTTTGGCTCTGCGCCGTGCTGAGTTTTTCTCCCAGTCCTGAAGCGTATTTAATGGTGGAGCGAGTCCTGCCCCTCTTCAAACCGCTTGCTACACCTACACACCGCACGCGTACGAAAATGCTCTAGGCGCAGTTCGACGCGAGTCGACGAGGGGAAAAGGGGCTGAAGTGTCCTCTCTCGCGACAAACATTCAAGGCACAAACCGTAGTGGGGAGGGGGGGGGGGGGATAGCAGGGAGGCCTGCTATGTGACCAAATGGTTGATCTGAGTTTCGGCTAGGAGGGAGAGATAAAAAAGGGCGAAGATAATGCATGTGATAAAAAACCGAACAAGCTCTGCCGTCTTTAGCGGCTGGAATGGTCCAACGCAGTGTATAGTGCCGCCAGCACATCCGCCCGGCGAGACACTTACATCATGTTCGCGACGTAGGTGATGTAAATAAAAGTCCCAAGAAGCCACTGCGACCCTCTCGCTACGCGCTCCTTGCGGCGGTTCCTGCTCAAGCGAAAAGAAAACGAAGCACGCACGCCGTCCCGCAATCGAATATGACACCAACGGGGCGGGCGCTATAGTAGCAGCAAGCAACTTCGAACCCCAGTTTCTTACTTAGCACGCAACTTTGGACCGCAATTTTTCTTGCTCAGGGATATCAAAGCAGTAGTGTACACGACTTGGCCTCACCTCGCAAAACGGCTGAGAGTTCCCACTATTTACCTCCTCATTGCTTCAACAATCTTTAATCGGAGAACTTTTCCAGGCAGTCGGGGTTAGGGCTAGAATTGAAGGTTAATGAGATTTTGAAAGTCGAGTATATTTCAACTATATGGTGGAAGCTGGGCCAACGCCTATACAGCCCTCTACTGCACAGGTGGCCGGGACCCCCCCCCCCCCCCCCCATGCGAAATGTGGACGTGAAAAAAAACCGGGGCGACATTGGACAATGTAGCGAACTCCACAAGGTGTCCTGCAACCTCTCGATTCGGTATTCGGTACGCCTGATGGCGTACTACATATTGTTCAATGCCTCCACAAGGACTGGTTTACGCCCACAAAGTGCAAGGGGGGTGGGGGGGGCGGCCACCGGTCTAATGGAAGTTTACACACCAACCTATGAATGGTAAGATAGTTGCTTACGTTCGAGCGGACGTTCGAATCGAGCGTTTGAGTGCCGACGAGGACAACGAGGCACTTCTTCTGAGCCTTTTTCCCGTCGCTGAAGCGAGATACAGCAGTGGGTTAGCAAATAAAAACAATGGAATCGACGAGCTGTGAAGAGCTGAACCCTATGTGCGATCGTAACCAAACGCATGTACCGCGGGGGGCAAAGGAAGACACCGGGAACCACGACTGGTGGGGAAGGTCGTTGAGCATACCCCCCCCGCGCCGTGACCTGGTGCATGAAGGTGTAAACGAAAGGTGGTGACAAGAAACAACAAATCTTGTCGAGAACGAGAGCTCGCGCCGTTACCATCTCGTGTCCACACATGAAGCTGGCGTGGTTCCACACAAAGTGCGTTTGCAGCAGAAGTTGGCTTGTTTCCGGACAAGGTTGTCGCGTTTCCATACCAAAGCTGGCTTATTTCCACACAAAGGCAGGCGCGTTTCCACACAAGGTTGGTGCGTTTCCTCTCGAGTATGTTGTAAACTTGTTCCGGTGCGCTAGAGTTCACCACATTGGTACGCACTCGGTAGAGTGCCTAAGCCGCGCGGTAACTGTTCCCCGAGCGAACCGCTCTCATCCGCGCCTACTCGTCTCCGCCTCACCCGTCAGGGCCGCGCCCGAAATGGAAGAGCCTTTCCAGCCAGAACAGAAGGACAGCGGTAATCGTGAACCCATTCATAGCTGCGTAAAAAACAAAGAAATCTTTCTTGGCTGGCGAAAACACCTGGGACAACAAGCGCACGAAAGGAACGGGGAATGACAACAACGAAAAAAAACGAAAATACGCTGTTGGTTCATTTTTTTTTTTTTGGTACTGCTACATGTCGTCAGGTAGCCTCTGTCCCCAAAGATGTGGGTGCAATTGGAAAAGCTCAAGAAAAATCAATAAATCACATGTGTTCTCATTGGATGGAGGCGGCCTCGTGGATCGCTTCGTGCGACAAAAAGTAGAACTTGGTACCTACTGCAGCAAAGCGACTGGCCTGCATCCCGTGTCCCCTACCGACTACCACCCCCAAATTCCTCGACCAGCTGCTGCAACTAGAGTAGACGCGGAAAAGACGACCACAGGCCGAAACCTTCGGTTGCTTACGCCTGCCGCGACGTGTCGCTATTCATTATATACATCGTAATTCTACATCGATGGTAGAAGGACGTATTGATACTATAGGAGGGCGTACTCGAAGCGGGACCCATGTGTTCGCGCTCGAAAAGTTCTCAGCGAAAGGATAAGCTCCGGGACTACTGTGGCGATGGATGTGGAACGATGACGACAAACGAGAAATCACACCAAAACGATTCCAATATAAAAACAGTTGAAACGCCGAAAAAAAAAGTCGCATCAGCAAGAAAAAGACAGGGGTGCCAAAGGAATGGAGGGCAAAATACGTTCGATATTTCGATACATCGGAAATTTCGATACAATATCCAACACTATTCGGGAGAAAAGCCGGAGACGGGTCATGGCGGGGGAGTCCTCGGTGGTCGTAATGCCCAGACAAAAACGTTCCGAAACGGTCACAAACACTGTCCGGTGCAAAGCGGCACTGGTTGATCGCCACGAATGTACTGTTCGTGTTTACACCCCTGTTGGTGTTATTAATAGTGGTTCGGGTGGTGATGGTGTTGGTGTTGGTGGTGTTGGTGGTGATTATTGCGGTGTTGGTGGGTCCTTCTACTCACGCCTGCAATACACTGTAGTTAGTTTAACAACATTCAAACCTTGCCCCTGTTCTAACTTCTCTATTAGAACCCGGCCGCGTCAGAGAGCGAAGTACGCCTTGGGGCGCGGGGTATCAGGAAAGTACATTCGCATACACGGAGCCCACATAATCCAAGTGGACCCGATAGGACGCGACATAGACGGGGCGAGGAGGATCCTCAAGGGGCGGCTACAAAAACACACTACGCCAAAGTACAGCACGATAGTTCGCGTTTACTGGTGAACGGTACGATACCGGGTAGCAGTGAAACGCCACGGGGTGACGATTGTACAAACGTTTCACAAAGACAATCAACACTCAACACCTGAGCGGCGAAGAAAGGGTTGTTGAAGAAGAAAAGCCCCACGAGCAGCACGCTGACCCACTTCTGCTGCGGGTTCCACTTGCCCTGCGTCCAAGAGTACGGGTGCAGACGCTCGTCAAAAGGAGGCGTCCGGGTAAAATTCAAGCAAAATTACACCAACGCAGACAGTGGAGCAAAAAGCTGTTGTCGTGCAGAAGACGATACCATTCACACGAATGCGCCCGATAACTCGGGAGAATAGCAGCAGGCGTTTTGTCAGAGCCCAATACCGGGGGTTGCTCACAATAGTGCCGTAATCGCGCAAGCCCAGGTGAAACGCCACCAACCGACGGACCCCCAGCTGACGGCCATCGCTCTTACGGTACGATTCCCTTTGTCCAGAGGCGCGGCCCAATCAACGCCCACGTCTGGACAAACTACACGACAAAAAACGGATATAAATATATATATACATATATATATCGAGATCCATGTGTTCGTCGCCGCATGACTAGTCTCAATTCACCGAAGCAGGAGCCTATCCCCTCGTGGGCGCCCGGCTCGTCTCAAAGCTGTCGAAAGAGAAGCCCAACCGTTCACCGGCTGCCTACTCCAACCCACCCAATACACGCGTTCGCGCAATGCCACCGCGAAGAAGCCGTAACGCGGCACGAACATGACCAGCAAGGTGGCCAACGTCCAGAAGTAAAACCAAGCGATCTCGAACTCCGTGTACCGCTCGGATACGAACAGGCTTCGGAACTGATGAACCGCACGCCACAGGGGTAGTTGAGTTGAAAGGGTTTGCACGACGAACGGGAGTGGGCAGACGGAGGGAGGGGCGGGGGCGGTAAGTGACAGGGGGGAACAAGAGAGCGATTCGTCATATTACCTAACGGGGTAACTGGTACCTGGCATGCGATAGGAATCTGTCGCAGGCTAGACATACGTATTGCCCTTCCCGATGAAAACCATCGTTTTGCCAGGTTCCCTGATTTTTTTCTCTGTTTATTCTCCACAGCAACATGCGCAGTCTGCCCCTTGCCGGAGTTGTTAAATAGCCTTCTCACCATGCCTGTGCCACACTCCCTCCCCTCTACCTTTTATTCTGCAATCGTGACCGGGAGCTGACTATAACCGGTTTTTTTCGCGTTCAGGCAGACAACACGTCGACGGCGTAAGGGAAAAATAGAATAACAGAGCCCCGTGATGTTAAATTCGGTGACTATTTGTTTCCTTACAGCATCCTTCCCCATATTTCTCCTCCACACTCATGCTACCTCAGACGGGTTTCTGGGACACCCTCGCCTACCTCCGCTACCCAGGTTTCTTCGTCTTCGGAGTCGATATCCATATTTGCGAGGTAATCATCGATAGTGTTGTCCGTAGCCACAACCCAGTAGTACGTCGTGAAAGACACGAAATCGATGTTGTGCAGTGGTATCCATGCGCACCTTTGAGGCAAGGGGGGGAGTAGACAACCAAACGACACCAAAACGGAGAATGGTGACACGATCGAGAGAACAAGGTTCACATATCGGGCACATCATCTACAGATCATCTATCAATTCCCACAGATCATGATCTAGATCTTTCAGGGCAGATAAACTCCTGATCTGCATGATCTACAGTAGTTCGTGTTGCCAGGTGGGAGCCATATAACCTGCATGATCTAGGGAATGTTTCTTGAGTTGGAACTGCACTATGCAGATTCTGCACAGCAGCTCAGAGCGGAAGGTTAGGACATGTATGATTCACTGTAGATAGACGCCTAGATCGTGACCTGTCCCACGCGTGCAATGTTTCACGTATCGTTGCCCGGCAAAACTTGCGGCCCGCAGCTAACTCTAGCGTTGGGTAATGGACGCGAGGGGGGACACCGAAAAATCTCGTGGCAAGACGTGATACGTGGGACAGCCTTTGACAGGCGGAAAAGCCAGTGGTCGCGACCACCACGCTCCCAGCATCTCCGCGGGCATAACGATTGCATGGAGGTAGGCGACGTCAAGACCCTTCATTGTGTACCTGTCAAGAACCTTATAATGTACCGGTACACTCGGAAAGCGCACGTGGTGCGCGCCTTCTTCCTCTTTACAAAACCCGATCTACCACGCTTCGGACAGATCATCGAATTCCTTTTGACCATCTCCATTGTTGTGGGCAGATACATCCCTGATTCGCATATCTAGCTCATGTTACCGGGTGGGAGCGGCATAATCTGCATGATTTAGGACATGTGTCCCGGTTTGGACCTGTACTATGCAGATTCTAAACAACCTCACACAAAGGCAGGTGATGAACTAGATCAGATACTATTGCAGATCATGATCTGTCCGAGGTGGCCAATGTACCTACCGCAAAGGACCTTTTGCAAGCGCTCAAAGTTCGCGGCTCACCACTCTTCGCCGCTTGCGCACGAAATGACTCCATCTCCCTCCCGCTGAAAGGAAAGCAGGCTGCAGATCAGCCCGAGCGCCTCGTCGCCGTCGGGGCACGCGATGCACCCTGACGGGCATATCGACGACGTCAACTGAAACCGTCATAAAAAAGAAGAAGCAAAAAAACGAGCCAAGGCCAGCGAAGATTACGCGCAAATATGCGAGGAGAAAGCACCGTTCACCCCTTTTGACAGACAGACAGCAACACACTTTGCCTTACCGTAGTTCTCCTTGACGGACGCCAAACTACAAGGTATTTTTCAGTGAGGAACACTCGAACCCACACCCTTGACGGCACACGTTTTCCCCAGCCAGACGTGTCCCCTGGCATATCTGGTCTCAGCGTGGAGGGAACGCCGCTTGCGTCTGCGGGGAGGTGTGACGTGCAACCATTCTGAAAACGATGACACGACCACCAAATGAACCCCCTTCGGGGCTTCAGACGGGAAAAAAATGTCCGACAAGAGTGACAGTCACAGCATCAGGACTGAAGAATCAACCAGGGTTGCTGAGGTCGGGGAGTATGCCCGAAGTTCAAGGCAATGCGTTCAGCACGACACGAAACGCACAGCTGCGAGCTCCCCCGAACCCGCTGCTAGGACCAAAACCCGACATAGTTTTCGGTCGCTGTATGTGGGTCCCAAAGGGTTAGTCGTTTGAGTCGAGAGCAAGACCCGCGGTGTGCCGGCTAAGGGGACTCGCCACGCACAGCCTAAGCCGCCACGCACAGCCTAAGCACAGCGAGGGGTAACCTTTGCTTGACCGGGATCAACGTATCAGTCGCAAACTAAGCCCCACGGGCGTCTAGAGAGGATGCCCGCTGCGTTTCGCCACCCAACACAGCAAGGAAAGCGGTAGTAGAACACACGCGACAGGTACAGCAGCAGTAAGCGGAGGAAACAAATGGCATCGGAAGGCGGCAAGAAAATAGAAATGCACGGAGCGTACACCTCCGAAGGGGTTGACCGCTGCGAGGTAAGCACAGCTGCACACGCGCGCGCGAAAAGGAACCACCGTGCGATGGACACGGCACCATAGGGTCGACCAGCCAGGCCTCGTCCGTCCCAGACGATAAGTGTGTAGACTATGATGTGAAGATACCGCCGCGATCTTCTTTGCGTACGTTTTGCTTTTTTGGAAGGCTGCTGTTGTAGATAGGTGTCACTTAGGCAGGCAGCAACTGTTTTGACGCCCCAAAAAAGAGCCGCGCAGGGCACGTACATAAGAGAAAACGCCAGATATAATGCCTGTCGCGCTAAGACGTTTCAATAAACGACACGAGTGCAGCGCACTGCCATACGAAAACCGCAGTCCGTGCATCATAAATACAGTAAGGCTGCAGTCGGACCACAGTCGGACGACAGTATTAATAGTAAGTTGCTGTAGCACTACAAGAAGTAGACCTCACAGCAGTAGGACAACAGTCAGTATACCACGGACCAGGAGCACAGCAGGCCAACAGTAGAAATTCAGTAGGAATACAACTACTAGTAGTATCGAAGACCTGTAGAGTGCGAGTAGTGCCACGAAGTCAGTAATTTTAGAGAAGTAAGCAGAGATATACCTGGTACAAAAGTAGGATTGCTACTGCTGTTAATGGCACAAGTCTGCGAGACACATAGCTAACGCGTTTGTTCCGTCAGGCAGCGCACAAACAACATCGCCGTCACAAGCGCGACGATAGAAGCTCGAGCAAGAAAGGAGGCGCGGTAGACACGCGTGAGGGGTATTGCAGGCACCTACCTTTGGTTGTGGCGAGCCGTACACTGTGACGGTGAAGTGCCCATCGGTTTCAAAAACCCTGCGCGAGGGTGTTGCAGCAGCGCGGGGGTTGGCGAGGTCAAGACGGTCTGTTTCAACCGAGCGAACGAGAAGCCCACAAGAGGAAACCGATTGCCTTCAAAATACGATGACAAGGGCGGCAGTCAATCAACAGCGTTCGTGTGCACCTTCCGGCTCTCGATACTGACTGAGGACTCCTCAACCAACAGTTAGTAGTATTCGCGATTTTCAGCTCTTGATATTGGGGACAGGTCAACCAACAGCGTCTTTGCGACTTCCAGCTCTTGATGTTGGGGATCGGTCAACCATGAACATTTGCAAATTCCTGCTCTTGATGTTGGGGAAGGGGTCAACGAACAGCGTTGGAAAATTCCGGCTCTTGATACTTGAGACTTTAGACTCTCAGGGCGGGCTAAACGCGCATGCTCCGACGGCGGAGAGACGAAACGCTCGTGGCCGCGGACAACAAGCGCGATTCATCCAGCAGTCTACTGCTGCGGCAGAATCGCCCGCGCGCAACCATTTGAGGTACTACTGTATATGATAGTATGACAATCGGGTGGCGTCGAACTCAACAGAGTTACGCAACGAAGAACCTGGAAAAAAGGAATGCTGTATCGCTGTATCGTAGTTGGTGTGGTGCTTTGGAGTCAAAGTAAAACGGTGGTGAAACCCTGTACGTGTTTAGCCTTGCCCTCAAGTCAACATGATCTCCATAAACAATTTCCTGATACGTTAGGGAGGGTCTGATCGCCAAGCAAACAGCAACAGCCCGGAAACGTCAGCCCGAGCTTACCGAGGTCTAACGAGGCCAGTTAAGCACAGCAACAGAGTTGTTCTTGCTGATCTTACACTACGAGTAGCTCATTGCCATAATCTCGCCCGTGGTCACAAAAAACGTACAGTCACGAAAGTACACAAGGAGTCTATAAGCAAGGGGTAGGAAACATAAAAATAAACAGTCGTCACTCAGTTGGGTATGTCAGTGGTCGTTACGAAAAGGTATAAAGAGTGCTCACCTCACCAAACTGCTGCAGTACAAGGTGAATACGAGTATAATATTATTAATAAGTCTGAGTGACAAAAGGTACAAAAGACAGGTAGCCTACATGATACCAGATACCAGGTGTACGTAGGAAAGCAAAATAAATGAAGCTCAGACAGGTCGTGATCGCACGCGAGGGTAATTCAGTCTCCACGCTACCCGCCCAAGTCAGGCCAGCACCAGGTGAAAAAGCCCGTAAGAACTACCCTAGGTATACGAGGTACTGCTGTAGTACAGATTAGTAGCCAAATTTTGGGAACAAATTACTTGAAACTAGTGGGGGATAATCTCCACAGTGGCGAAAGGGGTATTCTCATCTCTGATACGGCTGTACGGCTAGACAAACATCAGCATGTGGAGACCGACAATTTTGGGGGGTGTGGTCGCAAAAGGAGCGGAACACAGCCAGTTCGAGGTGGAAGGTGGAAGCTACACTAAAGCAGTTGCTCTGTGTGGTATACCTGGTGGACTACATTCTTGTACATCTGTATACGACGAGTATTGTTCGGAATGCGGAGACCATTTCATACGGCAGCACGACAAAAAAAAAAACGGCCCACCCGTTACACGAATACCGCTGTATCCTACCTGCTACTATATATAGGGTGGTGGCGATGTGTGACCCCATCACGAGCCGAAATAAGCCTCATGTTGTCGCAATGCGTTGTCCTTTGAGGCTACTTCCACACGCCAAGTGCACCCCGCCTACGAATATTCATCCTACAGCAGCAGTAAGTTGCTGTTGCTGCTATCGTTTTTGTCTTCAGGTACTGCTGTTGTAGCTTGGCTGGGCTATCAATCATTCAAGCTCGTATACATCGCTCGAGTTGGTACTGATCACTGGTAAATACCTGGTACCAATTTACTAGGACTCCTAGGGCCTACCTGTCGTTGTTCACATCCATGGCCTGTTGCAGTTGACTGGGGACGTTGAGCCTCATAGCGAAGTAGATGCTTTGGTGTGCTTCCTGAGCCCCAAGACACAGACAGACGGCGAAGCAGTCAGCAGCAGCAGCAGCAGCAGCAGCAGCGGCAGCGAGCAGTAGTGACGGAATGCCGTTGCGAGCACGCGTAGATACTAAACAAGATCGCATGATACGGATACGTACGCATGCATTCATCTGTCATGGATTCCAGTACACGACGCGTAATTGATGTGCTTTGCATTGCATCTGTCTCCGGCTTGAGTTTTACTTACAGCATGTCGTTCTCAGACGCTATGCAGTTCTTAATCGTACGAAGCGAACCAATAACCAGCAACCAGGTTATACCTGAAACGTTACCTCAAACCTCAAACCCAGCCGTTCACCACCACCGCTGTTCTGTCATTGCAGCAATACAGTGAACACTTGTTATCTTATTGTATGCGGGACGTACCGTAACTACAAGCTATTATTAATAATATAAATACAAGCAGCAGAACGGCATCGTCCCAGCCAATCAATACAGGGCACAGCAGCTGCAGTGCTAGGTACCGGCATACATACGGGTACGCTGTACAGAAGGCAGTCCCGGTACAAGTACCACAGGTACGAGGGCGTACGAAAACGGGGGTGGGGAGTGGGGGCGAGCTGAAACCGTTTGTGTGTCTGTTATGTCTGGCATCTGATACATGCATGAGTTCTTCGCGGTACACGGGTATATACGTACGAAAAGGACAAGTAAGTCTACCCTGGTCTATCTAGCAGTAGTTGCGGTAGTTCTCTTTGCGTACTCTTAGCTCTACGCAAGGGACCGCGAGCTGGCCGCGCTCGCCCGAGGATCTACTGTGCGTCAACTGACATCCGCCATATCTTGGGAACAGCACACAAGCTCGAACTGGCAGCGGACGGTCGGTCGAACAGCGTCATTCCTACCGATTGTCGAACCACGTCTGTCTGTCTTTCCTTTTTGTTTCACCCAGAGGAGAAATACCCAAGCGAATGGTCGGGAAGAAAAACTGCCCGTCAAGCTACGCCAATCTGAGAGCCCACCCCACGTTCGGCACACCTTGAAGCCCGTAGTCGGGAATGCATAGTTGCCCGAAGCGCTCGAAATGCCACTCGGTGTGGAGGTCGTCGTGGAGGTGAACAGGTCGGGGGCACTTGCACCCGCAATTATGCAAGCAAGGAGGCCTGACAAGTACACGCTGACCAAGAAAACCAGGCCGTTGCACCTGGATGTTGAGCTATTCTGATGGTACGCCCCATTGTTGCCATGGTCGTCGTTGCTGTCCATGGCCCACTTCGCGCGCAGTCGTCGTACGTACACGTTGCAGTATTCGCTCTTTCCTGCTGTCCCATCTACCCAATCTACGAGTACCAGGTTATGGTTTGGGCTCTACACGCTGCCCTCGTAAAAGATTTTCGCGAAGCAATCTCCGGATATCTCCTTTGTGTTGGCGAATCATTTATCGTCCCAGCAACCACCCTCGTTCGAGTCTGATATGTCGATTGACGACGCTGTGACGACACTCTTGCCCCTTGCCCCTTGATGACACCCGTCAAGGATTACAAAAAAAAAATACTAAAATTGGTATATCACACGTCAAATAAGAGGCCTTGACGAGTCAAAACTGCAGCAGTAGTCAGTGTAGTGCAGACGGAAGCAGCCGAACGGTTCATGGTGAGGTGGCACGAGGCTGAGGCTGAGCTGAGCAGGCAGCGCCGCGCATCCGCCGTGGGTGGTGTCCAAGGGAATGGGGGGAGGAGGGGCAACAAGAGGAGTAGCAGAAAACCCGACCAAGGGAATGCGGAGAGGGGGGGAAGAGGAGTAGCAGGGAAACTGCAGTGGACGAAAGTAGGAAGGAGATGGCAGATAGGGTAGCCAGGTACCGGGCAGACTAAGAAGTAGAACATGCCTATACTACTCGTACCACCAACTGGTGCAGCTGGTTCGAACGTGGTCTTCCTTTGTCTTCCTGTTGTTTTTGTTTATTTTTATTTCATTTTATTGTCTTCTTTGCGGTGACCCTATGTGATTTTCATTTCTCTTCCTTTCTCCGATTGATAAGCCTTATTGAAGGAGTCGTGTGGCGTGGGTGGATGACGAGCCTGCTCTGCTTGTTTCGTACTGTCTGACGCCGAGGGGCCGGGCATAGTTGACGAACGCTGGACGATGGTGGCAGACAGGGTAACAAGGTACCAGGCGGGCCAGCAGGGAGACCCTGGCTGTGCTACTCGTACCATAAACTGCTGTCGCTACCTGGAGCATGCCTTGTGCTTTTGTTTGGTTTGCCTGTTATTTTTCCCTTGGTTCTTAGTCTTACTCTGTTGACGACTAGTGGTGTTTTCTTCTTTTTCTTTTTCTTTTTCCAGCTCGTTCTTTTCAAGTGTCTGCCACGTCCCCTACGTGGGGGTACGATGGTTTGCTGCTATACTGAAGTATATACATATACCAGGTATATCTAGTTTCTTTTTTTGTTTCTTTTCTCTTTCGATATGTCTTTGTTTTTGTTTTTGTTTTTTCTCTTTGTTTCGTTTTTGTTTCTCTAGGTCATGGAATGTGTATGTCGTGCCTGTCGTACGCAGTATGATGACATGGCATTGCATTACATACGTGGCAACGTAGTATCTCTGTGGCGTAGCTTTGTGACCACAGAACTTGTATCTCTCTAGGTTTGAAGAATCGGCACGGACACTGGTTGTGCTGGATGTCGACGCGTAGAAAGAACGGTTTAATGTGAAGAAAACAACAACAACAACAACAGACGGTCTACCGGTCTACCGACATCTTTGGTTCGTAAGGTACCAAACAAAATCGGAAATTTTTGGAACTCCCTTCCTCACGGAGATACCAAAAGGGATGCTACGTGCTACGTGCTGCAGTACACAATGCGTGCTGCTGTGTGCGGTGTCGGTGTGTCTGAGTATTACCCAGCAGATAGACAATGGCTGCAGCTCTTGTTGCCGTGTTCTTTCTCTGGTGCCAGGGCGGAGCGCAAGCTCTGTGCGTGAACGTGTTCAGTCCAGCTGGGCCGGTCAGTGTGCCCAGTAGACAGCAGCAGTCACGCCTCAGCCGCAAGCTTCCCAGTGCTGGAGCCTCCTCCTCGACCACCTCCATCTCCGCGTCAGACACGGGTGGTAGCTCGTCCACGGAGCGAGCCGCCCCAGCAGGGTTTGGATCGCGAGCAAAGCGACGAAGAAAAGGTAGGATTAGTCTGTGCGAGACCACATGGGATCCGTCAATGTTTCGGTCTTCAAATTTGACGGAGTGCTTTGTTTCATGATCCCACGAACACCTGTTACGAATACGTACTGAAGCAGAGTGCGCATGATGACGATGGCGACACGCTGGCAGCAGCAGCGCGGACAGCATACGTCGTACCTGGTATACAGTCGGATGTACAAGCGAGTACGTCGTATAGCTCGAAGCTCGCAGTAGCCAGTTAGTTATTAACGATGAACGGTGGTTGCCGTCTGATCCTCGAAGCTCTTGCTCGTCGATACCTCATCAATTTCAAGGTGGAAGCAAGCAGCGCAAGGCTGGCAGCGACACTCCCCCCGTGGTGGTGTTGAAGCGGTCAAGTCGATGGGCCTGTGTCAAGGGATGCGGGGCTTGTTGTTACCTCGCCCCGGATGAGCGGCCGGACTTGGCAGGTGGGTCGCTGGTTTCTGCTGGGCCGGTTAGGTCAGTTTCTAGTTAAAACATTTCGCTTTGTTCGTGAATGCACCTGCCGTTGCCGTTGTCGTAGTCTGGACGTCTGGTCTACTTGACTGAACTTGACTAAACCAGGTTGTTACCGCTCGTCCTTCCATCCTCAGCAGTATTAGCATTAGTATGGCTATATAAATACTGACGTGATGTAACACAGCAGTACGTAGTGATGTAGATATCGTTGCTGTTGCTCTACTGCTGTACTGCTACTGCTGCTGTTATTCCTGTGGTAGTCGGGTCGGCGATGCTTCTGTTTTTGTGTTTTTGGTTTCGTACGAACGAACTGCAACTCTAACTTCGTGTATACCAGGTACCAGGTAGATAACAAGTCAGGGACAGCCGTAGGCCAGCAGCAGCGACTTGCGAGTTTAGAGAAACACCTTTCTGCCCCAGGCATTGCTACTGCTGCTGTGTCGTCGCCATGCAACATATCACCACTGGTCCTATATTCACAACTTTATGTTGCGCTGGCGGGAGGAGAACGACTCGACATGTTTCGCTCCCCATATACATATTATCAATATTAATACAAGTGTGTTTCAGTGTACTGGCAGTTTTTCGCTCCCAGTATGCTGGCAGTGTTGCACCCCCAATATACCGGCAGTGTAGCACTCCCAGTTACAGAGGCAGTTCGCCAGGTGGCGCTGGTATGTAACGCACAGCATGCACTGGAGATCCTGAAACGAAAGTTCTAGGTTTGCTTTTCGTTGACGGAAAGGCCTTACACCTTCACAACATCTGCACATGCCGATAAAACAGTAGGATACACCGCGTTGATTTTTTCGTATGGTATGGTATTACAGGGGACCATAGTAAATAGGACCTATGGTACACATAAAAACCTATATATTTACATATTTTTACTAGCAATGTTTGGTCCTATTTACTACGGTCCCCCGCAATAGTGAAAAAGCACCACTCGTATCAACGATCACGTTGGAGCCCTCCGACGTTTCTCTCTAGACTTCCCAATACCGGAGCACTGCACACCGGAAACGGAACCCCAGCATCTAGCAAGCAGTACCTTCAACATGCAGGCACCTCGGCAATCTTCCATCGACAACGACACCGAAACATCGATACCGACACCACCAGCTACAACTCAAATCGCGCAGAACGTCGACACCCAGGGTTGGCGCCACAAGGCCCAACCCATGCTATATATTTGAAGCCCGGACTATCGCCGACAAACTTATCGGTTGACTACTATCTTGGTCCTTGACGGACAGCTGTCATGGACAACCGGCAAGGATATCAGTCAAGGACAGTCGTCAAGGAATTTCCCAAATTAAACTATTAACAGTATATAAAATTCTGTAGGAGCCTCGACGAGTCAAAACTAGACCATCAGTCGACATATTTGATCCCTTAGGCCTCCATAAAAAACGCTCTCCGCGAGGTTTGTCCCGCCAAAAACGATCTGTCACGTGACCAAATCGCGAGCGTACTTTCACTCAGTTTTCTTCTGTTCAGCAGTATACTATGAATTGTGGATACGTCAGGTAGGTCCGTCTAGACTGCTGTATACACTAGTTTAGTGTGAGGGCTGCTGAAGGCGTGACTTCTCAATACCTGAAAAAACTCGTCCCCTTGAAATCTGTGTTTTTCAGAATACCTTCCAGACCCGAAGGAGCTGGAGCTGTACCTGTCCATGTCTGCAGATGATGGCTGGTGCAAGCACTTCGATAAGGAGGAGAGGGCGTGCACGATCTACGAGGAACGACCACGCTTCTGCCGAGTGGAGACAGAGACGTTCGGAGACATGTACGGGGTAGACCCCGAAGACATGGATGATTTTTGCTCGGCGTGTTGCAGCGAGCAAATAGGAGACGTCTACGGGGGCAAGAGGCAAGAGACAGATTTGCATGACTCTCCCTTGCATGTTGTGGTGGGGGCTATTGCCTGAAACTGCCACTCGACGTTTTCGGTTTCTCGCTGGTCAAACGTGGTGCGATTGAATCGCCGCGAGAAATGGAGAAAGTCGCTGTGATGCCTGACCTGTGGAAATCGTTTTTAACTGTATTTATACCGGTACGAAGTCATACTGTAGCACACTTGCACGTGAAATACTTGACTAGTTGCAGTGTTTTGTTTTTCAGCTCTTGCCTGACACCTCCGTCATCCTTCTTCACGTACCCTGTATTCTCCTTATTTTTTCGTACCTGCCTGACGCCTTCCGTTATCCTTATACCCGAATATTCTTATAGTTTAGCCATTGCCTGACGCCTTCCTGTGTCCTCACACCCGAATTAGCCTTATTTTTAGCCCTTACCTGACGCCTTCCTTCATCCTTCCATCCGAATTAGCCTCATGCTTCGCATGTTATTGCCCCTGCCTGACGCTTCCCTTCACGATTCTGCCCGACTTCTCCTTTATTTTGTTGCGTGATGCCTTAATTTGCCCTTCTACCCGATTTCTCCTTGTTTTTAGCCCTTACCTAACACGCCTCTCTTCACCCTTCTACTACACTAGAATTCTTGCTGATTTTTAGACCTTGTCTGACACCTTTTTCTTTGATCATCCGTCATACCTGAACTCTCCTTATGTTTCGTAACAAGTATATTTGAGCCCCTGTCTGACGCTTTCCTTCGTCCTGCTGCCCGATTTCTACTTCTTTTTGGCCCTACGCCTTCGTTCATCTTGCTACCCGAACTGCCCCTGTAGTTCTTTTTTTGTTAGCCCTCGGCTTCCTTCATTTCATCCTTCTGTCCAAATTCTGAATATTTGTTCAGCCCTTGCCCTTCTGTACACACGAATTCTCCTAAATGTTTAGCCCCATGCCTGAAGCCTTCATTCGAACTTTCTGTGCATGTTAGCCCCTGCCTGACGCCTTCCTTTATCTTCCTTCCCGGGTTCCCCATATTTTTCCGCTGCGCTGCCCCGCGCCTCAGCAAGGAGATGCGCGTGTTCAAAGCGGCCCTTGCCGCGCTCGAGAGGGGGGACCGACCCAGCCCGGAGTTGAAGCCGTTTGGTGTCGATTTTCAGGGCGAAGAGAAGCAGATCCGAGATTGGGGTCTTGGGTATACTTCCGCAGATGACGCCCGGGAGCGTTACAGCAGTAGTTAGCCTCGTGGTATGAAATGCGAGTTTCTGGATTCACCGGCCTCTAAAAAACAGGGATCCTTTCAGGTTGTTTGAACATTTCAACCTGAAGCGTCCGGCCCGGCCATAACGCTTCCAAAAGGTATACCACTCTGTCCAGAAATATAGTGATCGTTTTGGTACAATATTAGTATAAAATTGTACTTATATTTCAAGACAGTGGTACCTATTGGCGTTTTTTTGCCCAAAAACTATTAATAGTACGAGTACACTGGCGAGTGAATTTCCTATATTTTGCTCTATGAATAGTGCAGCGCCAATTAGATGCATTGTTGTGCTGTTCCGTAAGCAAGTTTACTGTTTTAATGTTTAGGACGGTCGTACGAAGGAGGAGGTTTCCATAAGCTTTGTGGTATGATTTTTTGATGTGCGCATCGTTTCCCCCCGTTGGCCAAAACTCGCAAGAGTACAAGCGAGCAAGGGCCCAACAAGAAACGCATAATCTAACGAATCTTGGAACTCTATTGTGACACCATCCTTTCTTAACCTTGAGCGTAGGCTATCATATAGGATTCAGTCTAGCGCTCGCCGCTGAGCACGTTTTCTTAATCCAACTTTCTTAGCGTCCCCCAAAACGTAAGCCTTATGTTCTCATTAATAATAGGTTATTTCTTACGCTTGGGCCTATACTGCAATAATAGTGCCTTTCCTACAAAATACGGGCGCGAAGTCAGAAGCAACTCGATCGCCGCGGGGCAGACGATGCCTGGGTGTACTCGATTCGTTGAAGAGTGCGGCAGCATCCGATTTATCGATTTAGTGCTTGATTTTTGTACCGTAAGCCCCTGCTGGGTCGCCCGCTTCGTAGAGTTTCTTACACCCTTTCCGGAGCGGGACCGAGGTGTATCGATAAAAAAATGTCCCTCCCATCATTTACCAGCTGTCTATTTATCGTGGGAGCGGGCAGCAGAAATACCACGTATTAATTGTGCCATGCTGCGCGCGTGCCGGAGATCTCCGCGCATTGTATTAGTTCTGGTGCATCTCCTATCCTCTCTCTCAGCAGCCCGGGCTGTGTGGTCTGGCGAATGTGGTAGTCATCACATTTGTTATCGCCACGTTTCCCCCTTGAAGCTTTAAGGCATGCCTTGGAGTACCCCAAAAGAGCGTAGCAGCAGAATAGACAATCTGTTCTTCCCCTCCTGAGTTTTGTTTTCGCTTGTCCTGTGACCGCGGGCAAGGTTTTTAGCGATGAATTCATGTGAGCACAATAACCACAGCATTATCAGACAACACCAACTGCTGTTGAAACAAGTACAGGATTTTCCACGTAGCGTGTTGAAGAGTGCCCGCAAGCACAGGGTGTGTTCCGGTCGGAACTCCTCAAAGCCCGTGGTGGAAACCCCGCGTAAGCTCCAATTTTTGACGATGACTTGAAACTTCGAACGTGCTGACCGGTCTGGGGAGACAGGACGTACGAGTGCAAGTTTTGCGCAGTAGCAGCAGCGGCAAGAGCAGGAAACAGTGGTGCCGAGCACTCTTCGTTGTTGTTGCGGAAATCGATTGGCGAACGTCGCCGAAATTCCGTCTGCCTCTTGTGAAATTGTGCTCATGTTTGAAGATGGAATCTCCAACAGTTTTCACGACTGCTGCTTGCCGAACCACGCCGAGCGTTTCAAAAGGAAGATAGAACAACGAGACTTGAGGAGTGACCAGCCGGTCGTCCCGGTGGTTCAAATAGTGGTTAACCTCGAATTCTACCAAGCTTGAAGTCGAGGATTCGAGCGTCCGTATAGAGTTCTTTATTATCTAAGGACACCAACTGCCGAGAGCGCCTTTTGTACCGTGTGTGTCGGCACAATTAGACGCGAGTCGACGAGGGAAGAAAGTGCTGAATTATCTCGCTCGATAAAATGTAAGGCGCGTACCGTAGTAGGGAGGGGGGGGGAGGATAAGAGGCCTGCTGTGTATGTGATCCCGGATCTGAGTTACGACTAGCAATAGGAGGGAGTGGGAGCAAGGAGGGCGAAATGGGATGGAAACTAAAAGGAAACAAAGTGATGGGGACATTTGGACATTAACCGAAATCGATATGATGCCGATAAACAAAACATAACATCGATACTACTGCGATATTCGATACCAGGTACGTACATCGAAGCTTTTCGTCCAGCAATACCATATATAAAACCGGGGACGCCAGGGGATGTAGAGGGCAAAACCCGTTCGATATACAAGATATCAAAACCTTCCCTACCAAATCCAACACGATATACGACGGCTCTTCGTGCTAATTTCTGGCTTCCGTCCAAATTCCAAACCTCGATAAATCTGGTAAATATCACGGTGTCCTGCCAAAATTCGCTGCGGGTTTCAAGATGAAGGTATACGAAAAAGCACCAGCGGCATGAGCATGGCGGAGTGCTCAAACGTGGGCGCGCGGCTGCGGTTGCATCAGAGACAACGTGGCACAAAGGTCAAGGTTGCGCCGATCGGCAGCAAGTAAGTACGTGGATACACGATGAAAGACATGCCGGATGAGCTGACGTCTCTCGTTTCGAGCTGATTTTGGCACGATGGAACCAAAAACTCTAGCGCACATCGGGGATACATTTACTGCAGACTATTACCATCAGCCTTCATGAGATGCTGGGCAGGATTTGCACGACGAATATATTACGGATTCAACCAAGGAAACAGATGCTACAGCAGCAGCAGATCATGCAGATTTTACGGCTCCTACCCGGTACCATGAGCTAGATCACACAGATCAGGAATTTATCAGCCCCGAAAGACCTAGATCATCATGCGAGGATAGGTGATCTGTCCGATGTATGAGCGCTTGGATTACGGAAAGTGGTACGATTAGTTGGTGAAAGTCGAGCATAACCCAGTCGGCACACAGCAGGTGCATTCATCGTGGAGGTCGTGTACTACAACAGGCAACGTCATACCTACAAAATGAGTCGCCCTTTATCGACACTTGCATATTTGGCACGCGCCGCACCATAACCGCGCAAGACCCAAGTAAGTCGCCACTTACACACACATTCATCATAGAGATGGTTAAACCCATAACTGCGCAGGAACCAATGCTTCTGCTGCACTATACGTAACGCAAAACTTGGCTTCCTTTTCCCTTGGCGGCGGGGGTAAGCATGAAGAGTACTTCGAACAAGTCAGGCTCTGCCCCATCATTGTCCGAAAACACTGCCCCGCGAAAAGAGGGACGTCAGACCCAACGCCAAGGGATAACAAAACGAGTCGTGACGCCTTCCGTGGAACCAAAGATCCACCACAGATCCAGCCCCCAGGATATCACAGCAAACGACTCCCTGATGCCTTCCCAAATACGGTATCAGAGAACGATCACAGATCCAGCGCCAACAGACGAAGTAAACGACCCGTGACGCGTTCTCTTTACGTCGCGACATTTTTCAAAAGCTTTTTCAACCAACGCATAACGCCACCTCATATTTCATGGTGTGCCTGTCCCCCCTCATGTTTGTCCCTTTCTCTACCTTAAACGCCCGTGCAGGGGAGGAAAATTGCCGTTCTTCCAAGTGCAGTAGTAGCAGTAAGCGACGCTACCAGTGCCATAAGAGGAGACCAACTAAAAAAAAACACACACAGCAGGCGCATGCTACGAGTACCATAGGCAAATAAAATTATCAAACGACGACTGATGTACAGTAGTTGCTGCCATGCCACGAATCTCGGCTGTACCGCTGTATAAAAACAATCTGAATACTGCGCACCGCGCCCAGAACCCACCAATCAAATGCTATAATATCGATCAACAACGTAGCCAATCAGAACGCGGCGCTATTGAACAATCAGCCAATCAGATGCTGTCGACGTGGAAACGGTTTCCATTGAACAGCGGACGCTATCGAACTGTCGACTATTCAGCATCTACGACCTACCACCACCCAATCAAGTGCTATAATATCGACGAACTAGCCAATCAGAACGCTGTGCTGTTGATCATCCAGCCAATCAGAATGATATCGATCAACTACATTATCAGAACACTGCGCTCCTGATGAACCAACCAATCAGATGCTGTCGACCCGGGGCGGGTCGGCTTGGGGCACGTAAGCGCCAATGCACTCCTCCAGGGAATTAATGACCATGTTCAGGACCGAGCCTCTGTCCAGGTGATGGCTGGCGGTCTGTTTCGGTCGTGAGGACAGAAACGGGGTACACGCGCGGAGGCATCCGTGATAACGTGGGACGGGATTTTTTTTTTTTATCGCATCATCTCACATGAGATTCGGGAAGAAAATAAATAAATTAAAGGTAGATATGTGAGTGGGCAGGACTTTTACGACTAGTAAGTTTATCAAGGGGGAACATGCGTGTACTATGTGTACTATGGGGGAACATACAATAGGAATCATAACCAAAATATCGCTTATAGACCATACATATGGGGATATATATGTTTGGCGGGTCGATCGTGGGTGCTGACTACAGTATGGGCCCGCCAACAAGAAGCATCGCAATCCGGAAAAGCCTGAGCTTCTTATTCTGGCGCCATTTTCAAACAACCTTGAGCATAGGCTATTACATAGGATTCTTAGTGTAGCGTTCATCACTGAGCCGTTTTTCTTAACCCAATTTTCTTAGCGTTCTCCAAAAGTGAGCATTATGTTCTTATTGGGCGCTTTCTCATTGGCGGGCCTGTACTGTACTGTCGCTCCCCGTAATAGTCTCAAGGAGGCGGCAAATAGGTACGCTTGACCTGGTCACAACAGCCGACTAGTCGTCGGAGGCGAGTGTCAACGCTACATACCTTCACGTAAAACAAGAAAACTGTATTCCACAGTGAAAAAACATTACTACAAATAGGGCAACCCAATAAACTATTAATAGATAGTTGCCACCCGCGGGGAACGACTTGACTGTGACCCCAACCACTAACTCAGCGGGCGACTTACTGTGAGTAAGTGCCGACTCACAAGTACACAAAAAATGAGGCATGAGTGCACGTACCGTAGGAGTCGGAGCGTCAGCAACCGGGAGAGGGCGGAGCAGAGGTGCACCCAAAGACGATAGGGTGCGTTACCTCTGAAAAAACGCCAGCGTACAATCTATAAACCGGGTACATAGAGCCAAGCTCCTGGTAGGATGACGACTAGGGATTAAAAACATTAGCTCTACACCTCTGGAAAACGTCACAGTACGAATATAAACCGCGTATGTACAGCCTAGCTCCTGATTGGCTGATAGCGAGGCATTGAAACCAATAGCTCTGCAATGCTAGGGGTAGTTTATGAGCGGCGTAGGTACCTCCGAAAAACGACACCATACGAAGTACAATACTTAAACCCGGAATACGTATACATAAACTGTGGTATTATACCGGACCCCTATATAGCAATAAGCGAGAAATCTGGCGTACTTGCTCATCCAATCCTACACTTGTATTGAGTGATCCGTAACAGAGAGAGATACTACTGTGGTATACTACCGCGGCAGGCATAAGACGCGTATTCGCCTTACAGAGGTAGCACCTAACTTTTCTGAGGCTACTCACTTACTGATGAGGCCAAGTCATAATAAGTCGCCCAAAAACTGATTTCGAGTAAAGGTATGAAGTTTCAAGTCGATGAACGATCCCGAAGCGTATGCTATACCCGGTATGATATTGTAAATACTACCACTCTGACCCGGAATATAATACATACATATCAGATTCCAAACGCGGCCTTCATTCCCGGTCAGAATGGTCAACGGTATTCTAACAATATTGCTGTAAGTTAACCCGTTCAGGACTGCAGTCTCGTTTTGCGCACAAACCACTCAAATTCCAAGTGGTGTGTCCCCAAAACGGGACTGCAATTTGAAACAGTCCTAAAAGGCTTAAAAAGTCTCGACAGTCCCAGTGACATATTTTGGGCAACACGTGCTATCACATACCACCTATTGTGCATACATTGCGCCTACATTGCAGATACATGGCACATACATGGCATGCATCCTACTACCGCAGGTCTCACCTTGATGAGGTACAAGTTGACGTTCGAGCTCTGCATCCGGCGGGACAGGTCAAGAGAGACGGTGTACGGCACCTCCTCATCGTTCAGGCTGACGGCAACGACGGAGGCAGCACAAAAACACAAACAAGAGTTACACTACCTAAGCGACATGCGTTGCGAATTTTGGGAGTTAATAACTTCAGGCTGAGATGGTTTTCATATTCAAGAATTTACAGGAATACCTAGCATGTGTGCTCTCGAGGAACGCCACTCTCAATCCTACCAGGCACCAGGTATCTAATACCTGCTACAGTAGCGTTTATAAGAGCCTACGCTCAACGTTGACAACGCAAAAACCGCGAGCACTATTAATAGCCAAAATAGGAGTTTCTTAACTGTTGTCGCGTGCTCAAACGACACCGTTTTCATCTCTGACCTACAAGTCAGCCGTGGATAACGTCACACGGCAAGCCACGCGTGAGAACGGCCACGCCGATCAAGCTATAATCCAACCAACGCACAGCATGATTTCCATTGTACTGTTTAACACCGAGCCCACCGCAGGTTGCTATTTAAACGATACCAGGTATACCCAACCTGCAAATATCCATCATCGTGGGTGGAGGATCCTCAGCCAAGCGAAAAAAGGGTCAACAAGCCCGCTGCAAATATGTAATTAAACAGCAGGGACTCAACTACCACGCGGCCCGAAGGACACACGCCCTGCGGGTTGGCAGGGTGTTCCATTTCGGCGAAGGCGTATACCAACGACACGACCCCCCCCGCGCTCCTCACCGCTGCGCTCTACCATCAAAAGGACAGTTCACAAAGCTCACCCGTGTATCAATCGCACAGGGCAAGTGATGGGCAGCCCGCCCACCGGCCCTTCCAGCACGAGGTTGTCTTTCGCGTCCTCGATGAGCACTTTGCTCACAGGGTAAGACCTCTGCAACCAGAGGAACAAAGGCAATTAAAAATGGCATTTGGAAACCGTCGGCGGTCAGAACCCACGTTGGGCAGAGGCGGGCCAGCGGCGGCGGGGGGGCGGGGTGTACTCATTTGTCGCTTGCCTCAAGTCATTTGACCAATATTGACCGCGCATCCCTTTCGAGACGGAGCACCGTTCCTACTCTTACTAGAGACACCTCCAACATTCGGGCGGTCACCACGTTTTTTACATATTAGACTACCGTAAAGACGCTAACAGCTTTTGAGTTCGCACACAGGGAGGGTAGGCTGCGATCGTTATTGAGCGCTACCGATTGGTTTCTCGACAACGGTAAGGGTGCTCAACCCTTCTATCATGGGGGACCATAGTTAACAGGACCTACGGTGCACACAAACACCCACATATTTCTATATTTTTAGTCAACAATATTTGGTCCACCCGTAATAGGACCGCAGTCAGTCCCGTTTAGGGGACAAACTATTACGGGAGACCATAGTAAATAGGACCTACGGTACAGACAAAAACCTATATATTTCCCTATTTTTACTAACAATATTTGGTCCTATTTACTATGGTCCCCCGCAGTACTCGAAATTTTAGTTGTGTGTCCCCAAAACGGGAGTGCAGTGTACCCGGTATACTAAAAGGGTCAAGTCGAACGTGACATTTTCGGAAGCCTCTCCACCAGATTTTCTGAAAGCACCTTGATGTTATTCGGTATTTGGCAGCATTCCTTCCCCTTGGTCTGGAAACATCGAGCGCTAAAATATAATATCACCCCAGTGCCAACTCGAAACGCTCTTAACCCTTTTAGAACCGTAGTCCCGTTTTAAGGACGAACCAGTCAAATTCCAAGTAATTTATCCCAAAACGGGACTGCAGTCCTAACAGTCCGAAAAAGGTTAAGGTAAAGGGGTGGGTCACACTTCGTATGGTTTCGGCACGCTTCCCTTCCCCCTCTTAAATCCTCAGTCAGTCAAAGGACAGACCGCATCACCTCGGCACGCCAAAAACGCATCTTGGCTTACCTCTCCCCACGCAATATCCGCCACTCCTTTCTCGTAGATTTCGTCGATCTTAGACTTCGGCAGGTAGCGCATCAGAAGGTTCTCGGTGAAGTCTGGGTCGGCGGCGAGGCCCACGATGCCTCCGACTGCACATAAGCGAGGACGAGGAGCAGCGTTAATAGTCGATACCTGAATCGAACGCAATATATATATATACAATACCGAAAAACAAAATAAAACTAATCGATACCACTTCGATATCTAATACGTAAATCGAAGCTTGCGTTCAGTGTCGGCAAATCTAAACACGGGGATGCCAGCGGATTGAAGGCCAAACACGTGTGATAAAAATACCGACAGTCCGATTTCTCGACACATCGAAACTTTCGATCGGATAGATATCCAACAACTTTGGAGGAGAGTGGAGAGCATCCGATCGGCCGCCGGATGCTACCAACACATGAAGCGCCTGGAGCATGGCACGGTGCTCCTGTTTCCCGCCAGGCTACCACCGGTACCAGGGGGGAACTTGAACAATTAAGAACTCAACATAGTTCGTAAAAATAGAGGAACGCATTATTTTTTCGGTCGTGAAATCTGACTACTATCGTCCCCCGGAAAAAATACCACCAGGTACAAGCGAACGCGAGCTTCTGTTTTTTTCCGGCGCCAAAACTAGGGGGCCCCTTTCGAGCTATGGTTGCCTCAAGCGCCCATCCTATATACGCCGTCCACTGACCTACACAAGCTGACGACAGTTTCAACCATCCTGCTACGAGATTTCCTAGTTTGGCGACATCCATACTACTGCTGTATAGTAGCTTTAGAGGTCCATACTGATACTAGAACGAATAGCGTTAGAGACGCACTATGTAGGGGTGTGTATTTGTAGATTAATAGGGAAAAAAAAATCTGATCCGATAAAACTACCCCTGAAATACTTGCAGCCGATGTGTATTGCATGTTACTATTTGCAAGCCCGTTCGATTGCCGATGGGCACTGCAAGTTACTATTTGCAAACCAGTTTGATTGTACATCGGGCCTACAGTAGTTTTCGATATTTCACAAAGTCGGTTTTACTACGTAGTTAGGGGGCGTTCGCTAGAATGCAGCAGGACCGGTTGGCACAATAGTTTGTGCAGGACGTGTGTTGGACAATTTCTACAACCTTGCGCATCGGCCCAGACCAACTCGACCCCAGGCCTAACCCTAACCCCAAAACCCTTTCGGGGGCTCGAGGTTGGCAGGGGCAGTCACGCGACCGAGCATTCTTCCAAAAATAAAATCCGAGCGCCCGAAAGACCAGCCTCGACCAAAAAGACTCGCATCCTGCACACAGTTTTGTACCGATCAGTCTCCTCTCTACGCATACAGGGCAATTCCACTTTTTAGGTGGTTGGTTAATAATTAATGAATTTCACACAAATCGGTGAAGATACTTTTCGAAAATCGGGCAAAAAGACAAATTCAACCGCCTTGCCGTGTGTACTCACCCTTATCCGGCCTCTCGAGAGCGATGAGGGTGGCGATCCAGCCCCCAACACCCCCCCCCACGATGATGACCTCCTGGTAGGATTCGGGCAGCAGCCTGTCGATGAGGGTGATGGCGTCCTGCTTCCACCTGGAATACATGCGCAAAAAAAGTCGTGATGATACATCAGCAGCAGCACGCGGCGGCACTTAAGAAACTGTAATGCAGCGCCAAGTGAAACGATGTCGTGTGCTTTTCCCCAGTGCACCTCTTGTCAGGGTTGGGGGTGAACGGTGCACGAGCGGGGAATAATAGCGAGCTTAAAGAACTTTTGACTTGGGGGACTTTTTTCGCGCGGAACAAGCAAAAAGCACACGTACGACATTTTTTTCTTTTTTGATATATTCAAATTAGTGTGGACAGACCCCACCCGCCTCATACGCCTCATAGAGCATTAAGAACTTGAGCCTGCCCCCCCAAAAAGAAACTAGTGCAAGACAATATATAGCAACTTACCCTATACCGCAGCATTGATCCTAAAGTATTATTTTCCAAACACCTTGTCCCCAACAAGTGTCCAGCTGTAAGGGGGTTTATTGGTGTCACATACTGCTGTGCCACTCATGTCTGCCAATATAAGCACCGCTCGGTCTTCATAACAATGTATAAATGGTCCTTATATTTCCGTCCAGGGTGGTGTATACTAGATACCACTATGTCCCGAAATATAAGGAACGGTTTTATACTAGCATGAAGTAAAAACGGTGCGTTTAGTTAGGGACATAAGTGGTGCTTGGTATGCATTACGGGGGGGGCATATAAATCGGAGCGCACGATGGACAAAAAAAACGTATCCCCGCATGTTTACCACGCCGTGTCTGATTACAGTAACATTACTATTAATACTACACTGTTGTTGTTGTGGATTGTGTGTAATCAGTAGTAGTAGTAGTAGTAGTAGTAGTAGTAGTAGTAGTAGTAGTAGTAGTAGTAGTAGTGGTAGTGGTAGTAGTAGTAGTAGTAGTAGTAGTAGTAGTAGTAGTAGTAGTAGTAGTAGTAGTAGTAGTAGTAGTAGTAGTAGTAGTAGTAGTAGTAGTAGTGGTAGTAGTGGTAGTAGTAGTAGTAGTTGTTGTTGTTGTTGTTCTGACACTAGCTCACCGCCACAGCAGTGCACTGCATTCTGTGGTCGCAGGGCAGGCTGCAATAATGTGACTCTGTCTGGAGTGGAAAAATACCTCGGTAACAACAAAAACAAGCAGAAAATAGTACAAATGATACCTGAAGCACCTCTGCACCTCAGACAAAAAAAAAAAAAAAAAAAAGTGAGGTCCGCGCACGTGCGTATCAGGTACGTGCGGTACGCTGTACAGGTCGCCACAGAAACCGAGAAGACCGTATACTCCCCAGAAAAAATAGACCGAATGAAACAAAACAACTCGACGTCGAAAAATCGAAATCGAAATCGAAAAGATCAAAAATCGAAAAAGGGAAGAGAGAGAAAAAAACAGTTCAACTCAAGCAAGAAATCAAGAAAAGAATAAAGGAAACACGCAAGAGAACGCGCAGATTCTCGCAGATTGCAGGCTCGCAAGCTACGCGAGGGGTGTAGAACAGAGATAAGAACCAAAAAACGAACATGTTTATTCCGCTACTAAAAAGAACACAAGGGAAGCGAAAAAATAAACTAATCCCTGGTATCCAAAAAAAAAACGAAAAAGGAAGTCCCTCATGATACTACATACCATGCAGATCCATCCCCCCAACAAACAACGCACACATGCGGGGGCCGCATGCTCACGCGAAAATCTGGCAGTCCCCCCTCCGCAGCAAGAACGAAACGACCCGTCGAATTTTTCGACACAATATCCAACCAATCTGGCCGGTAACACAATGCCCGCTTCGAGTATGACATCAACGTCAAACGGAGCTTTAGGTTCTCCATCAGAACAGTATCGTAAAAATGAAGTGACACAGCCCACGCTTTATTTGACCGCCGAACATTCCGGCTTCACTCTCAGCCACTGTCTTTTAATGTAATAAATACCGCTTGGGTCTCGATATGACCACCAATACGGCCCTTACATCGATGGACAGGGCGGGGGTGGTAGTAGAGGCGGTCGCAAGGGCCGCGCGAAGCAGAGGTATTTGTAACTGTCAGTTTGTGCGCCGTGCGTGTCGAGGAGCCTCGTCAGTTGGAAACAGTTGATTTTCGCTGAAATGTGCCACTTCTATCGCGCCATGCGGCACCAGCCTTTCCTCCGATACCCTCTGTAGCCTTTCTCCCGCCAAGGCTCTTCGACCCCAACCCAACACGACCTCGCATGAATCTCGATCGCTATTTATTCGCTCCCCGTGTGTTTCCAACGCCAGCTGCCCAAGGCACTACTACTAACTTAAGCCACTTCTATCGTAGCATGCAGCAGCAGCAGCAGCAGCAGCAGCAGCAGCCTTTCTTCCGTTGCCCTCCGTAGTCTCACCCCCGCCAAGGCATTTCAACCCTGACCCTGACCTAGTCTAACCCAACACCGCTTCGCACGAATCTCGAATCGCTCTCATTCATCCCTCCGCGTGTTTCCTCCGCATGCTGCCCAAGGCATCACTATCAATACTGTGACTGCATCAGTAGTCACACTTTTAAATGCCGACATCAATCGCTCGTTCTAGAGATAAATACACATCACCCCCACCATTTCTTTTTTTTTTTTTTGCGGTCATTCGCAGCTGGTGATCGAGCTGGATCATTTGTGCGGGGTGGAAAACCTTTACTCCGCGCAAAGGGAATGATCTTATCACGTAGTGCTCATGGCAAGGCACCCAAGAGGCAGTTACATCGTACTCCCATTGCTGTCTCTGGAAGTGGCCACACCGGAAGTTAAATTATCTCATTGAAGCTGTCATATGCAAGTCCGCTTCACAAGCGGTTTTTAGTAGAGGATGCAGCTCACCCGTCATGCGACTCGCCTGACACCTTACGGCGGTTCGTGCTTGTTGCAAAAAATATCCGCCTTGTCGGTGAAAACCCGACGTGCTCTGTCCCGGCATTGTAGGGTCTACGGTCATCCGACCACGGCCATGCATGATATCGAGTACACCCCCCACCCCCCCCCCCCCCCCCCCCCTCCCTTACAACAATGAATTCGACGCCGTCATCCTCAAGCAAGAAAGTCCGCCCACATGCGTTTCAAATAAGATGCAGCTCACCCTTCATGCGACTCGCCGAACACTTCAAGGCGTTTTGCGCTTTGTTAATACGACTACGAGCATGGATGGCGTGAGTACCCCCCCCCCCCTACGACAAAGCAACCAACACAAAAAACAGCATATGCAGCATATAACACATGCGCGGAGATATTTTGCAGACCCGATGCGTAAATAGGGACTGCAACTAGGGACTCCCCTCGTTTCGTTACCTGGAGATGGTCCCGTGCTCGAATCTCCCCTCACTATCCCCCACGCCGAACCACTCCATCGAGATGAACGGGTACTCCTCCTTTTCGCAGTACCTGCAAGCACAGCAGTCGATCAGCGTAACCACAGGTAGAGCAACGTCAGACTGCTGCGGGCAGGGTATGCATCTACCTGGTATGTACAACTCTGTACGGAAATGTAAGAACCGTTTGCACATTAATCTTCATACAAATCGCTCCATGTATTTCCGTTCAGAGCGGTGTAGGAGACGCGTGGTACGGTAGGAGTGCACCATGTTACAGAGTTTCCTGAGGCTCTTCACTTCAAGAGCTCTATACTAGCTTTACTACTAACAGTACTATTACGGGGGGGGGCATAGTAAATAGGACCTACGGTACACACAAAAGCCACATATTTCCCTATTTTTACTAACAATATTTGGTCATATTTACTATGGTCCCCCGTAATACTACTATTACTGAGTCACAAAAAAAATGACTTTCAGCCCTTGTAGTTCTGCAGTCCCGTTTGGGGAACAAACCACTCAAATTATACCTACTTTATCCCCAAAACTCACTCATTGATAAGGAGACTGCAGTCCATATAGGGTTAAGAATAAAAATCACACTTAACCCGATGAGCGATCCCACGGTGGTCGTGTGTAACGAAAATCACAGAAAAAACGTGTGATATCATGTTGAGTACTGTGTGTAGTTCCCCCTTCTAGAATCCACACCAGTCACCAGATAATTTGGGCAAAAAGAGCTACATTCGCACCTCTATTGTAGAACGCGTCAAGATAGAGAAACATAGGGAAGCTCTCGCCTGTGTCGAAACTCGCGCTGGTGGATATTGGTAAGGCGTTCTGCCTTGTAGTCGCTGCATGTATCTTATATACGGATTTTTCCCGCGACCGGAGGAGCTCCGGTTTGGAGGCACAATACAAAAGTATAAAAAAGTAAGTAATACGCAGGTTTTCCCCACGAGCGGAGGCGTTCTGCCTTATAGTCACTATAAACACTATATCAGATATGCAAGATGTCTTCACCAGCGGAGGTGTTGTTCGGCGTCACTACATGTACTATACAAGTTTTCTTCACGAGCGGAGGCGTTCTGCCTTGTAGTTAATATACTGGTATATGCTACATACAAGGTTTCCGCACGAGCTTAGAAGTTCTGCCTATTAATAATAGTCACTATTAATACATAAATTCTACAGGTTTTCCTCATATGAGGGTAGGCGTTCCTCATTTTGATCACAATTAATACTCAAGTATATACATATACAGGTTTTCCTCACGAGCGGAGGCGTTCTGCCTTGTAGTCGAGGGCCGGGGCGTCGAAGGCGGGGAGGTAGAGCACCGCCGGGTTCCTGTCGCCGCTGAGAGCCATGTAGCTGATTTTGTCTTGGCCAATCACGATCGTCTTTTCCCTGCCCCACAAAGGTTTCTCCGTCGTGGACTCCTTCCCCGAGTCCATAAACTGCCCCGCCCCCCCCCCCGAAAAAAAAACGAGAAAATGGAGAGGTATGATAAGTACGTGCATACGAAGGAAGCGTCGATGGACGGAATGGGGTTGATTTCGAAAGTCTCGCTCTTGCGGCTATGCCCCTGCACAACTGCAAACATTTTCGAAGTATACATGACTGACACAAGCACCTCGCAAAGATGAGTTTCGACCACTCTTTTTTTTTTAATTACTCACAGCCGAGGTGAGGCGTCTTTCGTAACTTTGAGATAAGCGTACTGTATTCCAACACTATGCGGTCGGTACGAAGCGTCGATGGACGGAACAAGGCTTCTTGGAAGTACCGCAGACATTTTGCAATACCGTGCGGCACGAGCTCAATAGGGTACTCGTAGGTTTCGGGAGTCTCGCTCGTTCACATAAATCCTTCAATTACTGCTTGTAGACTAAACCCTCCAACACTGAGCGGTACGAAGACTCGATGGACGGAATGGGGTTGATTTATACGCCAAGCCGTTGTACTGCCATAGTACCAGTACGAGGGAACATACTACCGCTCTACTACGGGGGACCACAGTAAATAGGACCTACGGTACACACAAAAACCACTATATATTCCTATTTTTACTAACAATATTTGGTCCTATTTACTACGGCCCCCCGCAATAGTAATGAGAACCAAGTATGGTAGGTAACCGTTGGGGAACATGAGTTTTTTGGGTTCGTCGCGGGTTCTGATTAGTATATTACGGGGGTCCATAGTTAATAGGACCTATGGTATACATAAAAACCTATATATTTGCCTATTTTTACTGACAATATTTGGTCCTATTTACTATGCCCCCACGTAATATAGTGCAAGCACAGTTCAATAGTCTAACCTCATGCGGTACCGACACTCTATGGGCATAATAGGGTTGAATTTCGGAACTCCCGCTCTTTCACACAACCCTTCAACTACTCGCGGCAAACTTACGTATCCCCTCCAACACCTTTTTTGTTCGTTTGTTTGTTTCCCTTCTCCCTCCTATTACGGGGGACCATAGTAAATAGGACCTACGGTAACACAAAAACCTATATATGGACTTATTTTCACTAACAGCACTATGTCCTATTTACTATGGCCCTCCGCAAATAGTCGTAACTCAGATAAACCATTGGGTCACACAGCAGAGAGAGGCCCTCCTCCCCCCTCCCTTCCCACTATAAGGCTCGTGCCGTGCATCTTTGCCGCGTAAGAGAAGAATCCAGCCCTTTCTTCCCTCGTCGACTCGCGCCGAACCATGCGGATATATACAGCGAACACACGTTTTCAAGTATTCCAACACTTACGTGTATGCGGTACGAAGAGTCGATGCACGAGATAGGGTTGCTTTCAGCAAGTCTACTGTAAATAGCTGCTGCACGGATGTACAACCCTTGCACTGCATACTGCACATTCCAACTCGATGCGGTATGAAGAGTCGATGGGCGGGAGTACGGTTGATTTCCGAATGCCCCGCACTTTCGCATACGCGCGAAGTACAACCCTTCAAACGCCGTGAACAAACAGCCAATACTGCTGTAATCCGAAAAACGGGTCAAGTTGTATACCAGGTAGTAGGTAGGGGTTTCCTAAAATGCACGAAAAAAAGGGGGTACAGTACACTGCAAGGGCCTCAGATACACTTTCGGCCAAAGTTATCGAATACCATCGCGACTACCCGTAAGCAGTATGCTGAGTTCGCACAGGAGTGATATTGAGTTCGCACAGGAGTGATATGATTTTTCAGAGCTCGATCTTTTCAGAACAGGAAGGTTGTCAATACCAAACAAAAACCGAACAAGGTGTTTTCGGAAAGTTCTGGTCCAGACCCTTCCGAAAAAAAAATGTTTGACCTTTTGAAAACAAAGGGGAAAAAAGGGGAAAACATTTTTCTAAATCAGGAAACTTGACAGAAGAAAAAAAAAGGAACGAGCAGATTTCATGATGGAGAAAATAAAATCAAGAAACCACGAAATTTGGGGCCAACCGCTCTTCGACGATGACGGTCCTAGAAGGGGCTACAGCCGGCCACCCCCGGTGGTCTAGTGGTACCCTCGAATGCTGCTAGAGTTGATTCGGTGAGTTAAACTCCCACCGTGGAGATATTATGTTTATTCGCAAAAAAAAAAGGAATCAGCTGCTGAGAGCGCGTAGCGTGGGTAGGCGAACTTGAATTCGACGCTGTACAGTAATAGTCGACGAGGGAGGAAAGGGCTCGAGCCTTCTCGCGAAAAATATGGAGGCACAAACCGTATAGTGGGGAGGGGGGAGGAAAGCCTGCTATGTGTCCCAATGGTTGATCCGAGTTACGACGAGGAGGGAGATAGAAAAGAAGAGCGATCATAATGTCAGGAGAAAAATAACAAAAATAAAAGTATAACACACTATAAGCTACCCTAAACGGTGGGGCTGTGAGTTGGCTGACTAGGAGTCGCCGACCAGCAACTACTGTAGCTGGCTATTACGGGGGACCATAGTAAATAGGACCTCCTGTACGTTACACACAAAAACCTATATATTTTCCTATTTTTACTGGCGACATTTGGTCCTATTTACTATGGTCTCCCGTAATAGGTGTTGTGTCTATTAATAGTTGCGTGGGCTAATTGATAGGGCTGTGCGTTTACTGACGTCCAAGTCCCCGACTAGCTACCACTGACGTTCGGCTACGCGTACTTTAGGTACTACAGTCAGTTTGCGTCCAGTGGTTTGCGGAGTTTCGCGTCTTTGTATCTGACCTGGCGCGTTTGATGGCACTACTGCTGCTGCTGTTGTAGTTCGTGGATTTTCGCGCCATTGTACGTGACTTGGTGCGTTTGATCATACTACTAGACTGTACGTCAACTAGTTGGCTTGCTTCCGTCATTCAACCAACCACTAGCCGACAAGTCCAGAAAACTCACACCTCTACTATTACTATTACTATTACTATTGATAGTATGGGGGGGCATAGTGATCATAACTATACTCCTAAACAGGACCCGCGATTGACCCAAAGACCACATATTTTCCGTGTTTGGTTCTGAATACTCTTGCTGTATCACGCCCCGAAACAAAAAGGTGTCAAAAGTGCACTACTAATACTTACAAGGGGCCAAAGTACACGATCAACACTATTAAATAGTGCGCAGTGTCCGAAGGGCAGCAGGTGTCAACGCCGACCACATACTATACACGCACGCATACATGTAGATTAGGGTGGCGGTGTTCCGGAGAGGGCGGGTGGTTTCACGGCAAGCTATGGTATACCAGTACCTGGCATATGTTAGGGCTGTTCACGGGTCATGACCCGACCCGCAAGTCGGGTCAGGCGGTCTACAACATCTCACCGGGCGGGTCGGGTCAGGAGGTCTTCAAAATCTCACGCGTCGGGTCGGGGCAGGGGTAGGTGAGCCGACCCGACCCGACCCGAGAGGTTTGACCCCACCCGTGAACTGCCCTGGTACCGGTATATGTGATGATATCGGTCGGTTTACCGGCTTCGTCGGTAGGGAAAACCAAACAAAACCCATTGATGGTCAGGCTGTATATGACTGCTGTACGTACGAAGTGCCGATAATCTAAAATTGATATCAGGAGCAAGCACTGTTGCTAGTCGGCCACTTCGAATATTACGGCATGCTTCCCAAAGAAAAGCGCAGCATGATGCAGCAACTCCTTATTCTGCTACAGTGCTTCAAAGCTTAAGCTTGGCAGCAGCAACAGCAGCACACCAGCGACACCACCACCACCAACAGCGACGTGAGAGCACCTAGACCCATCCAAAGGCAACAAGACAAAGGCAAGCGTACCCCAATGGAGGACGTCTCTTGCTTCGGCTTGCCGTCGAAGTCCCTTGCCTCTTCCTTCGCCAACTCCAAGTCCAGCGCCGCCTGCTCATCTGGGGGAAGCTTCTTACCCCATAGGCTCGTCTCCCTGTGCAGCACGGTGGGCGCAAATGTTGTGTTGGGCTTGGTTGGGCCGTGTTGTTTTGTGTTGGATTGTGTTGGGTTGGGATGCGTTGGGTTGGGTTGGGTTGGGTTGGGTTTGGGGTGGGTTGGGTTGGGTTTGGCTGAGTTTGGTTGGCGCGGGATAGGGTGGGGTGTGGTGGAGTGGAATGGGCGAGTAAAACTGGGGCCGTGCACGCCGCACGTACGTTGTACGGGAGTATCAATCAACTACAAATTCGTGCGTAGTGCTTTTACAACTGCAACCGTTCTCCAACCCCATCACCAAGAACTTTGTCCCCTCAAAATCTTCATGTAGTTGTAAAGAGATTATTCGTTAATACGACAGTAGTAGTGTGAACGTATGTGATACTTGGAGGTTAGCCGGAGTCACGAGAAAGCTTACAGTAGAAGCGGGGGTTGGGCACCAGCCGTAGCTTCGGCCGAGAAGGCCTTTTGGTGTAGCTTCTAGCCCTATGATAGCTCTATCGCTACACTGATAACCGAAGCGAACATTGGTTGGAATATCAAAAATGCACGCCACGAGGGGTTCATCGCTTTAATGCGGCCTGCCCGCACACACGTACGAAGTGTATGCACTCCGGACATCTGAACAATGTCACTGCTGCTGCCCTGCTTGTTCTATCGTACCAGGTATATATCGATGAGACTACGTGGGAGCGCACGGTACGAGTCGCTGTTCCGAATACCTACGTACGCCCCAAAGCACAGATGGTGCGATGGTTGACGGCTCCTTTGCCCCTCGACGTGCAGCCATCTAGGAAACCCATGAAGGACAGCCGTCAAATAAATCCTAACACCAAAAAATACTACGAATACGCACGAACCGGTACATGATACCACTCTGCCCGGAGATATAATCCCCGTCCGATATTCGAATCAGAGTCCAAACGGGGAATATATTCCCGGTAAGCGATGGCCGGGACCAGAATACCCGTTCGATACTAAATCAGCAAATCAGAGACCAACTGGGGATTGCACGCAGGGCCAGATTCGTATCAAGTCTATGACGAGTCTTCGACCGGCCAAAACTAGACCGTCAGCCGACTACGCACGACTCTTGCGGTCGAGCGTGAAAAGACTCCAGTTAACTCTTTTACTATTGCACTGCACACATCACATACAACCCTAAATCTGACTCTAGTTCCAAGTCATTTGTCCCAAAAACGGGAGTGCAGTCCCGAAGGAGTTTATAAAAAGTTGGCTTTATGTTCGCGGCTGATGTTATACGAGTATATGTATAAAAATATACTTCGATATGTACATGCGTTATTATGTTTCTCTCGTTTCAAGAAAAAAAGTTACACATACGTACGTTTTTGTTCATGTCAAACCCGCCGACACAGCCGGAAAACACAAAAAACCATTGGCACCACGTACGAGCACTGCGATTACTAACTGTTATCTCTTCGTAAGAAAGACGCTACATATCATACTATTATACGAACTGACTCGCTCGTATATGCTGGCTGACCTGCTGGCTGGCTTTTCCACACGTATCGTATAATATATACAGCGTACGTGAACGCAGCAGCAGTGCTATCTACATTCCTGCTACTTTTACGAGTAGCGTCAGGTGTCAGGTGGGGTGCTGTCCGTCTGGCCGTCTGCCTGTCTGCAGATAAACTAAAGCCACAATTATGTCGGTATGCAACGCTACAACTACTGCTGTATAATGTCTACAGCAGTCTTTCTGTTTATATTATACAGACTGCAGTACCTGTTATATATGTACGTAACGCCAGACGCCACAGCAGTGCGGGGTCGTAGCAGTTGCACTCCCTGCCTGAAGCAACGTACCGCCAGGCTCGTCGAATCTACGAAGGCTGACCGTCTTTGTACCCTGGTGTAGAAATGCCCCCTCTTTAGTGCCGGTATGTATGCGCCAGCCAACAATAGCGGCAATATAGCGTCAACCGGCACTAATTACTCCGCATACTGCCTGCCTCACTGGTTAACATCATAGTATCTGTGCCAAGCCATTTCACCAGCACTAAAGAGGGATCACTCCTGCTGTACCATGATCCCGGGGAGCCACCGGCCTCTATCGTTCACTTTGTTCCCTGCGGACTCGGCCGGCGCGCTTGAGCGCATGCTTAGTTTGTTTTCACAATGTTTTTTCTTTTCGTTTTTTTTCTTCCAGTTTTTGCTCTTCTTGGGTACTTTTCTTTTTCTGTTTTTCCGGTGTACCTATTCATGCAGTACTTGATACCATGGAGATGCTCCTGACATTATTTGGTTGCGAGTGATGCGGGATGGTATACAACGGCTCGCTACGAGTACACTGACTGCCGCTTCGTTGCGTGCTGGCACTGCTGTGCCGATGCTTTTGCTTTGGTATACTCTTGTTCTCTCCCATCGAGACGCTTTTCGGTTTAGCCTGTGTTATGATCACGGGCGAGAGTTCAGGGAAAAGAGCTACATAACGTGAGAACATCATCATCGTCATCATCCTTCATGAAGCGATACACGCCCGTAGAACGCTTTGATCTAAGTACTATTAACACCAAGAGATTATGTATATATACGATTATCCCAAGCAGCTTGCAAATATGAGCTCCGAACTCCGAAACATCACAGCTGAGGTGCTCTTGTTAGTTTAATAAAAACTATAAACGACCCATCAGCAATTGCTGCAAACACACACGGCGGCTCGACGATTCCCAAAATAGGGGGGTGGCAGCCATTGCCTCGTTTGGGACTTCATGGCATGGCTTAAGCCCTTTGGGACCCCGAGTTAGCGACGAAAGCAATTATACATCTGGTGATCAACCATTGAACCGTCCGCGAGCAGCGAGAGCGCGCAGCAATAGCAGTACGGGGCAGGATCATGCCGCGCCCGCGCCGTACGACTCCTCGCATTGTGGCTCGGACGCCGATTGGTATCTATCTTGGCTTAATCACGCAGAGGCCTTTTCTGTAACCGTCACTTTTTGTCGATATTTCTTTCCCTCTGAAGTCCCAAGAGGGTCGAACGAGTAAAAACGCCGAAACAAAGATATTCGATTGTAGTACAGCATCGGTTACACCAACCGGCTTATAACAGAGGCTGCTGGAGGAAGGAAGGATATCCAAAGTGCAACAGAATGAGATACGCTTGGTACTGCTGAACGCTCTTCCTAGAAGGTTAATATGACTGCACTTTTCGATTTTTGGGCTGGTTTACCTGGTTCCAGGATGACCTTCATGTCCACGTTGTCCCTGCAAATCGACCAAGGCCTCTGCTTTCGCGAACGAGTTTTAGGCATGGTACATGTATCAAACGAGCACAACCTACAGTAAGTGGGGCTGTGAATTGGCTGACCGTAAGTCATCGACTAGATAGTATAGCCAGTTGCGTGCATGGAATTTTACGGAATTCTGCGTCTTTGTGTCTCACTGGCGCGATTATCATAATGCCTAGAATTGTGTTTTATGTTGTTTTACTTGATGCAAAAAATATACCAGGTACCAGGTATTAGTTAGTTGGCTTACCCCGCCCGCCACACGCAACTAATCCAACCAGTAACTAGCCGTGAAGTCCAGGTAACTCACAGCCCTATCATGGGGGAATAGAGTAATCAGGACCAAACATGCTCGATAAAACACTGTGATATAACGGCTTTTCTGTATATGATGGGTCCGGAATACTGATGGTCCCCAAGAATAGCATATAGCCTACTTCAGGTACTGGGACCCAGTTACAGCCACCTAAAAAGCAGCAAGTGTGGTATCATCAACCTCAACAGAGGAAGAGCGTGCAACACCAGCGCAAGCGTAATATCCATGCTGCCCGGCCGCGTGTCGTATATCTCCTTCCGTCGCACTTCGGACACATGCCTTACCCGCTACCCCAGCAGCATGCCTCCTTATGCTGCTTGGTGTCGCCGATGGTGTATTATAACCAAGTCACTTTGTTTGACAGTTTTTTTGTTATAGGGCATGCCTTTCAAGCCCCAAAGGAACTGTAGATATTAATAGTATCAGCAGCAAATTAGACACAACAGTCGTCAGCAAAGATGCCATGCTGGAATACAATAGGAAACCGGTATTTCAGGGCGCGTCAGGGCCTACTTCGGTCTAAACAGTACCGGTAGGAATGTGAGATGGCTGGAGTTCACGGCTATACTATTCGATACCTGGTGGTGAAAACCGTGTGACACGGAAGTCAAGAGACGTGTGATGAAACAACACACACCCCTCGACTAATTTCAAAGCCGATTTTCTCGACGACTGGGAGAGTGCAAACGCCGAGCGATATCGCAGTCTATGGAAATGTCTCGACGATATCTTCCCAAAGCCGCCATTTTGGTTGGGTGCGCCGCCCTGGTTCTGGAGAAAACCGGCTCTGAAATTTTGCCCCAGGGGGTTCGCTATCTCACGACCCGTGTGATGGTGTTGTAATGATATACGGCAGTTGAGTGTCAACGTATGCCAACCAACAGGCTCATTGTTTTGTCAATAAAAAGCAGACGTCGACCCTAAAACGCGCTACGTAGGTACAAAGTCAGGCGCAGAGATGCAGAACTCCGGCAACTTTAGATTGCCGCACCGCAAACAATTTTTAATACCGAGCCACCAACAACTGGTCGGTGACTTGCTATAGTCAGCTAACTCACAGGCCTACCATTTAACAAATATACCGGTACACCTGGGTGTTGAAAGTTTTCGCGTATAATATGGGGGCGGTGAGTGAAGGACCCTTAGTCAACACGTTAGAACCTGGTCTCCTTCGTAGCATCTGTGGTTGTCAGCCGGCTGTTAGGTGCTGCCCGAACGACTCTTCCCGTTTCACGCACACTTACGTACCAAGTAGTGATTTATTTTATAAGTATCATATCATAGCTTTTCGCAGGAATACGGACGACGTCGGTCGAGGCGTTTTTTCCATTCGAAAAAAAGACAAAATGTTGAGGGGGCCACGGAGAAACATGAGCTGATAAGCCGACGTACTTAAAGGTAGGACGATGCTCGCAGTCAGACGTTACTCGGGACAACAGCAGTACGAGCTGCGGGTAAAGATGCCGATTTTAGGAGATACCGTGGTTCGGCCGCCTGGCTGACCGCCCCATACACTTAAACCAGTATAAAAAGATCAACGAGACGAAAAAGCGGCCGTGACGTGGCCAATAAGACCGATCTCCTAATCTTGTATCATAGCATAGCATCCTTGGCTACGAGAGCGTATACTGCTGTATCGGAGTAGAAGAGAGTTGAGAGCTGGTCCTTCGATCGCCGCGTGTCTGGGCACGGAGAAATATAATATTAATAGTATCAGCGCATGATTATCATAGTGTTGGATATCGTATCGACTATGTTGGAAAAGCGAAAAGCGAAATATCGAACCTCGATATGTCGTGTCGAACGCGCTTGGCCCTCCATCATCTGGCACCCCCGGTTCTCAATGCTGATACTACAACGAAAAGTTTCGACAGGGCGAATATCGAAATCGTAGCGCATTTGATTTTTCGTTGATCGATATGGAATCGAACTCGATTCCGACATCCATCTTACTAATAATACTAGAACGTACATGTAGTACGATACTGGTATGACATGAGCAGCAGGACAGGGAACAAACACCGCACGCACACTATATCCAAGATAACACATCTCCTGGGTAGAATTTCAGAGGCGTTTTTTCCCCAAACCCAGGACGGCAGGCGCATCCGACGAAAATGCCGGTTTGGCCGGTTCGGGAAGATCTCGTCGATGCCTCATCCACGAACGCCCCCCTCGGCGTTTTTATTCTCCCCATTGCCGAGAAAATCGGCTTCGAAATTCGTCCAAGGGGGTGTGTTATCTTATCACCCTAGTGTGATGGTGTGATACGGTACCGGTATAGTCTAGTCCAGAATAGATCAAAACACCCGTAACCTTTGGTCTTTACATGTACGCACGTACTAGTGTCGCGGGAGCCGGCGTGTCCTAGCTTCGCGTGTGTACGTTTAAACAGCGTACCACGGAAGAACCGCTGTGAACTGCTTTGCGGGATTTGTTGCCACGATACATATATATGTGTGTGTATCATGGCCGCAAAGAGCTATAAATAATCCGTTCTTGCTGATGCTGCTGTAATTACATTCATTGCCAAATGACAAGTGATTCACAAGTTTCACACTAACGTAATCGCCCATCGCACAACGATCATAGTATACCTATGCCTTTGCAGCTACTATTAATGATTAGGGCTGTGAGTTGGCTGGATTTCATAGTTTTTGTAGCTACAGCAGTATGTACGAGTATTGGTTTGGTGGCGAAATATGCCAACCAAATGACTTGAGCCTTTTGGGACTGCAGTCCCGTTCCAGTAGTGGGGCCTATATAAGGCGACCACTCGAGATAGGGCGGTCAAAATCGGCTGGCTCGGCTGGAACTCTCATTAAGGCGGCTACCGCCTCATATAGCCTCTGGGCCCTATATAAGGCGTCATAGGCCTTATTCACGCCCCATTCCTGCCTCCACGTCAGTACACAATCTCGCTCTGCTGCTGCTCCCTCTGAGAGAAATATCACACCCCTGCTGCCGCTGGTGCGAGAAAGAACACACGCACGCGTACAGTAGTACAATGACTAGTGGATATAGGCACGACGCCCTGTGCGGCGGGCGAACTGTGCTTGATCCCAGACCGCACTCCACAGTGCCCTGACGGCCACGAATGTCGTGGAAAATGAGGTGGCCGACTTCACGGGTTTTATGGCGAAGCCGACTCAGACTGCGACAACCCAATGCAGCGCGTCTGTCATGATTGCCTTGCCGCCAAGCAATCTTCCAAGGATGTCTCGGGTAAGCACAAGGCGGGCAAGCGCAAGGTGGCAGGCACGGGCGGCGGTGGCGCGGGACCACGGAAGAGCGCCACCGATGATACCAAGACGACGTATGGAGTTGGTTCCCCCCCACCTTACGCTGAGCTTTCGTCGCACTTCAATCTCCTGGAGAGCGCGGCGGGGATGCGGCAATGGTGATGCCGCCTTCTATCTACAGAAGGCCAGGATGTTCATCAAAGCGCACGCCTCTAGGACAGTGCGACAGGCAGACATGAGGGAGTTTTGTGGGGAGGGGGGTAGTACAGCAGAGTAATGCTACAGTTAGCAGTACGATAATGTAGTATGTCTCGCGGTTTTGGTCTCGATGTGTGGTTGCGCGACGAATTCTCTCACTTCGGAAGCAGAGAGGTGTGTATCTTGAGCAGGCTCTGTCGCATGCAGCTCTAATAATATAATACCTGGTACTCCGTAACATAAAAAGCGTGTGTTTTATCTGTGTGCTCTGCTGTGGTATTGTATGCGTTTGACCTCACACGTGTTCACTGGGTTGAGTACAGTAGTGCTACCGCTGAAATGATGTACTGCCTTCTCCCAGCACGAGTCTCCCCCCCTCTGTGCAGCACTCTGTATCATATGTCGGGTCAGTAGCACACTGTGGCGTACACTAAAACGTAGTATTCCCTGAATAGAGCGGTATTATTCAGGGGATCTCAACAGCTCAACAGGGCGGTAACGGCATTGTTAGGGTATAAGGCGGTCAAATTGTCTTGGCACATAAGGCCCCACTACTACTTGTATGGGCCAAACCACTCGAAAAAGTCCCGCTTTGGGGACAAACTACTTACTATTTGAGTGCTTTGCCCCCAAAACGGGACTGCAGTATCATATAAACTAAAAGGGTTAATGCCCATCAATACTAAACACACGTCGAGCCACAACAGCGTGAATCAGATCAAAAGACGCACAACTACGCAAAGTACCGCACGCAACTATTAATATTAATACTGCTGTAATATATTAACCAACGAATAACTATTCGCCAGCTTCTATTGATAATAGTCGGCCAACTCACAACCCTGGATATTGACGAACATACACAACATACATGAGCATACAGAACATACATTCGCATAGCAATACAGCAGAATATCAATACAGCACAACATCAATCCAACCCGGCGCAACGATCTGTAGACAAGAGCCTGCCACAGATCATTCACATACTCCGGAGTGCTATGTGCGAATACGCACTGCTGTAGTTGCGGCTTCGTTCCCGTTTGGGCCGTGCGACGTTCTGGTGGAAACCCGACTTCGGTTTGACACACATATATACACAGATAATCACGTGAGATCAAGGTGGTTGGTGGGCCCCACCGGCGGCTAACCAAATACTCAGGGTCAGATTAGAGGGCTCAGGTCGGGATGGGATCAGGTTGGCGTGGTTCGGCGTGGGATCAGGGTGCCAAGTGGGAGCGAGGTCGGTAGAAGCATTGACCTGCTTTTGGTGGATAAAGTCGAGTGGGACCAAGGTGCTTGTGGCCCCTGCCGGCGGCTAATAATTTACCCACAGACAGACCCAGGGTCAGTGTGGAGGGCTCACAGACCCGGGTGGGATCAGGTCGGCCTGGGGTCAAGGTGCCGAGTGGGAGCAGGGTCGGTAAATGTATCGACCTGTGATTATTTTTTGACAGGCTCGTGTCTACAAATAGTTCCTGATAACTGTCAACTCAACCACAGGAGCACAAGGCAGTCGGTGCCTAAACGCGACTACCCCATATGTTGCACTATAGGGTACATACTCGGAGCGTATTCATACCGCACGAACCCCCTCAAGGATAGTTGACCAACTGCTGTGAGAGGATGCTGACTTCCCAGGCGTGGTAATGCCTCTCATCATGAATGACATCATGACCTTTTGACACTTACCAAGGTACCTGGTTCCGGCGACTAAACTATCAGCATTAGTCGTATAGTAGTACACAGCAGCAGTTTCGTGCATGAAGGGAATCTGCAGCGCTGCGAGTAGCAAATGTAAGTGCAAAAAACATGTACCTCGAGTGCACCTGGCTCGTAGCTCTACTCGTATCGTGCAAAAAATATGGTAAATACGTACAGGAAGCTAAACATACCCTTGGTAATCTATACGGGTATTACGGTACCGTACATGACAGAGTATTCTATACTCAATACCCAATACTACCCGTACAGGGCAGGTACAGCAGTGCTCAATATTGTAGAGCAGGGCAAGCGTTGCCCTGCTGTTCCCTACAAGGTAGATGTTACCATTGAATACAAGGTTGGACGGAGGAGGAATGGAAATTTCAGGGATTGGTCACGCTAAGAAAAAAGGCCAAAAAACAGGAACGATTCGTTCGCAACACGTCGGCCAGAAACAATAACAGCAGGTATGTGCATTTGGGGTAGGAACGAAAAATAGCAGCAGCGATACGGTGACACTATACCGCAGAGGTCAGTTGTATTTTGGGTAGGAGTGAAAATTTGCAGCAGCGGCACGAGAACTACATTCGAGTACTGCAAACAAAAAGGTCGGCAGAGTACCGGTGCCCAGTCATCGGAACTCAGTCGTTGACTCGCGAATACCAATCATTTTGAAGTACCGAGTACGTCAAAGTACTGAAACGACCGAGTCCTCGTGAGTCTCAAGGGTACGAGGGGCCGAAATGACTGAGTCTTGCCGAGTCTCATGAGTACTTACAATTCGAAACATAAAACCAAAACATAGTTACAGCAGTAGAATCGCGCAGATTGCGATGGCTTTGACGTACCGCACACCCATACCAAATAAGACGCCGCAGTAAAGTCCCATATGACAAAAGCCATACAAGGAGAACTTTACGATAGCCGATGATCGTGACGTACATGCACTCCACCCCGTAAACAAAACTCAGTACGTACGTAGACGAAACAGATACGAACCGGTAAATACAAACAGCCGCTAACGTAGAAATCGAAGGCCTCGACGCGCCGTGCAACTACCTAAACCCTAGACCAAAGAAACAAAGGCAGGCACGACCTCACGGTGACCGTTAGCAGGGTAGGTTGGCTGTCGTCCTTCGTGGGCCGTTATCGTCGTAGTGTAGATATCGAGAAAGCACAAATACTACTCGTACAGGGCAGGTACAGCAGTGCTCAATACTCGGACAGCAGCAGTAGCAACGACTACCTGGCACGTACTTTCGTACCCTGGACTACCGACTCTACCGGATATACTATTAATATGATGAAACCTGGTACTGCCGTGTACTTGGTACCTCAAGCCAGTACATGGTTCGATACTTGATACCGGATAGATGTCACCCCAGTACATGGTTCGTTACCGAACAAGCAGGTACCTGGTAGACAGCAGTATCAGATATATTGCGAGAACAACAACGTGCGCGAGCAGATCGTCTCCAGACGACTGGCGTCCACATACTGTATCATGCCGGTACCTGGGGTAATGAGGGTATCGATTTGAGTCATTTTCCAGTTTCTGACGACGATGGACATCCATGTACCAGGTACCTAACGAAGGTTACGGCCTCAGGTATGGTTGACATGTCCAACGACCATGAGCTATGAGCAGCAGTGGAGTCTTTACGACATTCATTGGGAGATACTTCGTCGGCAGGACGTGAGCAAGCACCAGCCACTGACATCGTCGCACACATGCATGGCACTGCCTGCGCCAGGCCATCCCACCCATCTGGGTCCCGGTTGTCTGTGTCGCTCTATGCGATCCTTGAGCATACTGATATTAGTATAACAAGAAGAAGCTACACATGTGGACTACAGCCGCACGCATCGACCTGCTCAAGACATCCTCTCAACACATCACGTTGGGAGCAAGGCGCGCACGAATACTCCCAGGCATAAACATGTAGCTGTCCTGTGCTGTAGAACACCGGGCTCACTAGTGTACAAGGAAAGAGCATACCAGGCTATCGCTGCTCACCTCCTGGTGCTTGCTCGGCTTGCTACTCGCACAGAAGCAGCAGAGACCTGATGGCCTCGTGTTGTCGAGGCAGGCACCGCGGTCAAACCAGCAGTTGGCGGCACGTGCACCACAAATGCCGTCGCGCATGATACCAGCACCGGTGCGCACACAAGGAATGTCCTCATGACGAGCAAAGCACGCTCTAAAAGCAGCACTACTACAGCAGTAGCACTCCTCTGGGTCTATCGACACGCCGAGAGTAGGGGGTGTTCAACAAGGGCCCCCTTTTCATAATGCCTCTTTACTATGCTGCACAGGGCTCGCATCCGATATCAGCACTAAAATCAGCCTCGTTTGGACACTCGCAACTATTGCTGCTGTAGACTGGAGACAGGAATACCGCAAAGCGCTCGATTCGGGAAGGCATCCTGTCCCTTAGCTTGGGACATACGGGACACAAAGCCGATCGTTGTTGAGGAGCTAGGACGGACGGGCACGACCTAGAGATCAACCGCTATCGCGAAAACAGCAGCTGGAGGACTGGAAAGGAAATAATATACAAAAAAAGAGAACGAGGCGAAAAAAGCCCGTCCCGCACATCTGCCACTGGGAACGCTTGAGGGAAGCTACGGGTCGGGTGTTTGGAGACTTTCGATCAGAAGCAGGTGGCCATTGCCACTGGAACACGTATCGAGGCCCTGACTAAGCTGGAATATTTTTGCAGCCCTTTCCGCGCAGCAGAGAGGGTGGCCTTTTGGTTCATCTGCGACGAGCAAGAGCAGTCCTGTTGGCTATTATCTTGTCATACACAACAGCAGCAACAGCAGCATACATAGTAGTTTTTGAACGAGAGGCAAGCACCAAGCACGCGAACAGCATGGGGTGCACCCAGTCGAAAGATGCGGAGGACACGACAGCGGCGAGGCGTAGCCGAGATCTCCAGCGGGCTCTAGAACAGGTGAGCGTGGCATTTCAAGCTTGTATTCCGTTGCCGCCCCCTGCTCCGGTTTGCTTTTTGCGTATTGCAGCGCGCCAAGGCCCATCATCAGGAGACGGCTCTCATATTTTTTTGGTGCGCGGTTGGGTCTCATGTTTCATTTCTCGACTCCACTCTCCGTGCATTTCAAAGTGCGTCCCTCGTCACGACTCTGGGGCATGCGGTTCAGTCTCATGGCGGGCGGAATAGCACGCCCTCTGCTCAAAGAGAAACCAGTGGTGCCTCCTGCTTCAGCTTTTCGCCGCCGCAGCCGCCACTCTGCGCTGCTGTCCCTACGGCGCATCCGAAAAAGCAAAGGGGCCAGCCATGGCTCATCAAACAGTCACTCGGATCATTGCATTGGTATGATAGATTTTGAGTTTCCAAGCGACCAAGACTACCCGGGCGATAAGCCGAAAACCGAAGCCTTGTGTCCACATACAGCAGTACGGAACAGAAAGTAGAACTGTCAGTTATTACACATCCGTCCATCCCCTTCCCTCTTGGCCAAGCCTATGGCTCTCGGCCCCTCCCGCAGCACGCCTTTTCTTCCACCCCCCGCCATAGTAGAGTACGTACTGCTTGCTATCTATCGCGTGGTTCCGTGGTTTCTCATCCCAAATCTCGAAAAGTTCCTCATTACTTCTGATCTCAGTGACGGTTGAATTGTTGGCGCGCTTGCTTTGAATTTAGTTTTTCAGATTGTTTGGTACGTGCTACCAGGCATGTACGGTATGATTTCAATCTAATTATTTCGTACTGGAAATAGAGAGAATTATTTATTTTCCGTCTTCGGGCACACGAAATGATGGTATTGCTGTATACTCCCAACGACTGACTGATACACGCAGTATTATGATACAGGTACCATGTATCCGAGGGATGTAAGAGATGAGTATACAAGTATACCTGGTACGAACGTGATTTGACCCCCCTGGTTGGTGAAAACCCGACGTGCTCTGTCCCGCTATTGTAGGGATGAGAGGGTTTATGGTCATACGGCGAGTACACCCATCTCCCCCGCTGATCCGTCTCGAAAGGGATGCGCGCTCAATGATCAAATGACGGAAGCAAGCAACCAATGAGTACGCCCTGCCCCCCCCTGAACCTGACAACAGGATAGAAGCCAAACATACAAATAAGCTATCGTGCGGCCCCAAGTCACTCCTACACGAAAATATTACTGGAAGTTTACTGCCAAGTATACCTGGTACCTGATATGAAACACCAACTCCAAGTAGATAATATAAGAACACGTACAGCAGTCCGACGTCCCAGCTGGAACAAGCAAAGCCTCCTACCCTGGTACCACGAAATCATGAGGGGCAAGTGAAATAAAGAAGAAAAAAGTCCATTGCCTTCAAGAACGTCCTCTGCGTACTCGCAGCCCGGGGGAAAAGTGAATGAGGAGTAGATGGGAAAACGATCGAAAAGAATCGAACAGCAGGGAGAAAAGTTTCACCACCCAGCAGGTTATTTCGTGTTTTTTTCGTCCCAAAGATGGGCTGTTTTAGAGCTAAACGTAGAGCTAGACGTCAGAGAGCCCGCTTTGCAGCTTTCACCACCAGGAAGGATGTTTCGTATTTTTGATTTTTTGTATTTTTCAGTTGGTGTAATTTTGTTTCTGCGTGCTTCTGGTGGAGACCCTGCCTGCTGCCTGTCTGTCTGACTGTCTCCGACTCCCTGACCTGGAGGTTGACGTTGGCTTGACTTGACCGGCTGGCTTGACCGCTCGCTCATTAATTAGGGCTGTGATGATTGGCTTTTCCACTCTTTATCTTTTTTTTTTTTTTTTTTTTTTTTTTTTTTTTTCATCATCACTTTTACTTTCCAGCCCACTCGTAGGAGGTTTTACCCTCGACGATCTTCTGGACAAGCCGTGGTCACAGGTGTCGTCCCTTCTCCCCCCCCCGGGTACGTGCCTTTATTTTTTATCGCGCATAGGGTTCAGCATTCCCGCTGCTCGTCGATTATCATCGAAGGTACAGCTAACTCACGCTCTCGTGCTTTCCGCTAATCAATTTTATGCAAGAAAAAGTCCCTATGAGCATGCACTCGGTGAGACTCGAACTCACGAAATTGATCTTGATAGGCTCGCGGACCACCTACCAAGCCACCGGGGACGCCGGTGGTTATATCTACAAGTATGTTATTCTCACATTAATTCATCGTCACAACATCAGATGTACATCTGGTGGTAAACCAAACGGACAAAATCAAGGTTTGCACATTCTCACGGAGGCATTGTCACTACTCCTCTTGGGCCTTTCCCTCGTAGCTCGGAGCACTCATTTATCAGCACCCTATCGTACGCACGTTCCATATTGTATATGCCTCGTACATGATATCAACATAGCCACTGACTTACAGGTGAGTACCGGAGTATCCACAACGGCTGGATTATGATACCACCCTTTCCGGAAAGCTAAGGCTCGTTCTGTATTCTACAGTAGTAATAAAGTTTTGATTAATAATATCAGCGCTTTGTCCGGAACTGGATTGATCGTTTCGTTTTCTACTATTATATATTAAAACTTGAACAATCCTTACACTTCCGGACAGAGTGGTACTGTTGCGATGTCAAACGCACCCGCAGCTTCCAAGGGCTGCATCCGATTCTCCAGTCAAGCTTGGAAATTGCGTGTGTTTTGAACCCGTTTATCACAGTCGTGGACCGTGTCCCCTATACCGGAAAGGCACGGCGCATGCCGGTCCAAATGTTGCCTTGTCCTCTCTCTCCTGGTGTCGGCATCTGTCACGGCACCTCGAACTCTGCGGGAGACCGCCCCTAATTCTTCCGCGCGTACTGCCTGAACCATCTTGGATCATATACCTGATGAACAGCAGGAGGAGTAGGTCACGTATCGTATGATCGTATTAATACGAGTACAACCACACAACCACTACAGGTATCAACACGACATACCTCTCTGACCGCAAATATAGTCCCTGTTTAATTTTCACATCAGACTCGGACTTGGAAAGTGGATTATCTTTGCGTCCAGATTGATCCACGGGTACACCGGCAGCAGTATAACAGCAGTACCTGGTATGATAGTAGCACTGCTGCGTCCGGAAAAATAAGGATCGTTGGGATGTTTATGTTATTTGACGAACGGTCCTCACATTGTGGTTTCGATTTGTCCAGAATGTAGACACGGTTTGGTTTTCAGATCGTAAACACGATTAATCCTTCCTGTGTTACATTTCCAGACAGAGTGAGTGATGGACGTGCATGTTGTCTGAGGTCGTTTTGTTTCTTGCCTCTTGCTTTCGCTCTTCGTTGATGTCGTTTACGTGGTTTCACTATAGTACTCGTAGTACCTGGTACCTGGTAATTATTATATTGGTAATGTCATATATCACGTACGTACGTACCCCGGCCCGATTCCTCAACCCGTTGTTCTGTTTCCCGTTTGTGTTTGGTGTTTGTTGTTTGTTGTTCGCGTGTTTTGAAGAGGGAGGTGAAACATAAAGATTCACGTACGTACGTTGTACGTACTGGTACTCTCTTTTTTTTTCAGCTGTTTTTTTAAGTTGGAACTTTGAGATTGAAATTGTATGGATATCATATCATCGGAGGCCAGCATCTCTCTGCGCTGCTTGTGTTATGTCTCTGGCGTGGTGTGTTTTGCGTCCTGTCTGTGTTGCCTGCTGCTCAAAGTATTTTGTGTCTTCTTCTGTGTTGGGCGTTGCATGTATTAATATTTATAGTGTGTTTATGTATTGCGCATTGGCCCTCTTGATTCATGCACTACATGCCGGCGGCGGAAGTGTAAAGCCTCATCCCGCCCCCAGTTCTGCTCGGTATCAGTATGATACGGCACGTCCCACCCTCTATGCCCCATGTCTCTGTTGTATTCTTACACTATATATGGGGTATTTTTTTTTATTTTAATGTTTTTTCTTCATCACTTTTACTTTCCAGCCCACTCGTAGGAGGTTTTACCCTCGACGATCTTCTGGACAAGCCGTGGTCACGGATGTCGTCCCTTCTCCCCCCCCCCGGTACGTGCCTTTATTTTTTGTCGCGCATAGGGTTCAGCATTCCCACTGCTCGTCGATTTTCATCGAATGTAGCCAACTCATGCTTTCGCGCTTTCCGCTTATCAATTTTTTATGCAAGAAAAAGTCCCTGTGAGCATGCACTCGGTGAGACTTGAACCCACGAAATTGATCTTGACAGGCACGCGGACCACCTACCAAGCCACCGGGGACGCCGGTGTATGACAGCAGTAGGCTACGAAGCCTACAGCAGTAATAGGTCGTGCCCTGCTTGGTGAGAGTGGTCAATTGTTGTTGGTAATTTGATGGGCGTTACACAAGACGAGAAAACGACACGTCAACACCCCCCATTTCAGATGAAAAACAAACCAGCCAAGAGATCAAGAAACTATTTTCCCGCAGCAACAAGCACAAGGAAGGAGAACTTGACGCCTGTCCCATACAACCGCCCTGACCTTGCTCCTTCCTCGTACTGATTGTATCGATAATTTATATGAAAGATCATACCGGATATTATACGGAGTGAAGATGGTCTTGGTGCCATTCCCCGTCAACATTTGAATCTCCGCTGGTGTTCGTTAGTGGTATGTTATATAATGGGTTAATGTTGTTTGTTGATTGTTAGTATTATTAGTAATGGCGCCGCCCGAGTCCACACAGTTTTTTTTAGCAATATTCTTACCGTATAACCCCTCGCACGATTTTCGAATCGATTTTCTCGTCAATGGGGAAGGTGCAAACGCTGAACGATGCGTCTATGGAAATTTCGTCGAGATTCCCCCGAGCCACCATTTTGGTAGTGCGTGCCCCCCGACTGCTTTGGAGAAGCTCGGCGGAAATTCGTCGCTGGGAGTTGTGTTAGCTTGCGTCTTACCTGGTACCCTGGCATACGGTTCGAGTACGTACAACAACCAGTAGTACCAGTATTCAGCAGTATTGTTGATATTGATAGTAGATGGACCGATTTGCTACCTCAGAGGGAAAAAGCGACGACAAGCACTGATAGCCACGCCCACTCAGCAATCGGCCAAACGAGTTTAGCCGATGATATATCATTAAATTGTAGCAACCGAAACCAACAATGCGAGGACCTTCACGACACGGGGGCAGACAGGCGGGCAGCATGATGCTACGTGTTGGTGTGCTGCTGCTGGCTCACACGTTTCATAAATGGTTGCGGGTTGCGAAATACCAAACAATCATGTCCATTGTTTCGGCCGATTTTATCTCTGGTCCCAAAATAGTCACCATCGTAGTCTAATGTTGTTGTAGTCGCCTCCTCCGGGACTCTGAGAGGGGAAAAAATGTCGGAACATACCGTAAGGAGAAAGAGCGTTGAGTTCGCCCAGGCGTGCGATCGTTTTCAGCGCTCGTTCTCTCGACAACGGTAAATAAGGGTACTATTAATAAAGTCGAACATTAACACCTGGTACTGCATTTTAGGGAGGTTCCAGACCAGACCTTTCCTTGAACACCTTCTTCTTTGTTGTTTGGTATTATTAATAGCCACCTTCCCCTTGTGGAAAAGTCGAGCCCTGAAAAAATATCGCACCCCGTGTCCGAACTGAACGGAGCTCTTAACGGTACTGGACGAGTACGTCTTCCGCAACGCGCAGACGCGAAGCGACTCGGGCTGGTATTACGGGGCGGCATAGTAATACATAGTAATAAGAACTCACCATGGACCCAAAACACATACGTAGTTTCCCTTCAATGTTTACAGAGCATATTTGTTTCTGATTAATATGCTCCCTCTTAACCCGTTAAGGACTGTTAGGAATGCAGTCCCGATTTGGGGACGAAACAGTCACATTCTAAGTAGTTTGTCACCAAATCGGGACTGTGGTCCTATTAATAAAAGAATCGAGGGTAGTGGATATTATGTGTTCGTCAAGAGTGCATGCAACCTTAGGGTTATGGACGACACGCGCCCATGATCATGATATTATGATACTTGTGCAGTGTGCTGCTGTGCGCTCTTCCTGTTGTCCCTCTTGGGGCTATCATGCTTCAGAAGGCAAACTTGACAAAAAAAAGTAACGATTTTTTACAGGAGCGGCCACTGCGCGATTGGGGGGTGATGCTGCTGTACGAGGTACACTTTTATTGTCCGAGTTTCTCTGCAAGGAATCGTACGGCACGGACGGGCGCAAGCAACATGATCCTATCATTGATACCCATACTGCTAGGCGCTCGTGCTGCTCGTAGACGGTTCATGTGATGTGATGTGATATGATATGATGTGATATGATTATATCATGAGCAAAGTTATCTTTGTTTTGGTCGCCATTTAGGTGTCCCAGAGGCTCTAATAGATGAATGAAGGTTGATAACACCGCATCTTGCCGTGTTTGAGGTCGCTATTACATTAATATTCGCTATGGCCATAAAACGGTTGCGGTATAATAACAACTATGTCTTGTAATTTATAATACTCGTATATACTGCTACATCAGCATCTGAGGTGTGATAGATGGTAGGGTAACACAACACCCCAACCCCTCGGACGAAATTCAGAGCGGGTTTTCTTGACAACGGGGATGAGTGCAAACGCCGAGCGATGCGTGTATGGAAAGGTCTCGACGAGAGTTTTTTTTCCATCGCCACAATTCTGGTCGCGTGTGTCTGCCCCCCTTCGTCTTGGAGAAAACCGCCTTGGAAACTCGTCCCTGAGAGTGTGCTCATCACCCTTGTTTTTCGGCAACAATGTAGTGCCATGTCGACGGGTAGGAAAAACGGTTTAATGTGAAGAAAACATGTACCTGGTACCTCGTATCTTTGTGTGTATTTATGGTGTCCACCAGCGCGACGCGCACACGGGGGCCTGATTAATTTCCCGGTGTCGACCTTTTCGATGTCAGGAAGTTTTTCGTGACCTTTTTGTAGACACGAGCCTCTCACAACAGAATTTCACAGGTCGACAGCAGTTGTTGCCCCACTCTCACTTGGGCACCCTCGCCCCACGCCGACCGAGATCCCACCCGGACCTGAGCCGTCCAAACTATCCCTTCGTGTATCTTTACGTAGCCGCCGGCAGGACCGACCGCGCCGTAAGCCCACGCGACGTCATCCACCAAAATCGGGCGTTCCACTAGAATGGCCACAGCAAAAACGGGAACGACTGTAAAAGTAGTATGTTCCTGTCTGACCTGTGCTAGGGTCGTGTCTGCAAGTATATTTGCGTCCTTCTCCGGACGTGCTTCGTCCGTATGTGCAAAGATACCTTTTGACCAGGGTATGTACTTGAAGCAGTAGCTGCGTGGGTCCGGTAGGCTATATTGTTGTTCTCGTTTTTCTTCGTGTTGATGTTCTCACAATATCCTACTGTAAAAAGCGGCAAGCGCGGTGCTTTCAACCTTCCATGACAAGAAGAGCCTGGCCAGCCTTCAAGTGAGTGTACCTGGTATCGGATGATCCGCCCTCCACCTGCGTTTTACAAAGATGTCAGGAGCCAAGTCAAGCAACGCGAAACGTGCGCTGTCAAGGGTGTAGGGCCGAGTGTTGTACACTGAAACCTAGTAGTGTGGTGTTGTCAGTCAAGGCATGTCAAGGCAAAGTTCCTGTCTATCAAGGGGTGAAAGTGCTGTCTCCTGACATATTTGCTTACAAATGGACACCAGGGTATGCACTACTTCGTCGATGACTGATGATGTTGTTGTTGTTGTTGTTGTTGTTGTTGTTGTTGTTTTGTTCACATTAAACCGTTCTTTCTACCCGTCGACATCCAGCACAACCAGTGTCCGTGCCGATTCTTCAATCCTAGAGAGATACAAGTTCTGTGGTCACAAAGCTACGCCACAGAGATACTATCATACGTTGCCACGATGTATGACACGATGGTGGAGTGTACCAGTATTTCGTTTTTCTTAGAGGGCGCGAGTGTTCGTCCTCGTCCTCGTCCTGGTGTAATTGTTGTTGTTGTTGTCGTTCTCACATTACCTCATCGCTAGAAATCTGGTATATGTCAAACCAAGCTCTCCTCTCTGGTTGTAACAAGTAGTTGGTATTGCTCTCTTCCTGTATACGAATGATATCATAGTCATACCGTTTTGTGCTGAACACCCACGGGAGGAGAAGCAAGACTCAGCGCGAACGACTCGCTGCTGCAGCTGTGTAGTGTGGTGTAGTTCTCAAAATTGCAATAGTGAAACAGCAGTAAATGGTCATGATATAATCTGCGATGGGTACGAGTACAGTGTGCTGATTGCTGATGATGCAAGTGTCGTTCAGTATAGAATGGTTTCATGTGAAGACCACAAACAGAACACAGCAGTAGTGGTATTCGTTGGAGCGTGTCTTGTGCCTTGTGACGACGAGCTATTATTAATAATACTCGTGATAGATTTATGGCGTTGAGTTTATGTGAGATAATACCACCAGCAACAACAGCAGCAACAAACTCTACGTACCAGCACACGGGTAGACTACGTAGGCCCTGAAGATTTTTCTTCGAGTTGGAGAGAACGAAAACAAACTTGAGCCGAAGAGCAGATCGCCGTACGTGTTTTCCTGCATCCCTCGGTAGTGAAACGACGAGCGAAACTACGGCAGCAACTATGAATACGCTTTATTTACTCAGCGAAAGCTTCACCATATATCGGTAGTTTTGTACCTGGTACCAATACGTACATATTTTAACAGTTAATACAGTACAGCAGTAGTAAACTGCTGTAGAATGCACTCGAAACCTCAACCATCCATGCAACCATCCATGCTTTCTGACAATAGGTCAGGTGTTGTGTTTTCTTCGCGATGTGGTATTGTGGTATTTTCAGACACTGGTAACAATGTGGTACATGCGTAGCTCGCGCATGGCGCGAAGGTACCACACGTGACCACTGGCTACTGCAAGCAGATTTTAGGGAAGGTATCATAGTAGTGGGCCCATGTCAGAACGTCATCATGTGGTTATCATCGCACTATTTATGCCCCCACTGTGTCACTGAAATTTGTCACAGCTTTGCTTTTCACGCATTGCCTCCCTCCCGCCGTAGACCATCATAGCAGTAGGTAGCCCTTGCGTTCGGGATTAGAGGTTCCTTATACAGGCACGAACGTCCCTTATACACTGCTGTGTTCCCTTGACGCGGGGTCCCTTTGCAGGAGCCAGCCAATCTCCTGTCTGTGCTGTACTGTGTAGCCTTTATTTAGTCAACCCAGCCGAAAAAGAACATCTGACTCCAATTCCATGTGTTTCGTCCGCACAAGGCACGGGCCTGCAGTCCTAAACAGGTTACGTCCCTTTCGGCGGTTACGCTGCCACGCCGCGTTTTGAATGTTCCAACTTTCCAATGAAACGTTGTCCTCGTGTGAAAACAAACGGTGGTGCTGTGGTCGTGCTGTGGCTGCACCGACCTCTCACGTCGAAAGTTCGTCTTTTATTAATATTAAGAGTAGTGATAATAGTAGTGGCGCGAGCCGAAGTATAACATACGTACAAACCAGGTACGAGGAGGGTGGGATGCGGGTGTGGGGTTTTGAGGCTCTGCGCGGGCCACTATTATGACGGATTAATTGATAGCCTCGAGGTTCGGCCGGGTGGTGGGTGCATGGGTGCTCGATGCTGGTGTCTTTGTCCCGTGCATTGCTCAAGGCGGCCCTCTTGGAAGAACGGAAGAACCGAGCGAGTCCTCCGTGTGATATTAGTGTATGATACTTCATATCGTACGATACGCAAATGTATGTAAAAGGAGATGGCGTCCTGAAAGAACAGAGCGCCGCATACGCTATCAGCTATGGTAAGACGGTAAGCTCTCGTACCTGGTATATACTGCTGTACGGATTACTGATGCTCTGCTCCTCTACTCTAGAATAATTTGACCCTTGCCACGTGGGACCGAAGAGCTATATGTTCATTGGCTACAATATATTTACACTATTAATAGGATACCCAATGTTAAGACCATCCGTATTACTGGAAGACTTTTCGGGAGATGAGACCAGGTAAATCGGCTTGTGACGAAAAAATACTCCTTGGAGTTGGGATACTTGGAAATAGTGTGGTCAGTAGTAAAAGACAAGACTAGAGGGAAGACCATGTTTATTAAGTTGTAACAGGGTAGTCTTGCAAGGGATACCCCACTCACTGGCTGTACGACGAACGTACCACCGTGTAATTGTCTTATGTTCTTTGTACCTGGGAGATCCCACCTCTAAAAATACGAGCGGCGTGCGCCAACGCATTCTTACTTTTTGTGAGAATATCACCTCCTTAAGGGTAGTTGCCGCAAAAAAGTAACTCTTTTTGGACTGCGCTGGACCGAAACAAATACCTTACTCTAATTTCAAGTAATTTTCCCCCAAAATGGGAGTGCAGTCCTCCAGAGGTTAACCCTCTTAAGACTGCAGTCCCGTTTGGGGACGTACGACTCTAATTCCTAGTGTTTTGTCCCATAAACGGGACTGCAACCCTAAAAGTGTTACGAAATATCCCTGCGATAGGATCGAAAGGCGCCCCATCGCCATTGTCGCAAGCAACACTTCGGAGGGCCTCAACGCAAGCTCAAAGCCCCAATGTGGCAGCCGGCAGCTGCCCGAGGGAGGCAGGCGCCTTTGCCGGTTTTTTGACACATGAATCATGCCAGATAAAGCACCGACTGTAGTATCATTTTTTGCTATTATAGTTTCACGTGCGTTTGAATTTTTTCTTTTTACAACTCACGATGAAGGCGTGGACGCAACCCAACCCCAACCCTATCCCCAATGCTAGTCCAGGCTAAGGCTAAGGCTAAGGCTCGACCCGAGCGCGGCTTCGCCGCGCGTTTTGGACAATTTGAAGAAATTACGCAGACCACCACAAGAATGGTACTGGTATATTGTTGGTGCTTTATCAGGTAGCTTTCGTGGATCAAAATCACGGTAGAGGCTCGCCCGAGGAGAGCAAATGCATGGCTTTCAAATATATGTAAAATATATGGCGTTTGTTCATAGGGGAAAGGGAGCGTTACATAATTTCGGCGACCCAGACCAATGACTTACCGCCAACACAAACCCGCCGAAAGGACGTAACGACATATCTGCATCAAAGCGTTATTTCTACCCAGCGACAGAGACAGCACGTCAAGTGTCCGAGTACTGGTTCTGATTCCTAGAGATATGCAAATAAGGTGATCTCAGACTTACGAGACACAAAACATGTTTCATTCGTGCAGCTTCAGTCTATATCAGAGTGTTTAGGTTTTTCCATGTTCGACGGTGGACCGGTATTGTTGCCAAGGTTCAGGTTTTCCTTCGGGGTGTGGACGACATGCAATCCTGGGTGTGTCGCAAGTCGAAAAAGGGCGCGCAGGAAACGCGCCCACATCTAGAAGTTGGGCAAACATGGGATATGGGCTGCTTTTTTTTTTTTTTTTTTTTTATCCTCCGGCGGATTGGTAAAAATAAAGCTTAAGCTCACCACACTTCCACGTTCCCAATTTCGTGTCGTGTGTCAATTTAGCCCAGTTGGCTGCTGTATTGCTCGAAGAGAACGGTAGTCGTACGGGTGGTGTGTTTGCCTTTTTTTACATAGAGAAATCCTACAATCTCAATTTTGTGGAGTATCCATCGTTCTGCTTGGCGCTAGCGCTCGACGGAACACCTCCCCGCGATTACTTGCCAGATTTCGCGACTTTGAACGCCCGGAGCACGCGCCTCGGACTACGTAGAGTGGACTCAGTTGTGCAGTAGTCGCGAAAGGTTACTAGCATATTGTGCCTGGTACGGTTTAAACACTGGTACCGACTGAAGCGCGTGTCGGGCAGGCGTTTTTTTTTCTCGGGGATTGGTTACTTTCTGGTACTATCAAAGTACTTTATTTTCCGATGCCGCGTGTTTTTCGTTCCAGTACCACACCAGAGCATCACCCCCCGGCCGGGTTTATTGCGAAACATATTTGCTGGTGGTGGTGGCGTTGACTGACTGCTGTATACCTGTAATGATTTGTAGACAACTCTGAAAACCTACACACCCCCTAGAACGCGCGATCGAATTCTCACTATTATCGCACCAAGCTTGCAGATACGCGTTGTAAGTAAATTTTCGATCTCACAGTAGTATATATATATATATATTCCTCTTCATACGTACCAGGTACCTGGTATGATGTATTTTCAGGTCTCTGGTATCAATACGTACCTACCGCTGTCCTGGAATGTAGTATCCGTTTGTAGTTTAATACTTCATCATAACGGTCCTTCTTTTTCGGGACAGAGTGATTTACTTCTACAGCTTATAAACCATCCACGGCACACACCTGTTACTATTAATAGATATTTACGAGATACGAATACAGGGTGCGTACGCCCGTTGTACTGCGATTGGTGCGATTGTTTTGTCTTATCCTTTTCACTGCATCTGGAGAAATGAAGTATGAGCTGCCTGTGGGTCACAAAAACAGACGCGGAGAAGCCGTCAAAGGGAAGAAGCCAAAATAACACGCGACCGGCCTCCTTTAAGCCCCCAGCCCTACGTGCCTGGTGATCGGTTGCACGTTGTTGGATTTGCCGGCGACTTCAAGCTCTGCCCATAAGTGTGCCTGCACAATCGCGATGCACGTAACGTTTTCCAAGCATAATACCACCACTATAATACTGCTGTAGATGCCTGGTAGCTTGTATGAAAGTACCAGGTACATGGTATGAAGTGCGTTTGGGATGTTGGGGACTTTTGGGGCTCTCTTGTTTTTTTTTTTTGTGCCAGAGGGAAAATTGACGATTAGTTACATCACCGCCCACATGCAGCAGCAGCAGCAGCAGCAGCCCGGGCTGCGTTGCAGATGGTGCGTGATGTTCGAACTACCGGTACAACGCAACAAAACTGCACGACGCGCGTGCAGCATGGCACGGTGTTGTTGTCCCTGCTATTAAAGGTGTTATTTGTAGTAGTGCTGCGAGTTGATATTATACCGCCGGCGATACCGTCTTTTCGGATCACGCACACATCTGCCCATCCTGGCGAACGTCCTTAAATATGCCCGAACAGCAAATAGAGCCTTTCCAAGCACACCAAGCAGGCCTTTGGCTGGGGTTGAGTTAAGGTTAGATTTAACGTTGGGGTTCAAGTTCGAGGTCTGGGTGGTGGTGGTGGCCTCCGCTAGCCGAATCCAATAATTGTGCCAAACGTCGGGAAAAATCTCCCTCAGAGTATCGTGACGAACCCCTACCTCATTGAAACAGCATCCTTTTGTTCGGGCACGTCTGAGGAAGTGTGCCTGAACGGGCAGATTTACGCCAGCTGCTCTTTTGGTGTTTTTTTGGGCGCCATGTATGCAGAAGAACGAAACCGTCCTACAGCAGTATAGATGCGTACCTGGGTCCTCAAGAGGGGTGCAGTACCAGTAGTATGTTAATGTCATGCGGCACGTGTAAATACCAGTTATGTATGGCAGATGCACTCGTATGTATATTATTGTATTGACACATTATTTCACGTTGGCACCTGATTTACCGTGCGTCCCTGCCACTTTTGTCTTCGGTCAGAAGGCGAACCTGGAGATGGTGAACGCACACATAAATACGCTCCCTACTCGTACTCGTGTGGTGTACCACTTGGAATTTTACGAGTGCTGTTGCACGCAGTGGCAGCGTGGTTTTAAGACTCGATACTTACAAGTATAGCATGAATATACTGCTGACTATGATCTTAAGATTAGTAGTATGACGCCGTTGCCACACCAGTTGTGCGTGTGAGTCTGAGGGGATAAACGGTGGGTGTGTTGCCACCTTGTATTATATAGCATGGAAAAATCATGGTTGAAATCATGGTTGACGACATCGGTTTGTTCGTGTACGACATCAACTGGCGTGTAACACGATCAGGCTATCACACGAGGGTGATAGGATAACACACACCCCATGGGACGAACTTCAGACCCGGTCTTCCCCAACACATGGCGGACGCACACATAACGAGAATGGTGGCTCTGGAAATTTCTCGACGATAATTTTCCATGGACTGTTGTATCGCTCGGCGTTTTTCACCTTCCGCATTGTCGAGAAAGCCAGCTTCGAAATCGTCCGACGGGGCCGTTCTAGTAAGGACAAGGAAGGGGTGGGGAGTAGGAGCAGAGGAAGGGGGGGCAGTGGGTCTGCTGGTAGAACTCTTCAGCATGTACGATAGCAGAGAGCTCAACGGAGAAGCTCCTTTCATGGCGTATCGGGAGGCGCAAGGATGGAGGGTATGGTCTAGGGAACAGACAACCCAGTGTTTGAGAAGTGGTGTGCCTATCATGCGCGTTACCAGGTACCAGGGATGTGTTAGGGTGTTGAGTAATTACCCTTTCGAGACCCAGCTACAGCCACCTGTTGTTGTTGTTGTTGTTGTTGTTTTCTTCACACTTAGGGTTAGGGTTAGGGTTAGGTGTGTATGCACCTTGTACTTATAGAACACCATGCGGAGATCTGGTTGGGCTTTGCTTTTTGTTGTGTTGTGGGGAGTCGGCGGGAAAACCTTAACCTTGAGTTGGTTGGTTGGCTTTACGTCGGTGGGTGTCGTTTATTTGTATACCAGGTATACAGTGGGGTACCCGGCGCAACCGTTTTAGGACTGTTGAGACCGCACTGCCGTTTCGGGGACAGACTATTAATACCTACCAGGTACAATTTGACTGGTTTGTCCCCGAAGCGGGACTGCAGTACTAGAAAGGTCAAGAAACCCTTCCCAGTTTTAGCTCTCTTGTCTACGTGCCGGCTCTTATCTCAGATTGTGTATCACATACCCGGTAGGTTGTAGTGTAGATGTGATAGTCATATACCTCGTCGTAGGTTTTAGTATTGGCGTTCACAAGTCGTGACAAGCCGAATAATCCCTTTGGGACTGTTGGGGCTGCGCTCCCGTTTTGGGCGCAAGTTACTTGGAGTTAAGAGTCAAATAGGTGTGTCTGCGCACTGCAGCACTAAAAGGGCTAAACCGCTCGTAACTCCGTGTTCTCTTTTTGGTCGGACGCTCTTAAATCGGGCACCCCAGTACTGCGGCGTACTTGATTTGTAATACAGTTAGTACATCCAGCGAGAAAGGTTACGGCACTCCCGCTGCGAAAATTATCATACACTATTTTCAAGTTTAGTTTTGCCGAAAAAGCGGGTCCAGTTCGAACTTCTAAAAGTTTTTTTCAACCTTTTGTGGAAGAAGAGAGTGCAAGATGTTGCACTCCTATCACGATATCATCCTTCTATTCATAATATTAAAAATCATCCTTCTACGCAGCGAGAGCGTGCAAGAGCACAGCAGTACGCGATATGTTGTTCAATATTTGGGAGTTGAGAATTTCAGGCTAGATTTAGTATTGTTTCGAATTTACAGCGAAGCGTTTGTGCTCAGCGAGGAACGCCACTCTAACGCCTGTATAAGTAGCCTTTCAGAGCCTATGCTCAACGTGACCATTACTTTTAGCCGCGAGCCTTACGTAGCCGAAACTGGAGATACTTGACTGCTGTCGCGTGGTGTATGATATTACCATATCAACCTTGTAAGTGGAGCGCATAGCAGTACACGTATGATTTCATACACGCTGCGCGCTTGATTGATTGTATTCACTAAAATCAAAGCACTTGAGACCCAACTGCTGTGAGATCGAGTCCTTCGTCGAAACAACTATTCGCAAACTGCGTTGGATATACAGCAGTACTTCGTTCGGGCGTACTACGGGTTTTATTATGCATATCCGCATGTACGTCGTCGTGCTTTTGGCGCATCCCATACCCCCTTTAGCCTGGCAGCAGGCTGGTCTTGCTAAGTGTGGCCGATACTGTCGTCGTCGTTTTGTATTGGACACGTTTCCCCCCCCTATAAACGTGTGTGCTTTTCGCATTGAACCGTTCTTTGTACCCGTCGACGCCCAGCACACACCCAGTATCTCGTTGCTATTTCTTCATCCTAGAAAAGTACCTGTACAAGCTCTGTGGTCACTAAACTACGACACATGAGAGATACTACGGTACAGTACAGTGGTACATTGTATTGCAGCAAGGAGAGTAGGCAGTGCAAGCAAGACCATGATCACGTCCCAAAGGAGCCAACGTTTGTACACAGCAGTCTAGAGCTGCAACCACGTTTTTGGAGGCAATCTACTTGGATCAGCGTTGCTTTCAGCAAGTTATATACGTGGTACCTGGCATGCCGTTTGGGTGTTGGGAGAGCCGGGAAACCACTGCCTCATCTATTCACAGTTCTTGACGACAGTCTATTACCGTATATCACTATCACAATATCAATAGGGTGATAAGATAACACCCCCCCCCCCTTGGACGAAATTCAAAGCTGATTTCTGGACAGTGGGGAAGGCGTACTGAATGCGCCGAGCGATGTCTACAAAAATGTCTCGTCTATTGATGCATCTTTCCGAAGCCGTTCTTTCCCTTGTCCGTTGTGTGTGCCCCCCCTATACTGCTGCGTTGGAGGAAGTCGGCTCGGGAATTTGCCCAAGTGGGTGGGGTGTGTTACGTTATCACCCTACTGTAGTGTGATTGTATTATACGTACACAACCCCTGTGGGACCCTGGCATGATGCCTTACGAGCGTGGTCTTCGACCGTTCTCTCCTACGGTACTACAGTAGTGTCATGCATGCAGCGAGCGCGTGATTCAACTCGAATGCGCTGAAGCGCGGTTAGGATCCTCCATCTATGATACCTTTAGTAATACCTGGTACTGTATATAGTACCCCAGCTACTATTGATGGACGGGTTGCTTGGTATGGCGGGCGCTGTAAATCGTCGCTTGGTTTCGACGGGTTTGTTTTTGTTCGATAACCGTCCCTTTTTTTCGTTTACGCTTTTTTTTCCGCTCGTGTTTCCCTCTCAAACCCCACAAGACTTGCTAGTCGATGGCAACGGGCCTGTGTGGTACCATGTTCAACAACAACTGCTAGCATCAGTACCACACGAAGAATCTCGTCTATGTGAATATTCAATAAAAAATGTTCTTATTTTGAAAGACGGAGTTGTACACGACTATTATATTAATAGTAGACGTTCGATGAGGTGGTGTTCGGTTATCCAGTACACTAATTGCCGTCTCAAAGGGCATGCCATGATTAAGAGTTCCCACAGAAATGCCACCCTGCCTCAGATTTTCGAGGAAATAATAATTTCGGGAACAGTTTTATAATGCAGAACACATCATGTCTTAAATACTGTTGTCAATAATAAGTATATACCACTCTTGTCCGGAGGTAGAAAGACCGTTTGAATCCTATATTAATGTAATTGTACATTTTAATGTACAAACTTACACCAGTACACATCTTGGGACAAAGTAGTACCTGGTATTAGGTGAACTGGGCCAACCTCCCAGTTTCTTGTTGGCGGGCCTGTTGTTTACTGTATTTTCCACCACCGGAGAGGGGTGACGTGGGTCCCTGGTTCTTCTCTCAACCGTCCACGTGTTGCATCGTTAAGTGTTGCAAAGTTCGGTTGCTGCCCTGTTGCTGATGATTCGACGTTACCCAAGGGTTTTTTTACGTCCGATTTTTTCCGCAGCGTACCAACCCTATGATATGAAGAGCCGTGCCACAGCTACTACTTGTTGTAGTGGTTGGTAGCCCTTTGAGCTTGAGCGTTTGTTACTGACGGAGCCCTCAAAGTGCCGTACAGCAGTAGTTTTGATCGCTATGGTATTGACGCTTGTGCGACTTGCAGTCCCGTTCTATTGGCCAACCATTCAAATTCCAAGTAGTTTGTCCCCCAGACGGGACTGCAGTCCTATTGATATCAGCAGTCCTAAAAGGGTTCATGGGCGATAGGGTATCGACATCAGTTTTTGGCCTTAATGTTTCCGACTGACCGGCCTCCCTAAGCCAGTATCGTTGGAATACCGTCACTCCATAGTCTAGTCTAGTGTTTCACGATTTTTTTTTTCGGTGGTGTGTGGCTTTGGGATGGTTCGTCGGATTTTACTCTTTTAACTTTTCTCAAAAATCAGTTTTTTTGGGTAAGGTGCAGAGCTCCCATACTATAATCGAGGGAATGAATAGCCTCACTACACGTTACTGTGTGTGCTGCCCCTATTATTGTAGAAAGCGAACACCTTTTACGATAGTAGGGTAGCGCTTTTTTTGCCAACGTAAGTGCTTACGCATGGGGCTTGTCGACATAGAAACTACGCAACATATTTTGTGTTTGCATCCATTTTCGTTACATACAGACGTAGCCCACGGAAGTGCTTGACGGGTTACACAACCTTTTGGGACCCCATGATAGCGACCGAAAAAGCGATAACTTGGGTGCTATCGTGCTATCAACCGCCTCTATGCGAGCAGCGTGAGTGCCCAGCAGCAGCATGGGTATATAGGTAGGGTCATGTTGCTTGCGCCCGTACCGCGCGACTCCTTGCATTCAACCATTGTAGCTCGGACACCAACTTTGCATCATTCCCCAATTACGCAGTAGCCGTTTCTGAAATCATGGCCACTTTTTATCGACTATTTTCCCCTCTGAAATCCCAAGAGGCAAAGATATCAGTAGACATGTCAAGCAAGGCAAAACGTTCACTGTCAAATGTTTAGGGCCGGTTTTTCCATACTAACACGTAATTATTTGGTGTCCGTCATGGCATGTCAAGGCGTAGTTACTGTCTGTGAAAGGGTGAAAATGCTGTCTCCTGACATCTGATAGTGTACGCATGCCTTGCTCACTACCAGGTGTGGGTGTGCTTCGCGCGAACCGTTCTTTTTTCTAGACATCCGCATCCATCACAGAAAAAGATGTATGGTACAGAGCGTTGTCCCACATAGAAAAAGAGATGTATGGTACAGAGTTGAGCTCGCACATGAGGTAGTGGGGTGCGATCGTTCTTCAGAGTCCGTTTTCTCGACAACGGTAAGTAGGTAAGGGTGCTAAGTCGAGCATTAACAATTCGTTTTGGGAAGGCTCTGGACTAGATGTTTCGTTCAACACCTTAAGGTTGCTGCTGTGGTTCGGCATTGGCACCTTTCCCCCCCTGGAAAAGTCGAACGCCGAAAAACGATCGCACGTCTCCCTGTGCGCACTCAACGCGCTGTTCACGGTGGTCACAACCTATAATATTATATAGGAGGCAAATGTAGTAAGTACATCGCGAATACTGCTGTAGTGAAGAGGTTCGACAGTTCCTTGCCCACGTACGTACTGGATCAGAAAACGCAGAACATACATGCGCAGGCCGGCAAACCTGACACATTGCTACGTGCATGCCTGAGAAAGACAAAGAAATAAATAGAAGGACGGAACAATCGACGGAAAATGAAAACATCCGCCTCCCCTTATAATTTCCTGCCCTGTCCAAGTGAATCGGAATTTGGATTCGTCGCCACAAGAACAATGAAAGAAAAAACAATGAACGGAAAAGAATAACAAGAGGGAAAGAAAAGAACGGAAGAATTTTTCTAGAGAAAAGTGCCAGGTGCACTATATACAGGCGTGTTGATGGTCTGATTGGTAGACCTGTCATCCCGGCTGACGAAGGGTCGAGGGCAGGAGCCCGGGTAGAAACGAAAGGCGCTTTGCTCTGTGTCTGTCGTATTGAAAGCTTTGAGGTATCGAAATATACAAATTTCAATCGATGTATCGTATATTCCGAACGTGTTTTGCCCTGTATGCCCTGGCATCCACTGTGTTTTTCAAGCAGATACTGAACGAAAGAATCGTTGTACTCATCAAATATCGAAACCGTATCGATTTGTTTTTTAGTTGTTGGATTTCTCATCGAACTCGATTGCGATATCGATATTCAACAATACTCCCGACGCCGCCGATAATGCTAAAGCGCGAGGTGGGAAAAGCCCGATGGTTAATCGACGGGCAGGGATAAAATCCTGAATGACCCCACTGCGCGATAAACACAAAGGCGTGTACAGGGGGGGAGAAGGGGTTGGCATCTGTGACCACGGCTTGCTTCGAAAGAGCGCCGAGCGCAAAAAATCTTGTGAGATGAGCTGGCAAGTAACTTCTCTGATGACCTTCAAAAATGACGCCAGCAGCAAAGGACAGCAACATCAGTATCAACAACAGCAACAACAACAACAACGTTTTTTTTCATCAGCTACTCAGCGCCTCTCGGCCGGGTGACTATTACGGGGGTCCATAGTTAACGGGACCACATTTTGTTAGTAAAAATAGGCAAATATATAGGTTTTTATGTACACCATAGGTCCTGTTAACTATGTACCCCCGTAATAGCTACCCTGCTGGTTTGCAGCGATATGCACCGCCGTGGAATTGTCTGTTGCGCTTCGCGAACAAGATTTTTTTAAGGCTAACCTCCGGTAAGACACACACAAGCTACTCGCCCCAGTGGCGTACATGAGGTAGTGAAAATGACGTTAGCCTTCCCACCGAAGAGCAGTCAACAACAACAGCACCACCACCACCACCACCAACATGTACCCATGCAAAGAACGTCTCGCCTAGGCCTCTCTTAACAGTGTGCCTAGACTTGTTTGAGCTCGGCCCGCCTAAGGAAGAAGCAGTCGTGGCAGGTGATGAAAATCTATGTGTCATCTCCGGACGAGTCGACGAGCTCCACGTGGTCAGATGTTTTTTCTTTGCGCGTATGGTCTATCTATGGCAAGGGGGGCACACGTCGGACAGATCATCTAGCTCATGATCTGTAGATGATCTGTCGACTATCTAGCTCCTCACCTGCCACGGCAGATTATAACATATAATCATCTATGTAGTTCCTCACCTGCCGTGGTGAGAGAGACCTGCATAGCGCAGATGCAACCCAGGAAACATGTGCTAGAAATAGATTATGCAGATTATACGGGTCCCACCCGTGCACGAGCTAGATCATACAAAGTCGGGAATATGTGACCTATCTGTCTTGAAATATCTAGATCATCAAGTGGGAATCGATTGTCTGTCTCGACGCGTGTGCCGGGGCCGGGAGGTACGCCAAGCCGTCCCCGCGACGTATCACACGAAAGTTCGACAAACGATGTCGCTGTTACGACACTCTTGTGCGGGCATCCCTTGAGACATGGCCAAACGATCGATGTTCTTACATACCTTCGCCTTGTTCGACATCGATCAAGAGATGCATATGGCGGGGTAAACGATCCCTGTACAAAATTAAGATATCTTCGAATGAGATTAACAAATCCGGGATTCTCACTCCGGTTTGGAAGGTCTAATTGAAAATTTCACAAATGCCCCCTTGTACCCGTAGCATTCCAATTGGATTCTGATTGCGGCTCCTCTTTTTATCCCGAATTATTTTCCGTGAGTTGTGACCTAAACCAGCATTCATTTTTTCCTGAACATAGGCCCGAGTTCACAAAAAAAAAAAAACCTTGAGCCTTGTAAGGCTGCAGTCCCGTTTGAGACACAAATTACTTGTAATTTGAGTGGTTCGTCCCCAGTACAGGACTGCAGTCTTGAAAGAGTTGAATGGCGCTGCAATTAATCTCTTTGGGATTCTATGTTACTTCGTTAAGGAAGGGCGTATGATTTTTTCAGCTCAGAGTCCGAAAAAAAACGACGCGAACAAGTTAGGGCCGTTTAAAAAAGTTGGTGTTGGCTAATCCAACTCGTACATAGAAGACGGGTCTTTTTATGCTCGTCAAAGCCTCTTTGATGTTATTATTATATTTTTAGTGTAAGAGGCGGTCAGTCAAAGGTCAAACCGTAGGAGACCGGTCATTTTGGACGCGTCAATGACTATTTCCACCTTATTGGACTATTTTTAGTGGGTGGCGGTCAGTCAAGGGGTCAAACCGCGGTCTCCTATTGTTAGAACATTTTCTCGCTCACGGTAGACGGGTGGTCTATTGGTTCTCATGGCCGGGAGTATAAATAATAGTTTGTTGTCTTACGTTAATATCAAACAGGGATTATATTTCCGGCCAGCTCTGGCCGGGAATATAATCACTATTTGGACACTTATGTGAATACCAAACGGGGATCATATTACCGGCCAGAGTGTTGTCTTTTTTTTTGTCGTTTTTTGGGTCCCGAAGGTTTTTACCCTTATCCCAGTTGCACGGGCTCCCTCGTGTCGTGAGTTTTTTCTGCTATCATTCCTATGCTGGTACAGTAGGTTTGTTTCCTGTATTGTATCGTCCTCAGGAACTATAGCTCGAGTCCCTGATGGCGTGGATGATGGGTGACCTGCTGGGCAAAATGTGCCTGGTGTATTCAAGTACCTGGTATGCAGTAACGATCGACCTGTGGTGAATCTCTCTTGAATGAAGCTTAATGACATACCACTCTGTCGCGAGATATTATGACCAATTGTATATTTCTATTTCATCCAAACTGTGTTCCTTTTGTGTGTCGGGATAGGGATAGGGTGAGTGCATCCCTGTTTTGCCCGAGCTGCTTGGTGTTGGTGATGCCGTTACAGCCATTTTTTGTCGTCACTTGTTGTCTGCCTGTGTGCTGTAGTCGAGTGACGTGCCCAAAGAGCGCAGTTATCACGTGAAGACAAGAGATATCTGTGACAACACAATGAGGAGTCTCTTGCCTCCTTTCAGGCTTGAGAGGGAATAAGATAACGGATAGGTGAACTGTAACCAGTGACGTCATGTGCAGGCAGCATCGACCACATTCTGCTTTGGATTGGTGTTGGATATTTATCGCATCGAAAGTTTCAATATATACATGGAAATATCGGAATGTTCGATATATCGTATCGAAACGTGTTTTGCCCTCCATCCCCTGGCGTCCCCGTGTTTTGTCTACTGACACTGAACGAAAACCTTCGATGTATCTAATATCGGAATAGTATCGATCGGTTTTTTTTGTATTTTGGTGGCGTATATGTCGCACTCGATTCCGATATCGATATTCAACACTACTTTGGATACGTCCGTGGTTATGTATTTAATTTTTACTTCCATCCATCCCATCTATTTTATTTGCCCTACTTGTCCAGTCCGTCCTTCTGGCGTGTCTCAGGTCTATCGGGGTCACATGTGTAGCGGGCAGTCCTTCCCCCTCCCCCCACTCCGGTACATGCGTTGATGAGTGCAAACATTTCACACCTCGGATGGATCATCTACAGATAGATCATCTACAGATTATTACGGGGGTCCATAGTAAACAGGACCAAATATTGTTAGTAAAAATATGTAAATATATAGGTTTTTGTGTGTACCGTAGGTCCTGTTAACTATGGTCCCCCGTAATAGATCAGATAGATCATCTAGATCCTAACCTGCCGCTATGAGATGTTGTTCACGATATGGATAGTACTTATACAACCCAGGAAACATGTGCTAGCTCGGGCAGACTACATGGTTCCGACCCTAAAAATATGACCTAGTCGTAGATCATATCAGTACAGATGACGAATATTTCTGCCCTGGAAGGCCTAGATCATTATGTGGGGATGGGTGATCTGTCTGGTCTGTCCTATGTGTGATTTTCTCTACGGATTGATGAATGTATGCGCTGCAATGCAACGAGTTGTACCGACAGGCTAGGCTAGGCTTGGCCTGGCTTGGTCTGGCGTTTGTCTTCTCACTTGTAGTTGTGGCAATGTGCCTACGATACCTCTTATATACCTGATACCAGGTACGTAGAGTTGCCAAGGCTATTCGCTTCTGACTTCGTTCCGGTTTCCGACTATTACCCCGCTTCTCCCGGAATTTGTTCCGGTGTTCGTTCCGAATTTTTTCTTGTGAACCATGTCCGGAATTTCATTCCGGATTTTGTCCGCCGGATTTTCGTTTCGATTTTTTTCTCCAACCTTTGTGTCCCGATCTTGTCCCGAGAGTCGGAAACCGGTGCCGTGATTCGTTTTTCCTGCCAAAGGCTTGAGCGACGATCCACTTATATATACAGCAGTTCCCGCTTTTCTCGTAGATAAGCAAGCGCCCCGGACCCGCTCATTGTTCCACAAATCGGGACAGATCAGATAGATCAGATCCCCAGTTCATGATCTAGATCTTTCGGGAGATATATACAGTAGGCCTGATCTGTATGATCTAGCTCATATTGCCGGGTGTTAGCCGTACAATCTGCATGATCTACAGTAGCACATGTTTCGAGGGCTGGATCTGCCCTACAAGGCAGATCCTGCGCAACATCTCACATCGTCAGGTGAGGATCTAGATGATCTATCTGTAGATAGATAGATCATGATATGTCCTCTGTGTGCAATGTTTGATGTGCGACGTTTTGATCTGTGATGTTTGATTGGTGATGGCTGATGTGTTATCTTTTCCGCAAACAGTAGTGCTGACGTGGCCAGATGCTTATGGCGCTGCCCCTTTTTGCCCCGCTATAGGTGGAAGCTGAACGTTGAAGGCGTGAATCTCGGCTCCTTTGGTCTGTTTCGTATACTCCAATGCTCCAATGTTGAGGGATTGGTTTCTTCGAACTTGGTTTTGACCGTTTCCCGCTCGCTCGCTCAACGCTGTCATCATGTTATCATATACGAGGTATCCTTGTTGATTTTGTAGTGCCGTTGTCATGGTGTCATACACAGTGGTACCATGTTACCGTATGGTACACACAACATAATATGAACACTACCGTCGACGACCGGTTGTGTTACCCACGGGCCCTGTAACCGACTTGGATGTATCTGCCGCAACTGTTCGCGTGTGTGGCGTGTGCGGCCTTTTATCCATTTTCCTAGAGTAGTTACGACTTGGATTTAGAGTCGAGAGACAAGTAACAAAGAGTTTTCGTAGGGGGTTGATAATATTACTCGATATACTAAATCGGACAGGTAATCCACAGATAGATCGTCTGCAGATGGATCGTCTAGATGGTATGTCCACCGTTATGGAGTTTTGCGCGAAAGAAGAGCCGGATCTCAAAGATCCTACGACACTCAGCAAACATTGGTGCAAGAGCCGTCTCCTGCAGGTTCCGTCCGGAAAACATTTTCTGGATGGTGCAGACCGTATAAATGCAGAGGTTGATATATCTGCCCCGAAAAGCTCTAGATCATGATCTGCAGTGCGTCATTAAATAGGTATATGATATATCTGAGCTGTGCGACCCTGCGGACGTGATCCCGCGGTGCGAGGTCTCCCGTAAAGAAGCATGACGGTACTGTATTGGCTACCGGGTATAGACTTAGTTTTACTTTTGGCCTCAACAAGTAATTTGCCCTAGCCACACTTGATGGAGAGGCCTTGCTGCGCTATCAGAGCTCCCACCCGGAACATGCCTGCCTACTGTAAATCCACCTCTCGGAGAACCTTCCGGGCGTTCTCCTTCGATTACTTGCAGAACGTTCCTGCCTTCTTTGCTTTCTTCCTTTTTTTTCGCTTTTTTTCGCTTTTTTTTTTCGAAAATCACACCCAGCTCTGCTTAGCTCACACTAAATCCAAGCAAAACAATACCACAGTAAATTCTTCTCTCTTTTTTTCTCAAAATAGTCGAGAAACAGTCAAGTCATGGATGTGCAGAACTTGATTCAGAATCGAAAAGCAGTCAAAACTGAGCGAGGTAGCCCCTCCCACACGGAATTCAAGATACAAAGTCACATTTCTTTTCGAAAAACGAACCAAAACAAGAAACGAAAAAAGACGCAGCGCAGCGCTCGCTTTCTTCGTATTATACATGCCAGGTTCACACAATGTATATACGAAGTTCTTCTTTCTACGACGCAAAGTCGTGAGCTGTTGAAGTTGACTGGTGTTTGTCGGCTTTTTTTTGTTTCACGGATATGCGTAGGAGGTAGGCACCCATTTTGCCACAACACCTCAATCACCCCGAGAGCCAGCAGCATATCGTCTTGAAGCATGCCTGGTTTATCGCAGCTCTCCCGCGAAGAAACCAAGCCTCCAAGCCAGAGCCAAGAAGGAGGAGGAGGAGGTGGTGGTGGAGGGTCTGCCGGTTGCGGACGGAGGTGGTGAAAACAAACTTCTCCTTTCCCACATGCCAAACGCCTTTTGTGTGTGTGTGCCTAAAGTAACACGTGTACATAATCATGCGTGTGGGGCCCGCTCCTGGCGTTTTTGCAAGTGGCCCATTTAACCACGTCACAACACCAGGCGCCATTTTCCCTGCGCAGCTAAACTCTTGGCGTTTGCAAGTCGCCCATTGCGCGACGTCGTCAGCATTCTGTCCCTGTCTGTTTCACACTCTGTTGTGTTGTTCTTCCTTGAGCGAGCGTAGCGGGCCGGGAATAGCCACCCGCCCGCGAATCGGAGCGCCTTGTCCAGATTGCACGCGTTGAAGAGATTACCGATCCTCGCTTAGTGATGTAGATCTTTCGGAGAAGAAATGCTTTAAAGTATTCCTGATCTGTACTGATTTTATCTGTCGCTTGTGTTGTTTTATAATGGGAACCGTGTAACCTGCATGATCTACTGTAGGACGTGTTGCTTGGGTCGGATATGTACTTCGATACAGATCCTGCACAACAAATAATAACGGGAGGTTAGGATCTAGATGATCTATGTTTAGATGATATTGCTATAGATTATCTATCTGTTGATCTATCTGTCTGATGTGTTGAATGTTGATGTTGCATATGGCCTCTACAGCCAGTTATTGTCGCGTTTTCGTTTGCGTCGAGTTTGCTTCCGCGAATTGGCCAACCCCATATAGCGCGATTCGCTATGTTGCCGTCTTCTGCTACCTCGAGGCTAGAACAGAAAACCGTCTCCGCTTTGTGCATACTTGGTGCCTCGAGAGTGCGTTAGACTCTTGCACGCATCCGACAGATCATATAACCGATCAGATCACCCATCAGATCACCAGTTCATGAGCTAAATCATACTGATTTTTCGGGGCACATGGATCTATTTGTGATTACATGATCTGCAGATCTCGACAATGGTTCCCCGGGTAAGATGTGTATTGTTAGGTATCTTGCACAAGTGCTGATAACGGAAAAGGTATACGAAGTATGCCGATGCCTCGCGTGTCTTAGTTGTTGGTGCGGAGGGTTTCCGAGTCTACGTACGACGAGGCGTTTTTTACGTATGGCATTTACGAAAGCTCAAGCTTGGTGTTGCTTGTTTCGTCCCCCTGCTTGTGTCTCTCGCCCTCGCACGACTAGAAGTAACACAATACATGTCGGTGTATATTCAATGCACCCTGATTCCACTCACGCGTCATATATACCTGGTACCTCGTATTGTATTGTATAAATCTCGCCCCGCATTCTATATTATGCTGGTGTCATTTTTTTGTGATGAAGAATAGAAGCGAAAATGAACAATGCAAAACAAGCCTACTTGTATTAAGTATAAAACGAGATTGGAAACGAAAATGAAAATGAAAATGAAAATGAAACGAACAGGTTATTAGTTATAATCAATGACCGAAAACGAAAATGAAAATGAAACGAAAAATGCAGGACAACAAAGCGGAGCAGGAGAAGATCAAGCTGCTGCTCTTGGGGCCCGGTGAGAGCGGGAAGAGTACGATCTTCCGGCAGATGAAGCTGATCTACGGCGTCATCTCAGAGGAGGACAGAGTCAGCCTTGTGAGTGCCTTAATGGGGGCAGGGGGGGGTGTACTCATCCCATGCACGGAGCGTTGTAAACCGAAAACCGAAAAATCGTTTTTCGGGCGATTTTTGCCGACCGTAACCAGATTTTTTTGGGCTTCGATTTTTCGGTTGCAACAAATCGACCAAAACCGGAAACCAACTTGTACAAGTTGTTTTGTTTTTCAGTCGGTTGTGTATTTCCCTGTTGCTTACGTACGTCATCTCGGAGGATAGGGTCAACCTTATGAGGGCTATGTAGGGGGAAGGCGGGGGGCGGGGGGTGTACTCATGCCATATATGGCCGTAGCATACCGTGGTCTCTCGCATCCCTACATACATTGCCGGGACCGAGCAGGTCGGGTTTTCACCGACCGGGCAGGCATTGCTTGCTTGCACCAAGCGCGAAACGCCGTGAGGTGTTCAGCGAATCGCATGAAGAATGTAGCTGCATCGTGATAGCAAACGCTTGTGAGGTAGGCTTTTTTGCAAATGGAAGACAGAGTCGAATGGGGAGGGTTTCTTCTTGTTTTGTTTTTTTTATGTTTTTTGTTCGTACGATATGTTCTGCAAGAGACCTACCAGCTAACGGTTACTAACTTTTTGTAAGGAAGCGCTAAATGAGAACAAGGCGCGTACTCATGACGCAGAACACCAACACCTAACGTGCTGATGAATATTAACAGTAAGAATCATCTACCTAGCACATAGCTGATATGATACCTGGTACCTTGTACTACTTTGTGCGGGCAGAGGGGCGGGCGGCAGTCTCTGAAGCATGAAGGCGACCGCAGAGCGAACAGTGACCGAAAAGTCGTTGATTGCTTGGCTTTCGAAATGTAGAGTTTTTGTTGGGTAGACTTTCTCGCTCTTTGTTTATTTGCTCGAGTTTTTTGTGCGTTTTATGCTACTCGTTTTGTTCGCTGTTTGTGCTCGGTGCGCCCTTTGTTCTCTTTGTTTTTCTGCTTTTATTACTCTTCGTCCCTTTTTCAGTTGTTGGGTGGACTTTTGCGCTCTTTGTTTATTTGCTCGAGTTTTGGGCGTTTTATGCTGCTCGTTTTGTTCGCTGTTTGTGCTCGTTGTGCCCTTTGTTCTCTTTTGTCTTTCTGCTTCTATTACTCTTCTTCCCCTTTTCAGTTTCTCTTTATTTTCCCCCTCTTATATTTATTTCTGTCTGTCTTTCTCCCTCATGTTTCCTTCTTGCTTTTCCTTCCGTTTTTTGTTTTTTGTCGTGTATTTGTTTCATTTCCTTCAGTCTTTATTTTCTCTCTGATATGTGGTTGGTCGGATTGGCGACTCGCATCCTCTTACGCGGTGTACGCTGCTCTGTGTGTGCTCTTGATTTGTCCTGTCCTTTTTTCGAAATGGTGCAGACGCCGGTCGTTTACGCCAATACGATCAGCACGATCAAGATGGTCGTTAAAAAGGCTAACTACTACGGCTTCGACAAGCAGGTGCGAAAACTATCGATATATTTACAGTTACACTTCGTACCAGTACCAGCTATCATCCAAGGTCTCCCTTCGGAGGCATTCATTCGGGCATGGGGTGACTGACGCAGGGAAAAATCCGAAATCCGCTGACGTTTTTGTGTTTTGTGCAGCTAAAGAAAACGAAAGGCTCACCTGCCGTTGAACTTTTGAAGTTTATTGAGCTATATAGCCCGAAAGTCGAAACGCGTAACGACCAGACCAGCGAAAGGAAATCGGTACACATATCTATCTATCATCTATCTATCTATCTATCTATATCTATATCTAGTCTAGTCTATTCATATAGTCTGTCAGATATCTAATATTGGGTATATGGCGGCAAGAACGGATGACACCTGTGACGACGGATTTTTCCAGGCGGCCCTTAAGGGTTGTACCTCGTATCATAGCAGGGATATGTACTACTGTACTTCACCTCGAAAGCAAAAGGCGACGATTTATTATACATACCTGGTACCCTGGTAGTAGTTATAGTTGTGTTTGTGCATATGTTGGTGTAGTAATGATAATAATAGTGGTGATAAGGTGGATACAACTTCCTATCCCCTAGATCTTACCACCTCGCGATCACTACAATCGTTCCCTGGCTCCGTGGGGGTGCACTCTGAGATTACCTCTCCTCTCCTTGCTGACCCTCGAGAGTGTGCTTACGCCACACAAGCCACCCTGGGGTGTCTCCACACAAGCCACATCACAGAAAGATAGAACTTGCTGCGGGACTACGGTCCCACAAGAATAATACGAAGTATTGTTATTACGGGGGGCCATAGTAAATAGGACCAAATATTGTGAATAAAAATATAGAAATATATGGGTGTCTGTGTGTACCGTAGGTCCTACTAACTATGGTCCCCCGTAATATTACAAGTATTTGTATATATTAGTATTAACCGAATGATAAGACACGAAAGTGCTAAGACACGCCTCCATTCCCTTATCATTGCATGCACGCCTCGGTTGGTCTTTGTCAGGTTATCGACCAGAAGTCGATGAAGTTGATTCGCGAACTGGAAGAGCAGACGCCCATCGACGTGGGTATCGGAGAAGCTATCTCGTCCTTGTGGGAAGGTGAGAGAGTGATATCACCATATCACCATATCTAAACCGGTCAAGACATCCCTGCCATCACAATCTACGGTAGATTATGTACAGATAGATCGTTACCTGCTTAGATCAATCTGCAGATGTATCCTAACCTTCCGTTGTGTTATTTTTTGTGCAGGATCTGTTTTAGTACGAATCCAACCCTCGAGACACGTGCTAGATCATGCAGACTGCACGGCTCTCGCTCTGAAAAAACATGAACTATAGACCATACAGATGAGGGGCCTGTCTGTCCTGAAGTATCTATATTATGAAATGGTCTATCTGATCCGTCCGATGTGTACACTGCTGTGTTTTGTCGTCGCGCAACACATGGGGGCTATTATTTCGGTTCGCGCTATTTTTTACTCCCGACCTAGCGGCTAGGATGCATTTTTTGTCGCTGCAGCAGTTTTCCAAAGAGTGTGCTCCCAAGACGTGAGTGGAGTGTGCGGCGCTGAAGAGGTTAAGCCCTGTAGGACTGCCCTCACTTTGTGGTGAGAATTGGGGACGTATTGCTGGGAATTAGAGTCCCATTTAGGCTTGTGCACAGTGCGGTACTGAAGAGGTTGAGGCTTGTTATCGAGGTTGTTACTGCTACTGTTGCTGTTGCTGCTGTTGTTGAGGTTGTGGTTGATGATGGTGGCGGTTTTGAGGTTGGTTAGTGTTACTATTGGTTTTGGTGTTGTCGTTTTTGTTGTACAGTAGCTCTTGTGTGATCTCTCGCCCCCCCCGTCCCCCTCCCCTTACCCCTGCGGATGAAGTCAAACTCGATTGTTGTGGTTCTTGCGCTTGTTCTTGTTATTGCGTCGATGCCCACCGCCCCCCCCCCCCCCCCTTCCCCTTATGCCCGAGAATGGCATCTCACCCCCGATGTTTGCTGCTTCTGTTGTTAATGGTGTTCTTGCTCTTCTTGTCGTTCTTGCTCTTTTGTCGACGCCTGCCCCCCTGCCCGAAGATGGCATCTGACAATGACTCGATGATTGCTATGATAGACTCTTGTTCTCTTGTTCTTGTCCTTGCTCTTCTTCTCTTTGTTTGCTCTTCACGTTGTTGCTTTTCTCTTTTTCTCTCTCAATGTCGTTATTGTTCCTTGTGCCATCGCCGCGCCTCCCCCCTATCGCCGATGTTGCCCCTGCCTGCGTTTTGCATCAGACCCGATGATCCAGAAGACATGGGAGCGACGCAGCGAGTACCAGGTTATCGAGAGCATGAAGTACTTCCTAGACGGCATGGCTCGGATAATGCAGCCGCAGTACGTAGCGACGCCGCAAGATATCCTTCACATTCGGATACGTAGCTCAGGTAAGTCTGCTGCTGCTGCTGCTGCTGCTGCTGCCACTTGCACCCGTACGCACCAGGATTTTCGATTGCAAACAGGACAAAAAGTAGCCGTGCTGATTTTGATGTTGGTGTTGGTGTTGGTGTTGGTGATGGTGATGGTGACGGTGATGGTGACGTGTTGATGGTGGCGGCGATGGCGAGGTCTGTAGGTGGTGGTGGAGATGTGGTGTTGTGGTGGCGCTTGAGGTGCTGTTTGTGTTGGTGTTGGTGCTGGTATTGGGTGCGGTGGTGTCGGCCTGGCTTTTTTTGGTGTCTTGGTGTTGGTGTTGTTGTTGTTGTTGTGGTGGTGGTGGTGGTGGTGGTGTGTGGTGTGTTGGGTGGTGACGTTGTGTGTGTGTTGTTGTGTGGTATGTTCGTTGGTGTAACGGACTATTACGGGGGTTAATAGGACCTATGGTATACATAAACCTACATATTTACCTATTTTTACTCACAAAATTCGGTCCCGTTAACTATGGACCCCCGTAATACTTAATTGCTGTATTAGATTACTGTAAGTAGACCCGTGGTCACGAACAGGTGCAATAATATAGACCCTCCGTCACGAAAAGGTGCAATAATATAGACCCGTAGTCAGGAAAAGGTGCAATAATATAGACCCGTGGTCAGGAAAAGGTGCAATAATATAGACCCGTGGTCAGGAAAAGGTGCAATGATATAGACCCGTGGTCAAGAAAAGGTGTAAATATATAGTCCCGTGGTCAGGAAACGGTGCAATAATATAGACCCGTGGTCAGGAAAAGGTGTAATTGTATAGTCCCATGGTCACGAAAAGATGTATTTTTATAGTGCCGTGGTCACGAAATGGTGCAATTCTATATAGGCCCGGGGTACGAAACGGTGTAATTGTATAGGCCCGTCGTCACGAACAGGTGCCATTATACGGGCCCGTGGTCAGAAAAAGTCCAATCATATACGTAGCCCCGTGGTCACGAAAAGGTGCAGGGAAAGTCGTACAGTAGTAAGGCACCGCTACTACTGCCACTGTGAATACTACTACTGCGACTATCCTGCTGTATACCTGGTATCTATTACTATTTACAATAGTTTCATCAATACCTCTACTATCACTACTGTACGTGACTACCTCTATTACTATGAAAGTACTACGCTGCTTCTGCTACTACTAGTGCCACCACTGCTGCTGGTACTGCTACTACTACCACTACTACTATTTGAACACTACTACTACTACTACTACTATTACGGGGGTCCATAGTTAACGGGACCAAATTTTGTTAGTAAAAATAGGCAAATATATAGGTTTTTATGTACACCATAGGTCCTGTTAACTATGTACCCCCGTAATAATACTACTACCACTACTACTATTTGAATACTACTACTAGTACTACTATTAATACCACTACTACTATTTGAATACTAGTCAGTGCTGTTGACAATACTCCTACTTCGAAGTACAGAACAACTGATATTGCTAAGTTCCACACCAACGAGTACTACTGCCTCGCCTTGTACCTTTTTAGATTATTGCTTCGATCGGTTTCATCTTGAAGAACGCGTTTCCGGAATTGTAAAGTGTGTCAGGAGACGGCGGGAATTTTCCACCCATGTTCCTTGACTGACGCCAAACTACTAGGATTTAGATTGGAACACTCGGATCCACACCCTTGACCGGTGGCAGGTTTTCCCTTGACTGACCCGTCCCCTGACATTTTGTTTGTGTTGTAGGGATCGTGGTGGACAAGTACTGCATCGACGGTACCACGTTCGAGATGTACGATGTGGGGGGGCAGCGCAACGAGCGCAAGAAGTGGATACACTGCTTTGACAACGTCACAGCCGTCATCTACGTTGCCGCTCTTTCGGAGTACAACCAGGGGATGTTTGAGGACGCTAACACCAACCGGTACGTAAAAAACGCCAAAGAAATGTCTTGGAAACCCCCTTGTATTTTCCTGCGCTGTGCGTAGCGCCAACACGTACCTACTGTAGCGCCGAATGATGTCTTGTTGCGAAAACCCTCTTCTCTGGTCCTGCGCTGTCGTCGGGTCGATTGGTTTTCTTTGCTACACGCGATTACGGTGTCTGGCTTGCTTGGTCGTGTGCTCTGTGCTGTGCTGTGCTGTGCTGTGCTGTGCTGTGCTGTGCTGTGCTGTGCTGTGCTGTGCTGTGCTGTGCTGTGCTGTGCTGCTGTGCTGTGCTGTGCTGTGCTGTGCTGTGCTGTGCTGTGCTGTGCTGTGCTGTGCTGTGCTGTGCTGTGCTGTGCTGTGCTGTGCTGTGCTGTGCTGTGCTGTGCTGTGCTGTGCTGTGCTGTGCTGTGCTGTGCTGTGCTGTGCTGTGCTGTGCTGTGCTGTGCTGTGCTGTGCTGTGCTGTGCTGTGCTGTGCTGTGCTGTGCTGTGCTGTGCTGTGCTGTGCTGTGCTGTGCTGTGCTGTGCTGTGCTGTGCTGTGCTGTGCTGTGCTGTGCTGTGCTGTGCTGTGCTGTGCTGTGCTGTGCTGTGCTGTGCTGTGCTGTGCTGTGCTGTGCTGTGCTGTGCTGTGCTGTGCTGTGCTGTGCTGTGCTGTGCTGTGCTGTGCTGTGCTGTGCTGTGCTGTGCTGTGCTGTGCTGTGCTGTGCTGTGCTGTGCTGTGCTGTGCTGTGCTGTGCTGTGCTGTGCTGTGCTGTGCTGTGCTGTGCTGTGCTGTGCTGTGCTGTGCTGTGCTGTGCTGTGCTGTGCTGTGCTGTGCTGTGCTGTGCTGTGCTGTGCTGTGCTGTGCTGTGCTGTGCTGTGCTGTGCTGTGCTGTGTGCTGTGCTGTGCTGTGCTGTGCTGTGCTGCTGTGCTGTGCTGTGCTGTGCTGTGCTGTGCTGTGCTGTGCTGTGCTGTGCTGTGCTGTGCTGTGCTGTGCTGTGCTGTGCTGTGTTCCATGCGTGCTAAAGTACTGTTTTGCCCTTTTTTTTCAAGAATTTACCTCAAATGCCTACCTTAGGTGTTTATTTTGGGGAAGGGAAGTAACAAAAAAAAAATTTTCGCGAACACGCTGAAATGTTACGAACCCCGGTATAGTGGTACCGCAGTGTGCTAAAGTCCCCCCCCCCCCCCCCCCCCCCCCCCCCCCGTCCCCCCCCCCACCCCCCCACGTTTTTTTTTGTTTGTTTCGAACGTCCCACGAACCGCAGGATGAGTGAAGCGGTGGTGCTGTTTCAGGGCATCTGCAGCAATCCTTTTTTCGAGCGGTCTAGCATCATCCTCTTCCTCAACAAGAAGGACCTTTTCGCCGAAAAGTTACCGGTGAGCTCTGCCGCTTTTACCTTGCCGCTCCGACGCCCCCCCCCCCCCCCCCCCCCCCCGAAGGAGGGAGGGGATGTCAAAAGACTTTGACGCGCTTGACTCCTTGACTGACCGCCTCCACCACTCAAACTACAGCAGTGATATATTAAGGTCGAAACAGGTATTGACGAAAGACCGGTCTCGTAAGGGTCGACCGCTTGAATGACCGCCCCCTGCACTAAAACTAGTATATTAAGGACCTTGACGCGCACAAAAAGACCCGGCATCCTACGGTTCGACCCTTGACTGACCGCCGTCTACACTAAACTAGTATAACGAGGCCAAAGTAGACCTTGACGCTCCCAAAATGACCGCTCTCCTATAGCACTCTGTCTGGCACAAGTATGGGGACCGTTTGTACGAGGGTACAGGAAAAAAAGCGGTAGAAAGCAGAGGGGGGTGGTATACTAAAGTGAATGAAAGCAAAACTGAAAAATAACGTGTTTTATTCCTTTTCTGACAAAAATCCAAACCCGCGACGAGTCTGTTTTTAATTCCGACAAGGTGGCCAGTGTTTGCTCCGTTTTCTCTTGTTTTCGTCTACTGTACCCCTTGGTTTGTATAGTAGTACTTACTAGTTAGACCAAACGGCTCTTGTATTTGGTCGGACACACAGTGGCGGCTTATTCGTGTGGCACTATCTGTTGTTGCCCTCACCCCCTCTTGCTTCCCCTCGTCTACGCATCCGTTCACCCATCTGTCCCGTCCGTCAGGTGCATCCGATCGGGCAGGTGAAGGAGTGGTCGGACTTTAAGGGGGCTTGTACCTTCGACCGAGGGGTTTCCTACTTCTTGGAGAAGGTAATGCAAACGGGGGAAGAGGGGAAGGGGGGGGGGGGGGCGGGTACTCGATAGGAGAGATTTACTCGATCTCATGCATGGCCGTAGTCGTATGACCATAGACCCTCGCATCCCTACAATGTCGGGACGAGGGGAGGAGGGGGGTAGCCATGTGATGCATGGCCATAGTCGTATGACCACAGAGTGGGGCGGGGGTTTCTGTGCAGGTCTGCCGCTGTACGCTGTACGGTTGATTATAGACCCTCGCATCCCTACAATGCGGGGACGGAGCACGTCGGGTTTTCGTAGACCAGGCAGACATAGCTTGCATCTGGCACGAAGCTCCGTGAGGTATTCGGCGAGTCGCACGAGGGGTGGGGGGGGTTTATGTGTTGGTCTGGCGCTGGACGGTCGATCATCGCGGCCCTGCCCCTGGGTTAGTGAAGAACGGATGGTGTTGTGTGGCGTTGCCGTGCGGTGGGAGATGGTGTTCTTCCTGTCAGCGGCCGCTAGAGCTCTCGCTCTCGCTACCGCTTTACTATTCCCTGGCCCCTTAATTTTGTCCTTGGGTTGCCTTCTCTCAACCTCACGTTCTTCCGGTTGTTTGCTATGTTGTTTGCTGTTCATCTTGTTATTGTTATCCCTTGTTTTTTTTTTGCGTTGTGCGTTCTGTCAGTTCAACGCGGCGAACACGGCGAAGAAGACGGTGTACCACCACGTTACTTGCGCCACCGACAGCGAAAACATAGAGGTCGTATTCAGCTCCTGCAAGGACACGGTCTTGCGAAGCAACTTCAGGTTGGTCTCTCCTTCCCTCCTCCCTCCTCCCTCCTTGTATTTTTCCCTCCCCCCAACCCCCCGCTCCCGATCCCTCGCCCCCTGATCCCGACCTCTCAACCCCCGATCTCGATCCATCGACCCCCAACCTCAACCCTGCCTGCCCCCCCCCCCCCCCGTCGCCCCCCCTATATTATATACCTAGTATATATATATATGGGTTGGGTTGGTGTCGGTTGGCGACGACGCTGTAAAACACGCCTCTCACTACTTGAGCTAGACAACCACGGTACCGTTTTTTTTTTTTTTTTTTTTTTGGCGGTACCACCACGGTTGGCGGTCAAGTTAGATTATTTTTGTGCGGGGAGAACCTTTACTCCGCACAAGGGGGATGATCGTATCACGTAGTGTGTGTATATGGTGAGGCACCCACGAGGCAGTTACATAGTAAACCCATTGCTGTCTCTGGCAGTGGCCACACCAGAAATTTAAATCAATTCATTGATGCTGTCATCCGTATGCAAGAAAATCCGCCTCTGAAGCGGTTCTTAGTAGGATGCAGCTCATCCTTCATGCGACTCGCCCAACACCTCACGGCTCTTCGCGCTTGGTGCAAGCAATGTCTTGCCTGGTGAAAACCCGACGCGCTCCGTCCCGGCATTGTAGGGATGCGAGGGTCTATGGTCATACGACTACGGCCATGCATGATAATGAATACCCGACCCCCCCCCCTATATATATATTATATGGGTTGGGTTGGCGTCGGTTGGCAACGACACTGTAAAACATGCCGCTCACTACGTGAGCTAGACATCCAGGGTACCGTTTTTTTTTTGTTTTGTTTTTTTGGCGGTCGCCCACAGCTGGTTGTCTGGTTAGATCATCTGTGCGAAGTAAATAACCTTTACTCTGCACAAGGGAATTGATCGTATCACGTAGTGTTCAAGGTAAGGCACCCAAGAGGCAGTTACATAGTACTCCCATTGCTGTCTCTGGAAGTGGCCACACCGGAAATTAAACTAACTCATTGAAGCTGTCATCCATATGCAAGAAAGTCCGCCTCACAAGCGGTTCTTAGTAGGATGCAGCTCACCCTTCATGCGGCTCGCCGGGCACCTCACGGCGCTTCGCGCTTGGTGCAAGCAATGTCTGCCTGGTCGGTGAAAACCCGACATGCTCCGTCCCGGCATTGTAGGGATGCGAGGGTCTATGGTCATACGACTACGGCCATGCATGAGATCGAGTACATCTCTCCTATCGAGTACACCCCCCCCCCCCCCGACCCCCGATCCCAACCTCCAACCTCTACCCCCGATCGCGCCTGACCTCGACCCCGACCGTAACCCCGACCCCAACCCCGCCGACCAACCCCCAGCCCCAACCCTGACCTCCAACCCCTGCCCCCGACCGCAATCCTGATCCCAACCCTTACCGCAACCCTGACCCCAACTGCGCCTCCCGACCCCCGACCCCTACCCCCGACCGCACCCCCGACCCGAAGCCCGACCCCAACCCCGCATCCCGGTCCCCAACCCCAGCGCGGACCCCCAACCCCTACTCCTGACCACAAACCTGACCCTGACCTCTGCGGCAACGCTGACCCCGATCCGGCTTCCATACCCCGGACTCTCACCCCCGAACCCGAACCAAACGCCGACCCCCCAACCCCGACTCCCTGACTACTTACCCGGAATCCCGACCCCTAACCTTCCCCACCCTCTTTAAAATGGCATGCTCTCCGAACGGGACGGCCTGAGCGACTGGAAAAGGTTGCCTGAAGACGATTTTTTCGTTCGTTGCTGTTCGTTCTAGTTCGTTCTTCTTGTTCGTTCTTCTCGTGTGCTGTTGTTTTCCTTCGGGGTCCATAGTTAACAGGACCTATGGTAGACATAAAAACCCATATATTTACGTATTTTTACTAGCATTATTTGGTCCTATTTGCTATGGTCCCCCGTAATAACTGTTGTGCTTTTTTCTTTGCCGTTGTTCGTTCTTATTTGCTCTTGTTCATATTGTATGTTATGTTTGTTTCTTAATTTTAATGCTGCTGGTTCTTTGCCCGCGCGTGTTTGTTCTTATTTTCGCGCTGCTTGTTACTGCTCATTCTTGTCTGCTCTTTGTGTCTCAGGATAAACGGCTTCATGGACTAGCAAAAGCTATCGGTAGGGGGGGACGGGGGAATATTTTGCGCGCTTCATCTTCAGGAGGGTGGATTCGGCATGGCCCTCGACTTTTTCGGTTTTTCTTTTTCTGTGTTCGGTTTCGGTTTCGCACCTCTTTCCGAAAGGCCTTTAGGATGTGTGTGGGAGGGTGGGGGTTCGGTTTCGCACCATTGGCCAGGGGGCGTTTGGAAGCACGGGGGGAGGGGACACACACCCCAGCCATCTGATTGGAGCGTCGTGCGGGGAGATACCCTGGTAGTATTGAGGCGATAGGTAGTGGTATGAAGCGGACAGGGGACGGGGGACGGGCATGTTTGTTGTTTGTAGCGCGTCAGGATCGGACGGGTACGACGTGCTTTGGTTGGGAAGGAGGTCGAATGACCCCGGTGCTTGGAGATGCGCGGGCGGGAGGGGAGGGGTAAGGAAGCCCAGATGATCTATATACTACATCCTGCGCCGAGTTTGTTTTGTTTTTTCGGCATCGGTTTTTGGGGTGCTTTGTAGGCGTTCTTTGGAGAGGGGTAGTCGTTGTTTCGAGGGGGGTAGGAGTTATTTCGAGAGGGGTAGGCGTTCTTTCGAGAGGGATAGGCGTTCTTTGGAGAGGGGTGCGGGTGGGTTCACGCGGAGGAGCAGGGCGGGGTGGAAAAGGAGAAGGCGGAGGAGGGAAAGGAAGAGGGGCGCACGTGGAGCGGGAGAAGCGATACACAGAGAGAGGGGGGGGGGGGGGGGGGGGGGGGGGGGGAGAAAGACGGGGCCGGAAGATGAGCTGATATTTTATTACTCATGTACCCTACTAGATACGTGTACGATGTTCTGCGCGAGAGAGGGGCCAACGGAGCACGCTCGGCGACCTTTGGGGTAGTAGGTGTGTGCTTCTTTCTGCCTGTCTGCCTACCTGCGTGCCGGGAGGTTGGGCTGGGTATAGGGCTCGATTTCGGAGCTTTTTTGGTGTCCCCTGGCGTTGGTGGTGGCGGTGGCGACGGCGAGCGGAGGTGGGGAGAGGGGAAAGACGCCTCCTCATTGTCTTGAAAAATGGCCTCAATTCTTTACAGAAACGCCGCAATACCTTGGAGAAACCTCCTTCACGTGGAGCATCGATTTTTTCTCCTTTTTGGTGAGGGGTTTGCGCGAGGGGAGGAGTATTTGTGTTTGTGAAGGACGGGTAGGGGGGGTGGGAGAGGAGAGGAGGGTTTGGAGGATGAGGGGGGGGGGGGGGGGGGGGGATAATTTTTCTGGGTGTGCGACAGTTTGCCACGAGATTTTGCCTCGTGGGGAAATTTCAGGGGTTGCCGGAACGCTCTCCTGATGTGTACCCGGAGGTGTGCCCAGAGGGCATTGGATAGGCAGGCCTCGCCTCGATGCGACCATGTTGAGTTGAGTCGTGTTCGGTAAATCAGGTTGTGATGTCGCGCCGCGTTGAGTTGAGTCGTGCCGTCTAGCCTAGTCTAGCCTAGCCTAGCCTAGCTTAGCCTAGCGCGGCATCTCGCCGTGTAGTAGTTTTTATTACGTCGCACAGTTTTCCGGTCGCGGCGGCTGTATGTGCTTTTCGAGTGCGTCATAAAAATAAGAAAGTACAGGAGGTACCGGTATGATACGATACAGTAGTGTACACGCACACACGCGGTGCTCCCGCCCGCATAGTAGCTCCCAGCCGTGTGTGCCGTGTGTGCGCTGCTTGGTTAGTCGATGAGTGTTCCTGCCCCCCCTAAGCCCGCCTGCTCGTCAGCCCGCGGGTGTCAGTCCTATGCCGTAAGATACTTTTACGTAGATCGGGTGAGCAGGTATTTGGTTATCCGATCGGTCAATGCCCCCCCCTCCCATCCTCCCCCACCTACCATGATGCAAGAAGAAGGGGAGGAGTCATTTTGTTACTTTATTTATTTCTTGTGACGGGGCGTACGTACGTGAATCTGTTCGCGGATGCGTATCGTGGATCGGTTCGTTGGTCGGTATGCGGACCGGTTCGTGGACCAGTTCGTTGATCGGTTCATCAAATGTGTCGGTAGATTCTACAACTCCAGGTTTTTCTCCCGTCTTGTTGTTGTCGCCTGGCGCCGGTTCTTTTCGCTTGGTCATGTACGGTCAATCCCGTGGCTGCGCGTTGCATGAGAGGGGAGGGATTGTGGTTGAATTCCACAAGTAGTACTTGGATATGTTGTGCCATGCCTAATTCTAGGCCCTACCTTGTGGGCCCCTACCTTTTCGATGTTTTCGTTCGACTTCGTCGTCCAATTCTATCGTATCGGTATCGGTAGTTACGCCTTCATGGCTTTTGTTTGTTTGTGTTTCTTCGACCTACTAGGTACATAGGAGACCCGTTCCCTTTTTTCCTTCCGTCGTTTTTCTAGTATCGATCCCAAGGACGTTGATTGGTCGGCGGATTCGATTGGTGTGGCGTGGAAAGAGTGCCGTGTGTTGTCCTTCTCTTGGGCATGTTGTTCCGTGGTTCCACGCCCCCCCCCCCCCCCCTGCGCTTTGTTTTGCGCGGATTTTGTTTTTGTCTCTGTTTTTTTTTGTTCCTCTCCGATAATGATGTTGGAGGGAAGAGGAGAGAGAGTGCGGTTTGATTGGATGTCTTGTCAGATTTCGCGATACATAAAGGCAATGGCTTCGACTCCAGCGGAATGATAGCGGTACATAGAGCATGAGGACGAGCACCAGTAAAAAATCTACCTGGCTGGTTTGTAGTCTATGATACTTCAAAGTATGATAGTAGTAAAAGCGGGCTGTCTTTTTTTTTTTGTGTCTTGTCTGTCTGCTGCTGTTGTTGCTGGTGTTGCTATTGCTGCTGCTGCTGCTGCTGCTGCTGCTGCTGCTGCTCTGCTGCTCTGCTGCTCTTGCTGCTGCTGCTGCTGCCACCAAGGCGTGCTGCGCGTTATCGTGTTGTGGGTGCGGGAGGGCGATGCAGGCTCTAATGTTTGTCTTTCTCTCTTCTGATTCTTCTTTTGTGTTTATGTGTCGCGGATTTTTTCTTTCTTATTTTTGTTTTTGTCCTGGCATGCCACTACACTAAGTATTGGTATAGAATACGGTTTCGTAGGTGTGTAGCCTTTGGCTGGGAGTCGCTGGGGGGAGGGGAAGAGGGGGGAAGGGGGGGGGTATTGGTAGTACCGTGTACCGTGTGCCAGCCAAAAACAGAAGGATGGGTGGGTGCGGTTCGTGCTTGCATACATGTTGTGGATATTTCGTTTTTTGTTTTTTTGGGGTGAATAAATGGTTTTAAAACCGTTTCGTTTTTTCTGCCCCGATTTTTTACCGCGTTAGTTTGCCTTTTTTTTTTTGAAGCAGTAAAAAGGCAAGAAGAAAAAAAAAAAATGGCGACTGCAGCGGCGGCGGCGATGGAGATATTATCCAATGCGTTGTTTTTTTTTTCGTTGTTGCGGTGTGTTGCGCGACTCTGCGTCGTGATCTGTCATTATTTGTTGACGATATTTGCTCAAGATTCTGCCCATCCGTGGGCGAACGAACGGGGAATGTCATCACCCCCCTCCTGCTGTTTTATGTTGCTCCTTCAATATGCTTGAAGCTTGAGACCCATCCATGTGGCCATGAACGGCAAGGAACCCGTTCCTCCTGTTTGTTGTTCCGTAAATCTCTCTCTTGAAACAATCTCCAAGCAACTCGGGACCTTGGAGCTTGAAGGTTTCAAGAGCTTGAAACTTCAAGAAGAGCTTGAAGCTCTACTTGAAAGCCTCATAACGACCAAGAGGTTAAAATTCTTCTTGAGCTTGAATCTCAAGTGAGGCTCATGGAGCTCAAGAGCTCCAAGCCCAAGAGCTTAAAGCTTTTACACTTTGAAACTTGAACAGCTTGAAGCTCAAAGCGTTAGCAGCTTGAAGCTCAAAGCGTTAGCAGCTTGAAGCTCAAGAGCTTGAGGCGCAAGAGCTTGGAGCTCGAGAGTGCTCGAAGCTTCGGGCTCTATATAAAAAAAATAATCAATTTGTTTTTGCTGCAGAATCGAAAACCGGTCGCATTTGTTTTTAGGGGATTGGTTAGTTTCGCGCCTCCTTCGGCTACGGAAAGTCTACACGGCAAACAATAGTAATTACTGTGGCTAGCCTCTGCTTGTGTAGTAAGACTTGTAGTGTGGGAGAGGAGTTAACCTTTCAGACACCAAACAGATCAGATCATCAGATCCCCACTTCGTGATCTAGAAAATCTTTCGGGACATACATGTTTTCCCGGGTCTGCGATCTGCAAGACTTTGTTACAGATACTGTAGAAAATGTTCGCTGGTTGGGATCTATCTGTATGGCGCGGCTCCTGCCTGCACACAGACATGGACAGCTCTGTCTGCCCACATGTTTTCCGGGTATAGGATCTGTACGGTACAGCTCTTGCTCGACAGATAGATAATATCGGCGAGCAGATAGTATGTAGATCATCTATCAATAGATATCGTGACCTCTCTGATGTGTGTAACGCTTGAACCCGCTGCAAAGCTATTCATTTACACTGTAGTCTTGCAGTAGCTTGTCGGCAGAAGGAGGTGCAGTTGGTATATATACATACGTGTCATAAGATGATGAGAGCGCCATCGAGCGCGCGTGCATGCGTGCCTTATTTTCGCGTTACAGCAGCACAGGCCACTTATTATTCCTAGGAGTATTATTATACATATCCCTTTCTTTGGGTGGGATTTATTCAAGTCTCTCTTCTGTTTCGGCTGAAAAAAAAACTCTCCACGTACCAGGTATTTCTTTGACCTCTGTTATTCGACCGTGTTTTTTCGACCGTGGGCCAGAGAACCCAGCAGCTGTTAACAGATAGCACCACGGATCCCGTCTATGTCGAGGGAAAAAAAAGAGGTAGGGGGGGGGGGTACTCATTCATCGTGCATGGCCGTAGGCGTATGACCATAGACCTTCGCATCCCTACAATGCCGGGACGGAGCACGTCGGGTTTTCACCGACCAGGCAGACCTTGCTTGCACCAAGAGAGGTGGGGGGGGGGGGGTATATATTGAGGCTGGGGAAAGCCCAGGCGATTCTATTAGTAGTACGAAATGCAGCGCCTGTATTATTGTGTTTGGTATTACAATGCCAATTAACGGTATCGATGGTGTACTGAAGCGCCATTTAACGGTACAGGCCTATCGTGCCGTTTTTCGTGAGGTTGTCATGGTATATTGCAAACCTTTTGGGAGCTTCCGAGGGGCAAACAAAAACAACTCGATTATAGTACCGCGTTGGCCACACGAGACGAACAGCCCGGCCTGCTGGGGTAGGGGATAGGGGATGCGTCCGAACCGCAACTTAAGCCCTCTACGTACTACTGCAGTGTGCATATACCTCAATCTGAGTCTTATTCTAATTCCAAGTGTTTTTTTTCCCCACAACGGGAGTGCAGTCCTTAAGGCCTAAACGGTTTTATCCCTTTGGCACATACCTGGTTTGCCTTATTATGACGATTGTACGTGACAGCCAGCCGTCGGCGACGCCGGTGACGCGTCACACGTTTTGTTCGTTTGCCGTCAGGTGACGATGTCCCCTATCCCTACCTGGGACATGAAAACACTCGCCGACTTTTGTGGAAAGCCCTAGTAGATATTGATACGCAGAACAAGCCCTTGTCAAAAATCAGGGCGACAAAGGACGCTAAGCATAATATATATGAAAACACCCGCCGGCCGTTACTTTGTGGAAACCCCTAGATAACGTGTGCCTTGTATGTGAAAACGAATAAATAAATCCAAACTTCTAGTTCAAGTCATGAATTAACTAATTTCATCCACTCCTACCCCTCCTTCTTGATAATGTACAATATACGTGTACTCGTTCGTCATAGCTGAAGACGGTGCGCGTCGAGTTCACAGCTCGGCATTTCAGACAGTTCTTTCGGGTATTGCACGCTTCACGCCGGATACTGCACACAGCTAAAATGGCCCCGACCTCAGGAAATATATTACTACAGATAGGATCATGCTGCGCCCGTGCCGTACGACTCCTTGCATTCAACCATTGTAACTCAGACACCATTTTGTACCATCCCTCTGTCAGGCATTGGCCGTTGCGGTGATTGTCACTTTTCACCGTCAATGTTCTCTGAAGTCGCAAGAGGGTTGAGAAGCCGCACGCAGCATGACAATAGTATACCCGTACTGCTGCACGCCCTTCCTAGACGCCTGGTATTACTGCACTCATCGTTTTTCTGGTAGGTGTTCCACAGTTTAGTGACACAGTTTCACACCTCTCTGTTATAAGGATTACACCCGGCTGGGTAATCGATCGATCTTTTATATACCCTTATATATAGCTCAGTAGGTAACACCTTCACATTTGGCGTCGTCGGCAGGACACGGGTTCGAATCTCAATTCGAACGTTTCTTTCATAGAAACGCTTGCGCGTGCGTCCCTAAAAAAAACATCTCCCTGGTTCCCCAGCAGAGGTATTGAAACGAAGCGGGTAGGTCAGCGTACATCCGTATACGGTACCGACGCCCCCAAGATCCCGCCGTTCAGAGGGGGGAAGAGGTTGATAAAGATTACCCCGGACTGACTGGGTAATTGATGGATCTTTTATCCCTATGCATAGCTATTAATATAGGTAACACCTTCATACCATGGGTGGATCGTAATCGATTCCCCTTTCATTGTCTACTGTAGATCTTGCAATCTTAATCTTGTCAGATTTCCATAATATTCCCGATCTTGTATGATCTACTGTAGTAGCCCATGTTGCCGGGTGGGACCCGTACAGTTTGCATGATCTATTACTAGCATAGACATGTTTCCTAGATTGGATCTACATCACACCGACAGGCAAGGAATTAGACAAGCTACAGTAAACGATAAACGATCTTGGGTCATCAACTGTCCGAGGTGTACACAATTTACCGTGGTGGTCTGTCTCGAAATGTCCGAATGTTTCGGTCTGTCGTCTGTCGCCCGTGTCCAATACATCCGATATGCACTTTAATTGATTGAGCGCTCAGACCAATCAGCACCACACGAAACTTACTGGGAGCTCCACTGCCCAAGCAATGTCAAGTTGTAGCCCGGGAGCATGTGTCTTAAGCGTAGGGCATGAAGCCATGCAAAGCAACACACTTGCTTCAACACATGAAATGCAAGCAGCTGCAAGCAACTGAACACACGTCAAAAACGAATAACACACAGCACAAACAACAACAACACCACACAGCATAAACAGAAGGGAGAAACAACAGACCGACCCAGCACCACGCACATAACGACCAGCTACAGTAGCTACACCAGCTGCCTCATCCACCAGTCACCAGTAGCGCAGGGCAGGAAGTAAGGGTCGTTGCGGCTATTACTGCGCCTCGCTTGCACGCGGTTATGGAGGAAGGAGCATTCTACAAACGAAGGTTGAAGAGAGATTTTTGATGCCACGGCGGCTCCCAGCCCGGTGATTTTCGTGTCCCTCGACCAAAGACTAGTGAGAAGGCTTCAAAACTCCGCAGTGGGGATCACTGAGGTATCTCATCAGGAAAATGTTGTCTTTTCCAACCGATTTTCCCTCCGGAATCAAGGAAAAATACCCAGCATCAATTGATTAACGAATTAATTTACTCCTCTTCGTACTGGTATGAACTAACTCATTCATTGATTCCCCAGTGCCAACTGGGGTGTCTGAACATGCTACCGCCTCTCCAAGCGCAATCCATCCCCCTCAGGACCGTTCCTCGGCTCCATCGGCGGCCTCTCAAACAACCACACGCTAGCCTCCCGGCCGTCACCATCTCGAAGCCCGACTTTCCCCTTCTTAACAAGCGAAGGGGGTTTCCATGTGTTGGAAGCGGCAAGAGGGGGGAGCTTCCATGAAACGGAGGTGGTGTCTCCCCACGCGCCCCCCCCCCGTCGAACCCCCCCTGATTTCTACAAACCCCATCACCACCGTAGTCGATAGGCGACCCCACTCCCGCCTCCCCCCCGTCGATCACCCTCTCGCTACTATCAACCCCAATATCATCGTACGTGTAGTCGTTAGGTGACCTCACCCCACCCCCCACCCCGTTGATCGCCCCACCATGATCTGAAACCCCACCACCACCATGACCACCGTAGTCATTGAGCGGCCCCATCCGGTAGAGGTGCACCGCTAGCTCGAGGGCGGGTTCCGACCGGCCCCGGAAGGATGACTGCGCCCCACGTTGCTGCCGCCGTTGAGGATGTGGTACGGAGGGCGTTCCACAGTCATCGCCGTGGGTGGTGGTGGTGGTGGCGGCGGCGGTTTTGGTGGCGGCGGTGGCGATGGCGGTATCGGTGGTGGTGGTAGTGGTGGTGGGGGTGGTGGTAGTGGCGGTGGTGGTGGTGTCGGTGTTGATGGGAGTGGGGATGGTGGTGTCGTTCGTGGTGGTGACGTTGGGGCTGGTGGTGGTAGCAACGATGGCGGTGGTGGTGGTAGTGGTGGTCGGGGGGGTGGTGGTGGTGGTGGCGGTAGTGGTGCTTCCGAGCAGCGGAAACGTACCCTCGATGAAACGACTGTCGACTAGAGATTCCAAGGGCACCTGGAAACGTACAAGCGAGACCGTGGAACCGAGAGAGAGGTAGACCACAAGATTGTTGTTGTTGCTGTTGTTGTTGCACATGTTTCTGCGGACCAAGGGGTGATAGGCCTCTGGACCAAGCATGTGCGGGACCTCTACACCTATCATGTGCGAGACCTCTCAACCGACCCTTTGCGGGGCCTCTCAACCAACCATTCGGGAGGCCTTTCAGCCAATCATGTGCGAAGCTTTTAAGGGGACCACGTGTCAGGATCATCAACCAATCACGCGCGAGACCTCTTAACCAAGCGTGTGCTAGGCCTCTCGACCAACGATATGCGAGGCTTCTCGACCAACCGATCGTGGTTCCATGAGTGAAGCATAAAGGAGCGGCATTCTTATGCGGAGCCTGAACGGCGCCCCTCAGCCAATCATGTGCGAGACATCAACCATGTGCGAAGGAGGAGGCTTTTTTTTCTTGTCAACTTCAGCATAACATGTCTTTTAGGGGTATATCTTAGCATGAAACCACCAAGCATAAAAGCGAGCACGAAGAGAAAGATAATCAGTGCGAAGATCGAGACTGTGGAAATTTTGTTGTGAACCGACGGAATCACTCACGTATCTCTACCGACGGAAATACTGACCTCTGGAAGCAGCAACAGCAGATATGAGAAGAAAAGGAAGGGCAGGGCTTATTCGTTCGTCATCAGCTGAATGTGCGCACAGCTGCGGTAGTATGGCAGAGGCACAAGAGCGGACGAACGGCACCACACTGCCTGCCGTCTTGCTGATAGACCTAGAGGCTAGGACTATTGTTACTGTTACCATCCGACAATGTGCGGTATGAGCTTCAACGTTGATCCCTCAATAACATTCCTATTGTTGTGGTATTGTCCCCCCCACCCGCCATTTCATATTTCGGAGGTGGATGCCTACAACATGGTGTGTGTCCCACCGTGTTATGCTTATACCGGTAGGTAATAGGGTGCTTACGAAGAATGTAGTTGGGTTGGGTTCCTTGCAGGCTTTTTCCCACGTCATAGTAATCTCAACCACCGAAAAAGTATTTGCTGTGGGAAAGAGTGACCAAAATGACGTTTTTAGCCTCTTAATAAGTATTCCTGGGTTGGGTAACTCTGTGGGTTGGGTTGCAAACGGAGTAACTTCTGATTAACCTGTTTAACCGATCAACCTCTCACGTCGGTCGGTTTAGAAACATCTTCACACCTCGTATGACGTAACACTCGGATGACACTCACCGATATCTCCGGGAGGGGAGTATAACGTAGCATCCCCATTAAAAACGCCTCCATACTTTGAAACCCTAAAACAGGGGATATGTAGGAGGGATCCCCCAAACAAATGTCTCAAACAATGGGGAAACTCCGCCAGAACGTTATCCATCTACATCCCCAGAACGTTATCCGTCTACCACGTAATCTGCACACTCGCACATATGAGCCAACACAGCAGTAACTAACGTTAATGTTAGATCGAGGATGTGCGTTATCTGCTGCCTTGTGTTACGACATAAATTGTATTCGGGCGAAGACATTATTAACATACCGCTAGTGTTTATCGATCATGTACGTACGTTATCCGTTTTTGACGTGTGTCGTGGTAGCAAGAGTTCCGTTAACACGCCAACTAACGTCACTCGATACAGACTGATGCTGCGGCCGCTGCGTTAACATGTTGATGGGCCGTACACGATGTCCCTCTAACTTGTATTACGATAGACACTAGGAGTCCGCTAATACGCTAACATAGTGTTATGTTAGCGATTAATCGGCCATGTACGGTATCCGTCCAAAGTGTGTTACGGTAGCAAGTAAGAATTCCGCTGACACACAAACACAACGTTACTCGCTGCGGGCTGATGTCGCTCTTAATAACACGGTAACAAAATGTTAACGTTTATTCGACCATGTACGTCACCCCTTCAACTTGTCTTACAATAGCCATCAGGAATCCCGCTATCACGCCAACATATCAATAGCGTTACTCGCTATGGGCTGCCTACCCTAACACCGTCACACATTATACTGTCGTCAATACGGGATAAAGGTAACACTCTAACATTATGTTAGGCAATCGCCCGCCAATGTCATAGCACCAACACTACGTTATCGCACAGTCCAGGAAGTCGTCAACGTACTGTGGTGCATAACGTGATCCCATTTTTTTTACGCTGACGTCTACCATTGGCATAAAACGTCAAGTGTTACGTTATCCAAGGCGTGAACCTTGTTACAACCCAAACAAATTGGATTTTCGCAAACGCCCCATAATAGTGTCCGTGATTGACTGGTCCCATCTATAACAGTGTCTGCGATTGACTGCTCCCACAAGGGGTGTGTGACAGGGGTTTACTACCATTCGGGGTCTCGGTCGTCTGATACGTAATGCGTTTGTTGGAGCCCTGACCAGTTGGCTGGGAGGGGAACGGTCGAGTATCGGTGTTATGATAGGAAACGAGAGGCACCTGCCGGTCCCGCGGTTTTCGTGCCGTGCCAGCGGAGCCCCTCCCCAACGCCGCAGAAAATAATAATGGCAGTCAGTAAATGAAAAGAACAATAATAATCATCAAAAGAATAATGATCAAAATAATCAAAATAATAGTAATAACAAGCAAAAGAATAATAATAACAATATGACATTCGAAGGGTCCACAATGAAGTATGAACTTCTTTGACGCTTCAGAGGGAAAAACAATCCCGAAAAAGATGTCGATTAGAGAATCATCGACCACACGAAGCAGCAGCATAAGGAGGCATGTACTGCTGGGGAAGGGGATAGGGGATAGGGGATGTGTCCGAACTGCAGTATAGGGAGCTGTTTGACACGCACGCGTGCACATCGATGACGATGGTGGGGATGACGATGATGATGACAGTTGTCACTTTTAGGTTGCTACCTAAAAGGCCCCGAAACGGCGAATAGGTAGGTACTCGAAAGGAGCACGAAAAGGGCACCAAAACAGGCATAAACAGCAAAAACAGGGTAAATCCCAAGCAAGAGCATAAGCGGGGGCGAATTAACCCAAGGATGCACCTGCCGCGTTGGTGGCCGTGCGTGCTGGGATTTGGAATCACATTCACAGCAGCAACAAACAGGCGGACAGACAGTATGCCGTGACGAAGATATATATATATATCTATATACAGCAGTCTGAACTATGCTCTGGCGTGCGGGGGTCATGAACGACCAATAAAAATACGGCATACAAGCATATTGTGTGCATGATTCCCGGTATAATTTTTGCAAATTTCTGCGAGAAAAGTAAGAGTGAAAAAAAAACCCAGCACAACCAACCGAAACCTTGATGAGAATTCTACCGATACTACAACCCTGTTGGGACCCCCCTATTCGGGCTACTGACTACTGACTACTGTAATGTCACATATCGAACGAAAACATGACAGCCAAGGAGTTTGGTTACCAGCCGTCTACTACGGGGGACCATAGTAAACAGGACCAAAATTTGTGAGTAAAAATAGGGAAATATATAGGTTTTTGTGTTTACCGTAGGTCCTATTTACTATGGCCCTCGGTAATAGCGAAAGCGCTCAGCCGCTCGAGTAGCGTCATGCAAGCGCACGTGTCGCAGTTCGGACATGTAAATGTACCATCTCCGACTCCTGCAAATCGAGCTGCTTTGCGTGACGGACGGCGTGGTCGTTCTTTGTTTCCGTTTTTTTTTTTTTTTTTCCCTCTGAGCTACCAGTAATGAATACTACTGTAATGTTAATAGTCCACTCGGGCAATGTGCTAAAAACAAACAATTGTCAAGCAAGCTGATGAGTGTCTTTGACGGCGGTGGGATAGGGATAAAAATGTGCAAAGGACTTTGGACTGAAGGCGAAGTCGTCGGGCTGTGCTTCGCGCAAAGGTGCACCGAGCTGTACTGCCGCCACTGCCGCCTCCCTCCCTCGGTGCTCCGTCTCGGAAGGGATGCGTGGTCAATGGTCGAATGACTACGGCGAGCAACTAAAGAGTACGCCCCCCCTCCGTACATCCCCCTCCCCCCACCTTGTGGGGTTTCCGTGCGTTTTCTACTATAGGGTACAAGCAACGTCATATCACCTCCCAGGTACGTAGAGCAGTAACGACCACGGCCTGTCTATGAAGCCGCCAAGGGTAAAACTTCCTATGAATCATACGAGTTGAGCTGGCAAACAAAAAGTGATGACCAACAGCTAGGAAAAACAAACAAACCAACCTAGCCAGACCGAATAAAATAACATAAAAAAATGCATTCCACACATATAGTTACGCTAAGTCGTACCAGGGAGTTAGGGAACATATGTCCACAGCAGATAGGTTGATTTTCCTTGACAGACAGCCTACACGTACAGGTAGCTCGACATTGGCGCTGGCATATTTTCCACGACATACTTCATCATACCTCGCATCGACACCGAACGCTCTCGCTGTTTCCACCATCATCTTCCTTCTCGTTCTCCCCCCCCCCCCCCCACCGCGTGCAGTAGCTCCACCACTAGTACAGCACAGGCACAATCACCGTTTCCGATACCTCCACCTCGCTCGCTCCCGCCCCAGCCTCCGCCCCCGCCTCCACCCCCGCCCCCACCCCCGCCCCCGCCCAACAGCCTCTTTAGCATCGAAATCCCACACTGGACGTAGGCGTGCGCTTCCACCCCTCCCAGGGGAAGTTCCACCCTTGTCTTTCCCCCCCCGCTGCCGTTAGAGCGCTCTCCGACCGGCGGCGTCTCTGCTCGGCGTGCGTTCGTCGGCTGCACCGCGTCAAAGCTGTGCCCGAACAGGGAGCACCGCACTCGCCACCCCGAGGGGTCTGTCGCCGTCGGTGGTGGCACTCGTCGCCCGCTGCTGCTGCTGCTGCTGCTGCTTCTGCTGGTGGTAGTGGTGGTGGTGTTTCTGGTGGTGGTGCTGGTGGTGCTGTCGTTGCTACTATTGATAGCTTCCGAGGCTTCGGGGGTGGTGGTGGTCGTGACTTTGATGGGAGGGCTGGTGGTGGTGGTGCTGTTGATAGGGTTGCTAGTGGCGGTGCTGTTATTGTTGTCGTTGTTGTAGCTGCTGCTGCTGCTGCTGCTGCTACCGCTGCTGCGGCTGATCCTGGCGTCGCGGGGTGTAGCAGCAATAGAATCGGTTGCTGTCATGCCCCCTTCTTGCTGATTTTGTTCTTGCTTCCGTTCTTGCTGATTTTGTTCTTCGTTTCGCTCTATTAACAGATGTTGTTCTTCATCTTGCTCTTCCTCTTGCTGGTTTTGTTCTTTTTTTTTGTTTCGCTCTTGATTTCGTTCTTGGTGTTGTCCTTGGTGCTGCTGGTGCTGCTGGTGGCGGCGGCGGTGACGGTGGTTGTGCGCCGGTGTCTCCCGCGCTGCTGCTATCGGCCGTAGTAGAGTCATCCCCTCGGCATGATGCACACCGCAGATGCAAAGGCATACGCCCCATACCGAGCTGGGGAACTGTTCCATAGCCTCCTCGGATACGGATTTTTGCCTGCGTTAAACATTTACCACGGGCAAAGATAGGGGTGTGCGTAAAGAAGCGGGTAAAGGCGTTCATGGGGCGGGGTTGAGGGACAGGTCCAATCTCCTGCTGTATGAATGTCTTGCAATCAACCACGGGACACACCGTTGAACACGGTAGCGATATCATACCCCCTCGGACCAAAGCTGAATTTCTCGACAGCGGGGAGAGAAAACGCCGAGAGATTCGTGTGTGTATGGAAAGATCTCGACGATATTTCCGACCGTTGTAATTCTCTTTACCATTCGACAATGTGCACGTAGCATGAGGTTCAACGTTGATCACTCATGAGTACTCCGAAAGAAGAAAAAACACGGGAACACAAAAAGACATATTGAACTCCTTTCTGTACCTACTTCCGACTTGAGCTCTATCTACTCTTTTTGCTGTACTTGCTTCTTTTTTCTCACTACGTGCTCTTATTTCCTATTCTAGCTCAATCCTCACGCCATCGGTGGGGGTCTGTCACCCCCCCCCCAACGAGCGCCCAACTGTTGGAGGTGTCTCTAATAGGAGTAGGAACGGTGCTCAGTCTCGAAAGGGATGCGTGGTCAATCGTCAAATGACCAAGGCAGGCAACAAATGAGTACCCCCCCCCCCCCCGCGCTTCTCCTTCTTGCTTCCTGGCGGTCCCTAAGCTGGATCTTGAAGCATTGAGTTGAAGCTGGGCCAAGGTACTACTTGCCACACCAATTACTACTACCACTACTAATACTACTACTATCACTACCGCTACTACTACTGCTACTGCTACTGCTACTACTGCCAATACTAATACTACTACTGCTAATACTACTACCGCTACTACTACCACTACTACTGCTACTAGTGCTGCTGCTACTACTGCTACTACAACTGCTACTACTACTGCAACTACTACCACTACTACTGCTACTCCTACCGCTACTACTACCACTGCTACTACTGCTACTACCATTACCATTACTAGTAATACTATAATACAGTATGGGCCCGCCAATAAGAAAGACGTGTAGGCCATTAATCTATTGAATATAGATATATTTACGATATTGGTCGCCCTGTGCTCTCAGCGCTCCTCAGCGTTTCTTAGACGTGCTTTTTTGCGCTTTTCGTGCGCGACATGAGGTTCACCTCACGGGACGAAACTGCCTCATCGTGATCCACGACCCCCACTGTGTCGGGGGCGGTCTCGGGCGTGCTTGTGCCGTGCCCTGGCTGCCTGCTGGCCGGGTGTGAATACGTCAGCTGTGAGGCGGACCAGTTGAGTGGTCGATACCTGACTTATGGCAGTCTCGTCGCCAAAGAATTTGGTTGTCGGCCTACCTGTGCCCCGTCAGGCCTATTCTTGGCTGCTGCTACTACCGCTACTCTGCTGCTGCTCTGTTTGCTGCTGCTGCTGCTAGGGGCAGCTGCTCTGTTTTTCTGCTGTTACTGCTGCTGCTCAAGCAGGCCCTCTCACGAAGTAGGTCGGCCTGAGATATAAGATTTTGGCCTTTCCTCCTCGTGCGCCACCGGGCTCCCCTGCCCCGACTGTTGTGCCTGGGGCAGCCTCGGGCGTGCATGATGTGCTGCTGCTGCTGCTGCTGCTGCCGCTGTTCATCCGCTGCCCTGGTATGTTCGTTTACAAAGGATGGACCACTGGGCTGCTCAGTCAGACTGAGTAGCTCAGTGGTCTATTTTTTATAATCGAACAGAGAAGTACCTTTGGGCTCGATACGGCCTCCCGCCGATAACATCCTCCGGGGTTGATCAAGCCCCTAATCAGCGCCTGGTTTTCCCTTCATATTGTCCCCCTCCAAAGTCGTGCGGTCTTTTACTCAAGTGGTTCACTCTACTTTCGACTCTCTGGTCGAGTGTTCTTTTATCGTGGTTCTCTCCACTTGATTTCCCTTTTTGTACTCACGGCAGAAAAAGCGCAAATACGAGGTTTGGCGGGACTCGAACCCCGGACTTCTTTTGTTCGTTTATAAAGGATAGACCACCATCCTTTATAAACGAACAGCCCGTTGTTCCTCAAGAACTCGGCCATCATGCCCCTCATGGCATACATCATCGACGCCTGCCTCTGTTCCAACGCTGTCCTCTAATACAACGACTAGGGGGGGGGACAATATGAATGAAAAACCAGGCGCTGATTAGGGGCTTGATCAACCCCGGAGGATGTTATCGGCGGGAGATCGTATCGAGCCCAAAGGTACTTCTTTTGTTCGTTTATAAACGATATACCGCTGACTAAGTAGCTCAGTGGTCTATCCTTCAAAAATGGACATGGTGCTACTGCTATGTATGTCCTGTTGCTGTTCTGTTCTGCCGCTAGTGCTGCTGCTCCGTCTGCGATATGTTTTTGCTGCTAATCCCCGTGTGAGCATGGTTATTGTTCACGTCAACTCCTCCTCTCGGTGATGTATCTCCGCATCTTAAAGCTGAAAGGCGGATCCCTCTGCTTCGGAAGCTGTACGAGTACCGTCTCGCAATTGATATGGCGTTCCGGAGGAGGTCTCGTGCCAGCATAATTATGGTATGATACCTACCTGTACGCTATGCTGCTGCTGCTTGCCGCTGCTGAGCTTGCTGCACCAACGTAATCGCTGCCGCTTCGTACTGCCGATTTACTCGATCGACTGCTGCTCAACTAATTGTTTTGTATCTACTGTATCTGTACAGGAAGTATACAGTACGGACGCCGAGCGTCTCGTACGTAGTTTTTTGTAGTGCTGCTTGCTGCTGTATACGAACGAGTAATGCGTTGTTGGGCCGGATGGCGGATGACAATGTTTGTTTTTCTCCTGTTTGCAGCGTTTTCTTTCTCGTCACTCAAAATTGTTTTTATTAAGTGCACCCCTTGGCAGTACTGATGTCGCACTACCAGCCTCGAGTTGCATGCCGGTACGCCCTTAGCCGTTACGGGTATGCGCGTAGCCGTAGGCGGGCGTCAGCCCGCCGCGGCGAAGCCCCCCTTGTATGAATCTATAATAATATGAATACAATAATTGTTCAAGCATAAAGCCCCAAATTGTGTCAGTCCCAAATGCCGCATGCAATACTTACTTGAATGCCACATATTGGTACCGCATTGACCGCAATGATCAGCGAAAAAGGGTGACGCAACCCGTGTTTTGCTTGCCTGGGGGCGGCACTAACGGTGAAACTGTGTCCCGATCAACCACAGGCGTTAAAAAAGGTCAACGATAGTCAGACGTTTGCATAGGAGAATATATACTTGTATACATTATGAACGGTGTGGTTCCAGGTACTCCAAGGCATCTCTGTAAATACTTTTGCCCAACAAGTCGAAGAATTGACTGCACATGACCATCAACATGCCATTTTTAACGCCAAAACTTGATCCCATACTGAAACTAAGTACTCACGAGGCAACGCCTATTTTTTTCACTTTTAGCGAAAAAAAAATAAAAAATCCAACGCCGTTTTTTGGAGGTAGCCGTGAAATTTGCCACACGTGTTCTACAAGCCTCTGTCAAGCCTTTGACTAACGGGTCACTTATTTATTTATTTTTCGGCGAAAAAAGTGTATGTCTTAAGACACAACTGTCCAAAACTAATACATAAAACCAAAAACAATTCGTGAACAGCTTACGAAGCAGGTAATCGTAGAACATGTGCGCCAAGTTTCAGGGTCTAAATAAGAAAAAACGGCGTGAACAATGGAGTCTGGAGAAATTCGAGGCGGCAGGCTTGAACCAGCCTATAGCCTGCGCAAGCCTTAGGCTTAAACAACCTTGAGCATATGCTATTACGGGGTTTCGTGTAACGCTCGCCGCCGAGTACGACTTCTTAGTCCGTTTTTCTTGGTGTCTCCCAAAAAAGCTGGCCCTACGTTGTTCTTACGAACTGGGTTTTTTTCCTGCTCGTAGGCCGATACTGTGCTACTATTAATACCACCAACGTGAAGTACTGCCAGGTATCCGGGTACGTATTTATCATGTATATAGTTTCGCACCGTTGCAGCAAGCGGCGAGATGTGTCCGGCGGTTGTGTCTGCCGCCGTCGCCGCCGCCCCCCCGCCACCACCTCCGGCACCTTGTCTGCGCCACTCGTCGATTTGAACGCGACGGCCGTTATCTGCAGCACAGCCGCCGCGCGAACTAGACCTGCGTAGGGGTTGCCAGGTCATGTTGAGACGGCGCAGTACGGCATATACCATGACAGCTTGTTTATCCAGTGGGAAGGCCCGTACTATACTGTGCACAGAAGAACAGAAGGGTGGGCTGCCAGCGCAATTTCTGTTGCGCTTTTGCGACAGTTACTTGGGTAACCCATTTGTCGTGTAACGACGAACTAGGTTACGGCGAGGAGCCCATGCTACTAATGCCAGAGGGGCATGGGGGGGGGGGGGAGAGAGAGATGGAGGAGGGAGGAAGAGGGAAGGAGGAACGGGGGGGGGGGAAGGGGGGGGGAGGGGGGCGGGGGGAGGGGAAAAGGGAGGGGGGAAGGCGGGGGGGGAAGGCGGGGGGGCAAAGAGAATCGCGCCGCCGAACGAGTCTCATGACCGTGCCACACCCCTCCCACCTGCCGATCTCCAGCCATGCGTCAGGCAAGGGGTCACAGGTGTGGTAGCCGTCTGCGCTTCCCCCAGCGCTGGCGCTATCTCTCGCGTCGACCACGTAGATGCCGCGGTGAAGCGCGGGGGGCCTCGAGAGCATCGAAACGTTAACGTTGGATCGCACGCGCTCCAGGCCCAAAACCGCCTTGGGATCCACGAAACCCCCCGAAGAGAATAAACCGGGTGGGAAAAGGCGGACACAGGGGGCGGGGTGGTGTTTTTTCGACAACGCGATTTCATTGCTACAGTAGTGAAAAAGCGAAAGGATGTTGGTCTATACTGCTGTCGGTAAGGTCTCGCGCAGCAGGAAAGGCTGTGTCGGTGGTCAACGTGTGTGCGTTGGTGGATCCCGGCCGGTCGGTCTGAAGAGGAGTATATCTATTATTTTTAATATTATGTTTACCTTCCGACAATGACTCTAAGGAGTCGACGAGGGGAAGAAAGGGCTGAAGTATTTTCGCGATAAAAGTGCAAGGCACGAGTCTTACTGTGGTGGGGAAGGGGGGGGGGGGGAGAGCCGGCTGGGTGACCCCGGATCTGAGTTGTGACTATCAATAGGGAGGGGTCAGGACAAAAAAGGGCCAAAAACAAATATGACGGGAAGAAGAAGGTACAAAAAATATGTGCAGCATGAGGTTCAACATCGACCACACACACTCCATACTACCAGAAAGAAGGAAAAAACTAAGGTTGTCTGTTACTACGTTACACAATTGTTGACGCCAGCTTTGGACGCAAAGTTGGCGTTTTTCTAGCTAACAGGCGGGGGAGTACATAGTCAGTCACCTTCACCAGGAGAAGATGCGATCGACCCCCTTCCGACCCAGCACTCAAGAGCAGCGGTGCCTGGAACTCGATCTGATTTCCGATGCGCGGAGACGTGAGCGACGAAACGAACAAGCCACGGCAGGTATTGGGGTACTGTAATACTTTTGAGTCAAAGCGTTTCTCATTGACGCAATCCATAAGGTGAGGAGCTACAGTGCGTGCCGAAAAACATCAGGACCCGAATCATGTTACTGTCGCGTTCGCCATCCTCGACAATAATGTGCATGCAGCGCATGACCTTCGACGTTGATCACCTCTGAAACAAACAAAGCCGAGGGAAACCGAAACACAACAAGGAAATCAATACTGTTCGTATGCATAGATACCTACAGTAGTCGATGGGATGGTGCATGTATCGGGGTTGGCTTACATTTTTCTCAAAGTTGGCTGTCGGTGACTTAGTCATAGTACAGAGGCTCCTATGCTATAATCGAGTGATCAGCCTCAGAAGAATTAGATGTTGCCCCTGCAAGGCAAGCACGCGTCGTTTGCCCAGCGTCAAGTTGCGGGGGACGGAGTGTGTTTACTGTACTTGGTGTACGAAAAAAAAAAATTGAAACGGGACCGGGGGATATACACGTACGATAGAAAAGGTAGACATGTTTCTCTCTGTGGCTTTTATCACGCCTCGGGCAGGTCCCCCATCTTCACCCCCAATTTAGATACTCCCTTTCGTGTCTTATCATCATGGCTCTGACGTGTGATATCAATCCTCTGCGAGTTTTCACGGGGGATCGTCGCAGTGCGATAGATAGACCATCGCGATTAGGAAAGGGGTCTCCCTCGTTTTTTGGCGCCATCGCAAAGAGAAAATATTACTACCTCGTACGATTAATAATAGCATTCGCTCCTGATCAAAATTCCACCCCAAAACACCTCTTCTAAAACTATAGGCTATGCGGGTAGCGTATGTATACCTTGCGGACGTGATCGCTCCGAAATTGGTCCAGTCCTAACGTCGCCTCGCCCGCAAGCGCCGACAAGCCCCCCCCCCCCAGACAAACGTCTCCTCCTCCTCCCCCTCCCCCTCCTCCTTCTACACCTACAGCACGGCCTTCTGTTGCCACGTTCTGAATTTTCCGCCCTTTCCGGCGGCCTTTGCCGTGTTTTCTGCCACCGCCACCACTGCCGCCGCCTCCAGGCGAGGCATGCAGGCAAAGAGTGATATTTCGCTGGCAGGAAATGAACGCATCTAGTCCGCTCCCTCTCGGCAGGTCTCCCGAGAGAGGCGTGTCCGCGGCCAGAAAAGAAAATACCCTGCCGTTTTCACGAGAAAACGAACGCCCCGGGGTATTGTCATCGGTCGGCGAGGGTGGTGGGGGTGGAAGGAGTGGGGGGGAGTGGGAGGGGTTAGGGGGGGGGGGGGGTATACTCTTTTGTTGCTTGCCTTAGTCATTTGACCATTCTCCACGCATCCCTTTCGAGACGGAGCACCGTTCCCACTCTTAATAGAGACACCTCCAACAGTTGGGCGCTCAATACGTTTTTTCCATATATTCCATGTAATTGTTTGGCTTATCTTATCCCCTTCCTATTCCGCCGTCTGTGGCCACCATCTATCTCCTAGGATAACGATCGTTTTCTCGCTACTATATACTATTTTGTGTACTAGGGGGTGGGTGGGGGGTGCACTCATTATCATGCATGGCCGTAGTCATATGACCATAGACCCTCGCATCTCTACAGTGCTGTGACGGAGTACGTCGGGTTTTCACCGATCAGGCAGTCATTGATTGCTTGCACCAAGCGCAAAGCGAAATGTGAGGTGTTCGGCGAGTCGCATGATGGGTGAGCTGCAGCCTACGTAGAATCGCTTGTGAGACGGACGTCGGTACCTTGTGCGTACTTTCTCGCATATGGGTGACAGCGTCGAATTAACTGATTTGTTTTTTGGTGTGGCTGGGTGGAAAAAGATGGGAGGGGTAGGAAAGGGTGGGGGGGGGGTGGGAGGGGTGCAGACACTCAAAAACCCTACACTGGATAAAAACTAAGGCAAATGCAGGCGGGGAGGGGGGGGGGCGGAAGGGAAGGGCCTGTGAGCACCGCGGCTTGTTCAATGTGCCGCCCAACGAACGCCCAAGCTCATATTTGGAACGAGCTAAGTGCAGTGATTTGATATGGAACGTAATATGACGCAACGAAAGGACGATAAAGATATTTATCCAGTTCCATAGTAGCTTTATTTCCTACCTCAGTCAAAGGACTACATGCCTCCAGGCCACGAGAGAGAAGAGGGGAAGGTATTACGTGGGGGTGGTGTAGGGGGTGAGGGAGAAGGGGGCGGTGGGAAGAGGGGGGATGGGGGTTGTTGGGCGTACTCGTGGCACGCACACAAACCAGAAGGGTTTGGTTCGTTCGGAACAACATAAAGGAGCGCGTGCAAATGCCTTCTCTTAGAGAATTCCCTCACCCCACCTGAACCCATCAAAATATTCAACGATCGGTCAAACCCACCTCAAAGAGTTGACAGGCAAGTACACCATCTCTTCCTGCCCTTCCCGTGACACGCCAGCCACTCCCCCTCCTCCTCCTCCTCCTCCTCCTCCTCCTCCTCCTCCTCCTTCTCTGCCTCCTCTGTCTCTGCTGTTAATCCTCTCAAGGGCAGTTTCGACGACAGCGTCCCCCGACCCCATCGAAAAAGGGTTTTTCCAATCGAATCGCGTGTCGCCGGCCGAGCAGGTCATACCGGAGGTGGAGAGAGCGGGATTGCGCGGCCGTCTCCTCCAGGCATGCTCTCGGCACGTCTAAAATCCCAGTGACGGCGAGGAGTATTCTGCAGAGAGTTAACTCCGACGGAACATCGACGGCGTCTACGAAAGTCCACGCCTGCAAGCACAAGAAACAATTGCTTTATATATAATCACTTTCACTACAGCAGTATCGCAAACAAATAATGTGTTGGGAGGGAGGGGGGGTGCACTCGATATCATGCATGGCCGTAGTTGTATTATCACAGACCCTTGCATCCCTATATACAAGGCCGGGATGAAGCACGAAGGGTTTTCACGAGGCAGATACGCTGCTTGCTTGCACCAAGCGTGAAACTTTGGGGGTGGGAAGGGTACTTATTTGTAACACATAATAGTGGTTATTACTTCCGAGCTCATGTTGCAGGAATTTGTACGCTCTTTCGCTCCACGATCTGTTCGTCAGCATTCACGGAAAGTAGTACAACTGTTGGAAAAGCGTGAACATGTAGTATCGGCTTAACACAATTTCGCTGAACATACGTAATACATTCTCCATCCGAATGATAGTAGTATCTTCACCCTACTTCTCCGTTTCCCTCCCGTTCATAACTCAGATCCGAGGTCACACAACAGGTACCCCCCCACCCCCCGCCTGCCACAATAATTTGTGATAATTTTATACAAATCCATCCTTGGTAACTTAATTTTTGTGCTCAAATAGCGTGCAGCTCTAACCAAGCATGTTTTCAGTAGAGTGCCCTTTCCAAAGCAAAAGCAGGACAACGAACAATCAAATGTCGTCGTCCCGCCGAAGATCAGCGCCTGCAAGAAGCGAGACCCGGGATATTTTTTTTTGAACCCGACTCACCTCCCTTCCGGTGCAGCCTTCTCCCCCGTTCCGCCCCACCCCGACGAGCCTCTCAGCGCTTGCGCTTCCGCTTCCACTTCTGCCCCTCGCTCGTCGGCTGACACGGCGGGCGCCGCCAAAAGGCAGCACTTTTGCTCCGTATTCACCGTCCTCGCCCCGCCCACCCAGAGCCGCGGTATTTTTAGCCCTACCCCTTCCACCTGGTGTGGGAATTGGAGCGCCCACCGCCGCCGCTAGCCTGCGTTCCGCCCTCACAAGCGAGGCCTCGGTCTGGTGCAGAGCGAAGCATGCCTCGCAAGCCCGTACGCTGCTCCCGTAGGCCGTGCTTGCGCCTGCGCTTACGCTTGTGCTCGTGCTGGGGGCTTGGGCGGGCACAGGGACAGAGGCGGTGGTGGGGAGGAGGAGGGTACTACTGCTCCCGTTTCCCCGCCTTCCTGCCCCCCCCCCAGGCATCGCTAGCTTTGACTGGGACTGTAAACGTAGCATGCGACGAGGAGGGAGTTGCACTGATGTTGATGGCGGCGGCGGTTCGGGCCATGAGAGCGGCGGCGGGGGTAGTGGTTGTCGCGCTTCCCACGTCGCTCGCGTCGGGGTCGACGGCACGCAGAGACCGGGGCACGAGTTGAGGGGGTAGCCGACTCCAAATCTGATCGCGGCGAAGGGCGGGTGGGCGGGCAGGCGGGAAGCGTGGAATTTGTTCGGTACGCATTGTTGACCCTCTCGCTTGCTTGAGACACTGAGGGTGTGTACAACGAAGAAGGGACTCAGGTATTGCGCACTAAGAGACACAGGCATTATGAACACAAAACATGATAAATGGGGGCTTATGATCCAACCTTCGAAATTTGCGGTTAACACGTCGGACTGATTACGATGTACAGTAGATCATCTACAGTAGTTCCCCACCTGCCTTTGTAGGAGGATGTCCAGGATCTGTACAGTACAGATCATGTGTACAGCACTGACCATCTGTACAGTACAGATCCAGCCCAAGAAACAAGTCCTACAGTAGATGATGCAGATTGTACGGCTCCCACAGAGTAACATGAGCTAGATCCTACAGATCATGAATATCTCTATCTATCTACCACTTACAGATCTACTGTAGACCATGAAGTGGAAATCGATGGTCCGTCCGAGATGTGTCATAGTAATGTGACCGCGCAGCAGTTATCAATCGTTACAAGGATAGTCCCGGATACCAAACCTGGTTGATTTGGTACTCGGGTAGGTACCAGGGTATAATGACATACTCGGGTGTACCCGCGTACTCCCAGAGTTGGTTACTCGGGTGCCAAACCTGATTGATCTGGTCATACTCGGGTAGGTACCCGGGTATAAGGCTAAAATCGGGTAGGTACCCGGGTACTCCCAGAGCGGGGTACCCGAGTACCAAGCCTGGTTGACCTGGTTATACTCGGGTAGGCACTCGGGCATAAGATCATACTGGGGTAGGTACCCGGGTACTCCCAGAGCGGGGTACTCGGGAACCAAACCTATTTGATTTCGTCATACTCGGGTAGGTACCCCGGTAAAGGGTATTTACTCGGGTAGTTAGTTACCCTGGTACTCCCAGAGAGCATACCCACCTAAACATACAGTTAGAATAGTATGATACTGTATGTACTGCAAGTATATTTTCCTTAACTCCGTGAGGTGTACAATATGTACTGCGGCCCGGACGCCAAAATAAAATCATTATCCCATGACCGAGCAGCAATCCAGTCCGGGCTGCCTGTTCGTGCAGCCGTCGTCGCCGATTGTGATCGTTACTTTGTAGGTCGTCAACTTTTTTCGTCCATTGGAGCCCCCAAAGGTTGCACAGCTGGGCCAGGTCATCACTGATTCCCATTTCATGACTTCACACATCGAACGTGTGCGTGTGAGATCCCCATTCCATCATCTACCACTATAGATCTTTCGGTGGCAGATAGATAGATCCCCACCCCATGATCTACTGTAGATTTTTCGGTGGCAAATCGATATATCCCTGATTTATAGTTTCTGCACGACGGTGTAAGTATTCTTTGCCGTGCTGGAAGTCTATGTCACGGCTTGCTCACGTGTTTTCCTGGTGGGATCTGTGTGCTAATGCTCCTGCACAACATATCTCATCATGATGGAAACGTGGGATCTAGATGATCTATCTCTACACGATCCATCTGTATAGGATCTGTCTGTATATGATCTATTTGTAGATGATCTATCTGTAGATGATCAATCTGTAGATGATATACCTGTAGATGATCTATCTGTAGACGATCTATCTGTAGATGATTTGTCTGTTCGATGTGTGGGATATCTGATTGCCTATGGCATGCGTAGAGACGCCCCGCGAGATAGCGACCACCCAGATTGGGCACGGTCTCGCTCTGGAAAACATGGCGAGCGAGAGAAAAAATTGAGATAAAAAACGCGATGAAAAAACAAATGATGGCCGCTAACTCGGCGCAGAACATATCTATCCCATCAGACGAGTCTCAAGAGCGGGGTGATAGCGGTGCGCGAACACGGCAGAAGCCAAGGGCTACCCATGCAAGCACTCAAGATACACCGTTAAAAATACGTCTTATACCGCAATACATGCCCCACCTCCACTCACGTGAAACAAGGTCTCCCTAACCATCCTCTCCGTCATCCTGAACGAAACGTCCTCCGGGTTGCGCATTGACCCGCACATACCGCACGCCAGCTTCTTCCGCAGACTTCTCCCGCTTCCGTCCTGTCCGCCCTCCGCCGCCTCCGCCGCGGCCGCCTCGGCCGCCGCTTCCCACTCATCACTAGCGGCCCACCTCCCCCCTCCCCCCCCCCCCCCCCCTCCCCCCCCCCACCTCTCCTCCACCCCAGCACCCCCCTCCTCCTTCGCTACCCCCCCCCCCCCTCCGGTCCCACTCCCGCCCACCCCTCTTACACCCCTCCCGTGCTCCCCCACTCCAGCTCGTCCCGCCCTGGCTGTAAATTTCCACGCTTCGTCGTACTCGCTACGCCCCGTACCCCCATCCCCTTCCCCCCATTCGAGTGACGCATATCTGCCTGTAGATCGCCGCGGCAGCGCCTCGTCGGAATCGATACCGTTGCCCCCCCCGCTTCGTGGGCCTCTCTCTGAGAAACCCTGTGTGGTTCCCTCAGAAGGTGTTGCTTTTTTTCCGGGGGGCGTTTTTTTGTTGTCTGAGAGGTCGTTGGATGGGGGCTCTCCTTGTAGACGGAAAATGGCGTCTTGTCGTGCTCGTGCGGAGAGTCGGAATGGCCGACGGGGTGCGCAGCCGAAAAATCGGAAAGCTTTGACCTTTTTTCGAGAGCAGGACGGGACAGGAGGGGCGGTCAGGGGAGGGGTGGAGCAGTGGCTCCTTGAGAAGCTATCGCTTGTCATTGGTGTAGCGTCGTCGTCCAAAACAAGCGAGAGATCGATAGAGATCGAGAGATGAAGATGAAAAATGAAGGTTGCAAAAGGAAGAAAAAAGTAGTTGTAAACGCCACCAGGACAAGAAACCCACTACTTGTAAACAAGGCGAAACGCCGTCGAGGGGGTAAGAAAAAAGAGAGTGGAAACCCCAGGCGCAGCAGCAGGTAGCAGAGGAGCGAGAACCTCATCGTAAAAGAAATGCAGCGGACACTCCAGAGCAACTCCTGTGCTACCGCTGTTGTAGCGGCCTTTGGACGCGTGCTTGCCTTATAGGGGAAGCGCCTTAGTTTCCTGACGCGTGCTTGCTTCACATGAGAACCTCTATACCCCAACCCAACGATCCACTTTGTAATAACTATTATTCATAAGCTAAGCCCGTTGCACAATAAAAAAAGGTTTGCAACGAGTATTTTGCGGTGCTTATCGGATGTACACACATTGGGGTATATTGCTTGGCAGTTGAGTAGCCCCGTCAGTGAGGAAACGGGTCTGAAAATGCAACCCCTACTTGCGACTCATACTTGCAACCCCTACTTGCAACCCCTAGTTGCAACCCCTAATTGCAACCCCTACTTACAACCCCTAAATTCAACCCCTAATTACAACCTCTACTTGCTCCCCCTTGGTGCAACCCTACTTGCAACCCCTACTTGTATCCCCTGCTTGCAACCCCTGCTTGCAGCCCCTAATTTTAACCCCTAATTTGCAACCCCTGATTGCAACCCCTTCGTAGTTGAAACCCCTGATTGCAACCCCTAATTGCAACCTCTAATTGAAATCCCTCATTGCAACCCCTGCTTGCAACCCCTGCTGCAACCTCTATTTGCAACCTCTAATTGCAACCCCTACTTGCAACCTCTGACTGAAAATCCTACTTGCAACCCCTACCGTACCACGGTTCTTTGCCTGGTTGCAACCCCTACCGCCGCGGACCAAGGCCATGGTGAGGGCGCGCGCCTAGGGACTCTCTTTTTTCAGCGGCCCTGAGCCACTCGCGCGAAGTGACTACCGTGCTTATCTGCAGTTCTTCAAGCTATGGTTACCTTTCGGTTTCGCTATGTGTATGGTATAAAAAGGCAGTGTTTTGGTGCGCTGCCTGCGTCAACAATTACGTACCTGCTATGTTGAAAACAAAGTTCCGGTACTTTGAGTGACGTACACAGCCGGTCGCGCGAATGACCCTTTAAAAACTTTGCAGTGGAACAGCGGGGGATGCCCCCCCCGCACCGTAGCCTTGATTTGCGTGAGCACAGATCGCGATCTATATCATGATCTAGATCATCTGGTAGATCATCTGTATCCTGACCTGCCGCTACGGTATGTTGCGCAGGGTCTGTATAGCGCAGATCCCACCCAGAAAGCATGTGCGACATCAGAAAGTGGGGATCTGATCTGTGTGATATATCTGATCTACCTGATCTATCAGATATATCTGCCCCGATGTGTGAAAGGGTATGTATACCCCCTTGTTATTGCGAAAAAGCCCAAAATGTTTGTGTATACACCGCCCCGTTGCAAGCTCCCAAACGCTGCTGTCGGTTCGAATCGTACTATCAACAACTACCAGAAATTCAACAGTCTGTGACCACGTAAACTTACATATCTCTAGAACGAATAATCAGGACGGACCATTGGGTGCACTGATGTAGTTGGGTAGAAAGGACGGTTTAGTAAGTGAAGTTGGCGACAACACCAAAATTGAACCGTCACCAACCTCCCTGCTCGGTTGAGCTTGCGTTGTCTTTTCGACAGCGGCCAAGCCTAGGCCTCAAAGGGCAGCTCATGCCCTGCCTAGCGGACCGTACAACAATAGCACAAGATAGACATGCCCCTACAACACCAGTGCACTTCGTGGGAGTTCGTTTTGGGGAGTTCAACAGGGTCGAGCGCGGGGGGGGGGGGGGTACTCGATACCATGCATGGCCGTAGTCGTATGGTCATAGACCCTCGCATTCCTACAATGTTGGGACGGCACGCCGGGTTTTCACCGACCAGACAGGCATTGCTTGCACCAAGCTTGAAGCGCCGTAAGGTATTGGGCGAGTTGCACGAAGGGTGAACTGCACCCTACTGAGAACCGCGTTTGAGACGGATTTTCTTGCTTATGGATGACAGCGTCAATGAATTGATTTAATTTCCGGTGTGGCCACTTCCAGACACAGCATTGGGTTTACTATGTAACTGCCTCGTGGGTGCATAGCCTTATATACGCACTACGTGATGCGATAATCCCCCTTGTGCAGAGTAAAGGTTCTCCCCGCACAAAAAAATAATCTATTAATTACTCGAACACCAGCCGTGGTGACCGCTAAAAAACCAAAAAAGGTACCCTGGTTGTCTGGCTCAGGCAGTAAGAGGCGTGTTTTACAACGTCGTCGCCAACGAAGCAGAGAGGGGGGGGGGTTGTTCTCGATATCATGCATGGCTGTAATCGTATGAACATAGACCCTCGCATCCCCACAATGCCGGGACAGAGCACGTCGGTTTTCACCGACCAGGCAGACATTGCTTCCACCAAGCGCGAAGCACCGTGAGGTGTCCGGCGGGTCGCATGAAGGGTGAGCTGCATCCTACTAAGAAACGCTTGTCAGGCGGACTTATATATGAATGACAGCTTCAATGAGTTAATTTAATGTATTTTCTCCTTACCTCCTATGGGTAGTCATACAGCACGGTCGTCTCCCCCCTCCCAACCACGGTTCGGGATCAATGAATTAAAGGTTTTAAGACGACGCGCAAGAACATGCCAGATTTTTCAAGAGCCTCGAAGATTTTTTCGATCTCACAGCCGACGTATTTTGTTATTAACTTTCGTGACACAAAATACCTGTAAAAAACCACACTCGACCCCGGTCGTCCTTCGTAAAGTCCACCACGAGGACCTCTAATCTCCGGTCCAGAACCGTCTCCAGGTGGCGCATCACCCTACCCGCGGCGGAAGCGGTCTCGGCGCAGGCACCCGGCCCCAGTCTTGTGATGCTGCACGCCCGGTCCTTTGTGGGCGTTGTCGCGAAGCGTCCGACGAGCGCCGGCCCGGCCATGAGCAGGGAGTCCGGGCCGTTGATCTCCTCTCCGTACGGCTGACGGTTGCTGATGATCCACGCTGTGGGCGGCATGCCTCGTTGGACCGTCTACATTGTTCGCCGGCGGTGGTGTGGGGTGTTGTGAAGGAGGCGTCAAGGGGGGAGGGGGGAGTGTACTTACGTAATGGATGGCCGTAGCCGTATAACCATCTACCCTCGCATCCCTACAATGCCGGGACTGAGCACCGTGGGGTTTTCACCGACCAGGCAGACATCGCTTGCACCAAGCGCGAAGCGCCGTGAGGTGCTCGGCGAGTCGCATGAAGGGTGAGTTGCATCCTACTAAGAGCCGCTCGTGAGGCGGACTTGCACATAGATGGCAGCTTCAGTGAGTTAATTTACTTTCCGGTGTGGCCTCTCCCAGAGACAGCAATGGGAGTTCTGTGTAACTGCCTCGTGATTGCATTACCATAAAAGACTACCAGTACGTGATGCGATCATTCCCCTTGTGCGGAGTAAATGTTCTCCACTCCGCACGAATTATCTATATCTCGATCGCCAGCTGTGACTCACCGCGAAAAAAAAAACGGTACCCTGATTGTCTATAGCTCATGTAGTAGCGGCATGTTTACAGCGTCGTTGCCAACCGACGCCAACCAAACTTATACCAGGTATATATGGAGCCCCTACTTTCGTAGAGCCACAAAGGTCCCAAGAGATGTGGTAGCTTTGACCCGCTACCGAGGGCTGCACTTTTACTTTCTTATATTTAGGGCAAGGAGAGAGCCCTCCACGTTGGGTTAGCAGCGTGGACAAGAGAGAGATCGAGAGAGTAAAGTTCGGACGGGCAAACAAGGCCTGTCTCGACTTCAAGGAGGCTCGGGTTATGAAGCCGAGTTCTCCCGGTTCTCGGAAAGATTCTCAGATGTGATAACACTTCTGGTGTATCTTCTATGGGTACATGTGCGACGACCAATCTACGAACCTTTCCCAAAACCTGTCCTCCACATATATACCTGGTATATATGTTATATATTGGGGGGGGGTGTACTCGGGGGGGGCGAGGGAGGTGTACTCGATATCATGCAAGGCCGTAGGTGTATAACCTTAGACCCTCGCATCCCTACAATGCCGGGGCGGAGCACGTCGGGTTTTCACCGACCAGGCAGATAGTGTTTCCACCAAACGCGTAGCGAAACGTGAGGTGTTCGGCGAGTCGCATGAAGGGTGAGCTGGATCCTACTAAGAACCGCTTGTGAGGCGGACTTGCATGTGGATGACAGCGTCAATTAGTTGGTTTATTTTGCGGTGTGGACTTCCAGAGACAGCAACGGGGGTACTATGTAAGTCCCTCCTGGATTCTTTACCATATACACACTACGTGATACGATAATTCCCCTCGTGCGCAGAAACAGTTATCTACCTCGCACAGAGGATCTAACTCGATCGCCAGTTGTGACCGACCGCAAAAAAAAGCAAAAACAAAACGGTACCGTGATTTGTCTAGCTCACGTAGTGAGCGGCATGTTTTACAGTGTCGATGCAACCGATGCCAACCAACCTATATATATGGGGTGGGGCGAGGAGGTAAGGGGGGTTGAGGACAGGCAGCCAGGCACTAGCGTCAGTAGAGAACGAGCGAGCGTGATTTATCTCCGAATATATGGAAAGTATGTTGGAATCCACGAACATATGTTAGGATGTAACGGCAACCATCCGACGGTATATGCATACATCGTTTGTTGACAAGAGAAAACCGTTACATGTAACGCTGGTTGACCCGAGAAAACCGGTACATGCAACGTTAGTTGACACGAGGAAAGTGTTACATGCAACGTTGGTCGCCACGAGAAGAATCATTACATGCAACGTTGGTTGACACGAGTGAACCGATACATATAACGTTGATTGGCACGAGGAAGCTACCAGTCGCGCGTGATGAGACGGGGCTAGGTTCCGTTAGATTGATCACCTGCCGAACGATGAAGGCGTGCGGCCCCTTGCTCTTCACGAATTTTTGAATCAAAAACGTATCCCCCCCGCCCGCGCCCGTCGCCGCGCCGCCGCCACCTCCTCCGTCTATTGCCGCTGCTCCGGTGATCACTCGCAGGTCCTTCGTTGTATTTTCGTCAGAAGAGGGGAGCGAGATGGGAAGCTGTGCAGACTTTGGTTCATCTTAAACGGAATGGTTGAAATGCACTTGTTTTTAACCCCTATCCCCGACCGCCTGGGAAAATTCTCGGGAAAATTCTCGGAATGAAGATGTTTTGGGGAGTTAATGTGGACCATCAAACCGTTTTGTCCCACCGCGTGGGAAAATCCTCGGAATGATGATGTGATGAAGAACTTGTGCAGGCTATCAATCATTTCGTTTGATCGTCGAGGCAAATTCTCGGAACGATTATATGGTGAGGAGTCAGCACGGACCATGATCCATTTCGCATGATCCCCTGAGAACATTCTCGGAATGAAGATGTAATGGAGAGTTCGTGTGGACTATCATGTCAACCATTTTTGTCGGACTTCGGACGTAAATAAACACTATCGGTACCAGAAACGCGAAGTGGGGGAAATGAAAGGCGTCGGCCGCAGAGGACGCGCGAAGGGCTGCCTAGCTTCCTCGAGGCATCGGCGAATGACCTTTAGTCTAAGAATTTTAGCGCTGCTTCTCACAAGCGACTTGCAAGCGACTTGCAAGCGACTTGCAATTAGGCGCGTGCTACGGTAGGGGGGTAGCAACCACAGTACCTCTGTACATCTTCCGATACTCCTTGCTTCAATAACTCTTAGGCACTTGATATCTCACCTGATAACTCAATTTGGAGAGGGAAAAAAAGCTATGACCGACACGTACGCAAATCCCGTGGTCTACACGTACTTCACGAGCAATATTGTACTGTTGTATGTCCTCACTAGACAGTGTTCGTCACCTGGCAAAAGTTCGGCCTCCACACCTGCCCCCCTCCCCCCAAAAACAAAACAAAACGAAAGTTAGTTCATCTTCCCCTGCGTGCATACGGGGGCGGCCTTGAAATACTTTGTATACCGGTAGTACAGCATAGTAGTCTAGAATAGAAAAAGGAGAACGTTCCATATTTGACCAACTTAAAATCACATTTGCCACGGGAGGAAAGAGTTGATTGGCGTGTTGTGCGGGGAGTGTCGCGCTAACACCTCTTTCTTGTCCAAAAACCACACCCAAGACATCCCTATTGGAACCTTGTTGCTTCCCCTGGTGAGGTACCACTACCGGTATTCCACAGCCGTGGCTGGGAAGGGGGTGCGATTACGAGTCTAGTCTACGGTTTAAGAGAGCGGTTGCACTTATGAGCCCCAAACATTCACCATCGACCGCGCTTTTCAACTGAGAAGAAGCTACCTTTCTCACCTGACATGTTCCGATCTGACGGGTACCTTTCTCTATGTTACGTCAAATTCTACACCTAACAGCCCACTGGATTGTACCAGCATGTCAATTTCTCTCACGGTCGATTTGTAGGGTAGTGCATGTATATGTAGCGCTCTGCAAGCGTAAAGCCTCAGAGAACCCAGGCTGCTACGTTGATCGTAGCACGTGCCTCGACCATCCCAAGCAGAATTTCATCCGGACAACAGCGCAATACTGTTTCTAATGCTCTGCTAACTTACATGGCCGGCGCCTAAAATGTACGTGGTACGGTGCAGCCGGTGATCCGCGCCTCTGGACCAAAATTCTCCAAACACAATAGTTGAGGGTACAGTCGCAGCAGATTACGGCAGCTACTAAAACACATGCACCAGCGCTAGCAAGAGTTCGTAGCGAAAGTGACGCATCCCTATCTTCCCCAGTGCTAAACGGGCATAATGCGGCAACGATATTTCTTTCTCTCTACTATCTCTCTACTATCCCTCTCTCTCTCTCTCTCTCTCTCTCTCTCTCTCTCTCTCTCTCTCTCTCTCTCTCTCTCTCTCTCTCTCTCTCTCTCTCTCTCTCTCTCTCTCTCTCTCTCTCTCTCTCTCTCTCTCTCTCTCTCCCCTTTATCTCCATCTATTTTCTCTATTTCTCTCCCTCTCTCTGCATCTGCTCTCTCTCTATCTACCCTCTCTCCCTCTCCCCATACTCTCTCTCTCTCTCTCTCTCTCCGAGGAGGAGGAGGAGGATAAACCTCACCCGCGTGTTGACAAGGGACAGGTTGTTTCCGGACGAATACATCGCCGCGCGATCTTGTCCTTCGCGCACGCCAGTGAACGGGAGGAAGCAGCTCTGCTTTCTGACGGACGCCAAGTCATCGTCGAAGCGAATGTCTCCGAACTGTTCCACCACTTGCCCAGGCTCGTAGTGCGCCATGCACGCGACGAACCCGTCCTGATTAGAACAGGCCATACGACGAGGCAATGTGAATTAGGACACGTACCACTTTGGACGGAGATGTAAGGACAGCTTGACGCGTGGTACGGGGGTACGATAGGGTTTCACCTAGTTGTTTCTGAAGCTCGCGACTCAGGGCGCTTATACGACCTCAACCAAAAAATGACTCTGACAAGAAAAAACAAGCTAAACGCGATGAACAAGCCCATGACTTTGGTATACAGCGAATCATGCGTAAAACTTTATTGGGGTTTCAACGATAAGGCACGTCTTGTTGGGCAGCGCCTCGGTGCCGTCAAAGAGAGCCGTCAGACACAAATACTGCCTTATAAGGCCAAAAAGCGCTCCCCCTAATTGCCTAATTGCATCCCCTATCGTAGCACGCGTCGTTTCATCTTTGCATCAATGCCTATAACAGTGGTCCTCATATTTCCGCCCAGAAGGAGTGGTATGCATGTGCCAGGCACAGCGGTTGCGAAGGAATGCCTCCTCCTAAGCCACGGATAATGTTTTGGCGTCGAAGGCGAAGACATTGTTAATATTAATACGTAGTAACACTATTAATACCTACTAATACTAGAGATGTAATACCTACTAATACTAGAGATGTAATACCTACTAATACTAGAGATGTAATACCTACTAATACTAGAGATGTAATACCTACTAATACTAGAGATGTAATACCTACTAATACTAGAGATGTAATACCTACTAATACTAGAGATGTAATACCTACTAATACTAGAGATGTAATACCTACTAATACTAGAGATGTAATACCTACTAATACTAGAGATGTAATACCTACTAATGCTAGAGATGTAATACCTACTAATACTAGAGATGTAAAGGAGGCAAGGCGGCATCATGCTTGCAGCTTGCAGCAGGCCGTGTGCGTTCGAAGAAAAACAAAAAAAGACGAAATGCCGTCGCACTCCAACCCCCCCGCCGAAACCACAGCATCCCTGCGATCGCGACCACCTCGAGACGGCGCTCGTACAACTCTCGCATTCAGTGATATAGACCGCCGACAGACAGTACGCAGGGAAACGGACAGTCTAATATAATAGTGGAAGCTTGTACGCACCCCTCTATTCTGATTTATTGGTTCGCTCGCCTGCAGGAAAAAACGGCTTCGGTCGCTTCGCCCCCTCGGCCTTTTTTCAGTTTTTCTTAGTCATCACTTTTACTTTTCAGCCTAACTCGTAGGAGGTTTTACCCTCAGCGATCTTCTGGACAAGCCGTGGTCACAGGTGTCGTCCCTTCCCCCCCCCGGTACGTGCCTTGATTTTTTTGTCGCGTATTGGGGTCAGCGTTCCCACTGCTCGTGGATTTTCATCGAATGAGGCCAACTCACGCTCTCGCGCTTTCCGCTAATTATTTTTTTGTGCAAGAAAAAGTCCCTACGAGCATGCACTCGGTGATACTCGAATCCACGAAATTGATCTTGATAAGCACGCGGACCACCTACCAAGCCAACGGGGACGCCTCATTTTGGTAACACATAGGATCACACGTGCCATACTCCCGGAAACAAAAGCGGAAAAAGAGCAGAAAAAGACCCGCGTGCTCCCTCCTATCACAATACCTTGTCGGTGTAGTACCACTGAGGATCATCCTCGACGTTGAACACCAGCGTGTCCGGGATGAGCAGCTTTAAGCGAGGTCTGTGCCGATGGGTCAGCCGATGGGTCGCATTGGAGTTGCTCCGGCGAGGAGGCCGTCTCGCTCTGGGTGTCGCAAAGAACTTTACCGATATACCGATTAATCGGCAGGAAAAACGAGCGAGATTTAACGGAATGCGGGGAACGGGGGCAATGTAACCAACGTGCCCATTGCCCGCCGAAGGCATGCGTACGAAGCAAATATCTACGTGCTCATCGTCTGCTGAAGAGATGTATACGAAGCAAACACCCGCGTGTCCGTTGTCCGCCGAAGGCACGTATACGAAGAAAACATACTCTATCTGCCGGGAAACAACAGCCTTCATATCTGCATCGGAGAGGTCGATTTTAATCTGTGGTACCTGATACATACCGTGCAATGTTTCACGTCGGACTTATCAGATCCCCATCTCACCATCTACTATCTACACGTTTCGGGGCAGGTGGGTCCCTGATTTGAATGATCTGAACGATCTGAACGATCTGCATCATGTTTGCCGGGTGGAATCTGTATGATCTGTATGCCGCGGCCCTCCCTTGCGCACGTCTGTCTGTCAGGTGGGGTCTGAATGATACGGCTCTTGCAAATAGGATAAATAGGTCTACGGCAGTAGGATCTGCTCGGCGGGTGATAGAGTCTCTCCCATATAGTGAGGGCATCAACGGGCGGGAACTTACCCTCTAAAAAGGTCGACTCGCGCACGCTAACGTAACAAGTCGGCCGGTGCACGCTAGCGTAAAAGAGCGACCCGTGCATGCTAGCGTAAAGGGTCGGCCCGTGAGCACTAGCGTAAAAGTTCGATCCGTGCGCGCTAGCGTAAAAGGCCGGCCCGTACACGCTAGCGTAAAGGGTCGGCCCGTGCACGCTAGCGTAAAAAGGTCGACCCGTGCACCGCGCGCAGTGGATCGTGTGAAGCCTGAGCACGCCATGAAGCGAAGCAGAGGGTTGATAATCTGGTATCGACTAGTGTGTGTGAGAGAGGGCCTTTCATCCCCTCACGAAGACATGCAAACAAAGGCTCATGCAAGCCATCCGGGAAAACATAACTCCCGCCGCAATCTCCATACAGATGGATTGCGGTTACACAAACCACGCACAGCAGACCAATCAGACTATGGCACGAGCAAAACCAACACACCTCACCTGGTAGAGAGTCTCTCCTGCCCTAAAAGATGGGTGGTAAGCAAAGCCGCTCCCCTGCCCCGTGAAGGAGCACTTCGCGACGGTCTCACGGTAGCGCTCTGCTTCCCGCGCCCCTACCCCGCTCTTATCCTTGAGTTGTTTCTTCGTTCTGCCGGAGGCGTTATAAGGGTGATGAGAATACGATACAGACATGAGGGGGAAGCGATTATCAGCAGAAAAACGTTCGCGTCGGTATCTGTAGTGGTTGCAATTTTGACGAAAATGTGTTCGCGTCGGAGGCAGTACCTATTAGTATAGCACACTTCGTATAGCATCAATATCAATAGCAATACTTCGGAGTACTTGAAAATTGCAGAATATTTATTTTGTGTTGTCAATCGCCTTGGATACGTGAGGGCCACAGAAGGGGGAAGCCCGCAACATCATCCAAGGGGAGGACAAATTTTTCATCGATGAAGCAGGACTATCTTTATCTGGGGTCGTGCTACCAGTAGACTTGTACCAGTAGACTATTAATAGTGCCATAGGACGTGGATAAGCCCAGCTCGAAGGATAGAACATGTGAAGAAGGCGAATCTCGGCTTCAAACTATTGGCATATCTTGTACTTGAGTTTGTTGGCAAAACTTAGAAATCGTGCATCGGTCTCGTACTTCGTACCAGGCACCAGGTATGCTGTAAAGTAACCTGAGCATCCATCCGGTGACTAAGCTCCTCCATTCAAGCACGTTTTACGCACGGTTTATTGCATGCGGCAATGTTTGCGATTGGCTGCCTGCCATAGTGTGTTCCGTCGTACGAGTATGATATGATGTTCATACAATACTCATGCAGTACTCATGCTGTCTCTTCAACTCATCCTTTGCCAGCCACATCGGGAGCCGCGCGTAGTTCAAAAAATAGAAATAGTCAAAAGGGGTACGCCACTGCCTTTACCAGACAAACGGGGGGCGGGCTAGGGGAGAAAACGTCCGCGGGAGAGGCCCATGCGCGTCCCAGTCTGTCTCAAACTCAATTCTGACGCGCTGGCTAGACGCTCACACGCCATTTAGAGCATGCATATCCCTTATAGTTTTTTTGTTCGGGGACGTTATTGGCGCTGACCGCAGCATGGCGAAGGAACGCGCGTGCACAAGGATATCTCCTCTTTTTTTAATACTTGGGGAGGTATGCCCACCCAATTCTACTACAGTAGAATGCATGTATTAGCCCTTGTTGATTATCGTTTCCTTCCCCTTTGACCGAAATTATGCCCCCTTATTGACCGCTTTGGATGCGTTCGATGCCCCGTGGTGAACTTGTTCTGAACAGACTCACGGCGGAAGTGGTTGTAGTCAGAAGGGGTGGTCATCCTCATTGCGCACCATCCTGCGTCACGCCGCTGACGGCATGACCATCTCAATACAACAATATATAGTGCCTGAAATACAAAGAATGAAAAGGGTGTGCGTGATCTGCATGTTGTTGTTGTTGTCACATCAACTCATCGCCACAATACAATGCAGACCGTGGTCTCAGGACAGGCCCCATTGACTCTGGAGTGGAAGAGATACCTCGGTAAAAATAAAACAAGCAAAGAATAGCACACTTGATAACTGAAGCACATCTGCACCTCCGACAAAAAATAAAAAGTTAGGTCCGCGCACGTACGTATCAGGTGCATGCGGTACGCTGTACAAGTCGCCACAGAAGCCGAGAAGACCGTATACTACCCAGCAGAAATAGGCAGGATGAAAACACAACTCGACGTCGAAAAATCGAAGTCGAAACTGAAAAATCCAAAATCCAAAGGGAAGAGAGAGAGAAAAGTTCAATTCAAGCAAGAACGCAAGAAAGCAAGAAAGGAGACACACAAGAGATTGCGCGCAGATTTTCGCAGATTGCAGGCTCGCAAGCTACGCGAGGGGGTGTAGAACAGAGATAAGCACCAGAAAACAAACATGCATACTCCGCTACTAAGAACACCAGGGAAGCAAAAAATAAACTAACAGACCAAAAACACAAAGAAAGACGACGAAGCAAAGCAAACAGCAAAAACAGATAGCAAGAAGCAAAAGGGAAGATACATACAGAGAGACACAAAGAGGAGCGAACGGGAAAAAGGAAAGAGGAAGAAAAAGGAAAAGAAAGAAAAGGACAAAAAAGGAACAAAAAGGGGCGGGGGGGAAAAAAAAAACACGAAAGGCAGTCACTGGTGCATACAGACACGCAGAGGTGTCCGCGTGGCACCATGCTAGTTGCTTGGGTCCCAAGCAAGGGAGCGCATCATGACGATGATGGCCATACCCAGGCGTCAGGCTGTTGGGCAGATCGTCTCCCCCCCCCCCCCCCCCCCCCCCCCCCTTCCCCCCCCTCCCCCTCGCCCCCCTTTCGCCCCTGCCATCCTGCGCATGTGCATCAGCGTCAAGGGTTGGTTGTAGTCGCGGTTGCAGCCATCGTGTGCTATTCTGCCGATGCCTCCTTCTCATCCTTATGCCATTTCCGCATGAAGACCTCCGTTCTTTCCTCGACCCGTCGGAACCATCTGCCGGCTTTTGGTGCAGCCTCGCGCCACCCTTAGAGCTTGATGCCAAACTCCTTGAGGTTCTCCTCAAGGTGCCTCATCCAGTCCCACTCCTGTCGTCCGGAGTAGCCCTTACCCCCGACCATCTCCCCACACATCACCCTCTTCGGCAGACGCTCCTCTCCCATGCGTGCCACAAAGCCCGCAAAAAATATAGTCTGCGCCTGCGTACCGTTGTCTCAACGTATGTGCTGTGGGCGTCTTGCCAGTGCGTCAGGATTGAATTTGAGGCAGGTTGGGGCACGCCCGGGCGCCTCCCGCGGGCGTGTTTTCCTTAACCCCGCCCACGTTTAGCTGAAGAAGGCAGTTACACTCTCTTTCGAAAAATAATTTCCCTATAATATCAAGACACATGAGTTCCAGTATCTAATTGGGAATTTCATCGAAAGTCGTATTTTTGTATTTTCAAGCTGCGTGTGGAGCTTCGATCGCGCAAGGGCGTCCGGAATTCGATGAACGCCAATAGGGTACGGGATGTAAGACCTCATGGAGGAATTAGTTTAAAATACCAGTTCGTAGCGATGTCCGAAATATGGCGTACCTGGAGTAGACTACTCGTAGAGTGTGGGGGCTACGATTTAAGATATTTCGATTTAAAAAAAACAACGATATAACCATTTCACTACGTATTCATGTATATGCAATGAATCCTACATTAAATCCAAGAAATGTGCCCCCAAGACGGGACTGCAGCTCTATGATAAAACCGGTCGACCCTTCTACTGTACTGTGGTACTGCAGTCCTGTTTTGCGGACAAAGTATTCGCTTAGAATTTGAAAGTTTGTCCCGAAAATGGGCCTGCAGTCCTAAAAGGGCCAAGAGAGGTCAAACGGCTCGGCATGCTAAAACCCGCCAATAAACACCGGTTGAAGAGAGATATACTATTATCCTACTCTGTAGGCCTGACACAACCCTCTCTTATTGTATGTTGTAGTCCCCCCTGCCCCTGAAACTGACATGCCTCACCTAGCGAAATGATTGCCGGTTTGCCGCAACATCTCCGCCATTGGCATGACGCCATCCATACTCGTATCCTGATCACACATACAGTCATCACCAGCGCAAGCAAGCAGAGATTCGGCGCATGGCCGACACAGCATTCATTTGGCAATTGGCGTAATAAATAGTGCTACCCGCGCAGGCAAGAGCGATACGCGCACATGCGAACAGCCGACGCAGAGAGATAGAGAGGGAGGTGCGATTCTCGGAAGCTCAAGCGCAGGAAGCAATCGAGAGCCCGATTGTTCGCTGTACCTTCATCCGCCTCAAGATTACTGCTTGGCTTCGTTTGCAAGTAAAGCTCTGCACAACTCCGCGCTTTGGGGTTTGACCCGCAAGGTAGTGCACAATGTACAAGTGCTGCAGCTGCAATATCAACTGTTCTGCTGTTGCATACGAGGTATCAGGCATGATACCAGGGGTACCGCCAGTACGTACTTCGTTCTTTCATACCTGGTACCTGGTATACTCGTCGTTGGTACTGGTACAGGTACGATGTAAGCCTACTGCTGTAAGATACCTGGTACCTGGTATATATTTAGTTTTGTGTCAATTTCAATGTGCATTATATTCAAGATCATAATGGCTCAACGACGAGATGAGGAAAAACGCATCATGCCGGCCGACGGCAGTGTCTACTACAAGAAACGGCACTCTACGAGCATGCAACATACCTTGACGTCAGGAGCGCCGCCATCGCAAGAGCGCACCATACGCGCACCAACTCGCCAGGTCGCCCCGTCGTTGACTAAAGCTGATCCAATCTCCGTTATACGCTCGTACGCGTAGCTCGAGGGAGATCGGAGAAAAGGCGTTTCAAACATGCCTCAAGAAAATTAGTAACTCCATGTTTGCGGAACTTTGAAATTGGAGAACAAGCAACAACTGCGAAAACTGAGCTTAGCAGGTCATGAGCTCTACCCCTGCGGAAATCGTGAGAGAGGCTGCCGAGAAGGACAGCAAGGCGTCTGTTGAGGTAAGATAGAAGCTTTGGACTCCCAAGGCGTCGCAACAACTGAGTTTTTGGCGCTACAGCATCACACAAATCAAATCATCAAATCATCGTTTTCGTATTCCGTTTACCCAGAAATCTAGGTGCATTGCCAGCGGCTGCTGTACCGCACAACCCTCGGCGGCAGGAGAGTGCTCAGTGCCCAGGCCTGCACTCTCTCGGCAACCCGGTCGCAGCCGAGTTGCCAGGCTTGCTTCCTCAAGTCCGTGTCGTGTTTTATCGATGGTGCAAGCTCATCACTTTCTGTTCCAAGTCGCATTCCGTCATGTAGAATAGAGGCGAAAGCTTGAGGCTCACGAACAAGTGCAGCAAGGAGCGCAAGGCGGCACAGCAGCAGCAGCAGCAGCAGCAGCAGCGGCAGCAGCCATGCTGTAAACGCTGCTTGGTGCATTTCGTCTACTACGGCACAGCAGCCTGAAGTAGCATAATTTCTCTGCACGATTACCGGTAATCAAAGCAGCACCATGGTATGCTAGTATGACACGTAGAAAGCGTGTTCTTACTTTACGTACCAGGTACTGCATACCAGTACAGCGGTGTTTGTTCGGCTCGCCCTAAATGCTGGACGCGCCGGCGAAACATCTCCTGCAGGTCGTTAGTCTGATTAGGTAACCGTCCGCAGGGTTGGGGCGGTCACAGGGTTGGGTCTGGGGTCGGGTTAGTCTGAGCCAACTCGGGAGATTGATATTGAACACCAACGACCTGTCAGGAAATGTTTCACCAGTTCGTCCTGCATTTAGGGCGAGCCCTTTAATTGTCTCCAAAAGAGCCCAAAGGTCAGAACCACGAATAACCCCGCTCGTTTACTACAGGGACCATATAATAGTAAATAGGACCAAATATTGTAGGTAAAAATAGGTAAATATATAGGTTTTTGTGTGTACGGGAGGTCCTATTTACTACGGTCCCTCGTAATATTAATAACAATTTCTGTCACCCACCCACCCACGCTTGACGCTTGAATTTCCTACGTTCCGTCTTGTATACCTTTCTTATACACCTTGATCCCACGAAAAACAAAACCAAAAACGATCCCTCCCAACGAAAGAAGCCAATCTGCCCGCGATCTGCCTGTCCTTGTGTTGTTGCTTGACGTACGTATTGCACGTAAAAACATCCAATCATAACCTTGACACCCGCCCTGTGGGTTGACGTTTGATGTCGTGGACAGACATGGGGGCCGGAGGCGTTCGCTCGTCGCATCCGCACGAAGATCCACAACTTCGGTGCCCCGCTGCCACCGTGGGAAGACAAGGGAGCCCGCCCAACCCCCGCTGCTCGGGGCATCCCTAAATCCATCAACGTTATTCTCCTCGGACCTACAGGTACCAGCGCTACACACCAGTGGGTACACACACCCCTCTTAACCCTTTGAGTACTGCTGTGATTTATAGTACATACTGCAGTCCCGTTTTGGGGACCGACCAGTCAAATTCTAAGTGGTTGCCTCCAAAACTGATCTGAAGAGACTGCAGTTCTAAAGGAGATGTAAGAGAGGACACGATAAGATGAATAATCTACAGTAGTACAGTTAAGACAGGCCCAATCGGCTGGAGCCGCCTACACTACAGCCATATATTTTCCACTCTGGATAAGAGAGAGAAGGCTACAGACGTTAGGAGAGGTTTTTTCTGCCTGTGCCACACCTCTATTAAGTCGAGGTACCCACTGACTCTTGCAGCACTTGTTACGCATCGCTTTGGACGAAAATGTAAGGATAGTTTACATTAATATTCATATATGAACGCTCCTTAGATTTTCGCCCAAAGTGATTCACTACAGTAGTGTATTGGCCCTCTCATAAGGAAGAGCCCCACAACGAGGCACCGCCGTAGCACTTCCGGGAAGTAAATAATTGGGAGCGGTTATACTGAAGTTAGTGTACAACACACCCTTTCTCATATAATAACTCTAGCCTGCTTGGGCCAGTATCCCGGTTTCTTTGCTAGAGAGGCGGTACTACTTATATTCGTATCGTATAGGTTGAGGTTTTCCTTTGGAGACATTCGGACTTGGGGTGGCGTTCGTATCGTAATAGGTTAAGGTTCTACTTCGGAGGCGTTCGGATGTGGGGTGACGCTCGTACGATGCAGGTTAAGGTTTCCCTTCGGAGGCGTCTCCTTCGGAGGCATTCGGACGTGGGGTGACGCAAGTTATGATCCGATGAAAAATCCGACGGCGCTTTCGGGCAACGGGAAAAAAAACGACAGGCCCCACCAGCTGTTGAAATTGTGAAGTGTATACTAATAATATATGAATCGGAAAAAAACGAAAGACATAGCGACGAGCGAAAGGAATTCGGTACATGTACAAATCTACAGGGCGCAACTTATTTGTAGACACTAGCATGTAGGAACATGCAGGAGAAAAACTCGGATCACACAGTATATATGCTGGTTTTGGTGTTCCTGTTTTTGCTGTGAACGGTTAGGTAGAAACCCTTGATTTTGGGTGGATCAGGGTGCCAGGTAGTTGTATAACACTACCACACTGGGTGATAAGGCAACACACCCCATGGGACGAATTTCAGAGCCGATTTTCTCCTGAACTATTAGTATTAAATAGGGGGGATACACACAACGAAAAAGGTGGTGCTGGAAATTTGTCGTCGAGAGATTTCCGTAAACGCATCGCTCAGCTGTTTACGCTCTCTCGGTTGTCGAAGCAAAGCCAGCTTTGGAATTAGTCCGGGGGCGTGTGCTATCTTATCACGTGCTATACGGTAATGGTGTTGATGCGGTAATATATAGTCTTGATATTACGGTTCATACGGTAATAGTGTCATACGGTAATAGTGTTACGGTAATAGTGTCATACGGTAGGCCCTGCCAGTGGCTAATTATTTACGACCCTGGGGCAGCGAGGAGGGGTTCAGACCCGGTTGGTGTCAGGTCGGCGGGGAATCACGGTGCCGAGCGGGAGCAGGGCCAGTAATAGTATACACCTACTGTAGTGCATGAAGTTGTCCCACAGACCCAGGTCTACTAGTATTTCCTCTGTTTTTGTGTCAGTTGATGGTACGTATTGTTGATGTCCCTTACAAATTACTCTTTGATACTGCTGCTGTAGCATCTCGCTATTCATAGCCCATTAGAGGTAAGCCGTTGATGATTTTATTGTCATCATCATCGTCGTCATCATCATCATCATCATCATCATCGTCGTCATCATCATCATCATCATCATCATCATCATCATCGTCGTCATCATCATCATCATCATCATCATCATCGTCGTCATCATCATCATCGTCGTCGTCGGCTTTTTCTGTTTGGCTGCTTGAATGATTGATTGAGTCATGCTTGGTTGATTAATGATCGATTGATTCATTGATCGAGGAACCCCAAGACAATACCTGGTATTTTTTTCGTTGAAACCCCGATTTAGGCCGCCCCTGCTACACGCAGGCTTTTGACATGTCGCCGTCCTTGTTGCTGTGGCCGCGAACAATACCAACCAGGTTCCGGCAAGTCGTCGCTGATTTACACATGGTGGAGAGCACTCAGCGGGAGCGTCACGGGGAAGGAGGAATTTCTTGCGGAAAACGTGCACGATGTGAGTGGAACGCCTACCCCTCTGTTCAGGAATATAGTCAGCGCTCGGACTCTGACGTGAAGATGAAATTAAGCTTACATTCTCGGCCAGGGTGGTATTCATATTGACCAATTTCGTATCCATTTTCGGACCCACGCCCGCATTGCGACCGATAATGAAATATGCATTGATATTGACCATTCTGTTGGGACCTACGCCCACATTATGCGCCCGGAAAAGAATATTCGTATTGAGTATTACGAATCCATTTTGGGACTCCCACCAGCATTTTTGCAACCGAAGAAAGTGCTAACCCTGCCTTATCGGCCGTGTCGGTACTCTGACCACCCCCAGCGATGCGGTTGGTATCATCCCCGCGTTACGTGTGCAGTGCAGTACAACGCTGTATTCCGGACACTAAATGTATCGTATCGCTAGGCTGCCTTGTTTGTTTTGAGGAGGTGCCGTCGACCGCGCGGGTGAAGGCTGGTGCTTCATTCTCCGTCCCATTGGCTAAGATGTACCCCGGACAGAAACAATAATACGGCTTAGACACTAATGTCAAGACGAATCGGTCCTACTATTTTCGTCCAGAGAGGTGCTAGGCACCTGTGGGTACTAGCCACCCCCCCCCCGCCTACATAGTGGCCTAATTCAACCACCCTTTCCCCTTTCCCCTGTATCGTACATGCCCCTTTATCCCCCCAGTCGTTCCTGCAGCGGTTACGCGTAGGCTGGAATGCCAAAGACGGCCAAGAAAATCGACGACGGACACAGCAGGCCACCTCCTCCTCCTCCTCCTCCGCGACCGGCGCCTCGAGCGCCAGCCGTACCGGCAACCCTTCTCTAGGGGGAATGGCACCCGCCGGCAGTGGTGGGGGTGTTAGGGGCAGGGAGAGCATGATGTCCGCGGCTCCTAGGCATGGGACGCTGGGGCTTGACGCGTTCCAGCTGCAGGCACCCGATCCCAGCAGGGGGTCGGGGGGCATCACGGTGCACGATACGAAGGGACAGCAGTTTTTCACCACCCAAGAAGAGGAAAGGTGAGGGGTAAAAAACGCCTTCGAAGGGGTTACGGCAGGGAGGCGAATATGCTGTTTGTATGAGAGCGGTCATTTTTGTGCGCTTGACTGCCTCTTTCGGTCTTTTGTTTTTACTGGATTTGGTGTAGCGGCGGTCGGTCAAGGGGTCAAACTGTAAGAGATCGGTCTTTTGTCCGCGTCAAGGCCTCTTTAGCCTCATTATACCGGTTTTAGTGAAGGGGGGGCGGTCAGTCAAGGGGTCGAACTGTACGTGACCGGTCTTTTTGGGTTTGTCGAGGCCTGTTTTGACCTTATTGTACTAGTTTTAGTGTAATGCGCGGTCATTTGACGGTCAAACCGAAGGAGACCCGTCTTTTTTGGGTTTGTCAAAGCCTTTTTTGGCATTGTTATACTAGTTTTAGTGAAGGGGGCGATCAGTCAAGGGGCCAATTCGAAGGAGACCTAGCATACCACTCTGCCCGACAATATAACCGACCTCGTGCTTTTGGACTGTGAGATGAATTTAACAAGTAGCAGGTAGGTTATATTTTCCGGCCAGTGATACTGTAACTACTTGGTATCTGTCAACACTGGAACTACCTGGCGCGGGCGACTTAGTGAGCGCCGACATGTTGCCATTTTCATTAATAGTACCCCAAAAGTAATACAGTACGTAGTCAGTATTGATAGTAGTTCGTCCTGACGAACATGGTTGTACGTTGGGGTCTCTAAACAGCAACCTTCTGTTCGGGGTTAGGGTTAGGGGACCAAATGCCAAGCGCTACCAAGCTATTCTTACATGCGTGTACGGACCTCTGAATCAACTACGAGGGATTTCTTTGAAAACCGACTTACTTCTTCGAACCGACCAACTTCCCTGCTTTAGAACAGCACCCAAGTTGTTTTAGGGAAAGTAGTTGGGGTTCATTGCATGATAACGTTTGCAGCAATAAAAGGGTAATAAATAGCCCTACAGTTATATAGGTGCTTTCCTTCTGACGAGAATGACAAGGGGGGCATGTGCGTTGGTTTCACACATTTTTACAAAATGATTACAAATACTTCAGCTTTGAGTTCGATCGATTGAGGGGTGGTGGTGATGGTGGGGACCGCGGTGGGGATGCTGCAGGCTCCTGGTCGTGGTAAGATTGTATTGACGTTTTCTCGGGTTTGGGTATAGTTTGGATTGGTTTGTTTTGGTTTTTTGTCTTGTGGTCCGGTCCGGTTCGGTTTCTATTCTATTCGGTTTGGTTTGGTTTGGTTAGGTCGGTTCGGGTTGGGTCGGTTTTGTTATGTCTGTGCTTCGGTGAAATTGCTCTACGTACATATGCGCCCAGTTAAGTTTTGACTATGAACCATACCTGCAAGTGTGTTTCACTTTTCGTATGACCGGCGTGTGTAAAAGCGGTTGCGTGACGCCAGCACAAGCTCAAGCCTATCATTGTGGCCGACATGCCGTGTGCTCGCTTTGATTTACCTCTCCCGCGCGCCAGGTTCGCGGAGCAAATGCTTCAGGGCAAGGTCAAGGAAGGCAGCGCGGTCGACAGCCAAAATTTCAAGTGAGTCGGTTTACCAGCTCCTTCCCACTTTTTTTCTGAATCGCGGGGGGTATACTCATGTCATGCATGGCCGTAGTCGTATGGCCATAGACCCTCGCACCCCTACAAGGCCGGGACGGAACACGTCGGGGGGGGGGCGGGGTACGGGGATGTGCCGACTCATTTTTTTAAAAATTTGATTCACGTAGCTTTTTTTTTTAGGTGTACATGCTAAAGGAAACGCATGCGGTTGCTAAGTGCGCGGCGCCCTGATGTACTTGTTGCGGTTTTGTGGAGGGCCACTTGGCGCCGCAGCGTCCGGGGTGATTTGGGGTCATCTTTACGCCGAGTTTCGCGCGAGAAAAGCTTGCCTTTCCTTGTGTTAATACGCGTAGGGCTGCGAGTCGGCTGACTATATGTCGCAGACCAGATACTACTGTAGCTGGCTAGGTGTTATGTCTAGTTACGTGGGCTAATTGATAGGGCTGTGCGTTGACTAATTAAAACTTTCCGACTAGTTTCTAGTTGGCTAGGTAGTCCAGTTAGTTACGTGCGGTAATTCATAGAGCTGTGAGCTGGCTGACTATATGTCGCCGACTAGTTACTAGTTGGCTAGGTATTTCAGTCAGTCGTGTGGGGTAATTGATAAGAGCTGTGAGTTGGCTCACTATATGTCGCCGACTAGTTACTTGTTGGCTAGGTATTACTGTCAGCCGTGTGGGGTAATTGATAGGGCTGTGAGTTGGCCGACTATAAGTCGCCGCCTAGTATCTAGTTGGCTGGATATTGCGGTTAGTTGCGTGAGTTAATTGATAGGGCTGTGCGTTGACTGGCTATAAGCCGCCGATTAGTTACCGGTTGGCTAGGTTTTGCAGTTAACTGCGTGGGGTAATGGACGGAGTTTCTGCTTATTTGTGTCTGACTGGCGCATTTATGTTTATGGCTCGAATTGTGGCTTTTTTCTAAATGAGGACTAAAGACAGTCCGTTGGCTTACTTCGTCACCAAGCGTTTGACTATAGTTAATAAGCAGCCGTCAAGTCCGGCCGAGGCATACCTTACTTGCAGGCCTAGTCATGTGAGCTATGTTGACGACGACTACAAATCGAATCACTCCGAAAATTAGAAATCGAATCACCCCGATAACTGCAAATTGAATCACCCCGTCAACTACAAATCGAATCACCTTGGCGGTTATAAATCGAAGCACCTTGCGGTTGCTCAATCGAGTCATCTCAACGGTTTCAAATCAAATCACCTCGACGGTTACAAATCAAGTTACCTCGACGTTTCCACATCGAATCACGTGGACGGTTACAAATCGAACCACCTCAACGTTTACAAATCGAATCACCTCGACGGTTACTTAGGAAATCACGGTGGTGGTGCTGCGCTTGATAAAAACAAACGTTTCTTTTACACGAATGTAGCTTCGGTGCCAAGGGGAAGATGAGCGTTTCGCGATGCATACATTTTATCAAACATGATATCAAAGATGCTATTTTTAGAGCTATGGTATGAGTCGGCAAGATCTCACGACTAATAACTATAAGGTGCCATTCCGTTATCCAACTAACTGACGTTAGTAGCAAATCGGCTGGCGAAGCCAGCTGATGGTTAGCGGCTTACCGGGTCGGCCAAGTCGGTACCTCCGGGAAATGACTACATGGTATTGACTAGGTAGTTGCCCTAGGCAGTACTGACTCAGACTTATAACTACTTCGATAGGAGACCAGTCTTTTTGTGCCCGTCAAGGCCTGCTATGGCCTTGTTGCACTAGTTTTAGTGTAAGGGGCGGGCAGTCTGTGACACCTCCGTGGTCTCCTATTATTATGTATTAATAGCCTACTGTATTTGTGTTCAACATCCGCTCACGATGCACTCGATTTTGTTTTGAGTGCGTGATATCTGTCCGCTTCGTTTCTCCGCCCCGACTTGGCCATCTCCGCGTCAAGTCTAGTACACCTCTGATGCGTAAACTACAGATCATTCCCACCTCACGATCTAGATCTTTCAAGTCAGACAAATCATCTAGTCCCGATCTGTACTGATATGATGTACTGTAGGTCATGTTGGGTTGGGGTGGGAACCGTGTAATCTGCATGATCTAGCACCTGTCCCATGGGTTGGAACTGTACCATGCAGATCCTGCGCAACCCCTGACGACGGCAGGTGAGGAACTAGAGCATCTACTAATAGATCTAGATAATGATCTGTCTGATCTGTCGTACGATAGGTGTCAAATCTAGCGATCTCACCGAAACCTGCCTCTGCTGAATTCCCTCTCTTTGCGTGCTCACCCGTGATCGATCAGGTATTGGTTCATGCTAGGCAACTTCGGGTTCTTCAGCACCGCAAGCTTAGCGGCGTCGCCCCACGTGGTGGTGAGGGTCTCAACCTTTGCACGACTGCCAAATATGAGTCACACCCCCGGGCAGATCATGTACAGATCACCGACTCTTCCTTTCGTTATCTAGGCCTTCCAGGGCAGAAATATTCCTCATCTGTGCTCTGATGTGATCTGTGGGTCATGCTGTTTTAGGGTGGTAGCCGAGCCGTGCAATCTACACGAGCTAGCACATGTTTCCTGGGTTGTGTCGGTACTATTCATATACTGCACAACATATCATAAATGGCAGATGAGCATCTGTCTGTAGATGATCTATCTGATCTATCTCTAGATCATCTATCCGAGCTGTGCAATCTGCACAATCTACATAGCCCAATGTTTCCTGGGTTGTATCTGTACGGCACTATACATATCCTGCACAACATCTCACAACGGTAGCTTAGGATCTATCTGTAGATGATCTATCTTTACATGATCTATCTGTAGAGAAACTATCTGATCTGTGAGGTAGTTTGTCCCCGAAGAAGGAGGTGCTGTGGTCAAGGGGATTTACAAGAGCTTTTGTTTCCCCCCGTTGACTGAAACTACTTTTCTCACGGCGTTACGTATAGCCCATTAATACATTAGCATCAGGATGTCAAGGATCTGAAAAGATGCCTTAAGCTTTTGTGTTTTGCCTTCGAAAATGCGTAGCACATGGGTAGGTACTGACTAACTGACGGATGCCAACTTTGTCCGGAAACAGAAGGAACGATTGTGTACGATCGTTAGCACCTGAACGGTCCTTAAATCTTCGGACAGAGTGATACAGCCTTCATGCACTCATTTTGAAACGGTAGTTGGCATTTTCCAACGTCGTCGGTCCCCGCTTAAAATAGGCGGATTGACGGTTTCCCGTTTTTTTCGACGCATGTGATTCCGACGGATTGACACGGCGGATTGATCGCTTCCTGAGTTTGGACTCGTAAAAAATCGGCGGATTGACAGTTTCCCGATTTTCGACGCGTGAAAAATCGACGGATTGATAGTTTTCCGTTTTGTAGACGAGTGTAATTTTGGCACATCGACGGTTTTCCGTTATTCGGCGCGTGGAAAAAATTGGTAGATTCCCCGTTTCCCGTTTTTGGACGAGTGTAAAAACTCGGCGGATCTACAGTTTCCCGTTTTTCGGCGTGTGGAAAAAATCAGCGGACTGACCGCTTTCCTTTCGTTTCTCGACGCGTGTAAAACATCGATAGGTGTGCCGTTTCTCGTTTTTGGACGCCTGTGTAAAACCGGCGTTTTTTTTCCTCTCATTTTGGGTCAGGTGCTGGTTTTCGATGTGACGTTGCGAAGCTTTCAGCAGATGCTCCGGGAGCAAGCGGCGAACGAGCTGTGCATGTGTTACCGGAAAATCGTGCGAAGGGCTGCAAAGCAAGGTATATAATCCAACAGACAGGCTCTCCATCACAAGTTCTATTTGCGGGGTTGGCTCGAACCACTGTGCGCCCCAGATGGAGTATGAAACTGCTACTGTACGTTTTATGTGCTTTGTTTTGTGTTTTGTTTGTTTTTTTTGCTTTTTGACTGTTAGTTTTACTATTTCGTTTTTTTTTCTTTGTGCTCTTTGGATGTTCTCTTTTTTTTTACATCTTACGACCCGATCCAAAAAAACAGCGTGAACCCTGTCTACGTAGCAAACCCACAATGGACTCGGACAACATGTATCTCCGTGTTTACGCAGCATAGTTGGTTCTCATTTGTATGATGCGATAGGTTATAGTGCTGTGAAGTTCGTGCGGCAGGGTGATAGGGCAGGATTATCATACCACCCTGCTGCACGTTGTGTCGCACAGCTCGTTGTTTTTGCAGTGCAGGAGACACATGCCTTATCCCGTTAATGTATTCATACGAGCTTACAGGCCTGGTTGCTTGGTGTGGCCAATCGATGGTGCAGTTTAATCCTTCTAACAAAAGCTTTCATACGCCGGACAGATAACTCATATCATAGATCGTCATTCCCTTCTCATGATCTGAGGATCGTTCAGACCACATATATGTATATCCCTCATCTGTATGATCTGTAGCTCATCATGCTGCCGTTTTTGGGAGCCGTATCATCTGGATTGTATAGGACATGTTTCCTGGGTTGTATCTGTACTATACAGATCCTGCACAACATACCATAGCGGCTGGTCAGGATCTATCTGATCTATCTGTCGATGATCTACCTGTAAATGATCTATCTGTAGATGATCTATCCCTGTAAATGATCTATCTGTAGATGATCTATCTCTCTGACGTTCCGTGCGAAGGATTCCCTAAAAAAGAATAGTTTCCCTGTGAAGTTCCAACAGGGTCTCCTTCACGCGCCGACAGACCCACCCTAACCCTAACCCTGTGTATGTCTGCCGTGTTGGGCAGGGCACGAAGTGTTCGCGGTTTTGACCCACATCGACGCCTACGCCCCAGAAGAGGACAGCGACGAAGACGAGCCTTCCACGGAATCTTCCGCGGATAGTTCTGGGGACTGTTTCGCCGGGAAGCCGCCAGCGAACGGCGCGTCCGGGTTCGACCGGGAGTCGGACATGCCGGGCATCATTTCCTTATGGTGGGATGGGATGGGATGGGGATGGAATGGGATGGGGTGGGATGAGATAGGGTGGGGTGGGGTATGTGGGGGTGGGGTGGGATAGAAAGTGATGAGGTGAGGTGGGATGGGATGGGGTAGCATGAGATGAAATGGGATGGGTCACATGCCATATCTGAGGCTGAGGTTGAGAAGATGTTTCGCCGACTTTGTTTTATTTCCGGTAGCCGCTGCCGCCCCCCCTGGTTGATGACCCTTTTTTTTCTTGGCTGCAGATTTTTCTTCTTTCGTCGCTGTCAGCCATACCTGGTATGCAAGAATTTCTGGCTCACAAGCGGTTCTTTGTAGGATGCAGCTCACCGCTCATGAAACTCGCCCGACACCTCACGGCGCTTCGCGCTTGGTGCAAGCAATCAATGTCTGCCTGGTCGGTGGAAACCGGGCGTGGTCCGTGCGGGCATTGTAGAGATGCGAGGGTCTATGGTCATACGACTACGGTCATGGATGATATTGAGTACACCCCTCCGTTCCCACACGCCAACATATCCGCTTCTCGCTTCTGACTGGTGTAGTCTAGTGCAGTCTGTGTAGATTAAAAAAACACATGTGTTAGTTCGAAGGTGGGTGGTTTGGTTTTCGTAGTCCCTTTTATTCTTGAGTGTGCGGTGTTTCCAGGCCATTTGCTTTTATTCCTCTATGTATATAATATCAATAGTAATCGTACAAAGCCCAGTGTCTTTTTTCCTTCTTATTTTCCTTGTATGTGGCGTGCCGTGTGGGATGCGTGTTTGTTTATCTGTCTGGGCACCGTGAAGTTTTTCGTTCATATTCGAAGCTGAGTGTCTATTTTTTTCTCCTTCTCTTTTTGGTGTGCGTGTACGTGCGTGTGTGTTTGTTTGTGCGTCTGTCTGGGAATCACGAAAACATGTTTGGGGTACGAAGCTAAGTGTCTTGTCTCCTCCCGTCCGTTCCTCGTCTGTATTGTGTCTTGACACTCTGGACACCGCTTCTGCGCATGGACTGGCAATCGTTTTTTTCTTTTAAAAAAAAAAATGGTGGAAAGGCGGGAGCAAGTATCGCAGGTGCTAGGAAATGACGAGAAGGCTCCCCTACCGACGGATAACGTATTTGCCGTACAAAACTACCACCAGGAGAGCTCGGCGCAGGATCCCGGTGAGCTTTTTTGATTGCAGCAACGTCGCCAGCCAATTTTTTTCTTGTAGACGGGTCGTATTTGCGCGTCTCCGTTGGCCTTAATATACTAGTTTGAGTGCAGGGAGGCGAAAATGGTATACATAGGAGACCGACCATTTGGGCGCGTCAAGGCCTCTTTTGGCCTTAATATTCTAGTTCTAGTGTGAGGGGCGGTCAGTCGAGGGGTCAAACCGTAGGAGACCGGTCATTTTGGGCCCGTCAAGGCCTCTCTTTTGGCTTTAGCATACTGGTTTCAGTGTAGGGTCGGTCGGTCAAGGGGTCCGGAGACCGGTCTTTTTGTGCGCGTCAAGGCCGCTTTTGGCCTTATTATACTCTTTTTAGTGTGGGATCGGTCAGTCAAGGGGTCAAACCGCGGTCTACTATAAATTATAGGAGTATAGACTATTGCGAGGGTCCATAGTTAATAGGACCTATGGTACACATAAAAATCTATTTATTTACCTATTCTTACTAACAATATTTGGTCCTATTTACTATGGCCCCCCGTAATAGTTTTGACGTAAGGGGCGGTCAGTCAAGGGGCCAAAGAATGAACTCCCTAGATACGCTCGTCTCCGATTGATTTTTTTCACTACTGCGTTCCCCCAGCACACGCTGCACGCAGTTGACAACAGTAAGGAACGAAGGGCTTAGTACAAATATTCGTCAGCGCGAGTTCCTTCCTAGCGAGAGTAAAACAAGGCATGCCCTGTCGTGTATTTATTTTGTTCGCGGTCTGGTCGAAAGCGAGTACGACATCAGACACATCACGATATACTGTAGATCATGTACTGCAGATCCTCACCCTCCGTTACCCCTTCCGGGATAGCGACCAAAGCACTGACAAGTTTAGTAGTGTTACGTGTCAACTGTCTATATAAAAGCAGCGTGGGCGCGCCCCGGAAGTACGTACGGGTAGGGCTAGGAGGACCATGTTGCTTGCGCCGGTCTCATACGACTCCTTGCATTCAACCATTGTCACTCGGACACCATGTTGTAGCATATCATCCCCCAATCACGCAGCGGCCGTTGCCGTAAACGTAGCCGCTTTTTATCCTCAAGTTTCCTGTCTGGAATCTCAAGAAAGGTAAGAGAGAGGTGTGCGGGTAGATATGGTGCCCGGCATGGTACAGATCCAGCACCAAGAAACATGTGCTACAGTGTTACGGGGGGACCATAGTAAATAGGACCAAATCTTGTTAGTAGAAATAGGGGAATATATACGTTTTTGTTTTTATCGTAGGTCCTATTTACCATGGTCCCCCGTAATAGATCGTGCGGATCATACGGCCCCGACCCGGCAACGTGATCGAGATCATAACAGACCATACAGATCAGGAAGATATCTGTCCTGGAAGATCTAGATCGTGGAAGTGGGGATCTGATCTATCTGATCTGTCGACGATCTATCCGATGGGTCTAAGCTAGTGAAGTGCATTCGTATCGGGCACTGCTGCAGTAATTATCTTAGAGCGGGCGTGCGACAGATGCCACGGGAAGTCGTTCTTCATATCGATCACGTTCGCATGTTTAGCGCCGTGTTGGTGCGTGGTGTTTCTTTGGACATTGAACCGTTATTTCTTTGTATGATGCTCGCCATAGACGCCACTCTGTAGGTGTAAGCCGAGTATCATCGTAAAACACACATGAGATTCGAACAATAATTGAGTTGAGCAACCCCACTCCGTTAGTCAAATTTATTTCGGTCCAAAATAAAATGAGGGGTATAGATGTGTCTCTGTCGTACCACGCATCTATGCCTCTATTGCTCTATTGCTCCAATGTGAGGATCACCAACAGTCCGTGCCGTCTCCCCCCCCCCCCCCCCCCCCCCCCCCCCCCCCCCCCCCCCCCCCCCCCCCCCCCCCCGCTGGACGCTTTACCGCGTTCTTCTCTTTGTGCTCGGTTTCTTTTTTTCTGCTTCTACGCGTCGATTTCGGATTTGTGGCGCCTTTGTCGACTGTTCCAGTGCTTGACCTTGCGTCTCTGGAGTGTTTGGAGAGCGTTATCATGGCGGGGCAGCGGTATGTAGACGATCGATATCAGCAACAGCAAGAGGGCTGCGTTATCGGCTGAATAAGCCCTGGTGATTGATGATCGCTCTGCTATTAGCATATCAGCAAGAGCAAGAGGGCGCTGCGTTGTTGGTTGAACGGGGAAAGGCTTAGGTAGTGCTATATCTCGAGTCCCTCTCCGCGGCGCCCAAGACCAGGAAGGATCCGTCAAGATGAGGGTTTCTCGAGACCATGATCCACCCATCGGGCAGATCATCCACAGATACATCATCTACAGATAGATCCCAGCGTGATGATCCAGATCACATCTACCATAGATCACGATCTACATCACCATCTAGATGATCCACATCCTATATTGGCCGGTATGAGATGTTGCGCAAGAAGCGCTGTACCATACAGATCCCATGATACCCAACAAACATGTGCGCAAGAGAGAGAGCTGTTTCATACAGATCATACAGATAGATCCCACCGGCGAACATAACATATCTGTAGATCTTGAAGATCATACGTATATGTCAATGAATCTATGTTATCTGCCCCCGAAATAGGTAGGTCATGAGCTGGGGATCTATTCGATATTTCTGATCTGTCTAATGTGTGCAAAGGAAAGACCCCTCGAGGAAAGGATTTTTGACAAGCACAGGGTGTGCATAGCTCTCAGGGTTTCGGTTTAATCACGCCATGTTTTAAGTAGTGCCATTACGATGGGCTTTTATGTATTACCTGGTACCTCTTATATGTTTGAGACTTGCTGTACGTACGATAGGTGCTTGACTCTTCTCCCTCGACGCTGTTTGTTTGTTGCCCAGCCACGTACGTGCAACCTTTTTGTGTATGATATCTAGGACAGGGGGGAGTCATTTTTTTCCCACATCGGCAGTTACATTTGCGGTTCGGAGTTCGTTCATACGCGGGGCCGGGCCAGTCAACCAATCATTTGAAGCATGATTGGTTGGCGCTGTAGAAGGGGGGGGGGGGGGGGGGGGGGTTACCTCGCGGAAATTTCCAGGAAATTTCGGCTCTCTGAGGCGGGCCATGATACGGTAGAGGGGGAACGTTTGGGGGACCATACCTTTCTATTTGGCGTCACTATTGAGGAACTGCCCGGTATACTTGCAAAATCCCATGTCGCCGAAAATTCGGGGGAAGTTCGGCTTTCTGAGGCAAGGCAGGTCATGATGAGGGTATGGTGGTATGATAGAGGGAGAACATTGGGGGGGGGGGGCGGCAAACGTTTCCAAATGGCGGGGTTCTTCAAATTAGGACACTTCCGAATTTTTATTTATCTCATTACATTATTTGCAATCCCCCAATTATGTAATTATATTATTTGCAACCCCGTACTTACAGGTACGTTTTTTTTTGTGTTTTATATGACGGTTTTGCTGAATTAAGTCTGATCGTAAAATGTACGTATGTTTGGGATGTTCACGGGTCATGACTCGACCCGCGGATCAGTCGGATCGGGTCGGCTCAGGTCGGGTCGGTTCAGGAGGTCTTCAAAATCTCACGGGTCGGGTCAGGAGGTCTTCAAAATCTCACGTGTCGGGTTAGGTGACCCGACCCGACTCGTGAACAGCCCTGGTAAGCATGAGGCATGAGGTACATTTGGACTTTTTGTGGCAATCCAAATGTCCCATATATTGACGATGAGACTGGCACATGCCTACATACAATACGTACAACAAGCGCATGGGGTTATTCCACACGTCGGACATATCGTCTCACAGATCATCTACAGATCATGTACAGATCACCCCATGGTCTAGATATTTCAGGACAGATACATTCCTGATCTGTATGCTCTAGCTCATGTTGGCGGGTGGGAACCGTACAATCTGCTGTAGTGGTGGCACCTTTTCCTGGGTTGGATCCGTACTATTAATACCAGGTATTAGTAGAGCATCTGATAAGTAGTGCAGGTTAGCATATTATATCATACTTGTAGATGATCTAGATGATGATCTGTCTGGTCTGCCTGATGCGTGGATTGTTCATCTTAAGGTTACGAGAAGCACGCACGTTTTTCTCACAGTATAGTTCTTTGGGGTGAGAGGTTTACGAGTAGAACTCTCCTCATTTTAGAAATCTTGTGGGAAAATCTGAACAAAAAAGTTAGTACGTACCGCCTCTACTAGACAACTCTTAACAGCGGTACGGGTCAGACGTGCGATAGCTCTAGCCCTTTTCGCCATGTCTCGGTCAGCGTCAGGGCGAGTTGCAATTTTGAATGTATTGGTTCGTTATGGTGATCCTCAGACCGCATCAATTGCTGATCAGACGACCGAGGGCAGTTTCCCCAGTGCGTCGAAGAGGGCCCTTTAGCATTGCAACTGACTGATGCCTGGTATGTTGTAGGGGTAATTCTCCGAGCCGTTGGGTCGGGACGTCGACAATGTGTAAACTATCCGAAAAACTTGTTTTTTTGTCCTTCCAGCATACATACGTCCCACCGGCGAACCACCGCTTGCTGTGGAGCAGGCCTGCGCCTCTTCCGACACAGCAATGCTACGAGGAGACCGGTCTTTTGTGACACGTCATAATGCGTCAAGGTCTCTTTAGACCATAACGTATTCGCTTTATTGTAGGGGGCACGTCAGTCAAGCGGTCAAACCGCGGTCCCCTTGCATATTTATTTGGTCTTCGATAGTCGTAGACGCGTCAAGGTCTATGTAGGCCTTAACATACGTTTTAGGGCCGTTCGAATCGCAGAGCGTTTTTTCCAGAATTTCCAGATTTGTGTATTTTGCATCAAGATTCGGAGGCGTTCTGTCACAAATCGTGAAATTTAACACAGGGAAAAGTATCAGAAACGCTTATCATTCCAATACGTCAAAAAACAATTCTGGAAAATCTGGAGGATGAAAAAATGTGCGAAAACAAAATGTGGAAGTTTTGGAAATTCTGGACGAAAATCTTTCCCATTAGAAAGACCCTTAGCGCGTCGGTTAAGGGAGCCAAATTGCGGTATCCTATTAAACACGTTTTCCCTTCGGTACCCAGCCGTCATAATTTGAACAACTCCCCCCTCGTACATATAAGCATCTACATAAATAGACGTACATGCTAAGGTCATACAGCAGTATTGATAGTACTAATAGTACCCTCTACTGATAATAAAAATCCGGGATACTGGCGCAGGATCGATTTCTTACTTGAGAAACGGTGTGTTCCACACTAACTTCAGTACAACCGCTCCCGGATTTTTTATTTCCCCGGAAGTAGTATGGCATGGCTCATGGTGCCTGAATTTCTTATGGGATACCGTGTGCCTTATCGTGTCGGTACTATTGTAGTTGTAGGTGACCGTTTTATTCGTTTCCTACAGCAGAGGCATTCCGCAGGGGCCAGATTCGGCCGCCCATAAACCGATCGACCACCACCATGTCCGGTAAGGTTGAAAGTTTGCATGCCCGGAAAAAGTTTAAGGTTTGCATCTCCGAAGGCTAATGTCTGCATCTCCGGCAAGGTTAAGGTTTTCATGCCCGGCAAGGTCGGGGTTTGGATACCCCGGCAAGTTATGTTAAAAGGCTAGCATGCATCGTACGCATGCATGAAGTTCCTGCAAAGTAGTTGTCCTTTAGACAGAAGAGACCATACGCCAACCTACAGTGACCTGGGGGTGGAACGTTGATGAGGAATAGGATATACTATACCGGTAGCTAAAGTGAAATTATGAGGGGAATGGAAATTGGGAAACGACTGGCAGAGAAGTGTATGAGGGATACTACTGATTTACGGAAGGATATTCGGTTTGTATAGGAACGGCATCTACGCTATATTGTCGGAAGGCAAGCAAAATGGATATTCGGTTTATATAGGAACGGCATCTACGCTATATTGTCGGAAGGCAAGCAAAATCATATAAATAAAAGTAGAAGGCAGAATCATGAGGCACCAAACTGAAAGCAAGAAAGACGAAATACCGTGAAATGTGCACAACAGAACGAAAGGTAAGCTGGGGTTTTGTGGAGCGATACGTACTGAATTTAGCTGTAGAGGGAAAGAGTACGGGGTCAACATTAAAAGAATAATGCGAGATTGATTAACGAAAGGAGAACAAAGACGAAAATTTATCGTGCCTCCATTGTGATTGTACTGTAAGGATAAACAAAGTGTTGCAAGCACTGCTGTACGCATGGATGGAGCTGTCTTTTTGAAAGAAGAACATGCGCGCACGAATAAAGTAGCCGGAATGTAAGGAGAGGAATTAAAACAGAAGTACGTACTGTAGAAAATAACTTGAAGAGACGGAAACCATTGTGGAATACTCACGCGCTACCGTTGCTGCCACGCCCGCACCGATGTGCACTGTCAATACGTCCGACAGCCGTTCGTTGTCTACTATCTATTGTACTGACACAACATACTCAAAATAGCTTTGAAAAACGGCACACATTATATTATAAGTGCGGTGTGAGACTAAGCTTTCCCCCAGTATGTTTTACCACATCCGCCGGAGGGAAACAAAAAAGAACAAAAAAAAGAAAAAGAAAAAGTGTTTGGTTCTCGGCCTTTTGTGGGTCTGGCCTTTTTCAGAGTCGTATGTGCGTTTGTTGCCCCCCCCACGACGCACATACAGACAGACAGACGGACGACCCACTCGCCCACACCAGACGACAGCAAGAAAACGACGCCAAGCCCCCTAGGCCCCCCACGAGCACAGCAAATACATACACCTGCGCCCTACCGGTGCTAGCAGTAGCAGTCCTTCAACCGCCACCCGCCCGCTTGCAAGTACCAGCCTGGTGGATACTGAATTGAACCCTTTGACACTTGAAGGAAGGCATGCTTCCAAGGGGGGAAACGTAATAAAAACAAACCATGATCACAGCATCGGCCACTCCAAGATTCCCTGGCTGCTGCTGGGGCAGGGTGTGTGTCCGTGTCCGTGTCCGAACAAGATTGTGCTGTTAGAAAAAAAGCCGCTTAAACCCTCAGTTGTGAGATCGAGGATTTGGTCGAAAGCTATCTTTGCGACAGTCGATCGTGCTGCTGCGCCCTCCCTCCCTCCCTCCCTCCCTCCCACTAGACGATTTGATCAGATCGCACGTGTCATACTTTTTGGCCCTGTACCCCAGTCCCCAGCACAAGCTGGTTGACTTAATTTACCCTTGTAGGACAGCAACATGTTAGGACCGCAAACAGTGTCGAACCCTAAATGCAAGTCCTTCGTATCCAAAACGTGCGTATATATATATAGTCGTCTAGTATTCCTCTGCTCGGTCCCACCCTTGAGCTCTGCGGGCCAAACATGTTGAGAACAGACGCCGCCACCTGCAATTTCCTCCGCGAAAAGCGCTATAGCCATACCAGGGTGTTTCTTGGATAGCGTCTGTAGACCTCCCCCAGCTCGGAAGGTACCAAGGGTGCATATAGAAGGATACCTGAGTAACTACCCGGTTATGATTCACATAACGAGGTTAGGTATCCAGGTACTCGGATAGTTACCCAGGTATGGTTCACACAACCAGGTTTGGTACCCGGGTACCCGGGTAGTTACAAGGGTATGATTCACAAAACCAGGCTTGGTACCCAGCTACCCCAGAGTATGCCCTACTTGCACTACTAAACACACCCTTGCGAGGCTCAGGCAGTGCTTGCCTCCACCAGGCTCTTGGCCTCCTCCAGCTGATCCGACGGCAAGCCTTCGGTGTGCGCATGCTCTCCCAAAAAGGCTTCCAAGTCTTCGAAAACCTTGGCGAGCCGCCCCTTGCTGTCCGGGATCATCATGTAGCTCTCCTGGAGAACCTGCCAGTGTTGCGATTCAGAGCGTTCGTTATAAGTGGTATGGAGTACCTGGTACTAGTAGTTCATACCTGGCAACGGTTTTCTTCGTGATAGCTACGAGCTGGGCTAGCCATAAAACAGAGAATGCCTCCTCAAGCCGTATCTCGTGAACCACCGCATATTAATATACTGGTACATAATACTGCTATGGTACCTCCTCTTGCTTCCTGATGTCGTAGGGGTCCTTCCCGTCGTCTCGCATCTTCTGCACCTTGGCTTCGTTGTCCTTGGCTTCCTTCTCGTAGCCGGACACCTCCTTCAACATCCTGTGTAACGGTTTCGTCGTTCCGATTGATGGATTGATTGATTGCTTGATTTGTTGATCGATTCATTGGAACCTTGATTGATGAAATGGGTTGATTGATTCATTAATGTATTCGGCTGTTGATTGCCCGTCCATGAGAAAGTACTGTACGTACAAAACAGAGTATACTGCTACTGGATTGTGCTAGTACACTACAAGCACCGTTTACGTACCAGGTACCACGCAACATAGTCTATTGCTACGGTACGAGTATGCAAGTTGCACCAGAAAGTGCTGGAGTCGGGCTAACAAGCAACTCGGGAACATTTCCTGCTTCGCCCCTTGGCGTTATCTTGCTTGTCGATCTGCCGATAGCTTACGTAGCCAGCCTCTTGCCGGCTTCAGAGCCTGAGTTTTTCAACATACATCAACCTCCACATACTTCTACGAACACAGCCTGTACTATATAGCATGCGCGAGGGAAGTGTCACAGTGTGACACGCAGGTAGGTTGCGAAGGCGACTTTCGAAGAAAATTTCGATCTCACAGCTGAGGAACTACTCTGGAGGCAAATATCAGCGGAGCTGTTCACGGGTCGGGTCAAGCCTCGCGGGTCAGGCTGGGTCAGGATCAGGTTAGGTCGGGTCGGGTAACGGTGACCGGACCCGAACCATGAGAATTAGAAAAAAAAACTTTTGCTGATCCGACTCCCGACTCAACCCAACCCAACCCGACCCGTAAGATTTCCTAAGTTTTTTTCTGATCCGACCCGCAGGTTGGGGGGTCGTGACCCGTGAAGAGCCCTGGTAATTTTAAGGATCGTTTAAAACGTCAATACTAATACCAAACGTGTCTTGTAATTCCGTCCAGAGTGTTTTGTTTTTACTTTGATATGAACATACCGGGACCACGTTGTATATATGGTTGGTGACGAGTTCGTTGCGTACAGGATAAGTGAGATTTTGTACGAGTAGACCATTATAGACTTTTTTTTTACTTCTTGTCCCTCTCAGTGGACTCCATTGACACATCTCTGGCCTCTCAGAGCTTCCACTTGAACAACGCCTTGTTCTATTACTTACCGCCTACCGGTTGCCCTTTCTTTTTTCGTTCGTTTTTGGAGGAAGAGCCTTCCTTTTATAATTTTGGTAAAACTTAGTTTTCGTGGGTCTTTTTTTTCTGATATACGGTGCGCGGTCTCGGCCACGCAGAGGTCGGAAAGGGCAACAGGAGGCAGGAGCCGCGAAGGAAAGGGTGCAACAACATCAGCAGAAGGGGCACAACTACTACTGCTGTATACAGGATGGATTGATGTCGTACCAAGTCGTACTCGGAAAAACAATCGTGTTGATTGGGTATTTCGAATACAGTACTGTAAATAATACTCCCAGGTGCTATGTCCTGCCAACGGCAGTTGACGCTGCGGGAAGGGAAGCGGGAGGCATGCCGGTGGCGTTGACGGCCGCGTCTTGACGAAGGCGCTTGACTGTGCGGAGGTGCAGCAGCAGGAGGCATGTCGATCAGATCAGTTCCAGGCAACGAAGCCTGGTGACCTTCCGTAGGTCCGTGACACCCAAACCTTCACGAAAACAGCACAACTAAGATTTTAGAGGCCCCACGCTCACTACGGTAGTTGTTCAGGCGCAAAAAAAAAAATGGTTGTGGTTTCTCACGGCCAAGAACACCGCCCATGGCGTGTTACTTTTACTTCGATTTATTGTTACCTGTTTAGGGCTCAAACGGAATGGGTGTACCTTTTTTTTTGGTTTTTTCTCGAAAACAAAAGTTTGTGCTTTCTCATGGTCAAAAGCACAGCTCTTGGCGTCTTCGTTTTACTTCGTTTTAGTTTGTACTTGTTTTTGGCTCAAATGGAACATGTGTACCTGCTTGGCTTTTGCCCAATCAAATAACCATGCAGCCCATCAAATACCTATCAGTACTGCTGTATTCGAAAGGCCCGACCAACGCGACAAAAAACAGGATTGACTGAAAGCATCCTTGCTTATCGTCACACATTCGTACAAGGTCGTACTCGTAAAAACAAATGTACTCCTAGTAAAGCTACTGTAGAAGAGGCCTGTTTTGAGAACACTCAGTCCGGAAATAAAAAGGAACGATGTATTTACTCAGTACGTACCAGGTGCCATACAGCAGATGTATACATCATGCCTGTCCCTTATGTCGTGCATACTACCTTTTACCGGCATACTGGTAATACTGCTGCTGAACCCGGTACATAGATACTAGTATAGGATTGCTATTAACAGCATCATATTCTACCAGCAGCTGTTGTACGCGGAGCGAAATTTTAAGCAAGTGGGCTGCCCCCTCTGCCGGACAGCGTCAAGAACAATCACGTGTAATTTCTCAGAAGTGCGAGTTCGTACATATCATCGCGTAAATTGTACGACCCTCCTGATGTACTGCTGTATCGAAAAAAAACAACCCAGAGTCCTCTGCAGCTGCTGCAGCAGCCGGAGATGCTCGCTGGGGGGAAAAATTGTTGTATGGTCGGAACATGATTGTCTCTGCTGTGGCAGCCGGGTTGTCGAGGAGAGGCCTCCTATTACTAGTCCGCTCGATTATCGTGCATGCTCTCTTCTGGACTTCTCCTGCTCTTGATGCAGTCCTCAGCAATATGACACGCGATACTGACGGTACACAGGGATGGTTTTTACCTTGACCTGAACCGATTGCTTACCGCTAAATACCCGGTTTCGGCTTTTCCAGCTACTTACCGGTAGTTAAAAAACGGGGATGATTCGTATCATCCCCGGGGTGAAAAACGAAGGTGTGACGATTCCTAGAGACCTCCAAGAGGAGGGTTCTCCTTCAGCCATGCCTTCATGTCCATAATAAGCTCCCGTGTGTTGCTGTGCTGCTGTGTGCCGTGAGCGCTTACATTTCGTTCATTTTGTAGAATTTTGTCAGGTTTCCATTGAATACATAGGCTTTTTTTATAGGAAACAGGGGACGCCACAAGTTACCTCATATTTTAGAATTATTGACCTCCCACTTCAGTTACCGGTAATTATCTGTTACCCGTAACTACCATCCCTGATGGTACATACCAGCTATGTGTATACGACGTATGACGCGAGCCCTTCGATATGTAAGACGATATGATCAAAACTTCACTTTTAGCCAAATCTTCGCATTTACTCCACACCGAACCGTCGGCGGTGAACCTTGGCGCAAACGGCTTGTCTCTAGGTCAGCTACCCCTGCTCGTGACAGTACGGTCGAAGCTAACGCCCCGCCGATTCTGAAAAAAATGCGGGAGTCAAGCTTGAAGGACTTGTGTTGTAAAACAACTCTGAGTTTTTTTAGGCTGCGGCACGCTAAAAATGTAGGCGGCGGCTCATTGAAAAAGTCTCGGCGGTGCGTTTCAAATTTTCTTTACTCGTGTTTTTTACCCCAGCTGGAGAGTCTACCAGGTATTCGCGTACACTCTTAGGAACACGTATATACGTACGAGCATGTTGTCGTCGAGCATCTACCGCAAGCACAACGCAGCAGAGTGCAAGCAGCCCTGCACGAAGCACCACATCAATTACGTGCCGATCAGAGCGCGACAACTCAAGCAAGAAGACAGGGTTGGCGAGAGCCAAAATGTCGTCGAACACGTACGCAGCTCGCTGTGTCCTCGAAACAAACGAAGGACTCGCAATCTGCCCGGCCTACGAACGTGTTTTAGCATGGAGCTCTTGGCATTTGCAAGTTTCTTCCTTGCGAGCGAGCGTAGCCAGCAGCGGAAACCACCCGCGGAACCTGCATGCTACACCATACCAGGTACCCTGGTGTACCCTGATGTAGCCTGGTATGTACGAACAAGCAGCACGCGCGATCGAACCGCCACACGCAGGTTGAATAGACGAGTTTCCAATAAAGTTACGATTTCACACCTACAGCCAGGTTTCTTGTTCTACTTTCACAAATATGTACCAGTACGCACTCGGTTCAACAGATGCCGTTTGACGTGCTGGAGGCGCGTCAAGTATCATGCCGGTATGTACTTACACTGGTATCAGGCTGTTTCCTATGCGGTTCGATTTCGAGCTTCAGATTTGTATTTTTCGATCTCAAAAACGAATGACCCTGCTTATGCAGTCCAAATATACAAAATCCGACCGGAATTTTTTCGATTTGAGAATCCGATGACCCATCAGATTTTCAATTCGAAAAATGGCATGCTCTCTAAATTCAAGATGTTATCCACGACAGCAAACAGCAGCAGAACGATCGATGAGTTGGATGGTGATACAGCTGTATAGCGACGTTGCTTCGCGCCCGACGCGCGGATGGCGCGTCCCTCCGTGGCCAGACTAGAGTCGGCTGGCGCGGGCTCGGGCCTAGAGACCAAGAGAAGAGCACTCGGCACGCGGCTCTCCGTGGATACGTACACTCGTAGACTACACTGCAGCTGTACAGCAGTAGCAGCAGCAGTCAAGTCACAAAATGAAACAGAAAATACCAAGACAGGTTGACTCTAGCGCACTCGTCACGTCTCTTCGCCACCAGACTAGAGGCAGCCAGCGTGGGCTCGGACGCTTGGGTCCTACGCGCAGGGCTGCAGCGCACCCAGCGCATCTCTTCGCGGCGCCAACTCACAAAAACAGCAGTTGATCTCGGCGTTTGCGCGAATCTCTACACGCACAATAAATCGGATTTTTTCCGCATAGTAAGACTCTTTCGATTTGTCAAGCTCACATCTGAAAATACCATCGGGTCAAAATCTGAAGCTCAAAAATCGAACCGCATAGGAGACGGCCTCATATGGTGCGTACTTTCAAGTGACCCGGTATGACCATATCCATTTCGAGTGTTACGTATAAAATACAAAAACGCTCACAGCAAAAAGCAAAAAGTGACAGATCAAGTGACTTGGGGAAGATAACTCGGAGGACACAATTAGTCATTGGACCTTGCCTGTGATCTCCATGCTTTATCCTCCGTCCCGTTGGGAACCTCGGGAGACGCGATAGGCCGTGCGCCAAGTGCCTGCTGCTGCTACTTGTACCTACTTTGCTCCTGCTTGCAGTTGTGCAATCTACGACCAGGTACCACTATGACCGGAAATATAAATACCGTTTAGGTATCAATATGTACATTTAAACGGTCTTTATATTTACGGACAATCGGGTATGGTGCTACGGTTGGAAGTACCCGGTATCACAGACTTTGACAATCATTATTGTTCAGGTTTAAACTGCCTGATGGTGTTGTTCAGAACACACAATCCCACATCATCCGCGGGTGGGCTTACCTCTTACATACGCCCAGCTTAATCTTCAGTTGCCGCGCTGCATCCGCCATGGTCGCTATTGTCTACGGGTGTGGAACAGCACCCCTCACGCAGCTGAAATATCTGGAGATTCTCGAAACAGGGTTTCCATGTAATGAAGCGATTGTTCGTCGACGCTGATTGGCCAACACCGCCGTTTCAATTTTGGAGGCGTCCTCTTTACGAGTAGCTCGGTAACTCGATCGAACGCTCGGCTGCAGCGTCGATCAGCACGCACACCACAGCCAGGCAACAAGCAGGCAGGCAGCAGGCAGCTAGCAAGATGAAGTTCGCAAATGCTCTGGCCGTCGGCCTGGCAATGGGGCCATGCGCATGTGCCAAAACTGTGAGTGTAATGTGTAGCACCAACCCGGCGACGGGCAACCTGGGAATGCCTTCGTAACGACGGCGCGTATTTGCTCTGAATGAAGTTGATCGGGTTCTATGTACTGCTGTAAGACCAGGTACCTGATAACTTCTAGCTACACTATGAGCACGGTAAGCTGCAGGGTATCCCGCACTCGCCACACATCTTCTCAGACACGGAAGCGGCTGCTTCGTTTGAGCCGAGCGCGCGCAGTATGCCTGTCTGCGCTCCTGCTTTGTACTTTGGCAATATGAGACAGCTGTGGGTATTATTAATAGGCGGAATGTGCCTGGCGGGTGCTTACAACAGGACTACGAGTATTCGTACACACAGACACATATATGTACGTAGAGCTTCTTACGCACTAAGCAGGACTACAGTTGTCGTACGAGCACTGCTTCCAGTGTGTACGTAGAGCTCGAGAGAAAGTCTCTTCGTGTGTGTTATGAGTACTGCTGCTGTAGGACCTCACTGCTGTCTGCTACTCGAAGTCCGCTACGAGCCAGCAAGCCTGTGCTATACCAGTTATTGCTTTCTTCCCCTGAACACGAGCGCGTCCACGAATGGTACGAAGTGTCCGGAACTTGTCGAGGCATGAGTAGTGGTATATATCATTCGATGTACTCTGTCTGTTCACGTATTCTATTCCTCTTCTGCTTGGCGAGGAAATCCCTACTGTACTGAACAAACAACAAAACGTAACACGTCGTACGGCTGGGCCCAAACATGTAACTGTGTGTACAGGAGTGGGACAGATAGAGTACTTCAAGTATGACGCGACCAGTACTGTGGTTGTTTCGGCAGTTTTCTCTATTCACGGCGTTGCCCATTGCATATGTAAGGGATATGGGCCGAACATGGACTGAGCATGAGCGCTCTATTCTGAATAGTACTGTACACATCAGCGTGCAGCCTCTCTATTGTAGTTCCGAGCACGACCAGGCGACCGCAATCTTGATATCATACGCATGCAGATATTTTCCACCCCATCTATTATCTTGGCCCTACTTCTCCAGCCCCCTCCCTTTCGTAGCTCAGATCCCTTACAGTAATATAATCACGTAGCGGACGCTCCTCCCCCCTCTGTTGTTGTACCGTGGAATAAGGAACCCCTTCCCCCCCCACCACGTACAGTGCATGCCTTCATTTTTGTCGCGAGAAGATTATTAGCAGTTCATTCCCTCGTCGGCGTCGAATTATGTATACGTACACACGCTCGGAGTAGTATTAGGAGCTACTCGCATAGTACACACGTCAAGTACTTCTCCAGGACGAAACGAAATACACGTTGACCATTTAATTATTATCCCTTTTTGTAATCGTCCGACAGATCGAGGTTTTCAGCGACCAGAGCGATTCCGAGCCGAACCCTCTTCAGGCGGCGATCGATCTGGCCAAGTCTGGCGACACGATTATGATGAACGCGGGCATGGTAAGCAAGAGTCGTCTTGTACCAGCCCCTGAACTGCAGTGGTCTGCGCGCCTGCTTATTCGGATCTCGATGCGCAGCGGCTCGTCGCCTTCGTATACTAGCGGAGAACACGTTCAGGCCCGATGCTATGCTATGACCATTTTTATCGATGATGCTGCACTATATCAGTACGTACAAATATGTTTGCCTCTACTGTAGTTCCAAGTAGTCTGTATCAAGAACGGAAGTGCCGCCCTAGACGCGTTCTACGATAGAGGTAGCACATTTCCTCTAAAATGTTGAATGACGGCGTTTCTTAACCCCAAATCGTCGGAATACCAATCTTGTTTCGAAAAATGACGTTTTTGCATACTTGGAGCCATGGATTATTCATCGAAATGCAATTTGATTTTTGCCGAAATCAGTTTTCGGGTGAAGTGTAAGGTATCGAGCTCCTTAAGCGAGAAGCCTCAGAAAAATTCGGGTGAATCTCTATGGTGTAACGCCTCCTTAAAGGACTTGAAGGTTATTGCGCATGCAAACCTTACTATGTAGTGGGTCGCTACTGTATTAATAGTACTGAACTATACTAGGTGTACGTAAACATACAATTAGGATGTGACTCTGTTCCCAAGAAGTTTTCCCCAAAAACGGGATTGCGGTCCTTAAAGAGGTTGCGAGATTTCAGTAGTGCGGACGGCGCAAACCTTGCGGTAGTAAGCACATCATGCTTACACAGCAGTAGACTACCGGTATACAGCATAGGCTTTATTGAGAAAGAAAGAACCTACAGCAGTAAGAGCATACGTACCAAGACTCACGTTTGGGGGGGGGCTAGTAAAATTTGATTGAGAAATCGTTTTTATCGGCGAGCGCTATACTACTGCTGTAATTCCTACCTGTAGAAAACACAGTAGTCCACCATATGCTCAAGGTACCGTAGTTCAAGGATGGTGCTCACAGGAAGGCTCTAAGGATTACTCCTACTAATAGTAGGCATTTTTTGTTTTGGCAGGCCCATGGTGTACCTGGTATAATGCTGTTGTACATTACATTAAATATGTGTGCCGATGACGTCGTCCAGGTCACGGGTTCGAACCTCTGAGTCACTTCGAACGTTTCTTTTATGGAAACGCTTGCGCGTGCATCCCTAAGAACACATCTCCCTCGTTCCCCAGGTATTGAAACGAAGCGGGTAGGTTAGCATACAGACGTATACGGTTCCGACGCCCCAAAGGTCCCGCCGTTCAGAGAGGGGGAGAGTGTTATAAGGACTACCCTGGTCTGGGTAATCGATCGATCTTTTACCTCTATAGCTCAGTAGGTGATACCACCTCATGTGTACCAGATATCATACAGCGCATCCAACATCAGACGGGACAGTAATCGTAGGCGTAAATATTAAATAATGATGATGGCATACCTTACCTAAGAGACGGCGACGGTGTGCGATGCGCATGATGCATAGAGTAAACGCGTAGGGTATTGATTTGGAATTTTCAGTATGACAGTTACGTGTAATTTCGTGTCGGTTCGGACTATTTGGCATTTATAGCCTATTTCGTATTTTGTGTGCTTGGCTCAGGGATAGAGAAATACCTGGTACGAACTACCCGACTTGATTTTTCCGGCGATATACGTACGTCCCCGAGTCGAGGACTATAGCAATGTGGGTGCGTAAATGAGTACTCGGAAAGAACATACCTGGTAGTGGGTTTGGGTGTTTTTTTTTAGTGAATGACATCTGGTGTGTGGTATGTCTTCCACTCCCGCACCAACGCAATCGTTGTTTTTAGCCTCTTTCGAACCAAAACTTTGGTATAGCCAGCCGTCTACTCTAGGAGCTATAGAGCAGTGTGAGTGCCAAGCAGCAGCACAGCAGCACGGGTATATAGGTAGGATCATGTTGTTTGCGCCCGTCCGTGCCTTACGACTCCTTGTTTTCAATCATTGTAACTCGGACAATAAAAGTGTGCCTGGTACAGTATCATCCCCCAATCGCGCAGTAACCGCTGCCGTAAGGGTCGTGACTTTTTACTATATAATTTTCCCCTCAGAAGTCCCAAGCGGGTTAACGGAGAACTGGACGATACGTAAATCGGTCAAGCCGAGACGCCGTTGTCCTATGAGCGTTGGTGCCTCCTACCGACCCAGCAGTCAGTACTCGGCTCGCTTTCCTCTTCCAGACTTGTGACAGTCCGTTCGGAACTATGCATGCAGTAGATGCTGTATACTGTACGCACAGTACGTTCCCGTATTGCTTTCAGCATAGATATTATAGGTTTGCGGCATTTCTGTTGTCAACATTGTCCCCAAAGAAGACTTTCAGTACAGTCAGACCGACCGCAAAGACAACAACCACAAAAATGGTAATGTCGCTCGCCCCCGTAGGGTCCAAGGTGACCTATCCTCGACGGGCGCAAAAGGTAAAATGTTGCGTTCTTTATATATTTCTCCTCTCCTCTCTGTTTTGTCCGACCACGTACCTCTACCAAACCTCAACTCTCTCCTAGTAAGAGGGGGTGTGTCACGGTGAGAGTTTCTTTCTGCAGCGGCTTCGAGCCATTCGCGCGGCCGTCTTGTTTTTTTTGTCATATCGGTTCGCGATATGCACCGCTATGCGATGTCTTTACGCTGCGCAACTAGAATATTGCCAGCCAGTCCGTTTTTAGTGAGGTAATTGGGCCAGTCCGTTTCTTAGTAGTGGATATAGGGATACACCATACACCACCTATACCGTGGCCTTGATCTCTCTCTTACAAATTGTTTCTATCCAACATTTTCCGACCGAGTGATATGCGTGAATTCAATCCTCGGGTATCATAAACTTTCCGAGGTGGAAAAATGGGCAAGGTAGATCCCTCTATTGTGACCAACAGCGCTTGGCGAGGGGTTCGCCCCGAAGATAATGCCGAGACTGAGTCGAATGGAGTAGCAGGTTGTCCGTTCGGCCCAGTATCTAGAACACTTGCTCTGTTCTTCTCTCCTCTCTTCATCATGCTGATGCACTCTTTTTATATTCTTGATTTTTCGTCTCTTGTGTACGAACAGTACGACGAAGATCTCAAGACCAAACGCGACGGCGAGTTCGACGCACCTATCACGATTATGGGCCCCAAGTCGGCCGTTATCCGGGGGAGGTCGGGCGACTCGATCATGGAGATCAACCACGACTTCATCCACCTGGAGGGGTTCTCGATCGACGGGTCTGGGTAAGACGCGCAAAGGAGGCCATCCTTCACACGTCGGAAACAATAGATATATCCCAGATTTACTGTAGATCGTAAAATGACAGCTTATTCCCTGAAAGCTAGATGTTGAACTGGCATCTAATTATCCTAGATATTTCAAGGCAGATAGTAACAGGTCCCTGATCTGTACATGTTTCCTACTACAGCAGTAGCGTAGATCACGTTGCCGGGTGGGAGCCGTATGGTCTAGATGTTCTGCTCCATGGTCTCCTTGATTGGATCTGTACTTTACAGATCCTCCACAACATCCCGTAGCGGCAGGTACAGGATCTACCTGGTACAGTGCACGCAGCAGTACAGTAGAACATCTACAGTAGACCTCGATCTGTTCGATGTTATGAGCAGTACCTGTATGAGAGGAGGGCGTTTGGCTCGTGCTATCATGTGCAGGTTTGTTTCAGAGTATGCATCACGTTTACGTCCCAGCCCAGCTCAACTGGTGGGAGATTTTACCCTGAGCGGACTGGTGTCTTTTCTTCTACCCCCCCACCGGCACTTGCCTTAAATAAAATCGCAGACAGCTGCACGCCTGTAGTATTGAGCGCGGATGCCCCCGTGATAAAAAGTGCTAATGCAGGCACAAAGGAGACCCAGCCTCTCGGGCAACACCTGCATCTGCCCGTCATATTATGATTCCCGTCCAAATGTTGCACACATCGGAGAGAATCCGACAAATCACATGTGTTCCTGTTCGGTATGATGCTGCGCCGCGTGGGAGCAGTATGACTCGCATGATCTACGAGCAAACGGTTCCTGGGCTGCTGTAGATCCAGCACAGTGGTATCTCCTAACGGCAGGTGTATGATCTAGATGTCTACAGATGTAGAGGATCTAGAGGATCTAGAAGATCTATAGGATCTACTATAGATCTGGATCTTGATCTGTCCGGTGGGCGGGATCATTTAGAAAACCGTCAGCGACTGGTACACTCCTGCACAGCAGCACAGCAGCAGAGCCAGCACTACTATTGTACGTATAAGAACATCATCAACAACAACCAAAGAGTAGAAGCGCCAGACATAAGGCGCAGTGAAATCGCTTTCGTAGCGCGCCGTGCAAGCTTCGAAATCGACTACACTATGCACCGTTATACTGTGGTTCTGCGTTCATTCAAAGGCCCCGCTGTTGTTTCTTTCAATATACCATGAAGGGAACAAGAGGAGGCGGATGACTTGGACCCTGAGTTCTTCCACGAGCATCTGATCGATGTACATGGGAACCGCGTGCGCATGGTACTCCACGACGAGCACGAACACAGGTGGGGCCTCTGTCAAGGCTGTGTAGAGCATGATACGGTAGTAGTACGGTCCTGCCCACTAGAAACACTCAGTCTGAGCAAGCCTTGGTTAGAGTTCGATACGGTAGGCGTTGCGAAAACAGGGAGGAGGGTAGGGGGGTTCTGTTATTGTGGTGTGGGGCTTATCCCCTTTTCGTTGTACGATCAGGCTTACAGTAGTTCTATTCAACCGGCCACGTGACACACACACGAGAACCTGTGCCTGCTCAGTAGGCAAACCTGCTGGCCAGGGATATTATAGTATGTGTCCCTGAGCCAGTCGCACCTGACACGTACAACTCCACTGCACCCACGATTCTGAGACAAGTTACAAACAGTACAAGTATTGTAATTGAAGATACGATGAGGGAGATTGTCGCAAACTTGGTTTACGGGATAAAAACTACTTGAAAATCGAGTGAGCGCATCTTGTTAGAGATACTGTAGGAGTACTATTAATATTAATAGTGATAAAAAAGGACGACGGGGGGGGGTTCAACCCGCAGAATATGATTTCTTAGACGTACGTCATACCCTAGAATGACCTGCGTCACCAGGTGCTACTCTTCAAATGAGATAGATGCGTAGGCTGTAAACGAGTATATAAGTATGGCTGAAACGCCTACGAGATGTCTCCCTTTCTACTTCCTACCTTTCTTTTTAAACAAGTGCTATTAATAGTGCGCTCATACTACTGCCAGTCAGCATCGTGCATGCAGAGTGTCGATATAACATTGAACATTGTTATTTTCGGGCTGCGATGGTTGTTCTGCAGCGACTCGTGATCATGGCCTGGGTTATGGTATGAGGTATCAGCTCCTGAAAAAGCAACCGACATTGGACATTTAAACGATATACGCCACCACCGGCCGATAAACCGAACGACAGACAACGTTGTTCAATCACTAGCACGATCGATTGACCATTCAATCACCAGCACGAACGACCGGTTATTCAATCGCCGTCGCGACCGACCGACCACTCAATCGCCAACACTAGCAACCGATCAACAGCGAACAAGTAGCCGCTCAAATACCAACACGACCGACCGACCACTCAATCACCAGCACGAACGACGGATCAACCAATCCCCAACACAACCGGTCGACGGACCAACCAACCCATCAAATTACTTACTCCACCGGCGAACGCTTGGCAGGTCGGGGGTGATGGGGTTTAAAGCTGACAGGCTTACCCTCTCCCACGCCGGCAGCACCTGCATCAAGGTCAGTGCCGCTCTTTCCACTGTAGGTAGGCGGGGCCTCATGACTGGAAGTAGGGGTTTGATTTCTCAAACTGCGGTAAACGGGACCTGCTCGCCATTCAGTTGACAATATTGGGGACTCCGCGCATGGAGCGCTATATGCCAACGGACGTTGGCTCTTCAATCACGGGGTGTTGAGCAACTTTTTACACCACGGTATTGAAGAGTGTGAAGACTCCGCCGACAAAAAGAAGCTTCTTGAGAAACAAAAAAAATACTTTATTCTGGCGTCGTTCGATATATAGGATACTGCTGCTTGCTGCTGGGAACATAGCCCACATCACTGTTCTCGGGATCCTACTATTACGGGGGACCATAGTAAATAGGACCAAATATTGCTAGTAAAAATAAGGAAATATATAGGTTTTTGTGTGTACCGTAGGTCCTATTTACTATGGTCCCCCGTAACATGTACCCGTCGCAATATCCATATCCACATACGAAATCCGGGGGTGTGCGCCAGATCTCCCCTGACTTCCACAGATAGCCAAGGCGAGCAGCAAGTAGATCGCGAGGGGTTAGTCTACTGGTGTCCGAGAAGTATTTAGTACGTACCGCACTCATTCTTCTTTTTTACCACGCCATGTCTGGAGCATCTCGACCGTCGTACACAGGGCGACACAAACAAAAACACCTGGCGTTAGGCTTGCAAGGGTGTTTTTAGTAAGGTAGGTGCTGTAGGTACGGTAAGTACAGCAGTTTTACGGGTTTATCATATGGTAGGTGTTGGGTCGAGTACTAAAGCCACTCGACTACCCGCGGGTATACTATCTCGATCCCAGAGTATGTAAAACTGTGACGGGCATGGTGCTGGGTGGCGGTAATACGGGTAGTATATGTAGGTATCGATAGGTCCAACCCTGCTCTACCCAGGTAGATACCCGCGTAGAAACGATAGCTACACGGTGCTATTATGTACTAAACCTGCCCGACTACTGTACCCGGGTATCATGCCTCGATATCATTTTGAGTACGGTATTCGGGGGCAGTATTATGGGTACAATATATTCCGTTGGAACGTTATACCCGGCGGGTAAGATACCCAGATACCCGGATACCCCAAATAAACACCCTTAAACACGATATTAGTAGTGTTCGAGCAGGATATCCGGATATGCTAAGATACGCGCCCTTAACCAAACCTTTGGAGCAACCGGGCAGGATACCAGGGATTCCACAGTGCGAACCCTCAAAACATCAAATACGCATTTGTAAGTTTGATAGGACGACGCCCAGCATATTTCCACCACATGCACCGTAGCTGGTCGCAGCCCCCCACCATGTGAACGAACCATTGGATGGTCGGAAAAATCTCTCGAGTTTGGCCAGTGTCTCTCCCCCGGCTCCCTTCCTGCGTTATTTTTAACCCACTAGCATCTCCCCCCTCTCTCTCCCCCTCTCTCCCACGCTAACGCACTATATTATAGCAAATATTCCATTTCTCTCCCCTTTCCCGCTTGAACGCACTAGCGTCCCCCCACCGCGCCCTTCAGCGTTACAGTAGAAGGACCCTTTTTAAGGAACCCTACGACGAGGAAAGACGGTATACAAGGGGCGTTTGTTCCTATATAAGCGATCTCCAATCAAGAACACGGACACCAGAATCCCTTAAAACGGGCTATCAACTACTGGTATGTCTTGAAAACATTTTTCCGCGGAGAAAAGCGATCCCGCACGAATCAAAAGCGGTGGGTGCAGTTCTAAAGGCACTATTGATAGCAACCACCCTCCTTCCCCCCGCCTGCTTTAACGCACCATTATCACCGTCTCCTCCCTCTCCCTCTCGGCTCTGCCGCTGTAACGCACCATTGTGACCATCTCACTCCCCCCTCCCACTCTAACGCATTATATTTGCAACTCCCCCCTGCAGTAGTTGTCCCCTTTTTAGGAACGCCACCACCATAACCCTCCCTCTCTTAGTACTGCAGTCTCGTTTGGGGGACAACCAGTCAAACTCCAAGTGGTTTGTCCCCAAATCGGGACTAAGGTGCTAAAAGGGTTAAGGGAAGACGGTGTAAAAGAGATGTCGGTGCCGATAGAAGAGACCTTCAGCCCCGAATACTGACTGACACTGGGGTCCCTTCACAGGGGATACCTGTACCGTTTTAAGTGTCAGTATTCGAGATTGGAGGTCCCTCACAAAGGCGCCAACGTCTCCTATACGCCGTCTTCCTTTATCGTAGGATCCCCCTGCTGTATCGCAAAAGGGGAGGGTGGGGGGTCGCTGTTACGGGGGACCATAGTAAATAGGACCAAATATTGTTCGTAAAAAAAGGGAAATATATAGGTTTTTGTGTGTGTACCGCAGATACTATTTACTATGGTCCTCCGTAATAGTGCGTTGAAGGGGGAGGGGAGAGAAAGGGGGAAGTCGCTATTTAGTATAGTGCGTTAGTCCGGGTTCATTTTTTTTGCCGCGGAACAATAATTGGTGAGTGCAGTTTTTAAGGCACAACAGATGGAAACCCCCCTCCCGTCTCGAGAGGGATGCGTGGTCAACGGTCAAATGATCAAGGCAAGCAAACAAATGTGTAACCCCTTCTCCCCCCCGTTTCTCCCCTCCCCCCCCCGCCTCCCCGCCCGACACCCGTTCGAAACATTCGCGAGTGCAGATGTCGTACTTTGTCACCCACTCAGAAGTTATCAACAGCGACATCCTGGAGTGCGGAATGTCACAGGTGCGTCTATCGCTTGGCAGCAGCATGGTCGTCGTCGCTGGACGATAGGGTACCACACCATATTGTGAATTGATACCAGCACGTACACTCGGTAGGAAGCGAGGCTCATACGCTGTTCGTATCGCCTTCGTAATCGGCTCCTCTTTATGCTATGTGCGAAGAGCAGGAATCGCCGACCGCGCTAATGTTGGATGCGGCGGATTATTTGTATCGAGTCTCGTCGTATCGTGTCGTGTTGTGTGCCCACTTTGGACCAAAATTATCTTGTGATGTTATAACGTTATACCCATGTATACATAGGGCAGGACGACAGCCCGCCACGCCGTCACTCCTCGCAGCACCCCACCTATACATACCTTTACCCGATAGCTGCTGCTGCTGCTGCTGCTGGTGCTGGTGCTGGTGCTGGTGCTGGTGCTGGTGCTGGTGCCGGTGGTGCCGGGAAGAGACAACCCACCAAGAACTGCCCGCCCACACACACACATCTGACAAGCATGGTCGATCCCTGTTTCCGTTTGTTTTTGTTTGTTGGGCGAGACGGTGCGTGAGGACAATCCTGCCCAGAACGGTAACTCCCCCCACACCAGACAACCCTTCCAAGGTCTACAACTCCTCCACATCGGACAATTCACATAAGAAGTACCCCCCCCCCCCCAAGATCAGACAAGCGTACTAAGAACGACGCCCCCCCGCAGCAGATAACCATATCGAGATCTACAACTTCCCCATGCCTGTCAACCCTGATTCTAAAAACTGTCGCGCCAAAATGTTGGAGGTGCTACGCCTCGAAAGGGATGCGTGGTCAACGGTCAAATGACTAAGGCAAGGAACAAACGAGTACGCCCCCCTCCTCCACACCAGACAAATCCAACAAGAACCGAAAAAACCCATCACACCTCCCCATGTGTTTGATGGTTTGATTGTTTTGTTTGTTGGACTGTTTTGTTTGTTTGTTTGGGCAGACAATGTGCGAGGACGACACCGTCGACGGGTGTGGGCGAGGCCTGGACCTGGGGACGCCCCCAGCCAAGCGAACGGAGAACATCGGAGAGGAGACGGACGTGTCTGCTTGGAACACCATCAAGGGAAACACGTGAGTACTACCTGGCACTGCCTATGTACGAGACAAGCAGGTTTCCGGCGGATTTTCTTCTTGGTCCGGAATGATCCCACCCTTATAATAATGATGCCAGAAATAGAGGGATAGTTCGTGTGTTATTACGGGGGTCCATAGTAAATAGGACCAAATATTGTGAGTAAAAATAGGTAAATATACAGGTTTTTATGTATACCATAGGTCCTATTAACTATGGAACTCCGTAATAGTATTTTAGTGGAAACATGTGTACATTTTCGGGCAGAGTGGTACTGGTATCACGAACACGTTGGACGAAGAAACTGGTGAATTCATTCATAAGATGGCAGGGTGCAGCAAGACTGGTGTGGTGTGTACTGGCATCTTCACGTAGAGACCATGTCGAAAGATCTATATAGTTGACGCGAGAAAACAAATGGAAGTGAATGGAACAACCCAATAGACGTAAGAAACATCTTAACAGCGCGACAACGACAACACCAACAACAATACCAACACACCACCACCACCACCACCACCACCAACAACAACAATAACAACAGCAATAACAACGACAACAACAACCGATTTTCTCGTCTCCTCGTGCGGAAAATAAACATGTCCCAGCTTCTCCGGTGTCGGCGGGGCTTGCATCATTATACACGAGGGAGCGCGGTCCAACCTTATCGACAGCAGCACCTGCATCGACTCCAACGACGCCAGCAGTGCTGGTACGACGGGAAATAATGGAAGCCCCCCCCCCCCCTTCACAGTTACATAGTACTCCCATTGCTGTCTCTGGAAGTGGCTACACTGGAAATTAAACTAACTCATTGAAGCCGTCATCCATATGCAAGTCCGCCTCACAAGCGGTTCTTAGTAGGATGCAGCTCACCCTTCATGCGACTCGCCGGACACCTCACGGCGCTTCGCGCTTGGTGCAAGCAATGTCTGCCTGGTCGGTGAAAACCCGACATGCTCCGTCCCGGCATTGTGGGGATGCGAGGGTCTACGGTCATACGACTACGGCCATGTATGAGATCGAGTACATCTCTCCGTCGAGTACACCCCCCCCCCCCTCCCCCCCGCCCCGGGCACCCTCCCACTCACCTAGTCCCCCCGCCCCCACTTCACCCCTTTACCCCCCCCCCCCCTCCTCCATATGATATGATATGCTATGCTATGATCTGCTATGATATTGGATTATATGATACGATATAGGATGGTATGATATTACATGATGCGATACGATATCGAGTTATATTATATGATATGATCTAAAACGATATTATATGATATTGTATGGTATGCTATTTCTCGACGGAGGCATGCAAAGATCATATGCTGATGCGACGAGAAGAATTCCACAATGCTCGGCGTCCAACGCACAATTGCCATTAGTATAATCTCTTCGTTTTTTTTTCCCGTTCGGCAGGAATGGTCGTTCGCGGCATCGCCAACATTCTCCGGTCTAATTCCATCACCGGCGCCGCTGGAGCGGGTCTCGCCCTCGGAGGCACGGAGGAAGGCGACGAGTGCGAGTTGTCAGGCGTCTTCAACCAGGTAGGTCTCCGCCCCCGCATCTGTCCACGGTAGATGTTCGTTCTTGGTGGTCACGTTTACCCTCCATCCGAACCCGCATGATGATACAATGTTTTCGCTCCGCGACCTCTTCTGGAGCGAGCTGTCGCCACAAACAAGCCAAATGTTTTCACGTCTCCCCCCAGGGATATACTTGCCTTGCACCTTTTCAATCTAGACTATGATGACCTTCAGGGAAATATTTGGACGTAATTTTTCATTGAGTACGAACAGTAAGCTCGCGAAATCGAGACAAGACAAGCTCATATCATACTGCATATCGATGGCTTATGCTACAACGAAGCCTTTCGATGGAAAAATTATCGTGAGTTTGGGGGGAATGCTCCGTTTCTTTGCAAATTTCCCACGAAGGAGTGCGTACGAAGCCAAACTGAAGAAGCTACCAGGTAGTGTGCTACCCCTGAAATATGTAAGGGTCACGGGGAAAATGGTTTTCGCAAACAACCGTTTAGCGGTCGCGACGGCCTTCACCCGGCACTGGAGCAGGTGCACGGTTCTGCCGCAATGCAGTTGATAGGGCAGAAATCCGCAGGCACGGCTGGTGCAAGGGAAGACAGCGGCAACAACGGGTGGTGCAAGTCTTCCCGGCGAGCACGCGGGGGGGGGTGTACTCATGTCATGCATGGCCGTGGTCGCATGACCATAGGCGAGCAGGGGGGGGGGGAAGGGGTGTACTCATTATCATACATGGCAGTAGTCGTATGGCCATAGACCCTCGCATCCCCACAACGCTGGGACGGAGCACGTCGGGTATTCACCGACCAGGCAAACATTGCTTGTACCAAGCGCGAAGCGAAACGTGAGGTTGCCTTCGGCGAGTAGTCGGATGAAAGGATGAAAGGTGAGCTGCATCCTACTAAGGCAACATCTTGTGAGTCGGACTTGCAATGGATGACAGCTTCGATTGAGTTGAGCAGGGGGGAGGGGTTAGCTTGCTCGTTCGCCACGACAAGAGAAGGAGACACAGCCGCCCTGTAAGGCAAGAAAAAGGGGCAGCAGCCGCGGCGCGACCAGTTAAAGTTTTCCGTTGTCCGAGGATCGTTTTTCAGAAGTTAAGATACCAGTTTGTATCGCTTGTCATTTTGGTTTGTCGTGGGGCACAGGTATGGTTTCTTGATCCTGCCCCCCTTGTCCATGTCGAAGTCACACGCTATGTACCGCAACAGGCGTGAGGTATTACATTGGACTGGAGAAATCATTATGCTCCTCAGGTTATGGGTCCCAATTAGTTTAGCGTTCCACGGAGGAGCGCAAGGCACCGCTTTGACCTTGCCGGCAGATCAGACCCCCTTTTGTTATGATCCAGGTATTCCGAGGCAGATACATCTATCCCTGATCTAGATGACATCATGTGCGCGATCTGTTGGATCTGTGTTCGATTTGTGCGAAACGGGGCTTGCGCGCATGGGATGCGTATGATACACCTGCTGGCTGAGGTCTGTATGACGTGGCTATTGTGCAGCATTTCAGAACGGAAAATTTGGAATCTAGATGATCTACATCGTGATCTTGATCGTGATCTACTGCTGTAGACCCCCATGAGTGATCGGGAAAAGGGTGGCGGCCCACCTATTTATGCCATTAGAAAATGGCGGAAGAAAATATACTCACCGCATTATTGACACATTCAGCAACCCCCTACTTCTATTCCCTCCCTCCCTCGTTCTCTCCCTCGAAGGTTCGCATTATAAACACATTCAGCAACCCCCTGCTTCTATTCCCTCCCTCCCTCGCTCTCTCCCTCGAAGGTTTACCACAACCAGCTAGCGTCGAACGGGGGGGGGGGCGCTCCTCGACGGAGCCCTGCCGCAGCCGTCGGGCAAGGTCTGCAGAAACAGCGTCGACGAAGACACTTTCCCGGAGCTAGCAGAGGACTGCCCCGACGAAGATGAGGAAGAAGAGGGAGAAGAAGAACAACAGCAAGTGAGTACGTGCTACTGCATACCTGGCGTTGAACAACAAGAAAGGCAACATCATGGGGGCCGTAATCAAGGCTCTTCACGGTTCAATTTTTTTAGAAATGCACGGTTTGGGTCGGGTTGGGGCGGGTCGAGTCGGGTCGGGAGGTTGTCAAACTCTTACGGATCGGGTCGGATCACTCTTACTCGACCCAACCCGGGTCAACCTTACCCGACCCGACCCGACCCGACCTGATCCGCGAGGTTTGAGCCGACCCTGGTCATAACTGACATTATTATCATACGTTAGGCCATTGGACAGTATGCAGCATAAATATCAATATTCTACTGTAATTTTAAGTGACGATCGCTGACATATTATATTAAACAATCACTCCTAGTTACGCTAATTAAAACCTATTAAACGATTTTTTGTATGCCCTCGTATGGATACTATGCAACACGACTTAAAAGAGAAAAAAAAAAAAAAAACGTCCCTCGTAGTTGATTTACCAGATACACTCCTACTGCGAAAAAAATCCCAGTCCACTCCTGCTAACGACTACTGACGCCAAAACGTCGCAAAGATTGTTCCATATCCGTTGTGCAACACAACGCAAAAATAACGAGTTTTCCCTCATACAGTAGCTCAACACCCACTTCTTGGTTCCAAGTAGCTTTTTTGCAAATTTTGCTTCGAAAATCGTAGCTGTCATTGATTAAATGGTCTTCGACCATTCAAACTCGTGGCAGTAATTAATCACACTAACCCTACGGTTTCTCATATTCACACCGACATGGCTATTGCTTCGCGTAAATTCCTTATTTCTCCGTGTAACAGTCCTATTACTCCTTCCCCCGACCCCCTCGACTGGAGCCTACTGCACGGTATCGGGCGACCGAGTGACCAAAATGGCCGATAGCTCCTTATAGTAGCCCTAAACCCTGACGTAAATAGTTACCAGGTATTACTTTTAAGTTTTGCCACCTCACAATGTGTAGCGCTTGTTCTAATCATCACGACCTCCGCATGGAGACCTTCAGACATAGATGATGCTATCGATCAGACCTGACTGCTTGACCGAAACATACCAACAGTATAAGCCCCCCTAGCTTTACAAGGAACATTGACAACAGCTAAAGAATGGTAAAATATCAGTCACCTACGAGGATATTGACGGTGTGAGCGCTCGGCAGCACGAGACGCATCATGCTGCGCCCGTGCCTGCCGTACGAAGGCTATCTCTATCAATCATTGCAGTGCAGTACAGTAGAGTAATAGCAAGGGCATCACAGGGCACCAACTCTATCACCCCCCTGCGTGTTATATTACATACCTAGCATACCTGGTGTATAGGTTGGGTTGGCGTCGGTTGGCAACGACACTGTAAAACATGTCGCTCACTAAGTGAGCTAGACAACCAGGGTATCGTTTTTGTTTTGGCGGTCTGTCACAGCTGGTGATCGAGTTTGTCATTTTGTGCGGGGTGTAGAACAATTTGTCCGCGCAAGGAGAATGATCGTATCACGTAATGTTTTTGGTATGGCACCCACGAGGCAGTTACATAGTACCCCCATTGCTGCCTTTGGAAGTGGCCACACCGAAAAAAAACGTCAAATCATTGGCACTGTCATCCATGTGCGAGTCCGCCTCACAAGAGGTTCTTGGTAGGAAGCAGCTCACCCTTAACGCGACTCGCCGGACACGTCACATTTCGTTTCGCGCTGGGTGTAAGCAATCGGTGTTTGCCTGGTCGGTGAAAGCCCGACGTGCTCCATCCCGGCATCGTAAGGATACGAGGGTCTATGGTCATACCACTACGGCCATGAATGATGATGAATACCTCCCTGTACGATCGATGCTGTAATCGCCAGTGTTCGGCACGGTTTTTGCCATCTGTACTATAATCAAATCTATACGATAGTATATTATAACCAAGTACCTCCTAAGAGGATTTCAATTAGTTCCGGCAATTGTTAGCGCTTCAACTGATCCCTGTGAAACCCACCGATGTCACCGACATCACCAAAACCCACCGATCGCAGGAGATCACGGGATCCGACCGCGATGGGGGGGGCGTGGACAACAAAGCGACGCCCGCAGCAAACCAGGGGGGTGAGACCGAGTATCGCTGCCACCCCGTCCTCCTCTCTTCTGCCGACGTGACCTCGAGCAATGCTGAGGGCGCCGACGAAAAATTCGATGGAGAGGTTAGTCCAATGCATACTACCGTAGGCGTATTTTGATGGATATTGCTGTATGGAGGTTTATTTCAGTGTCAACCCGGAAGTAGGTAACTATCATTTATGCATACATTGCTACGATATGGTTCTACGAATGAATGAATATTGAGATATGGTGGATATGACTATACGTAGTTTTAGTTCGATGTCAACCTGGAAGTAGGTATCGAAAGGAGTTATCATACGTATATTGCTACCTGGTGTACATAGTAGGTAGACTTGGCACAATATGTGCCCTTGTTCGGTTCAGGGGTGGGAGAAGGTACCACTTCCCCCCCACCCCGTTCTCCTCTCATCTCTCGACGTGACCTCGAGAAAAGCTGAGGATTCGAATATTATGGACATAAACAGTACATGGTGGATATAGGTATATTGGGGTTTAAGTCGATGTCAACCCGGCAGGAGGCAATGGCCACCCCGTCCGTCCTTCCTCTCCTCCGCACTAGATGTGACCTCGAGCAATGCCCAGTGATCCGACGAAAAACTTTGATGGAAGGGGTTGGCGCTACAGTGCCGATATCGATCAATCTGTTGGTGGATATGGATATGGATAAGGCATTGTAGGTGGGTGTCAACCCGAAAGTATATATCGAACGTCGCTTAGATATAGACTCGCATGTATAATTTTAACTCCTCGTTCGTCTTACCTGGGGTTTGCTTGTTTTTCTCTCTTCGTAGCTGTTCGCGAGAGGGAGGAGAATGGTAGATGGTAAAGGCTGTATATACGTACTGCTGTCGGTATAATTGCAGTGCCCCGAACTACATCACACACACTTGTGCGTTGCACCGATATCACACTTGCTATATGTCGTTTGCTATATCTGGGTTCCGAAGACGGCTAGCCACAGGAAAGAACAAACTCCGGCCGGACATATAATAACCGTTTGGACTCATGAGTGAATATCAAACAGATACTATATTCCCGGCCAGCCCGGTCAGAGATGGCCGGGAATTTAATCACCGTTTGCAAAATGATACCAATATCAAACAGAGATTGCCGGGAATAGAATCATCGTTTGGACTCTTTTGTGAATATCAAACAGATACTATATTCACGGCCAAAAATGGCCGGGAACATTATCATCGTTTGGACTTTTATGTGAATGTCAAACAGATACTATATTCACGGCCAGCGTGGTACAGTCCGTGTAAGTTACGGTAACGAAAAAACAAAACTATTTACTTGCTTGAGTTCCATGTCTTTTTGTTTTCGCTGTATAATCTACCCGTGTCTCTGTGTATGGGTTTATTACTTCCTGCAATGTGCTCCCGCCGTCGTGTAAGTTCCCTGTTTGATTTCCACGCGAAAATCATTGAAAGTTGGCTGTGAGCGATTGTACGCATATTACAAGCCATCTTCGGACGGCAATTACCAGGTACCAGGTATACTACTGTATATATCTATACTATATACTATAAAAAACGAAAAAAATTGTTTGCTCATATGAGTACACACGAGTGCAGGCATGTGTATGTTGAGGTCGGCTGTGACCAATCGAAAAATGTATTTTTACACCTGATTTTGAGCTATTTTTCAGAGCTAGCTGGCAATTGAGGTCAAACACGTTTTTTTTTTTCATTGTACCTCCTCTTGGCAATGCTGTCGCATTTACCTATTATACCGCCTCGACTTGGCTACATCCTTGGTCAGCACAGGCACGCGCGGAACCAAGGGCCGGCGCCAGCCCGCCGCGAAAAGTTGTACTGGAATAAAAGTATCCCCCCTCCCCAAAATGTATGGACCGTTTGCCTGTTCATACGCATGCACAGTGGGGATAACTATGAAATCCCTTGAGGTACCTTTCAGGACAATACATACCAGGTACACCTGCTGTAGATGTTTAGTTTTCTTTTTTCACAGCTTCTTACGTTTTTTTTCGTCAAATATGCTTTGGTAGGATTTTCTTTTTTTCACAGCTTACGGGTTTTTTTCTTCAAATATGCGTGTTCTTGGTAGCAGGCCTACATATGATACATATCTTCATCATGCATGGTGTGGTTGTGTGTGTGGGAAAAAACAGAGCTTTTCGTCTCAGGTGGTGCTGGACTGTGGAGACACAAGAGAGAAGGACGGCCGCGAAGACCTTCGCGAGGGAAAACCGCGTGGTCCCTCGAAGGTTTTAACCTGGGCTGTACGTGAAAAGGTTCGAGAGTACGTAATCCGTTCCCACGTTCTGATGCAAATCAGCACGTCCACCTCCGACCGATTAAGTGAGTGGAATACTGTCCCCAGTCGAACCCCGGGCAACACAAAGCACGCAAAGCACATAACCCACACACGCGCGCCGGGTACCGTCTTTGGGAGGCGTCGAGCATCGAGGGTCTCTAGTTCCCCCTCGTCTCTTTTTTTTTTGGTTGTGTTGTGTTTTATTTTTGCTTGGGTTTTGTTTTGTTGGCAAGAAACTACTCTACACAAAGGTTCTGGACTACGTACGCTGACTTCGCCTTTAGGTCAGCAATTGATCAATCTGTACGTCGCAACTCATCTATTGCAAACGCTTTTACTCGGGGTTTTATTTTGCCTCATGCGTGTCTTTGTACGCGCGAAAGACCAAATCTCTGCGTCATATATCCCCGCACGTACCGAATTATGGGTCGTTTCACTTCGGTGACAGCAGTGTTGCCTCTTGTTGCATGCAGCATACGTATGGCCTTTTGACCAGACCGCAGTTTTGAAAGTGAAACGCCGCCGCCGTCAATCCGCAGGAACGTCAGGTAACCGGTTACGGTTTCCGATAACATCGAATGGATACTATTAATAGGTATACTCTTTTTTTATTTCGAATGGTTCCGCTCCATTGTTAAGAAAGTACTCAATAGTTTTTAGGATTTTCTTTTTTTCACAGCTTACGGGTTTTTTTTCTTCAAATATGCTTGGTATACATATGATACATATCTTCATCATGCATGGTGTGGTTGTGTGTGTGTTTTCGTCTCAGGTGGTGCTAGACAGAGACGCGAAGACCTTCTGGTCCCTCGAAGGCCTGGGCGAGTGGTTCGAGTTCGATCTCAGCCGCGATTCTGTCGTCGAACCCCCTACCGTCGAGGCGGTCGAGGTCCAGTTCCTGGAGGGCAAGAAGCACAAAGGTTTCTTCGAGGTCAGCAACAATCTAGTTTTAGCGTGGTCGCGTCGTTTATTGACAGTGTTGCCTCTTGTTGCTGCAGCAGGCCTTACCTTTTCTGCATCAGGCGGGTTTGCTCTTTTTTTATTTCGAATGATTCTCAATATACAAGTATTTTATCTCGACAACTCCGGCCGTGAGCGCATCAAACAACCTTCACCATAAACCGTTTTATCACAAGTTCGTCGACTTGAAGCCCCCCCTCCTCCCCCCCCCCCCCGCCCCGCCCCCGTCTTCCTAAGCCGATCAGCGACGTAACGTTGTGAAACATTATGTGCCCCTCTTTCCTCTTCCACCCCCTCTCCCCCCCCCCTTCGCCCTCCCTCGCCCTCCCTCGCCCCCGCCGTCCATCCCCCTCCACCCCCAACCCCCCCCCCCAGTACACCCCCCCCTCTCCCCGCTCTCCCCGCTCTCTCCCCCTCCCCCCCCCCCCTATTTCCCCCCCCCCCCCCCCCCCCCTCATCTCCCCCCCTTCACTCGTTACGGTGTTGTCGGTTTACATGCTTAAATACAATACGGTCTTCGTTTCATATTTTACCGCGCATATTGTTTAGTTGGCGATGTTTATGGTCTACATACATACCATACCGTACGGTCTTGTTTGTGCTTGTTCAACACGTTTTGACTACATATGCTAAATTTGTTTTGTTTTTGTTGTTGTTGTGTTGGCGATGTTGATGGTCTGCATACACACCATACCATATCGTACGGTCTTCTTTTTGTTATTGTTCACGTATTGATTTTGTTCTGTTTTATTTTGGTTTTTGAAAGGTTCGCGCTGACGGCGAGGGAGTGCTGAGCGAGGCCGCTAGCTCAGGCACAACCGACGGGCCGGAGGTGTTCAAGTTCCCC